>CM028136.1:828125000-829334687 GCA_016271365.2 Neoceratodus forsteri
TATTTCAAGTGCTCATTTACCTGTCCAAGGGCCACTATTATGCCCACATTCTTTGTATTCACTGTGCTTCTTGATGCATCTGTTTCAGACACAAAGCCTGTGCATTAGCCTTACTGTTGGCGTTAGCGTTTGAGTTTATGCTTTCACTTGCATATGTGTTACCGTTTGCGTTTCTGTTTATGTTTGTGTCACCATTAGCATTACCGTTAACACTTCGCTTTGTGTTTCCTTCAACGTTAGTGTTACTGTTGGCATTACCATTTGTGTTTACATTTGCGCTTGCATTTCTGTTAGCATTTGCATTAGCATTTCCATTTGTGTCACCATTATTGTTACCATGTGCTTGTGTTTGCTTTACCATTTGCATTTGTGTTTATGTTTGCATCACCGTTAGTGTTACCGCTTCGCTTTGCATTTCCACCATCATTAGCATTATAGTTAGCATTACCATTTGCGTTTCCATTTGTGCTTGCATTTTCATTACATTTTGCATTAGTGTTTCCATTTGCATCACCGTTACAGTTACCGTTTGCATTTGGACTTGCATTAGCATTAAAGTTTGCATTTGCGCTTACGTTTGCATTACCATTTGTGTTTACATTTGCATCACTGTTAGTGTTACCGTTAATGCTTCGCTTTGCATTTCCATCAATGCTAGCGTTGCCATTTGCGTTTACATTTGCACTTGAGTTTACATTACCATTTGCATTAACGTTTCCATTTGCATCACTGTTAGAAACATAGAATTTGATGGCAGATAAGGACAGCTTGGCCCACCTAGTCTGGCCATTTCCCTACCTAATGGATAAGCTACAGATCCTAGTTAACCAACAGTCTACTTCCTCCTACCCCCCACTAGAATTGCCCTATGTCTGTCCCATGCAATCTTGAATTCCCCCACTGTTTTTGACTCTATGACATCCTCGAGAAGGCTGTTCCATGCATCTACAACCCTTACTGTGAAGAAATACTTCCTCACATTACCTCTGAGCTGTTCCATTCTATCTTCAAATTGTGCCCCCTTGTTCTTGCACATCTTTTTTTTGAAAGATGCTACCCTCTTGGACTTTGTTGATTCCCTTGAGGTATTTCAAAGTTTCTATCATGTCCCCCCTCTCCCTTCTTTCCTCGAGGCTATACATCTCAAGCTCCTTTAGTCTTTCTTCATATGTCTTCTGGTGCAGACCCTGCACCATTTTAGTTGCCCTCCTCTGAACAGCCTCCACCCTGTCTATGTCTTTTTGGAGATGGGGTCTCCAGAACTGTACACAGTACTCCAGATGTGGTCTTACTAACTGTCTGTACAGAGGGCTAACAACTTTCTGTTTTCTACTTGTATTGCCTCTCCCTATTCATCCCAGTATCCCCCCAAACCCTCCTTACAACCTTCTCACATTGCTGGCCCACCTTTAGGTCATCTGATATGACTACCCCCCAGGTCCCTTCCCATTTTTGTTGTCAGTATCTCACCCCCCCATTGTGTACTCTTGCCATGGGTTTTTGTTTCCCAGGTGCATTACTTTGCACTTCTTTTCATTGAATCTAAGCTGCCATACATTTGACCATTCCTCCAACCTTGCCAAGTCCCTTTTCATTCTTTCTACGCCTCCTTGTGTATCAACCCTGTTACAGATCTTTGTGTCATCTGCAAAGAGACACATCTTCTCTTCCAGTCCCTCAGCAATGTCACTTATAAAGACATTCAAAAGGACCAGTCCCAGTACTGAACCTTGTGGTACCCCACTAGTAACCCTCCTATCTTCACTGTAGACTCCATTTACTATTACCGCTGTGTCCTGTTGTCCAGCCAGTGTTTTATCCAGGCTACCACCCTGGGACCCCCTCCCAGGCTGGCTAATTTGTTTATTAATCTTTTGTGCAGGACTGTGTCAAATGCCTTGCTAAAGTCTAGGTAGGCCATGTCCATAGCCCTTCCCTGGTCTACTACTTTGGTCACCCAGTTAAAGAAAGCAATTAGATTTGTTTGACATGACCTTCCTGCTGTGAATCCATGCTGCCTTGGGTCCTGTACCCCACTGGCCTCTACGTACTCAACAATTCTTTCCTTCAGAAGTGATTCCTTTATTTTCCCTACCACTGAGGTCAAACTGACAGGTCTGTAGTTTCCTGCTTCTGTCTTGCTCCCACTTTTGTGAAAGGGAATCACATCTGTCCTGCTCCAGTCCTCAGGTACCACACCATCCTCCCATAATTTATTAAAAAGGGTAGTCAGTGGTGTTACTAGTTCTTCCATTAGTTCTTTTAGAATTCTGGGGTGAATCCCATCAGGCTTCATTGCTTTACCCACCTTCAGTTTTAGAGTTTTTTCAGAACCTTTTCTTCTTTGAAGGACTAATATCAACCACCCTATCCAGTGTGCTTCTATTGACTGGATTAGGCCTCTCCCCTACTTTTCCATTGTAAATACTGAGCAGAAATATTCATTCAGTATCCCTGCTTTTTCACTGTCGCTCTCTGCCCAACCACCTTCCTCTTTATTCAGCCTTCATCTTTCTTTGCTCCCTAATGTACTTATAAAATGTTTTATCCCCCTTCTTAACCGAGTTGGCTATCTTTTTCTCAGTTTGGGCCTTTGCTATTCTGACAGACTTCTCCACTTCCTTCTGCTTTAACTGGTACAGTTCCCTGTCCTGCTTCTTCTGTGTTTCCTTATACTTCCTGAATGCTATTTTTTCTCCCTTACTTTTGTTTATTTACTTCATACAAAGGCTTGTTGCCTTTGTGATGGCATTTTTGATGTTTCCTCATTGTAGTTCCACCCCACCTTCTTGCCTGTTTGCAAGTGTTTTTCTGAGGTACTCTCCCATTTTTACAAAATCAGCCCTTCTGAAGTCCAGTACCTTCACTTTTGTGTGGCTTGACTCTACAGCTAAGTTTATCTTGAACCACACTGTTTTGTGGTTGCTTGTTCCCAGATGGCAACCCACTTCAAGATCAGGGATCCTCTCTCAGCCCCTATTTGAGAGTACCAGGTCTAAGATTGCTCCCTCCTGAGTGGGTTCCAAAACTAGCTGTCTGAGGCATGCCCCCTGTAAAGCATCGAGAATGGCCCTGCTCTTGGATGTGGCTGCAGCAAAGGTGCTCTAGTTAACATCTGGCATATTCAAGTCCCCCATCAGCAATATTTCACCTTTCTCTGCCATCCCAAGGATGCCTTCTATTATTTCCATTTCCTCCCCCTGAGATGGGAGTCTGTATACAACCCCTGTGCGGATTGTGGAGCCATTTCCATTCTCCAGGGTGACCCACAGTGCTTTCTCTCCTCCCTGTTTACCCTTTAGTTCTGTTGCTTTGATCCCTTCCCTTGCATAGAGAGCTACTTCTCCTCGTCTTCTTCCCTCCCTGTCCCTCCTGTAGATTGTGTACCCCGGTATGTTGACATCCAAGTCATGGTTCTCTATATACCATGTTTCTGTGACTACCATGATACCATTACTGTTTTTGTTTGTGTTACCATTTGCGTTTGTGTTTACATTTGCATCACCGTTAGCGTTACCATTATCGCTTCACTTTGCATTTCTGTCAATGTTAGCCTTATGGTTAGCATTTCCATTTGCATTTACATTTATGCTAGCATTTCTGTTAGCATTTTGCATTACTGTTTTTGTTTGTGTCACCATTAGAGTTAGCATTACCTTTACTGTTTCACATTTACATTTTTGTTTGCACTTGCGGTTGCGTTACCATTTGCGTTTGCATTTTTGTTTATGCTTCCTTCACTGTTTACATTACAGTTTGTGTTTGCACTTGCATTTCCGTTACTGCTTGCAATTGCATTTGTGTCACTGTTACCGTTACTGTTAGCGTTTGCAGTTATGTTACTGTTACCATTACTGTTTCCTTATGCATTTGTGTCGCCATTACCCTTTTCCATTTGTGTTACCATTTGCATTTCCATTTGTGTTACCGTAACAGCATTTGTGTTTGCATTCACGTTTGTGTAGGCGTTAGTTACTATTAGCATCTGGTTTTAGTCACTGTTACTGTTAGCGTTGGTGTTACTGTTAGTTATTAGGAAGAAATGGGCAGTATAGCAGAAATGGTCAGTATGGTGGGAGCGTGGACTCTTTGGGTCCATCTCTCCCATCAACACATACTATTTACTATTTATAGTGCACATTCTCAAAAAGAAGAGAAATTCATGGCAAAAAAACTCTGTTAATGCATCACGGTTGTTCCACAGCTACAAAAGCAGGGACATTCAGAGTTAGGGTTCAAAACCCTAACTCCACATTCCCCCCCACCACCACCACACACCTTCTTGCAAGTAGGGGAAGGAGCAAGGTAACACAACCAATTACACACAACCAGCAGCACATAACAGAAATAACATACATCTATCTAAATCACACCCCCATGCTACCATCTTCCACACACCAACAGATGCTGGGGTGTGGTATGGAGTCATCACTGCTAACTCTGTTCCCAGAAATTGGATGCTCTGCCACACACATTTCACTATGGACAACTGGGCTTCTTGGGCCCCACGCTGCCACAAACACAACACAGACTACACATATGCTTTTTTGGGCTTTACAAATTTCGCTCATTCTCTAAAAATACCACCAACAGCTTAATCTGGTTCAAGGTCAGTTGGCATTCATCTGAATCTCCCCCCCCGGGTCATGCCTGAAAATAGGCAGGATTTGTTTAGTGCACTTACCCGTCAACAAAAACTAAAACAAAAGTGTCATGCTATTCATTTACGAAACTTTAGTGTTTGAGAAAGTATTTTGTGAAAGTATTTTGCATCCTTTCACTAATGCGAAAGTATCATGCATTCCATTTGTGAAACTTCTGTATTTGCAAAAGTATTTTGCAAAACTATGCTCCTGATAACTGCACATCTTTGCCATCCTCCTGCAAGCAAACAGTTGGGTCCTTTGGGCTGAAATTTGCAGGGTGGCAAGCCCTGACCCCACAGATGTGCCTTTTGCTACTTTGCTGCAAAAATAGTTAAGGATCACAAAGTTACAGTGTTCCAAAATTGAGCAATTTCCCATAGGCTAACATTGTGGCACTCATCACATGTTTTGGCACCCATATGTCAAAAACAGTGAGGTACACAGTTTTTGATACTGGCAACTTGGTTCACCTTTAGGTGAACTAACCCCATGGAATAAGTTTGGAAATACTGTATACCACCTGAAGTTGACTTTTTTCCCCTACTTGCTATGTTAACACAGGTATACACCTCCTGCTGGTTGGCTGTGCTGCCTTAGTCCTTCCCATACTTGCAGTATGTGTGTGTATGTGTGTGTGTGGTGGGGGCGGGGGCAGAATGAGGAGTTAGTGTTTTGAACCCTAACACTGAATTTCCCTGCTTTTGTAGCTGTGGAGCAACCCTAACTGATGTATTAATGGAGTTTTTTGCCATATATATACAGTGTATATGTATATATATATATATATATATATATATATATATATATAAATATATCCGTATATATATCTATCTATATATATAGAAAGGTAGCTGATATGTTAAACCTGAATGTTTGAACCTTAATAACTTCATGTGAATCAGCTCTGTAGTGTCTGAGATACAGAGCATTGAAAAAGCAGAAACATCTGTGGGTTTCTTTTGCCATTCCTTTGTCCACCTGGATCTCAGAAATGGCTTTAGGTTGTGGTCTGAAATTTTCAGTGTAGAAAGCCTTTGCCTCACAGATGTGCATTTTCAGTGTTTGGTGAAAAAATATTAGTCCCTTAAGAAGTTAATAAATGTAAAATGTCCCATTATTTCCTATAGGGAAATTTATATTTCAGGTACGAAGGAACTGATTTGTGCTCTCAAATGGTAATTTGCACACATTTCAGTTTATTTTTGCACAGACATTGGCCAGTATTTTCACATGTTTGAACCTTCATAACTCTGGCACCTTTCAACAGATGTGCACGAAGTTTAGGATTCATAATGTCCAGGGGTAGGTCTCTTGATGTGCCAACCTTTGTGCAAATCCATTGTGTGGCTTCTGAGATAATGTGTCTCAAACATCTTTAAATGTTCATGATTGTTCTTTTTTTTCAAAATTTTTGCAGTCTTCCAGTTTTGCATACTTTGCACCTTAATAACTTTATAATGTATGGTAGAACGTTGTTATATGTAGAAATCTACCTTTTTATAACAATGTTTTACCATCGATGTGATGTTGCAATGTTGTTAATCCATCGATGATGCATCACATCGACGGGTTAACAACTAGGAATGTTTTTTTTTCTTATGAACCAATGGAGGGGCACAGCAGTGAGAGAATGACCCTGAGTGGTGACTAATATTTGGAAAGTAAGGATTTGTCTTCATTTTTCTTGGGATCAAACACTATAAAATATAATGTATGGTCCTTCTATCGGCAACTGTTTTTTGTTGCCATGGCAACATAAACCTCTAGAGTTTTGCTCTGGCAAACTCTTGATGGTTAACAAACCAGTTACTGACAGAGGACCATTCATGATCCTCTATGCAGCCCTTCAACATATATGCATGACATTTTGCATTCATAGTCTTGTGGTGTAGGTCTGTCGATGTGTCCACCTTGATTGGGATAGCCTGGGTGGTTTCCAAGATATGTTTTTTTTAATTTTCGCAGTCTTCCAGTTTTACATACTTTGCACCTTAACAACTTTGAAACCCTTCAGCATATGTGCATGTAATTTTGTAAGCATATCTTAGTATAGGTCTGTTGATGTGATCAATTTCATTTAAATAGCATGTGTGGTTTGTGAGATACTGTGTCTCAAATGTTTAAATTTACATTTTTTGTTTTAGTTTTCACATCTTACAGTTTTGCATACTTTGCACCTTAAAAACTTTGCAACCCTTAAACAGGTGTGTATGAAATTGTGCATGCATAATCTCATGGGGGGGGTAGGTCAGTTGATGAGGCTAAATTAGTTTAATTGCTTGTGTGGTTTCTGAGATAGAGAGTCTCAACAATCCTCAAATTTATTTTTTTCTATTTTTGCAAACAGGTCATCCTGGTATGCATATTTTGTATCTTAATAAGTTTGCCACTGTTCAATGGATGTGCAGACAATTTTGCATGCATAATCATGTGGGGCAGTACTGTTGATGTGGCTAATTTAGTTTGAATTTCTAGTGTGGTTTCTGAGATACTATGTCTCAAACTTCCTTAAATTTGCATATTTTTTTCCATTTTCGCAGTCTTCCAGTTTTGCATACTGTGCACCTTAACTTTTCAATACTTTAACATATATGCATGACAATTTGCAAGCAGTATCTCATGGAGTATGTGTGTTGATATGGTAAATTTCTTCTGAATTGCTTGTGTGGTTTCTGAGAAACAGACCTTCACAAATCCTTACATTTATGTGTTTTTTTGTTCTCTTTCTTTGTCCACCTCTACCTGAGAAACTGTTTTAGATTCTGGTCTGAAATGTTCAGGGTGAAAGCCTTTGCCTCACAGATGTGTCATGGGAGTGCAGGGCCAAAAGGGCCCTGTGCTCCCACAGGCAAATAAGGATACAAGTAAACTATCTGAAAAAGTAAGGAAATTCATTGCGAAAAACCTCATTAATGCACCATTAGGATGAAGCATCGAAAGTAGGGAAATATGACCTTTGGGTTCCCAAGCCTAAGACCCCACCCACACTGTGCAAGCAGGAAGAGGCATGAGGGGTGTGTTTTGGGGTTGTGAACCTAATGCTCACCCATTTTCCTCTGCTGTATCCATCTTACCTTACTTACTCATGGAATTGGGTGAGCATTAGGGTTCACAACCCCAAAACACACTCCCAATGCCTGTTCCTGCATGTACAGTGGGGATAGGGTCTTAGGCTTGGGAACCTAAGGTCACATTCCCTACTTTTGATGTATGTTTTGGCAATGAATATATATATCTATATTTAGGTATCTAGATATAAATGTGTGTGTGTGTGTGTGTGTATGTATATATATATATATGTATATATATATATATATGTATATATGTATATGTATGTGTATATATATATATGTATTATATATGTATATATATATATATATATATATATATATATATATATATATATATATATATGTGTGTGTGTATATATATATATATGTTGTGTGTATGTGTGTATATATATATATATATATGTGTATATATATATTATATGTGTATATATATATATATATATATATATATATATATGTATGTATGTAGGATGAAGATAGGGAGGCATACCAAACTGCCCTAAGGGAAGGCAGTAAGCTAGGCAAAGTCCCAAACTAAGGAAACACAAGCACAAACAGTAAAAGAAGGTGACAAGACTTTCTATAGATACATTAGTGAAAGGAGAAAGTCCAGAGGCGGTATTGCTGAGCTCAAAGAAGAAAAGGGGGCATGTGAGGAGGAGGACCCTGTAAAAGCATCTATCCTAAATAGATACTTTTGCTCAGTATTTAATGAAGAGAAGGTAGGGCAGGGCCCACAGCTCAGCACCATAGACACAGAGGGAAGGGAGGTGAGCACTACTCCCTTCACAAAAGAAAGGGTCCTACAAGAGCTCGCTAAGCTCAGTGTGGACAAGGCAATGGGACCTGATGGCATACATCCCAGGGTACTTAAGGAGCTAAGAGTGGAACTAGTAGAGCGATTAACATAACTGTTTAGTGAGTCTCTGAGCATAGGAGAGGTCCCAGAAGACTGGAGAAGGGTTCATGTGATCCCGCTCCACAAGAGTGGTAGCAGGGAGAAGGCAGGGAACTACAGACCAGTCAGTCTTACCACAGTAGTGGGCAAGATTATGGAGGCACTCCTTAAGGAAAGGATAGTGCAACACCTGGAATCCATGGGGCACAGGTTCCAAGACAGCATGGGTTTACAAAAGGAAGGTCCTGTCAAACTAATCTCATAGATTTTTGTTTGACTGGGTAACAAGAGTGGTGGACCAAGGGGGAGCAATTGATGTCACCTACCTTGACTTCAGCAAAGCTTTCGACACTGTTCTACATAGAAGATTTATAAATAAGTTGGGTAAGCTCAGAGTGGGTCAGAAGTTGGTTAGCTGGGTGGCAAACTGGTTGTCGGGTAGAAAACAGAGTGGTGGTAAATAGTACACAGTCAGAAGAGATGCAAGTTACAAGTGGGGTACCTCAGGGAACAGTCCTGGGGAGAGTCCTCTTCAATATCTTCATTAGTGACAATGCAAATGGACTAGAGGGTAAGGCTTGTCTGTTTGCAGATGATCCAGATGGGGTGGGCTGAATGAGAAGAGATCCGGATAAACTAGCAAAATGGTCAGAAGAGTGGCAACTGGGATTTAATGCAAAGAAGTGAAAGATCATTCTAAAATAATTAAGGGGGAACTAGTGAAGCCACTGACTACTCTTTTTAATCATGGAAGGATGATGTGGTATCCCAGGACTGGAGGAAGGTGGATATGATTCCCCTTCACAAAAGTGGGATCAAGATAGAGGCAGGAAACTACAGACTTGTCAGTTTAACATTTGTGGTAGGGAAAGTGATGGAGTCACTTTTGAAGGAAAGAATTGTTGAGTACCTTGAGGCCAGTGGGGCACAGGACCCAAGGCAGCATGGGTTCACAGCGGGAAGGTCATGTCAGAAAATTCTAATTGATTTCTTTGACTGGGTGACCAAAGTAGTAGACCAGGGAGGGGCTGTGGACATGGCCTAACTAGACATTAGCAAGGCATTTGACAAAGTCCCACACAAAAGATTAATAGTCAAATTAACCAGCCTGGAAGTGGGTCCCAGGGTGGTAGCCTGGGTAAAACATTGGCTGGACAACAGGACACAGAAGGTAATTGTAAATGGAGTCCACTCTGAAGAAAGAGGGGCTACTAGTGGGGTACTGCAGGGTTCAGTATTGGGTCCAGTCCTTTTTAATGTCTTTATAAGTGACATTGCAGAGGGACTGGAAGGAAAAGTATGCCTCTTTGCAGATGACACAAAGATCTGCAACAGGGTTGATACACAAAGAGGCATGGAAAGGATGAGAAGGGACTTGGCAAGGTTGGAGGAATGGTCAGAAATATGGCAGCTAGGATTCAATGCAAAGAAGTGCAAAATAATGCACCTGGAAAACAAGAACCCAACGGAAGATTACACAATGGGGGGGAGGCAGTAACAACAACAAAAAAGGAAAGGGATCTGGGGATAATCATATCAGATGACCTTAAGGTTAGCAAACAATGTGAGAAGGCAGTAGGGAGGGCTGGAGGTATACTGGGATGCATAGGAAGAGGCATCACCAGCAGAAAACAGAAAGTTGTTATCCCTCTGTACAGACAGTTGGTGAGACACCATCTGGAGTTCTGCATCCAGTTCTGGAGACCCCATCTCTACAAGGACATAGACAGGATAGAGGCAGTCCAGAGGAGGGCAACTAAAATGGTGCAGGATCTGCAAGAGAAGCTGTACAAGGAGAGACTAAAGGAGCTTAATATGTATACTCTTGAGGAAAGAAGGAAGGGGGGGGGGGCATGATAGAAACTTTTAAGTACCTCAGTGGAATCAACAAAGTCCAAGAGGGTAGCATCTTTCAGAAAAAGGGACATGTAAGAATAAGGGGACACAATTTAAAGATGGGGAGGGTGGCTGCGGGGCAATGTGAAGAAGTATTTTTTCACAGAGAGGGTAGTGTATGCATGGAACAGCCTTCCTGAGGAGGTTGTGGGGTCTAAAACTGTGGGAGAATTCAAGAATGCATGGGACAGACATAAGGCAATTCTTGTTGGGGTTAGGAAGAAATAGACTGTTGGTTAACTAGGATGTGTGGCCATCCTGTAGGTAGGGAAGTGGGCAGACTAGGTGGGACAAGCAGTCCTTATCTGCCATCAAAGTCTGTGTTTCTATCATACACATAGGGAAGAGAAACCCTGAAGCCACCTATAGGCTGGGAAGGGAGTTGCTGGCAGTCACAAAGGAAGAAAGAGACTTGGGCATCATCATCAACTATGATCTGAAATCATCCAAGCAGACCTCTAAAGCAGTAGGTAAGGCTAAGGGGATGTTAGGGTGTATTAGTAAGAGTACCACAAGTCATAAGAAGGAGGTAATGATCCCTCTTTATAAGACATGGGTTAGGCCCCATCTGGAGTACTGCGTGCAGTACTGGAGGCCACACCTTCACAAGGACATTAACCTAATTGAGGCAATCCAGAGAAGGGCAACCAAAATGGTGCAGGGACTGCATCAGAAAACATATGAGGACAGATTAACGGAGCTCAATATGTATACTCTAGAGCAAAGGAGGGGGAGAGAGGTGATATGATTGAAACATTCAAATACCTTAAGGGCATTAACAAGGAGAAAGAGTCTAACATGTTTAAGTATAAGAAAAATAGCAGGGCAAGAGGACACAGCATGAGATTAGAGGGAGGCCGATTTAGGGGGAATCTGAGGAAATTTGTTTTCACAGAAAGAGTGGTGGATGTATGGAACAGCCTACCTCAGGAAATGGTGGCTATGAATTCAGTGCAGGGCTTCAAACAGGCATGGGATAGGCATAAGGGAGAAATACAGATGAGTATGAATAGATAGGCCACTGACAAAGCAAAGGCCGATGGCACATTTATAAGGTAGAAAAAGAAATGGGCAGACTGGATGGGCCTTGTGGTCCTTATCTGCCGTCAATCTCTATGTTTCTATGTATGTGTGTGTATGTATATATACAGTGTGTGTGTGTGTGTGTGTGTTATATTATATATATATATATATATATATATATATATACACACACACACTATATATATATATATATATATATATATATATATATATATATATTTATTACACACTGATGGGCAGGAGTGGAATATGGAAAATATTTTCACTCCTACAATCACCACGATGCAGGAGTGAAACTATTGTACATGTTCCATGATCTGCACATCATGTGTGCTATTTATACCAGGGGGGTGAGACCAATTTCAGTGAGAGAGAGAGAGAGAGAGAGAGAGAGTAGTTTTGTGAGGTTCATTCAAGTTGTACTGATGGTGGTGCTGTGTTGTGGTAGTGTGAGTTTGTATTAATGAGTGATAAAGTGTCCTGTTATTGGTTGATGTGTGTGTGTGTGTGTGTGTGTATGTTGATTGGGTGTGGTATATTCTGGCTGTTGATTGGCTATGTTGGGGAGGGGACGTTCTTACGTTTGGTGCTAGTATAGATATTCATGATTTGCGTTTTGAGGTATGTGTGTATCTCTGGATGTGAATATTACATTAATTTACATGTTTTCAGACATGTTCATGATGCTTGGTGCAGATTTGAAATTTGTTGTGCTCTCTGCATTATTTTTAAAGGCGCGTTTGTTACAGCAGTGTCAGTATTGCGAGATAGTTCTACATTTGTTGTTAGTTGTGGAAGAAGTATTTTAAAGTAAAGAAGCGGTAACTCGTGAGTTTAAAAGACTCTAAACTTGTTATAATGCAATATCTGTGGTTGTAAGTTTGGAGATATAAATCAGCTGATTGTTCAGAGCCACTGTGTATTTAATCTGAGTCAGAATCCAATATATTTTGAAATGCAGCACGAGAGATTTGCAGCTTGCTACATTAAAAAGGATTGCTACAAGAGAGTGTGATTACCTATGTTAATTGTGTTCATTAGATTACAGGGAGTGTTTAACAAGTAAGCAAATTAGAGGCTTGTTTGTTAGTGCTTTGACATACAGGTGTGTGGCCTCAGCAGAGTAAATGTAAATAGTATTTATTTTAACTCTGCTGACGTCAGGAGGATTTATTTCACTGTAGTGAAAATAACATCATTTATCTCACTGGAATTGGTCTCACCCCCATGGTATGTATGTATATATATATGTATGTATGTGTATATATATGTATGTATGTGTATATGTATGTGTATATATATATATATACACACACACACACACATACTTTCATGAAAAAAATCCACAAGGTCTAGGTTGTAGGTGGCATCAAAAATCCCTGTTAGGTATGGGAAAAAGGTGCTTTTCTTTGTTTTTTGGCACTCCATATCTCGAAAACCACACAAGGTGCCTCCACAAAATTTCCCACATCTTGAGATTCTGCCAGCCTGACCAAGTATGTCAACTGCGGGCTATTTCATCAAAGAACACTGTCATTATTAAGGTACAAAACTGGGGTTTAACATTAAACAGACTACTCAACCCTAACTATAGGGGTGTGACCGCACCTTTATAATCAGTCTGTCTGTCTGTCTCTCTATCTATCTATCTATCTAGCTTGTCTACCTCATTTTAATAAGGGAAACAACTCAAATTTATGATTTAGACCTGGGGCTTCAGTAGCATATAAGATAAAAATCCACCAGACCTCCATCTTTATTAAATCCTTCCTCTTTAATAACAAATTATCCAAGTTCCCCCCAATTTCCCCCGGCCAATGCTAGGTCTTTCACTGGGGAGCCACCTGGAGGGATGCAGACCTATACTGGTGCGAAGGTCTGCATCTGTCCAGGGGG
Organism: Neoceratodus forsteri; assembly: GCA_016271365.2. Classification (NCBI taxonomy): domain Eukaryota; kingdom Metazoa; phylum Chordata; order Ceratodontiformes; family Ceratodontidae; genus Neoceratodus; species Neoceratodus forsteri. The sequence continues at coordinate 828,138,452 of CM028136.1, forward strand.
GGAACCAGGATCCTAGGTGAGAGGTTTAAATGCTTCATTGGCAAGCATTTAAACTAGCCAAGGGGGGAGGCACTGAAAAGGAGCAGAGAAATCCCAGCCTCCCCCCACAAACAACAGTAATTAGTGAGGTAAACACCAAGGTAGAGAAGTCATTAGGGAGCAGGACAGAAGTAAATGTAAAAAAAGGCAAAGGCAGTAAGATCAGGAATGGGGCTAAAAGGGGTAAGGCCATCAAAAAGTTGAGGGTGATGAGTACCAATGCCCATAGTCTGTGTAACAAGTTCCCTGAAATAGTGGCCTTGATGGAAGAGGGTTGCCTGGATATTGTGGCAGTCACAGAAACATGGTACACAGAGAACCATGACTAGGATGTCAACATACCAGGATACACAATCTACAGAAGGGACAGGGAGGGTAAAAGAGGAGGAGGAGGAGCTCTTTATGTAAATGAAGGGATCAAAGCAACAGAACTAAAGAGTAAACAGGGAGCAGATGAGACACTCTGGGTCACCCTGGAGACAGGAAATGGCACCACAGTCCGCATGGGGTTGTATACAGACCCCATCTCAAGGGGGGAATGGACAAGGAAATGATAGAAGGCTTCCTTAGAATGGCAGAAAAAGGAGAGATATTGTTGATGGGGGACCTGAACATGCCAGATATTAACTGGAGCACCTTTGCTGCAGGCACATCCAAGAGCAGGATCATTCTTGATGCCCTACAGGGGGCATGCCTCAGACAGCTAGTATTGGAACCCACTCGGGAGGGAGCAATCTTAGACCTGGTACTCTCAAATGGGGACGGAGAAAGAATCTCAGATTTAGAAGTGGGTAGCCAACTGGGAACAAGTGACCACCAAACAGTGTGGTTCACGATAAACACAACCATACAATCAAGCCATACAAAAGCAAGAGTATTGGACTTTAGGAGGGCTGACTTTGGGAAAATGAGAGAGTGCCTCAGAAAAGCAGTAGCAAACAGGCAAGAAGAAGGGGTAGCGGAACAATGGAGAGTAATCAAAACAGCCATCACAGAGGCAGCAAGACTTTGTGGAAAGCAAATCAACAAAACACAACAAAGGAAAAAAACACTATGGTTCTCAAAAGAGGTGGCAGGGAAGGTTAAGGAGAAAAGGATAGCATTCAGGAAATATAACGAAACACAGAAGGAGAAGGACAGAGAACTTTATCAGTTAAAGCAGAAAGAGGCTGGGAAGGCAGTAAGAATAGCAATGGCCCAAACTGAGGAAAATATAGCCAACTGTGTTAAGAAATGGGATAAGATCTTTTATAGGTACATTAGGGAACGAAGAAAGACCAAAGGAGGAATACTGAGGCTTAATTAAGGGAAGGGAATGTGGGTAGAGGGTGGCAATGGAAAAACAGGGATACTGAACGAATTTTTCTGCTCAGTATTCACAAAGGAAGAGGAGGGGGAGGTACCTAAACCAAACAAGAGAAACACTCTGAAGACAAGGGTCGATACCAGTCCATTTACAGAAGAAAGAGTTCTGAAAGAAGTAATAAAATTGAAGGTGGACAAAGCAATGGGGCCTGATGGGATTCACCCAAGAATTCTAAAAGAACTAAGGGTTGAACTAATGACACTGCTGACTACTCTCTTTAACAAATCATGGGAGGATGGGGTGGTACCTGAGGACTGGAGGAAGGCAGATGTGATTCCTCTTCACAAAAGTAGGAGCAGGACAGAGGCAGAAAACTACAGACCAGTTAGTTTGACCTCAGTGGTAGGTAAAATGATGGAATCATTTCTGAAGGAAAGAATTGTTGAGTACCTAGAGGCCAGTGGGGCACAGGACCCAAGGCAGCATGGATTCACGATGAGAAGGTCATGTCAGACAAATCTGATAGATTTCTTTGACTGGGTGACCAAAGTAGTAGACCAGGGAGGGGCTGTGGACATGGCTTATCTAGATTTTAGCAAGGCATTTGATACAGTCCTGCACAAAAGATTAATACACTAGTTAGCCAGCCTTGGAGTGGGTCCCAAGGTGGTAGCTTGGATAAAAAATTGGCTAGACAACAGGATGCAAAGGGTAGTTGTAAATGGAGTCCATAGTGAAGAAAGGAGGGTTACTAGCGGGGTACCGCAGGGTTCAGTACTGGGACCGGTCCTTTTTAATGTCTTTATAAGTGACATTGCAGAGGAACTGGAAGGAAAAGTGTGTCTCTTTGCAGATGACTCAAAGATCTGCAACAGGATTGATACAGCAGATGGAGTGGAAAGGATGAAAAGGGACTTGGCAAGGTTGGAGGAATGGTCAAATGTATGGCAGCTCCGATTCAATGCAAAGAAGTGCAAGGTAATGCACCTGGGAAACAAAAACCCAGGGCAAGAGTACACAATGGGGGGTGAGATACTAACAACAGTAAAAATGGAAAGGGACCTGGGGATAATCATATCAGATGACCTAAAGGTGGGCAAGCAATGTGAGATGGCAGTACGGAAGGCTGGGGGAATACTGGGATGAATAGGGAGAGGCATCAATAGTAGAAAACAGGAAGTTGTTTTCCCTCTGTACAGACAGTTGGTGAGACCCCATCTGGAGTACTGTGTGCAATTCTGGAGGCCCCATCTCCTCAAAGACATATACACAGTGGAGGCTGTCCAGAGGAGGGCAACCAAAATGGAGCTTAATATGTATACCCCTGAGGAAAGGAGGGAGAGAGGGGACATGATAGAAACTTTCAAGTACCTTAAGGAATCAACAAAGTCCAAGAGGGCGGCATCTTTCAGAAAAAGAGATGTACAAGAACAAGGGGGCACAACTTGAAGATAGAGGGGGACAGCTCAGAGGTAATGTGAGGAAGTATTTTTTTCACAGTGAGGGTTGTGAATGCATGGAACAGCCTCCCTGAGGAGGTCATTGAGTCAAGAACAGTGGGGGAATTCAAGAATGCATGGGACAGACATAAGGCAGTCCTAGTGGGGGGTATAAAGAAGTAAGCTGTTGGTTAATTAGGATCTGCAGCTTATCTGTTAGGTAGGAAAATTGGCAGGCTAGGTGGGCCAAGCAGTCCTTCTCTGCTGTCAAATTCTATGTTTCTATCCCTTGAAATGAAAAACAGTGTTCACACATAGTATGCTTCTTGACATAGTTTGCCAGGGCATTATCCATCTCACATTTTATGTATGCTTGCGTGTATGCGCAAGAAACATGTTGTGACAGCTTGCTGGAGAAACAGGTTTAACAGGTGCAGTCATGTTGTGGCCAATGCCACCACTGCTTTCAGGGGCTTGTGTCTGTGGCACCACTAAATGAGCTCGCCACCAACTTGAAACGATTTCGCAGCTGCAATGAGAGCGTGCCCCCTCATTGCAGGGTGTGCCTTGCCTGGTGTTACATTTCAGTAAACATGGTGGCGGCTGTCTCCGTCCGCCTCTCACAGTTCCAGGAAAGCTGACTTGGGGAGTGCCCAGTCCCCCTGTCAGCATGGCCCTTCCCCAGTTCATTTGCTAATGGGGGAGCCTAATCCCCATCAGCATAATGTCCCCTCATGATTTGCCTACCGCGGGGGTGCCCAGTCTCCCTCGACATCATGCCCCCCATACACAGACCCTTTTTCTTTACTGACAAGGTGCCTAATTCCCATCAGCTCCAGTCCCCCCTCCCCAAAAATATAGGTGGCATGCTGGAAGCCTACACCAGCATGTCAAATGTACCTGTAAAACAAGAAAACCTTCCCACAAAGTTTTTTTTTTTTTTACAAGAAAGTGTTCCCTCATTGTCTGCGGTGCCCCCCTCCCCCAATATGCACTCACCATCCCACACACCCCTCACCCCATACTTACCTCCAGAGCCCGGCGCAATGATCTTCGGTGGAGTGGGAACACGTCTGCACTCTTCAAAGCTGACCGCGAACTGAAGAAATGCCGGTAAGCTGTATAATGGCATATATGGAGGGGTTTCAACTTAGGTGGATATCTTGGCCATTAATATGACTTTTAGCACAAAATTTTCAACATGGGGTTCTTGGGACACCACCTTATGAACTCAGCCACTGTCATGTCGTTATTCAGTCCCGAAAGATGATTCCAATGTCACGGCGCGGAATTACTTTCTGAGACTGATTAATGAAACAACAGTGTCATTTTTCATGAAGTGGGCTCCCAAAAAGCCTATGTTGCAAATTTGGTGAAAAATTCCTGAAAATGACTGTGTTATGCGTGTGCATTGTGCAGTTCCCATGCACACCCATAATGTCGAGAATTTTTAATACTTTCACTCCAGATTTTCAACATTGCCATTTTTCCACACCACCTTATGAACAGTACAGCTGTCATTTTTCACATCTGGCTCAAAATGTGTTTTCGCACATATGGCGCACAGTGGCGCAGTCGCTGTGTGAAATCAATGTTTGGGACAGATTAAGAAAATCATAGTGACAGTGTTCATAAGAAGAAGTCCCAAAAAGCCCATGTTGCAAATTTGGTGAAAAAATTCCTCCAAATGACTGTGTTACCAGTGTGTGTCCTGCAGTTTCTACGTACAATCGTAACTTCGCCAATTTTTTATATTATTACTCCATATTTTTCAACATTGTCATTTTTGCACACTGTCTGAACAGTAGAGCTGTAATTTTTCACATCCTGCCCAAAACATGTTTTCGCACCTGTGGCACACAATGAGTGTGGTCGCTGTACGAAATCAACATTCGGGACAGATTAAGAAAATCACAGTGCCAGAGTTCATGAGCAGAGGTCCCAAAATGCCTGTGTTGAAAATCTGGTGCACGGGTATGCGTTACGCAGTTTCAACACATACTCATGACTTCACCAATTTTTTTATATTTTCACTCCAGATTTTCAACATTACCATTTTTTACGCCTCCTCATGAACAGTACAGCTGTCATTTTTCACATCCTGTTCAAAATATGTTTTCACACCTGTGGCGCCAAATGGCACAGTTGCTATGAAAATCACCTTTTGGATAACAAAATAATAGTGTCACTGTTCATGCGGAGGGGTCACAAAAAGCCCATTTTGAAAACCCAGAGTGAAAATACCAAGAAACACTCAGGGCATTAGGGTTTCCAACCATAATGCCCTACCCTGTAGGGACTGAAAGTGTCAGGGGTGTGATTGTCAACAGTAATTCTCATGCCATTCCACCCCCACCTCCACCCCGCAGCCAGTAATGGGCATAGAGGTGTGCCTTGGACTTTTCAGCCCCAAAGTCCACCCCATTCTCCTATATAGCACCCATTTCAGTTTATTTCCTTATGGAATGGGGTGAGTGTAAAGCCTGAACACCCAAAGGCACACCTCGACACTTGTCAGTGTCTGCAGGGTAGGGCGAGGTGAAATGGTGTGAGCGTTATGGGCGACAACCCAAAGGCACACCCCAATGCCTGTCCATCTCTGCAGGGTGAGGGTGGGGTTGGCGTCACTTCAATACTTCACTGCAATTCCTATTCTGCACCTGTCTAACTCCTGCACTTCCATTGCTAATGCCAGCAAGCAAACATTCAGCATTGACAAATACTAGTTTCTATAGCCCTCGTGTTCTTCCACCCTCAATTTCAGACTTCTTTTGGTTCCCCCCATAATAAGCATTTACACGTACATGTGGACAAACGAATAACTCCACTAGAATGACAATTAATAAAATCCCTTATTTCAAAAATATTGTTAGCATTATCCACCTGAAATGTCCTGGACCTTGTGATCAAAGGACAATATTCACATTTCCCACATTTAAAAGTAACCCCCCACAGTAATTTAGGTAGCGATATATCCCAGGCATAACTATTGGTCACATAGTCTTTCACATTTCTCCCCCTTCTATAAACAAACCTAGGAGTCACACTTGATGCCTCATTATGGGCTTGTTCAGTTTGTATCGCTATCCAATGTTTTCCAATTATCCTTCCAATAAACTTATGACTTTAGAATATGTTGTCACAAAATTGACTCTAGATCAGTCCACATTAAGATGGGCATTCCTCTCCTTCCTAGTAAGAGGCAAAGTTCCACTCTTGAACACTCCATTGTGGCCTGATTGTATGTCTTGTGGCACAGCTTCAGCTAGTATTTCTTGCCTCCTATTCTGCTGATACATAAGGAGCATTCTATGTCATTCTCCTGCACTGTACTTCTAACTTTTGCCGCACATGTATGTGTACTAAAGCTATACACCTCAAACCTGAACCATCCCAACATGTTACACATGCTACACACTTATTCCCCTACCCACCTCTTCAGCACTTTGCATCCATCCCCTATCCATCTGCCTCTACCCCTCCCTTCCCCCTTACACCCTCTTCCCCCCCTATATTTGCTCATCCCCCTCCCCTCTCCTTCTCCAACTACCTCACCTTAACACCCCCTGTCTCATCAGCCTCCTTTCACCACTGCTTACTTCCTGACAAGGCCTCCTGGCTGCCTCATTTTAATTCCCCGCAATCACAACCCCTCCCCTCCCTTCCACCTGCCAATCTCTCCTCCTACCACCTGATAAGGCCTTATAGCTGCCTACTCTGCTCTCTTCCTATGCCTAGTCCTCTCCCTCTGTGTTCTTAGATTTATTACATGATAATCTGATCCCTGGCATACATTGTACAATGCCAGTTAATTTTTGCTCACCTGTTCTCTTGTAACATCTTATGTTTTTGTACATCCCTTGACCTGTGTTCCTACATTTGTAATTTTCTCTGCCTTGGAACCTATGTAAAAGAGCTCTTGCTCAAAGGTGTATAATCCAAGATTTTAATAAATAAATACAAAATAAAAAAACACCATCTACTGAAAAAAACGCCTTTCCAACTCACTGGAGTGCTTAGTGCATTCCTGTTGGGTAACACTATTCCTTTTCACTCTAATAAACTGACCCTTCGGTATATTTTCTATGATGTGGTGGGGGTGGCAACTTGTAAAATGGAGCAAAGCATTCATATATGTAGGTTTACAGAAGAGTGTGGTAGTTACCCCTCCTATACATTGTTTTTACATTTCCAAATCCAAAAATGTACCTTATTCAGACCTGCACTTACACTAAATCTTAGATTCAGATTACTTTGTTCTACATACTCCTTAAATTGCTGAAGTTGCTTGAAAGACCCGTGCCACACCATAAATACATTATCAATAATACACCTTCATAAATCTAAATTGGCAAAACGTGGGTTTCTTTCAGAATTAAAAACCATGTCCTGTTCCCAAATCCCAGTATAAATGTTAACGTAATTGGGTGCTATGGGGCCCCCATTGTTGTACCTTGTTTCTGCAAGTAAAATTTGTCTTCAAACATAAACACATTACATTGCAAAACTTTTTTTCAGTGAAAGAAATCAGCATTCGATGAACTGGCCATTATGTAGGTATTCTGAGGTCTGTAGGCAAATGTACCCCTCTGGCAATGTATGTGCACTGGCTCTGTTTCTTACTGTATGTTCTCTGACAATGGCTTACTGTTCCCTTGCCTCCTGTACAAACTGTATATGTATTTTGAAGCTGTCTTACTGTAACCTGATGTAAAGTTGGTTGGTTTACTCAACCCCGGGTCGCCCCTGAAAAAGGGATCTTTGGTCTCGGAGGGCTTACCTGGTTAACAAAATCTAAATAAAATAAGCTGTATATGTATCTTGTAAAGCACTTCTTAATGCAACCATCCCACCCTCATGAGGGATCTTGGTATAGAGGGACTCCACATCCATAGTTACCAAATACCAATTATCTTCTGTAGATAGATCTTTTAACACATTTAAAATGTCTATGGAGTCCCTCACATGCAACAACATCTCTTGTGCCACAGGTTTAATATGCATATCAACAAACTGTGACAAGGGATCTGTAAGTGAACCTACAGTATGCTGGCCACCATGGGGCACCAAAGGGATTTCAAGATTTTTATGAATTTTAGGCAGCGCATATATAGCTGCTAGTACGGGGTGTGTAACTGTCACAAATTAAGCTTTTGTTTTCAGTTGTCAAACCCTGGTCTTTAGCCTATCTTATGATTTCATCTGTCTCATATTTTAATGTAATAGTTGGTTTTGGATCTCCCATGAGCACCCCGTAGCAGTCAACATTTCCAGGTCGTCTCTACACCTCGCTCACATACAGTAGGTGTCTCTATCCAAAATGACTACAACTCCCCCCTTATCAGCTGGTTTCACTACATTGTGTCCATTATTTGATACACTGGACGAAGCCTTATATTCTTCCTTTGTACCATTTACATAGATTGGAGTATTTCTTTTAGAAATCAATAAATCAATGTCTTGTTCACACAATTTCTCAAAAATGGCAACTGTAGAGTAATAAGAGGGGTGGCACTAAGCTGACCTCCTCTGTAATGTCCTGTATATTTACTAACACTTTGAGGGGTGTCACTGCTCAGTGGTAACATAATATTCTCTGAATCTGCAGACATCTTAGAAAAATGCACCCTCAGATTCAGCATTTTGCAAAACGTTTACAAGTCAATCAATGTCTCAAAATGATTAGTTAATCTTGCAGGAATAAAACACAGACCTTTACTCAGTACTTGTTCCTCTGCAGGACTCAAGGAGTAATGAGATATGCAGAGGTGGTTTTAGGCACAAGCAAACCATGCAGCCACTTGGGGCACCAGCACACAAGGGGTCCACTGAAACAGAATGTATAAGCAGAAATAATCTTAAAATGCAAAAAGTGTAAATCTAACCTAAAAATCATAATTGTTGTCATCACCCTTGTATTCATAGAATTCTTATCACTTTTTGAATGTGGGATGGAGGAGAAGGGAGGATGGGGGTTATGGGAAGCAATGAGCAGCATGAACGCTATTTCATTATGCCATCATGTTGGCAGGAAATAGCGTGATGTAGGTGCTGGCTAGATTCAGAGCTCTAGCTAGATACTGTAGCAGTCTGGGGTTTAAATCAGTGGCACTCTCAGAGGTGTTACCAGTACCGAGGGCAAGCACTAATAGGAAGTCGAGGATTAGGGAGTTCAGAGAGTGGCTGGTGGGGTGGTGTGAGCAAATGGGGTATGGCTTGGTAGGGGACTAGGGATCTACATGGGAGGACGAGAGCCTATTTGCATCAGACAGGCTGTACCTGAATAGGGAGGGGGTAGCAGTACTGAAATGCAAGCTAGGAGAATACATAGCAGATACCTACAATTTAAACTAGGTTAGAGGGGTGGGGACAAATCTTCTTCACAGGGAGGAAAACTTGGGGTGGCTACCAGCCTCCCCCCAAGACAGTACTACATGGCTGAGTAAGAGGGTGATGGGTGCAAGGGGAAACAAAGGGGGAGACTGGTGGAAGGGATTATCAGCAAATGCCAGGAGTTTAGGAAATAAGATGGTGGACCTGGAAGCAATCAAGATGGATGAGAGATTAGATTTAGTAGTAGTAAATGAGACCTGGTGGACAGAGCATCACACCTGGGAAACAACCATTCCAGGTTATAGACTGTTCAGAAGGGACAGGGAAAGCAAGAATGGAGGGGATTGCCTTATATGTCAGGGAAAGCATCAGAGTTACTGGAGGGCAGGAGGAGGAGGAAGGGGAAACTGAGCTGCTGTGGGTAACACTAGGTAGGAAGATGGATGAATCCCTGTGGCTGGGTGTGATATACAGGTCACCTGCACATGGAGAGGAAGACTGCTAACTCAGGCAATCACAAGGCTGACATGGAAAGGTGAACTGCTACTGGTGGGTGACCTGAACCTCCCAGATGTTGACTGTGAAATCCCAGATGCAGCATCAGCAAGAAGCAGGGACATATTAGCTGAGCTGCAGGGGGTGTTCCTTCAACAGGCGGTCAGGGAGCCTACGAGGGGAAGCAGCTTGTTGGATGTGGTCCTGACTTAAGTGGAGAGTGTGGAGGAGGTTCAGGTGGGAGAAACCTTGGGAACCAGTGACCACAGCATGGTACAGTTCAGGCTCAGAGCAGGGAGGGAGACAAGTAAGACTAATATGACAGTCATGGACTTCAGACACAGACTTTAATAAGATGAGAAAGATAGTCAGGGAAAAAATAGAATATACAGAGAAGATGAGGCAGAGGAGGAACTCTGGGAAGCTATTGGGGAGGTGTTCAGGAAGCAGCAAAAATGTGTATAAAAAAGGTCAGGAAGAGCAAGAGGGAAGGAATACCACTTTGGTTCACTAGGGAGATGGTGGGGGCAGTCAGGGAAAGGAGGAGGTTTTTCAGAAAATTTAAAATGACACTCAGAGAGGAAGATAGGGAGGAGTATAGGGAGAAAAGAAGTCTGGTGGTTAGGGAGATCAGAAGGGCAAAAGCAGCCACTGAGGAGAAAATAGCCAAAAGGGTCAAGAGGGGGGATAAAACATTTTTCAGATATGTGAGGGAGAGGAAAAGAGCAGGGTAGGGGATTGCTAGACTAAGGGGGAAAGGAGGGGTAAACTTGGAGCAGGATTACGAAAAGGCACAGGCACTAAATGAGTATTTTAGCTAGGTGTTCATGGAGGAGGAGAAAGAGGATGAAGGCAGGGGGCCAGTACTAGTGATTAAGGGGAAGAAGGGCAAATGGGTGGATCAGAGCCCATTCACTGTGGATCGGGTCAAGGCTGAGCTGGATAGATTAAGAGTGGACAAGGCACCGGGGCCTGATGGGTTGCACCCAGACTGATCAAGGAATTGAGGGAGGAGCTGGTCTCACCCTTGACAAGGCTCTTCAATCTGTCTTTAGATACTGGAAGGGTGTCAGAGGACTGGAGGATGGGTGACGTAGTGTCCTTGAACAAGGAAGGTAGCAGGGAACTGAAGGAAAACCACTGCCCAGTCAGCCTTACGTCTGTGGTGGGGAAAGTAATGGAGGCATTAATCAAGGAGATGGTGGTGAATTACCTGGAGGAGTGTGGCTTGTAGGACAGCAGACGGCAGGGCTTCACTAAGGGAAAATCATGCCAGACCAACCTGGTTGAGTTCATTGATTGGGTGACTCAGGTAATCAACCAGGAAGAGGCAGTGGATGTGGCCTATCTGGACTTCAGCAGTGCCTTCAATACTGTCCCTCATAGGAGGTTTATGAGCAAGATGGAAAGCATGGGGTTGGGAGGGAAACTAGCAGGCTGGGTGGAGGCCTGGCTAGCAGGGAAAACCCAGAGAGTATTGCTTAATGGGGTGCAATCCAAGATGGCAAGGGTTAGGAGTGGAGTGCCACAGGGGTCAGTTTTGGGTCCGCTCCTCTTCAACATCTATGATATTGCAGAGGGTTTGAGAAAGAGGGTGTGCATGTTTGCCTATGATACAAAAATCTGCAATAGGGTGGACACCCCGGAGGTGTTGAAGACATGAGGAGGGACCTTAAGACGCTCGAGGAGGGGGTTGGGAAATGTCAGCTGAAATTTAATGCCAAGACATGTGCTGCAATGCACCTAGGGAGGAAAAACACATGAGCAGGGTACACGCTGGGGGGGACGAAATCAATGAATCAGAACAGGAAAGGGATCTGGGGAATCTAATCTCCTCAAACCTCAAGGTAGATTTCCAATGTAGTAGGGTGGCAGGAAGGGCCATTGGAATGTTGGCATGCATAGGCAGGGGCATTACTAGCAGAAGGAGGGAGGTAATAATGTCCATCTACAAGGCCATGGTGATGCTGCAGTTAGAGTATTGGGTTCAGTTCTGGAGACCACATCTCTGCAAGGATATAGATACATTCGAGAGGCTTCAGAGAAGGGCAACAAAGATGGAACAGGGTATGCAGGGGGAAGCCATATGAGCAGATCTGTAAGTAGCAGAATCTATGCATGCTGGAAATAAGAAGGGAATGGGGGGACATGAATGAAACCTTTAAATATGTGAAAGGGCTCAATAGAGTAGGTGAAGGGGGTTGGCTGAGGAGGAAGGAGGGAGCCATAACTAGAAGGCACAGCCTCAGATTGCAAAGAAATAGGTTCAGGGGCAATGTGAGGGGGCGCCTCTTCACAGAGAGGGTGGTGGAGTCCTGGAACAGACTGCCAGATAGAGTGGTGGGGGCTAAGACAGTGGAAGAATTTAAGAGGGCATGGGACAGGCATATGGGACTGAGTACTAGGGGGATAGTGGGAGCAGGCGGGAAGGGGGGATGTGAAAGGGGAAGGTTGGGCAGACTAGATGTGCTGGAAGGGTCCTTTTCTGCCATCAAATTTCTATGATTCTATGATGTAGAGGGTGTGACACTCAGAAAGCTGGTTCTGATTAATCTATGATTTTGGTAATATAAGAATGTGTTATTGAGTGTCTTTCATGAGACATGTTGAAACAGCCTGTGGAATGATATCCCCCTCAGGTTTTAGCTACAAGGTGTTAACTGGAAGGCCAGGAGATAATGACAGGCTAGAAGAGGCCTAAATTAAGTATCTCCTGTTTATCTGGCTTAAGTGTAGCTTGCCAGCTGACAGGATAGAAAATATCCATTTTATGACATTTAGAGGAGGAAAACCAAGTTATGTCACACTGGTGCGAAGTCATAAATGTTCCTCTGATGTCTGTAAAAGCAGGATGTTGCTCGTGGATGAAAGAAGGACTTAGAAATTAACCTTATTTAATTTACCTTCTGAGTGATGACATCCTGATTGTATATTTTTTTATAAACAGAGGAGGAGCTGGGTGACATCATGGAGAAGGTAGGCTCAAGGCAGTGTTTTAATTATGATGTGAGTGACCTGTAAAGACACACATGGTTTGGACTCTCTTGACAACAACAACAACATCTGTCTATCAGCACTATTAGAAGAGATACATTAGATATATGTCTAATTGTCTGGTGGTAGGAATTTTGCACTTTTTTAACCCTTGTTCTTTTAAATGATTGTATGTTGTTGTGATATATTGTTCTGTATTTACATGTTACATTATTTTATCTATCTTTAAGTAAATCTGTACTTTAGAGACTACTTGGTGTGCCTTTGAAATTCTTTTTCTTGACAAGTGAAGCATACCTGGTTAAAGTTGACACTGTACAAAGCTTACTGGTTTTACCAAACTGGGAAAAGGTAAAAGTTTATTCTGAGGTCTTTAATAGAGTTTTAAGGGTTCATTTTGTACGCCTGGTTAGGTGCCTATAGGCAAAAGATATCTGGCCCCCCTGAAGAGTAGAATTTTTTGAGCCTGTACATTAGGTACGCTAGCAAGATGTTCACAGTTTGAATCTCTCCAGAACTTGAGACCAAAGTTTGATTCAAACCCACAAAACAGACAGGATGATTACCCTCTTCTGTTAACTGTTCACAAGACTGCATTTGGAAGTTGGCACTGTGGGAACAGAGGGCCTGACCTGCTGAGTGGTTCTGTGGCAAGGAGCACCACAAGTGTTTTTGCTTGGAGCGTCATTAGGTCTAGAGCCAGTATTGGAGAAATGTGTATTACTTTTAATGTGCCCAGTTCTTCCTGTTGTTCTCTTTCTTCCCCTGCCTCTGGCATTGGGTCTCTGTTGTAGACCTATTTCTTCCTTGTCTCTAGTGTCCTCCACATCAGACGGGTCTTCTTGTCCCTTCCTGAATAGAACAATGCATTTGCTGTATCTCGGCATTTGCTTCTGCTAGTTCAGTATTTCTGGTTCCTGAACTGTTTGTGGTTTCAAAATTTGAATATGAGCATTAGGTACAAGGCTCTCGCCTCAAAAAGACTGGATCTGGAACTTGTGGAATCCGATCCACTCATTGCTACTGCCCCCTGCTGGTTATTCTTTTTCAAAAGCAATCTGAGTTTATTATTTTAAGATTCGCCCTTTCTCAATAAAATATACATCCTTGTTCATAGTCATTTAGATTCCTCAAAAAATTATTTCTTTAAGCAGCACTGATTTTTAGGTGATGCTTCTCTATAGTGTCTTTCAGAATATTATTTATATAATTAAAAAATATTTGGTAAGGTAGGCACACTAAGCAAAAGAATCTACTTGTTTCTAGGTGCGTCCTGCGGGCATGAGGGATACATCATAATAATTGGTGACATGAGGGTGCAGAATAAATGGGACAGACAATGACGTGCATGGGTTCAAGAGGAAAAAGTCCTGCATCAAAAGGTACAGTATGGAGGTTCATAACAAGGATGACTGGGAGACAGCTAGAATTATTACAGAGGTAAGAATAAACATGGGTACCCAGAGTTACAATAACAGCATCCACTCGCTACCTGCAAGATCTCCTTTGTCCCTACTGCCCCTTCTGCCCACTTTGCTCCACTCCACCGATGAGGGATTGCTAGAGATTACCAGGGTGCACTTGAAGACATCTGGGGCCCGTTCATTTGCATATGTGGCCCCTACCCTGTGGAAATCTCTACTTTATCAAGTAAGAGAGTGCCTGACTATCCTGAGCTTTAAAGCAGCACTTAAGACCATCTCTTTACTTTAGCATTCATGGTTGAGCTTTGATGATGGGTAGGTTTTATTATATAGTATTTAAATTATTAACAACTGATTTTATGTCAGCAGATTTTATACTCCTGTATGTCTCATGAATATGTATGGCACCTTGATCTCCTTGGAAAGGCAGTTTTTTTTTTCTTCACTTGCCCGGCTCCCACGGCTTCAGAGGTGGCCTTGTACCTTCTCCTACTCCATCCACCAGGGCAATCCCAAGGCATCCCATCCCCAGTTTCATTTTTGCTCGTAGGGTCAGGGTGTTTGCATTTTTTCCTGATTTTTCTCCCAACTCCTGGGATGCTGGCATGAAGGATATACGTTCAGGCCGGCAATGTGCTGATGCACACCATCTGCCAAGCACCTAACAGCGTCCCACCTCCCTGACTCCTCAGAGCAGAGCTGCCTGTGCCCCAAAAGCCTGTGCTTCTGCCAGCCTCAGGAGCGTCAGGTGTTAGAAGCACCCCCAGTGTCCCATGCAGAAGAATGAGAGCATTCATTGGGATGCTCAATCCTCCTTTGCCCCACGGACCTCCGGCAACCCGAATCCGTTCCCAAGCCCGGGTGGCCAGCGCAAGGCAAGATATGGCATCCAGTGCCTCAACCCTCTGCACCACTGGGCCAGAAAGGCACTTTTATAAATAAATTTGACTTTGGACTTTAGATTCAAGAGTGAGTGTAGGTAGACAGCTGTAACATGCAGTTGCTGGGGACCACTGATGAGGTGGGGGGGAGGAGGACGTAGCAGGGTAGTAGGGTAGGTTGAGAGAGGAAGTAAGTGGAAGAAGAAGTAGAAGAGGGAGAAAGAGAGACAGGGCACGGAAGGGGTAGGTCTGAAAGGTGCAGACATGAGTGGCGTGCATTAATGAAGTAAGGCTGTTGGAAAATATATTTGTACTGTACATGTTTGCACAATCGATTTATGCTTTCCTGCTTATGAGGTGGGAAGACATCATGGACCCTTGGTCCTGTCCCACCATACATTACTATGTGATTGTGTAGTGAAAAGGAGGAAGAGACAGAGTTTGAGGAGGGAGTGTCCCAGATGGTTGAGATGATAAGAGAAAGGGCCTGCCAGGCAGAAATTTGTGGGCAGGTGAAGAGAAAGAATGGGTTCAGAGTTCATGGGGAGTGGGTAGGTAAGGAAGTAGTTCGAAACTTAAGTCACAGTTTTGAGATGAGGGATTCACAGTGAAAGAGACATCTTCCTTCAGTTAAGAGAAGTGTGAGGTTGTCATTTCATGTGCCATGTTACAGAAAATACCAAATCTGAATCAAGGTACCTCACTGAGGCAATTCTATTGACCAGACAAAAAGTAGTCAAATAAAGACATTTTTCTTACTATTCTGTACTGTTTTTTCTGTCAAATTGCATTAAAAATTAATCCCTTAGTTTCAATGCTCATGACGCAGTTTAAGCTGCATGATTTTTCTGAATTCTACTGCTAACCACAATGTATATGTAATATGCTCTAATTGCCGTCGTTTCAACACATTTGGCAGTTTCCTCACCATGGCTTTTTTGTACACGGCTAAGTACTACACTGTTTTCACAGCTTTGATTTTTGTTTCCCGAACACTATCTTCAGCACAATATGTAAGGATTAAGCCATGGGAAAGGATGGGTCTACTGTGAAATTAATCCATGGTTGGGGGGGTTGGACCACGAGGCCAAAGGCCAAGTGGGTCCAACCAACCAACCATGGATTAATTCCACGGTAGACCCATCCTTTCGAGTGGCTTAATCCGCTTGTAACATGGCTACCTATTTAGGAGGTTACTGTGTTTTATTATTATCACACAACAGGATTATGAATAAGTAGGTCCACTGAAAATATCACTTTACTGTGTCTCACTACTGTCTCTCAAACGTTCTATTCACTTCCAAACGAGCCTGTGCACGTTGCAGATTTCTACTCTATTAATATGCTGATGTGCCTTTTGCTATCTTTAGATGACCTGGCTATAATATGCACCACTCACATGCAGGCTGCTGACTGTTCACGGTTTCTTTCCTCTCTATATTTTTTGGTGGGTTTCAGGTCCGTTCTACTATCCTTCTGTGTGTCTTTGCTGTTGAACTATGGGTACTTCTCTACATTTGCATGCTGCCATACAGACCACGCTACAGCTACCGCTTATGGACACTTGCGTGGCACGTCATTCCATTTCTCCTGGTCCAGCTCCCTCCTCCTATGCCTCATTCCGGTGCTCCACTCATTCTGTGCTGTTCCCCCGGGTGCTCTGCTGACCACACTTCCTGTCTTTCCACTCGCCCTCTTGATATTCTTGTTTTTAACCCACCCTCATCTCCTTCTATTTTACACTTTGTGTTCTACATTTTTCTTTCACTACCTCTCCCAGTCACTGACGTGTGTGACCTTGCTTGTTCTGCAATCACTCAAACATGATGCACGTCAGCGCTTTCTACACACTGCTCTATGTTGCCTGAGTGTCTGCAGTGCCCATACTATGCGAGCCATTGTCTAATTATTTCGGCGCACCACCGGTCGTTACCATGATCTACTGTGGTATTAGACCATGGTTAGCACTGTACCACATGATGCGATTCCTCCAATGTGATTCCTTTATTTTCTTCTCGATTTTTTTGCCATGTTACAAGGTTGTATTACATTTCAGGTCTCTTGTAGCCCAGTAGTAACTTTTCTGCAGAGAACCACAAAATCACGCTAAACAAATCCCATGTTAATAGCTGCTGTATTGTTTAATGCTCCATTTTCCCAAAGGGCTGCTAACTCTGTAATGTGTTGCTGCTGCACTGCACTATTATTGAATGTTTATGATTTTGGAAAAAGATGAAATAATTCCATGGCATGATATTCCGCACAGGAGTTTTTGATTCTGTCTTCCATATTTTCTTTGAAGTATGTAGACAATTGTAACTCATGAAAGTCAGAATATTTGTTTTTAATATTAGGGTGTGAGTCACTATTATAAGGGTGCTTTTAAAGCAGAGCAATATCCACTCATTCTCACAAGGTAAGTAGCAGACTAAACATTTGTTGTAGCCATTTCTCTTACCAGTTCAATTGCTGTTGATTGTGCTACTTTGAAACAAGCTCTGGACAGCCAAGGAATTTGGGGAAAACATATTAAAAATGTGTTTTTCAATATTTTTACACCAAATTTTCAACATAGCCTTGTTATGACCATGCCTCATGAAAAAGGGCAGAGAAAATGTTCAACTCCTGGCCTAAAGGTGATTTTGTGCAGGGACTGCAAAATCACCTTTCGGTATGCAAAAACACATTTTGAGCAAGAATTGAAGTATGGCAGCTGTCACATTCATGAGGTGCTGTAAAGATATAGCTATTTCTAAATTTGAGGTAAAAATATTGAAAATTGCTAAAGTTACAAGCCTGCATTTGCAAAATTCAATGCAGGCTCATAAATTTATTGTTATTAAATATTTTTACACAAAATTTTCAACATAACCTTCTTATGACCCCAGCTCATGAAGAAGGGCATGTAGACTCATAACTTGATTGTTTTTTTTTAACATTTTTACACCAGATTTTCAACATAGTCTTCTTATGATCCCACCTTAAACAAGCATTTGTCAATGCCGAATGTTAATTGCGTTGGTTTGTTGAGCTTGCTCAGTGGCCCTCTGTCACTGGCTCAGTCCGTTTGTCCCAGTGCTGCTGGTTGCTCTTTTGTAGTGGGCTGCTGGGTGCATTGGCACCTTGTTCTGCTGAGGAAGAAATATGCAGCTGTCCCGACAGAGGTCCATTGAGGTGGCTTACTCCCCCATCTCACTCACTCGTTTTGTTTCTCCTGGCACGGCAGGCTGCCCTTTTGTACTGGGCGCCTGCCTGTGTTGGTGGCTTTTTCTACCCACAAAGAAATCCCGATAGAGCTCCGTTGAGGTCACTCAGTCCGCCTGTCTCACTCACTTATTCTGGTTCTCCTGGCACTGCAGGCTGCCCTTCTCTACTGGGCTTCTGCCTGTGTTTCTGCCTTCTTATGCCCACAAAGAAATTTGCAGCAGTTACAATACAGCTCTGTTGAGCTCACTCACTCACTCACTCACTTATTCTGATTTTCCTGCCACAGCAGGCTGCCCTTTTGTACTGGGCCCCTGCATGCATTGCTGCCTTTTTCTGCCCACAAACAAATCTGCAGCAGTCCCAACAAAGCCCCACTGAGCTCACTCACTCCCCCTCTGTCACTCTCGCATTCCGTTTCTGCTGGCACTGCAAGCTGACCATTTGTACTGGGCTCCTGCCTGCATTGCCGCATTTTCTGCTCACAAAGAAATCTGCAGCAGTCACACTAGAGCTCCGTTGAGCTTGCTCACTACCGCTCTGTCACTCGCTGGTTCTGTTTCTCTTGGTGCCGCAGACTGCGCTTTTGTATGGGGCTCCTGGCTGCATTGGCACCTTTGTCTGTCCACAAAGAAATCCGCAGCTGTCCTGACAGAGCTCCGTTGAGGTTGTGCAGTCTCCTTTTCTCATCATTCATTCTGTTTGTCCTGGCGCTGCTAGCTGCCCTTTTGTACCGGGCTCCTGCCTGCATTGGCACCTTTTTCTGCCCACAGAGAAATCCCAGCAGTCCTGACAGAGCTCCTTTGAATTCAGTAAGTTCCTTTGTCTCACTCGCTCATACTGTTTCTCCCACTGCTGCATTCTGGCCTTTTGTACTGGGCCCCTATGCCTGTATTGATGCCTTTTTTTTTTTTTTTACAAATTTGCGAAGTTACAAGTGTGCATGGAAACAGCTCAACGCACGCTTGTAACACAGTCATGTTATGGAGTTTTGTCACCAAATTTTCAACATAGGGATTTTTAGATCTCTGCTCATGAACAGTGCCACTGTCATATTCTTAATCTGTCCCAAACACTGATTTCCCACAGTGACCACGTTATTCTGCGCCGGAACTGTGAAAACACATTTCGGTCAGGATGTGAAAAATGACAGCTATACTGCTTATAAGGAGGTGTGAAAAAATGGCACTGTTGAAAATCTGGTGTGATATTACAAACCTGTGAAGTTACAAGGGTGCATGGAAAGTGCGCAACACACACTTGTAACACAGTCAATTGATGGGCTATCATCACCAAATTTTCAACATAGGCATTTTAGGACCTCTGCTCGTGAACAGTATCATTGTCATTTTCTTAATCTGTCCCAAACAGTGATTTCCCACAGTGACCGCTCTATTCTGCGCCGGAAGTGCGAAAACACATTTCAGCCAGGATGGGAAAAATGACAGCTGTACTGTTCATAAGTAGGTCTGGGAAAATGGCAATGTTGAAAATCTGGAGTGAAAATTCGCGAACTTATGAGTGTGCGTGCCAACTGCACAATGCACGCTCATAACACAGTCATTTTATGGAGTATTGTTACCAAATTTTCAACATAGGTATTTTAGGACCTCTATCCATGAACGGTGTCACTGTCATTTTCTTAATCTATCCTGAACACTGATTTCCTACAGTGACGGCGCTATTCTGCGCCGGAAGTACGAAAACACATTTTGACCAGGATGTGAACAAAGACAGCTATACTGCTCACAAGGAGGTGTGACAAAATGCCAATGTTGAAAATCTGGCATGAAAATATTGTAAATTCACGAAGTTACGAGTGTACATAACAACTGCGCAATGCACGCTATTAAAATAGTCATTTTTTTGGATTTTTCCACCAATTTGCAACATGGGCTTTTGAGAGCCCACCTCATGAACACTGGCACTGTCATTTTGTTAATTGGCCCCAAAGGGTGATTCCGCACAGTGACCACAAAACCACCTTTCAGGGCTGATTAACACTATGACAGTTCAAGAATTCATGAGGAGGGGTCCCAAAAACCCCACGTTGAAAATTTGGTGAAAAAATTCCCCAAAATGTCCGAGATATGTACTAAAGTTGAAAAAAACCCTATTTATCACATTATACAGCTTACTGACATTTCCTCAGTTTGCAGTTGGCTTTGAAGAGTGCAGACGTGTTCCCGGTCCAGTGAAGATCATCGCACTAAGCTCCAGAGGTAAGTATGGGGTTTAGGGGTGGGGAGGAGGGTGCGCAGTGGGTGGGTGCGGGTTGTGGGGGTAGGAGACTACAAGGACCGTTTCCTTTTTCAGGTACAAAAAAAACAAAAAGACTTTGTGGGACCATTTTTCATTTACAGGGCATGTGGCATGTTGGGGTGGGCTCAGCATGCCACCGAACTCTGTTTTGAGGGCAGCTGTAGCCAATGGGGGATTGGGCACCCGTCGGCAAACAATAAAAGGGGCATGTGGCATGCTGGGGTGGGCTTCCAGCATGCCACCAGAGTTGTTTTGGAGGGGGCAGCTGTAGCCGACAGGGGATTGGGCACCCCATCAGCAATAACAAAAGGGGGTGGGAATTCATTTCTGCTGACAAGGATTGAGCACCCTGTCGGCAGGCAATAAAACTGGGGGGGGTTACATTATGCCGATGTGGAGTGGGCTCCCCTGTCAGCAAATAAACATGGGGGGGTACATATTGTTTGTGAATATGGCAGCAAGCCTCCTCCATGTTCACAAACAATATCGCAGATCCTACATGCCGCCCTGCAATGACGGGTCGCTCCCTCATTGCAGTGGATGGCTGATGCTGCAATGACGAGGCGGCCCCTGATTGCAGCGGTTGATTTTTTAGAAAGTTGCAGTACGCTGACTGAACTAGTGTCAGCAGCAATGTGCCACAGCATTGGGGGACACGGGACAAGCCTTTGCAGGCTGTGGGGGCATTGGGCACAACAGTGCCTCACCTCCACAACCTGCTTGTGGAGAAAGCTGACGCAACATGTTTCTTGCGCATGCGTGCAATCAACATAAAAATGAGAAGTCCTGCACTGGGGGATTGGAACCCCCCCCAGTGCCACTGTTATATTTCTGGGGGTGGGAGGTAGTGGGTGGTAGATGTTGAGAAGAAGGGTTCATGGGGAGACTAAATTTTACAGGTTGGAAACAAAAATGAGGATTCCTGCACTGGGGGATTGGGATCTCCCCAGTGCCACTGGATTTGTGATCAGGACACTGGGGGATTATGCTCCCCCCAGTGTCACTGTTATGTATCTGGGGGAGCTGGGGGTGGGTGATGAGTAGAGGTGCAGCGAACTATAAATCCGTCAGGCAAAGTGGATGTGAAGTGGACACTTCGCATCCACGGAGTACAACACAAAGTGGACCCTGTAAAGTGCTCACTTCACTTTATCATTACCACTTTACGTTCTCATTATGCCTTAACACGAAGTAAGGTGAAGTGAGAAGAAAATAGGCACATCACATGGCCTGCAGTACTGTAAGTCACATGCTTTAGCCAGGCAGGAAGGAAGTGAGTCAGAGAAGCAGTTTCACTTTCTCCTTTGCATTTGTACAGGGAGAAAGCAAAACTGTGAGAGGAGAGGAGTTTGCTTGGCTCTCGGAGTCGTTTCTTACTGCAATAACAATCAAATAGCTTTTTTAAAAGCTATTTTATTTAGTGTTTGTATTATCTTAGTGTTTTTTTGGTTAGTGAATTTTTTTGTATAGGTTTTGTTGTTTTTGTTTTGTGTGTGTGTATATACGTGTGTGTGTATGTCCACTGTCTGTGTGTGTGTGTTTGTGTGTGTGTGTGTGTGTTGTCCCATGGACCCAGGAGGATGGAAGGTCATGTTGGAGTCAGAGAAGGTGATTCGCTGGCATGTGGGAGCATTAGGAGGGGAGGAGTGCAGACCCGTCAGGGGCGGGGCGGTCGTGTTATGTTGGACTGCTCCAGACTCCTGAACAGTGTTGCTCCCCCTGTAGAAGCAACAGGAGCAGCAGCAGCACCAATGCCACCGGTGGCTGTTGCTCATCCACCTTCTCCACCACCACCACTAGCAGAAGCTGTTGGGGCTCTAGCAGCACCAACTCCACAGCCACAGAAGGTGGCACCAGCAATTGTGGGTGGTGGTGGGACTCATGCCCGACAAGTGCATATTGTGTCTGGTCCCCCCACAGCTCCCCAGTATGGGAGTTTTTTAATTGTGTGGGGGGAGACAGCACAGTAGTATAGTGCGATGTGTGTGGTGTGCTGGTGTACTGTGGGCCCCCTGGGACACATTTGGGGACCGTGGCCAGCGTACCCACATGATGAATCACCACAGGACAGAATGGAAGACTGCCACAGAAGGGGGCAGGCATCCACCTGCTGGCCCTTCCATGGCAATGGCTGACGAGGGTGCTGCTGGGGTGGGAGATGTGCCTCGCAGTAGTCTCCACCGCAGCAGGAGGAGGAGGAGGATGGCTACATCATGTGCTCCACCACCACCACCACCATAGCCACCAGCACCACCCTGTCCACCACCAGTCCCACTACCTGGATTACCTGCTGCAGTGAACCCAGGCACAGTCCCTGTAAGCCAGTCTGACCTCTTTCTCATGTAGGCAGCACTGGATAGTTATTGAAAAACAGCTGCAAATAAATACAAAGCTGGTCAGAACAATATTGGAAGATGTGCTCATTTTGTTTTCATACAGGAAAAAAGTAGGAGTAAGAGAAGCAGACATAAATTGTGAGAAGAATCGTATCATTCAAGTCAGTGATGACTCAGACGCAAGTAGTGGCTGCTGTGGCAATTTAAAGTAGCATAAAAAAGTACAGTTCATAACTGTGAGGACATTCCTGCAATGCTGCTTTAATTGTAAAAATGTCACTATGACATCATGACTATGAGCTCACAGCAACAATCACAGAACACACAAAAGTGGCACAGAGTCCCCAGATTTTTGCTGCAGGCCCACAATGCGTCCTCCTTGTATGCACAAAATTGACAAGTAGTAATGAAGTGAAAAGAGACTGTTTCAGCACATACAAAGTCCCCCAGAATGAATGGCGCACTCAGTCACAGTTTCAGCACATACCCCAGTATAAAATGATGACTGTGAGGTTTGTGTAGCTGGTCCAATGTGTTGTGCGAGACGATTCCACCAAATGAAATGTGATCATCTCAACTGGATTGAAAGGTGCCCTTTGGATGTACACTAATAGTAGCCTTGGTGAGTAGATGTATGTGTGTGTGTGTGTGTGTGTGTGTGTGTGTGTGTGTGTGATGTATGTATGTATGTGGATAGAGATAGAGATAGAGATAGAGATATGGTTGTGTATTTTGCAGGTGATGATGAAGGGGTTGAACATGCACTGGACAGGTACTCATTCTATTGTTCTGCATGACACAGGTGACTCACAAACTGTCAGTGTGCACATTCCAGTGCTCAATGAGTATTTTTTTGCACTGAAATGGAAAAGGATAACTCTCAAGCACATGAAGGTAAGTATTTCTTTTTTTTGGGTGGGGGGGGGAATCATATTTTCAGTTTTGTCTGTAATGGTTTCTTATTTTTTTCCTTCTTCACAGATTTCATCAGCATCCTTCTGGAGTCCGGTTGTTAATGATGGTCATGATCATCTACTGAAACGACTTCTGCATGTTGCATTTGTGCCCAAGCTCGGGGAAGGGGTGTGCCTGATGTTGAATAACTTTTTTGGATAAGGCCACTTTAACAGAACAACAAAGCATCTCGAAGTTTCCTAAAAAAAGAAATAAATGACTTCTTACAAGTTACAACTTCACTGTTATGTGTCCCTCCCTGGTTCTCAAATCGCAATCCCTATTGTCAAGTTACATTTTAGAGACACGTGTTGTCAACTACTAAGACAACCTGTTGTGTGCAATATTTGCAGCAGTCTTTACAAAGCAATGAAATGGATGAAATAAAATCTTCATACTTACCAGAATGGATTTCACAAGGACATTACATCGGTTCCTCTCTGTACGGTATAGCTACAGCATCTTCCCCAATGAGTATTAGCAATGGAGCCTGTTTTTGTTCTCCTGTAAAAGAAACAAAAGAAGTGTACTGTATGTGTTTTGCCACTGCAACTCTGAAAAGCTACGGAAAAAAAACATACAAATTCAGGAAGTGAGGCAGCATAACAAACATGAGTGCACATACTCACTTTATGGTTTAAATATTAAGAAACTGGTGGTGCACTGATTGACTGGTGGTCCGTGGGGGGCAGACAGACTCATGGTGGCAGACTTGCAAACATCAGTCCCGGTGGTGGTGATGGTCTGTGGGGGGCAGACTTGCATAACATCAGTCCCAGTGGTGGTGGTGGTCCGGGGTGGGGGGGCACACTGCCTTTTAAATACTGCAGTTAAAACCTGCCACCATTAACCACATCATCATCCTCTTAAAGAAAACTGCCCTCACAGTCATCGATGTCTGAAGTCTAACCAGTGGGAAATTCTTTCTCCATTGTATCATCACCTACATCAGTGGTGGGCCATTTCAGGCAGCCACTGCCAGTGCCACCAGGATGCTCCATTTCCACATCAGCAAGACCACCATGACTAGGTCGGGGTATGAATACCAAGGTTGCAGTCTGTGCTGGTATGTGCCTCTCATTCATTTTAATGAATGTTAGCAAACTAACATTTGTAGGAGACAGTTTTGTCTGACAATCCCTGACTATTGCACCTGCTGAGCTGAATACCCTCTCAACACTTACACTGGAGGGTGGACATGTGAGGTACTTAAGTGCCACTGCAGTCAGCTCTGGCCATTCACTGACCTTTCCACTCCAGTACAAAAGAGGATCTTCACTTATTGTCAGATGCCTGTTTTCAGACACACATGACTCAACCATTCTCTGTGCCACACTAAGACCAATTGCTGATGCATCAGCCTGTTCTCCTGAATCATTTATCTCACAAATACCCACTTGGAAAAAAGTCTCCCAAAGCGGGTTGATGCCATCCACTTTGGATGACAGACCACCAGGAACTACAGTCCCCTTACTCTTGCATGATATGCTTGCTGGTCCTCCAGCTACACCTTCAGCTGGATTATGCTGCTGAGGTTTGCAAGTCTTGGCACGTGACTTCTGTGCCCCCTGAACCAAGCGAACCAGTTGACCACTGATATTTTTTACCTGTTCAGGCCCTCCCTCCAGTACTGATGCAATTCCACGTTTGTATTGTGGGTCCAGCATTGTTGCCATGGCAAAATTGTTACTATGTTGAATGCTCACAATGTGACAATTCTAGTCGAATACTGTCAGCATGTGTTGCAGCAACATACTACTACCACCATCTCCGGCAGCATCAAGGCTATGCTGTACATTCACCAGTGTCTGCCTCAGCACCCACAGCAGTGGAATTGATTGGCTAATGGAGGCAGACTCGCCACTCACTGCCTGTGTGGCATGTCAAAAGGCCGCAAAATTTTTATTACAGAGTCCATGAGGTGCCACTGTTCAGTCATCATAGACATGGAGGCCCCAGAACTGTCATGGCTAGTGTGCATAACAAGATATTCTGAGATGGCTTTTTATTGTTCATACAACCTCTCTGCCATGTATAACATGGAGTTCCATCGAGTGACAACTTCCAGCTTCAAGCGGTGCTGAGGCAGGCTGTTTTGAATCTGCAACTGCCGCAGTTGGTCATGGGCCTTTCCAGATCTTGAAAAGTGAGAGCAAATACATTGTGCAATGGTCAGCATTTCCTTTGTCAGGGTGCTGCAGAGATTCTGAACCACAAGATTTAAATAGTGGGCCATGCATGGAACATGAAAAAAAACACCATTCATGATGCATTTCACCACATTTGACCCATTGTCACTTGCTATGAACCCAGCCCTCAGGGACAGAGGGTTTAGCCATCTGTCAGTTTCAGTCAGTACCATGTCCAACATGTTCTCACCAGTGTGTGAACAGGTCACATTGCGCATAGCAATTGTTGCATGCTGGCGAATTCCAGAAAGATTGCTACCATGACAATCCACCTTACTGCACTGATTATTCACACTACCAGCATCACAAACAACCCCCAGCACCTGCACCCAGTGTGCAGTTATACACTGATATGAACTCCCCACTGTTTTGCCACTTGACCACATATTCTTACTTAAATGGATGAATGTTGAAGGGCACGTCTTACTGAGTCTGAGACAGTGCAGAACAACTCGGGAAGAGCACGGGTAAGAAAGTATGTCCTGGATGGGACTTTCCATTTTGGACAGGCAGGGGCAGCAAACCGCCAGAACCCAGAATTCTCCACAAAGCAGAAGGGCAAAAGATCAACTGCCAGCATTTCTGCTACAGCAGCATTAAGTTCACGTGACACTGTATGATTGGGGGGTACTTCAGCTTATGTGCAAAATCACTCTGTAACGTGGGCTGACAAATGTTTTACATAGGGTGTGTTGTTGGTCACAAATGGTTGTGCTCTGTGATGAACGGCATTGGCAGGAGGTGGAGTGCGGACATTTGATGAAGACGGTTGCACAGGTGATGATGACAAACTCAGAAATGATGTTATTTTTCCAGATTTGCCAATCAGGGTTGATGTACCACTTGCACTAGACATTCTGCATTCACCACCACCACAAAAAATGCTACTCTCACCAGCACTGGACAACATTTCAAAGTCATTATGGTCCTCCACCTCATCATGCCTGTAGTAATCCTCTGCTCTTATTACCGCACTACTGCACAAATTTAATTTCATACTGGGCTTAACAGTCATGGAAGGGGATAACATGCTGGCTATGGTTGCCGGTGATACAGGTGAATGCCCCAGTCTGGTATTAGCTGCCAGCTTGTGCTGGGTCCACAGAGCCAAGTGCCTATTCTTAAGATGTGTATGCTGTCCTCCTGTGCCCAGATGGCTCCCCTTTTACCTCAACTCACACGCACATGGCAAACCTGGCAGATTGCTACTGAATCATCATTTGCATCTTGCACAAAAAAATCCCAAACAAGGGACTGTGATGCTCTGCTTTTAACATGTCCATGATGATGTGGCTTATTTAAGTCTGTTATTTTAAGCACTGAAGTGGGGGGAGCACGTGATATTTCTGGCACTGCACACCTGGACTGCAACTGACCACCACGACTACCTAGCATATTGATTACTGGGTCGTCATCATCATCATCATCATCAACTAAAACTGGTAAATCAAAAGTTTTTTACAGGAAGGGGATTCTTGCAAACAGGTTCAGACACAGCCACTTTTAATTTCTTTTTCTCCGATTCCCAACTGGGGTCAATATCATCATCATATTCATCAGTGTCACGCACATCCACATCTTCTGCTTGGATGCTAACATGTGAACTGCATGTTGCAACAACAGCAACATCATCATCAGCAGCATCATCACATTCATCATCAGCATCTACACCACCATCACCTGATAGTTTTTCACCACACTGTGAATCACTGCATGGAAAATGCATGACGTTAAGTGCCAAGGTGGATGGAATATCACATTGTATGCTATCGCTGACATCATCATCAGAATCAGGTTCAGTTAATGGGATGTTACTGGGAAGTATGACATTATCTACACTGTCACTCACTTGCACTGCTTCACACTCAATATGTTTGGATATGGTACACTGATCGGAATTGGAACTTGACACAACAACGCTAATACTACCTCCGCCACAACTAACACCAGTAACACTAACACCACCGGCTGGGAAAACATCATCTCCTCCAACTATCAGTGAAGCTACTGATTGGGCTGTAAAAAACATTGTGGGAGAAATACCTTTCCTCACATCAGCAATGCACTTCTCTGTCCGCTTACTACTACCATGGCCACAGACCCTCTTACTGCCAACAATGCTGTGGCCAGAAACAGCTTTACTTGAATGTCTCTTTGCAGGCATTTTGGGGGATCAACCACAAATATTATTACCAGATTCAGAGTTTGATACGTTCACTTTCTGACTGGAGGGATGCTGGCTGGATGTGAAGCCAAATAAACAACTGTGGCTTCAGCAACAGATAAGAGACTATTGTGTTTGACACTGTCACAGAATTAAAACAACTTCAGTAACCAGTAGTGCTGATGGGGTCACAAAAACAATCCAGTGTGGTAAAAAAATACCTTTTCAACGTGGGGGTGGGGGGCACTGAATACAGACAGTGCTGATTTTTACAGCACACAAGCAGCAAAACTAAGAACAGAGAACATGATCGCAGTACAAAATCAGGCAGCTGCAGTGGATAGCAGGTTCACACTACTGCACTTAGTTGCACTTACACTAGTCTGTGTCACACATTTTAAAAGGTGTATTATATTTGATGCACGCAACACTGCATACACAACACAGAACAGTTTGTGTACAATACTGAAAATGGAATGAGATGAAAATGCAAAAGTTCAGTGTACTGCCACGTAATGTAAATTTGTAATTTAAACAACCTGACCTTATGAAATGCTGCACCACATTCACACAACAAAAAAATTTCTACTATTACTGACAATTTTACTATGTGTACAGTAACAGTCA
This sequence comes from Neoceratodus forsteri, assembly GCA_016271365.2. Lineage (NCBI taxonomy): Eukaryota > Metazoa > Chordata > Ceratodontiformes > Ceratodontidae > Neoceratodus > Neoceratodus forsteri. Next base: position 828,167,099 of record CM028136.1, read on the forward strand.
GTTATTTAACAAAAATGTAGCCAAAACACAAAGAAATCACTAGTTCTCCAACTTAAATCTACCTACACACAGATACGCCCCTCCACCACACAGCACACTTCACAGTCTTTCGCCACACACACTCAATGTTGTAAATTAACATTCAAAATCCACACACAAACAAAAATGCTCGATGTGAGCCCAGGAGGGTTTCCTACAATCGAAGAACTACAGTTGGATCCCCCCAAATAAAGCAAAAATGCTTTTTGAACAGCTTTTAAAAGATTCCTACAGACAGCTATCAGAGCACACTGTCTCCTACTCCTTCCTACTCATACTTCCCCAAACTGAGGCTGTGCAGAGCAATATAGAGCCCATGTGACCTGAACTCCCATGAATCACTGCAAAATCCACATTCGAAGCTCAAAAACAAGGTGAAGTGAGGTGAAGTGAACTGCCACCAATGTACTTCACCTTAAAAATTGAAAGAGAAGTGACCAGTGGAGGCATAGTAACGCGAAGTAGCTGTTTCTAATGCACTTTGTGTTCCTCATTATAACGTGAAGTACTCTGCTTTGTGTTGTGGAGCACTCCGCAAATCCACTTGTGCTCTGTGAATCACCTCACAGAGCGGATTGAGCCCACTTCCCCCACCACTAGTGCTGAGAGGGAGAGTCGGGTGGGGGAGATATGTTTAATTAAAAAAAAAAAGAAATTGGCCAAACACGGCGGATCACAGCACAGTCCACTATGACCTGCATGGCCACCCCAATGAACTGTGCATGTGAAAGTAGTCAAGCATGTACAGTACAGTTTGGTGGACATCTTGGACATGGTGGAGTGTGCCGTGTTCCACCATGACTGCTGACAGAGCAAAAAATAGTGCAATGCGACAGCCAATAGACACAGTGAGCGGAATGCTTCACAGCTGCGGAGGTGACTGTGTTGCAACTCCAACATGTTGTTCAGTCAGAAGGAATATGCCGAATGCTTTTTTGATAGCAAGAGGTAGGCAGAGCTATGCCCACTGCAGCTCTAAAAAGTATATAGGGATTCCTCGAACTGTATCTTATATGAGTATGAGGCTGATTTGGCTGCAGCTCCTTTCTGGCAGTCTAAAAGAGATTTATCCTTCAAAAAAATGCACCCTTTATGTTAAACAGGTACTTTATGTAGATATATATATGGCATTCTTTACTAAATGCAGATGACTTTTAATACAAGAAGGTCTTGCCTGAGAATTCCGATTTAGTTGCTCAGATGTAACTTACATTTCCTAAGACTAGGAGGAATGTGTGTGAATGTGCTTTGGTTTTGCAGCTCCAAATGACTAGAACAGACTTTTGAACACTAGTATTTGCTCCATATCTCTGCAGATTTTAAACATTAAGCTGTTTCTGTCAGGGGTGTAGCCGGGAATTTCAAATTGTACACAATGCTGCCCACACTGTTACCCTATGACACTGTGGCATCTAAAGGCATGGTAAAAGGGAATATTGTAGGAGGGATTTTGGGGAAGGGGGGATGACAATGGGGAGGGAGTGGTGGACAACGGGGGAGGCGATCCCTCAATAGATACTGGGGGAGGTCTGCAAAATCGAGCAGACTGGATAGATCTTTCTGCTGGCTATTTTGGTATGTTCATCTCTAAATGAATATAACACATTTTAAGCTGTAATGACTGCCTCTCCATCCTTTTTTCCTACGATGCCCACAGGGGAGAACTTTGATAGTTATCTTAATTTTGTTAACTGTAGACCCATTTTAGAAGTGCAGTAAGACACTCGAGGGTGTAAGTTATTGTTCCAGGTACTAGTCCTGAACTGCACTCTTCCTAGTGGTTGAAGGCACTCGTTGCAAGTGCCTCATACCTCAGAATGCACCCGGGCATGCACTTATGTCATATTGTTTACATAAAGCAAATAATCCCCATACTGGTACAACCCCCCCACCACCACCACCACCAGACAACTAAAGCTGCAATATTGCTATTCAATGAATTGATTTAAACTTTTTTTTTTCACATGTAAGCACCTGAGAACAAGCACTTGGAAAATGTGGATCATGGGTTAAATTAAGCACCAGAAACTACTAAATTCATCTTGAGTGCCAAAGTTTATGACGTGTTCTTTATAATGTTTTCTAACTAAGTGGACTGAATGGCATCAGAATTCAGACAGATTACCTTGAGTACAAACTAAATGAGTTTTAATACAGTGCACTCCACTTATAATGGACACTGTTATAATGGGCAATCAGTTATAGTGGACAAAAATTGATTTCCCAAACCAAATATATCTGTGCATTTTCTTCTGGTTTTAATGGACTGAAACATTGTCTATAATGGACACGTTGAAACCTTTATAGGTATTTGTAGTGCATTTTCTTTGAAGGGGGTGCAGAGCTGGTGAGGAGATTTGACAAATGTAGACTTCAGATGGAGGAGCTACAGAGACTAAATTTCTTACAAAATAATTCTCCACAAGCTGCATGAACTTGTATTAGTTGATTACACTAAAAAAGAAAACACTTTATTTTTAACAAAACCCTTTACAGTACAATTACCTTTGTTCGTACTGTCCTAGAACCCCAACATTCAGCCATTAGAGTTACTATATTCTGCAATAAACTTCATAAAAAAAATGTTCCCTGACAGTTAAATAACTCTAAATAAATACACAAAGTACAGAAACATAAATACTAGGCAGCATTCTAAGTAATCTATGAAGTTTTGTAATAGGTTTTCACTCTGAGCCCCTGCTCACACACGTAGACACACCTAACACATACGCCCCACCTCCTCTGGATGTAACAGACACTGGATATAGTGGACAAAAGTTGTGTGCACAGATGCATCTGTTATGAAAGGTTTGCACTGTATCTCTAAAGATACCAAAGGGAAACTTCAATTTACCTTTTCCCACCATAAGGTAACACAATCTAAAAAAAAACTCAGTCCCCCTTTTCCACAGTATCCGTGTATTGCCAAAAGATATTTCTGATTTAAAAAACATAAGCAGATCACTAGAAAACTGGAAATCCTAGCAAATGTACCAGTGTAAGTTGGACTAAGTTGAAAAAGTAGAGCCCCCCGCCCCTTACAGGCAACATATATATCAATTCCATTCAGCAATTATAAATTTGATACCCCCCATTTCAGCACAGATATAATTGATCCCAAAACATAAGCAGATCAATAGAAAAGTTGTAGTACAATGGTCATAGTAAATTGGATTTATGAGTTACAAAAGTAGAACTCCTGATGTATTTCCGGCATCACAGATATCGATCCCATATTTGATCCCTGTCCTTCTCCCTGGTTTCACCACAGATATTGATTCTTCCCATTGTCACCCCTTCCCCTTCAGCACAGAATCAGATGTTATGTGTGTGGCACAGCACTTACACTGTAAGCCTAAACTAACAGTACAAACAATCCCTCAAACCTAAGCTAACAGAGCAAATAACTCCTCCCAGCCTAAGCTAACAGTACAAACAAACCCCATGTTTGCTTATTAAGCAAAATTCCTTACATCACTGTGTCAGATCTGTGAACTTGGGCAGGAAAAAGGTGGTAGTGCCACTGCAATTCTGTCATGATTGGGGTCATAACACATGCTAACACCAGACACTGCATGGCTCCTGAGATGGTTGATGAGGTCTCTGAGTCAGTCTGGTCAGTAATCTACAACATGGCACTGCTATATTGCTTTCTTCTCTGTTGCAAGACTGAGTCTCTGAGTTCCATTTCCTTCTGAAGAGACATGATGTGCAACAGTGCAAGCGACTGTCAGTGAGCGAGTCTTCTGTGTTCTTCTGTTCTCCCTCCGACTCATCAGTCTTCTTTTCTGGGAAGCTCCCCAGAACACTAGACCAAAAACAAAACACAGCAGAATGTATCTGCTTGACAAGCCTGTGGATCCACCATAAGTATTAGCTAATCAGTGCACACCCCTTCGTTTGGTCACGCCCTGTACCCCCATGCAGGCAGCAAGGTAGAAAGTCTGGAAACAGGAGATTAGTGTTGGGGATAATAAAAGTAATGTGTTGCTCAGGGAAAGGTCAGAAAATGTATTCAATGCCAACAAAATGGTGGTGGGCCAGAGGCACAAAAAAGACACCCCAGGCTGAAAATTTATTATACAGTACGTCTGTTGATGCCCATGGTTCCTATACCTGAACAAGTCCTGTCTTTGCTATTAATTTGATGGAGGACAAGGGAAGAGAAGCAGCTGAGCTGCAGAAGTGAAGTTTCTTATTGGACTTGGGGGTGGGGGGAGTAGCTGAGCTGTGGGAATGGTGTTTCTTTTTGGGCTGGTTAGGAAAGATAGCCAGTGAGCAGGAGAGAAATTCGGTGGTGGTAGGGGGAAGTACCTTAACCGCGGGAGCAGTGTTTCTTGTTGGGCTTGAGGGGGAGTAGCTGAGCTGCAGGAGGGATGTTTCAAGCTAGTGGGGGGGAATCTGAGTGATGGAAGTGGCATTTCTTGTTGGCCTTGGACGGGGGAGTAGCTGAGCTGCGAGAGGGACATTTCTTGATAGCCAGTGAGCAGGAGCTAAAGCTGTCTGTGGTTAAGAAAGTACCTCAGCTGCAGGAGTAGAGTTTCTTGTTGGCCGGGAGAGAGAGTTGGGGGAGAAGTTGTTGAGCCTTGTGACAGGTATAATGAAGCCGCTCAGCTGGTTGGTGTGCAACGCCATGCTGATGAAAGAAGGCAGCCGCTGTCTGATAGACATGGCTACCTTTTTTCAACTACACAAAGTTTTTGCCCATCAACTGACAGAGCAGTGTCATGATCAGCCTCACTGATCATTATACTGTCACAGACAAGCCCATTACAGCTTAACTCATTGCCTCCACAGGAGCTCTGTGAAGTTGCAGCACTTGTCTCCTGTATACTGTTAACAATGAGTCCTGGGCCTTTCTAAGCAAAATCAAGCTATAATTGGCATGCCACAAACAATTGCTTATAGCACAAAAACTGTAAGTGCCACACACAAAGTATGAGTGGCAAAATTGTTCAGCACAAAACTACCTTTCCAATGGTGGTATGCAAGGAATAATAGGTAATTTAGTTTTATTTCTCTGCTGGTTGAAACAGCATAACAAAATATTTTTTTTCACTAAAAAATGCACCATAAGCCTTTTTTTGTTGGGAAATATGTAATATATCAACACAAAATTAAGCATCCAGACATTAGATGTAGTTTTAATAATTTGTTTGTAAAAAAAACAGCTATTTCTGTAGTATTAAACATAATTTTTCCCCATTTGAGTCAAGGTGTGTTGGTGAAGTTTGAGGGACAAATCTGAACCATACACACCATACCATAAACAATGTATATAACTCCTAAAGTATACATCATGCACACAACGTATCAGTGGCAAAGCTGTTCCACATAAAATTGCCTTTCCAACAGTGCTATGAAATCAACTGTGCTCAATTTGGTTTTTGTTTTATACTGGCTGAGATACCCAGAATGTGTGTTTTCTTCAAAGTGCTTAAGAGGTTCTAGATGGACAAAATGTCTGCCATACACACCATGTCATAAACAAATGTGAATAACTCCTAAAGTGAACACGATACACACAAAGTGTCAGAGGCAAAGTTGTTCAGCACAACATTACCTTTCTAATGGTACTATGCAGTCAATTCTACACAATTCTGGCTGGCAAGTAATATTAAAATATGTGAGTGACTTCACCAGACGTTACTAGGGCACACTGGAAGTCTGTAGGTGACTTCTGTAGTCATTCTGGGACACACTGCAGTACATAGATACATAGACAGTGTTGGCAGATAAGGGCCTATGGCCCACCCAGTCTGCTCATTTGAGCTTGTAAGTTCAGTTTGTTTTCCCAGAAGTCTGTTGCCCCTTACCCCTGACCTCCAGAATTCCTTTATGTCTCTCCCATGCATTCTTAAATCCCGTGATTGTTTCAGCCCCCACCACTTCCTCTGGCAGGGTGTTCCACTTGTCCACCACCCGTTCTGTGAAGAAATTCTTTCTCATGTTTCCTCTAAATCGTCCTCCCTCCAACTTCATCCCATGCCCTCTAGTCCTGGAACATCTTTTTCACTTAAAAATAGTGTTTTCCTGCACCCTGTTCCACCCTGTAAGATACTTGTATGTCTCTATCATATCCCCTCTCTCCCTCCTCTCCTCCAGGGAGTACATGTTCAGTTCCTTCAACCTGTCTTCATAGGACTTGTGATGCAATTCATGCACCATCTTTGTTGCCCTCCTCTGAACCTTCTCTACCCTCTCTATGTCCTTATGTAGGTATGGTCTCCAGAACTGTACACTGTACTCCAGGTGGGGCCTCACTAGTGTCTTGTATAGTGGAATTATGACCTCCCTTTTCCTGTTGGTGATGCCCCTGCCTATACATCCCAGTATCCTATTTGCTTTACCTGCTGCCTTGTCACACTGTTTCCCTACCTTGAGGTCATCAGAGATGATAACCCCAAGATCCCGTTCCTGCTTGGTGCATGCTATATCCTCACCCCCCAACTGATATATTGTGCCAGGGTTTTTATGCCCCATATGCATTATCTTGCACTTCTTTGCATTGAATTTCAACTGCCAAACCCCTGACCATTCTTCAAGTTTCTGCAGGTCGCTTCTCATTCTGTCTACACCTCTGGTGTGTCTACTCTGTTACAGAGCTTTGTGTCATCAGTGAACAGTGAAATTCTGCCTTCTAGGTCCCGTGCAATGTCACTGATGAAGATGTTGAATAGGACCAGTCCCAGCACTGATCCCTGTGGTGCCCCACTGGTCACTCTTCCTCTGTGGGAGTGACAGCCATTTACCACCACCTCTGTGTTCTGCCACCCAGCCAGTTACCTACCCACCACACTACTGTCCTGCCCACACCCATATTCCCCAGTTTGTGCATTAGTCTTCTATGTGGCACAGTGTCAAAGGCCTTGCTGAAGTCCAGATAGGCCATGTCCACTGCCCTCCCCTGATCCACCTCCCTAGTCACCCAGTCAAAAAATTCAACGAGGTTGGTCTGACATGAAATCCCCCTGGTGAAACCATGCTGCCTTGGGTCCTGTAGTCCATTGACAACCAGATGTTCCACCAATCTCTCCTTCAGTAGTGCATCCATGATCTTCCCCACTACTGAGGTGAGGCTGACTGGTCTGTAGTTCCCTGCTTCCTCTTTGTTCCCACTTTTGTATAAGGGGACTACATCTGCTGTTCTCCAGTCTTTGGGTACCCCTGTTTCCAGTGATCGGCTAAACAGGATAGCCAGAGGTTCAGTCACCACCTCTCTTAGTTCTTTAAGGACCCTGGGGTGCACCCCATCTGGCCCCATTGCTTTATCAACTCTTACTACTTCCAGTTACTTCAGGATCCTTTCTCATGTAAAGGGACTTGTGTCCATTTCTGCACCATTCTCAACTATTGAACTCCCTTCAGACCCATTACCCTCCTCTTCCTCAGTAAAGACTGAGCAGAAATACCTGTTCAATATGTCAGCTTTACTGTTGTCATCCTCCACGTGGCCCCCATCCTCCCCCTTCAGTCTCACTATCCCTCCCTTTGTCTTTCTTTTTTCACTTATGTACCTGTAAAAGGTTTTGTCCCTCTACCCACTGATTTTGCAATGTGCCTTCTGTCTGAGCTTTGGCTCCTACTGACCTCCCTGCCTCCCTTTGCTTCTCCTGGTACTCTCCTATCCCCTTCTGCCTGTGTCTTTTGTATTGCCTGAATGCAATCTTTTGGCTTTCACTTTCTTTGCTACCTCTTTGAAAACCATAATGGTCTCCTCTTCCTTTTCCTCTTGCTAACCTGTTAACGATAATTCTGTTGTTCTTGTGATCCCCATTTTAAATACTGCCAACTGTTCCTCAACCCCTGATTCCTGTCCCATCTCCTTAATGCCTCTTTCAAGTATCTCCCCATTTTCCCAAAGTCTGCCCCTAAATCCAGGATACGTGTTTTTGTGTGGTTTGGTTTTGCTCTTTCTGTGATTTCAAACCACAATGACTGGTGGTCACTGTTTCCCAGGTGCTCCCCACTGTTACCCCATCACACTGTCCCTGTTTGTGAGCACAAGGTCCAGTATTGCCTTCTGCCGAGTTGGTTCCATGACCAGTTGCTTGAGAAGGCACCCTGAAGGAGTCCAGGATAAATCTGCTCTAGTTGATGCTGCTGCTGGGATGCTCCAGTCCACGTCTGGTATATTGAAGTCTCCAACCAGTACTACCTCACTTTGTCTGCCATCCTTGGATGGCTAGCATCAAGCTCCCTATCTGTTTCTTCCTCCTGGGCTGCTGGTCTATAGGCCACACCTGTGCGGATGGCTGTCCCCATTTTCCTTTCTAGCTTAACCCGCAGTATCTCTCCCCCATTTTGTTCCTCCTGGATCTCTGTGGCCCTTATGTCATTTTTCACATACAGTGCCACCTCCTCCTTCCTGCCTGCTCTGTCTTCTGAATATGTTGTAGCCAGGTATGGCCATCTCCCAGTCGTGGTTATCATTACACCAGGTTTCAGTGATGGCACAATGTCCAGGTCTGACTGTACCATGACAGCCTCCAGATCTTCCATCTTGTTGCTAAGGCTCCTGGCATTTGCACACATGGCTTTCCATGATTTGACCTCCCTAGACTGTTTCACTGTTCTACTCCAGCCCCTTCCTTTGTTGTCATTTATCCTTGGTTCTCCTTGCTGTCTGCCCTTCTGCTGAATTTTGCCCCTTTTCTGCTTATCCACCTCTTGGGCACTAATCTCCATCTTTTGCACACTGCTTTGCAGAGATAACCACTCCTCTGGTTCACTGATTCCACTGCTAGCTGTGGGGGGTGAGCAAGTAGGTACCCTCCTTCCTGGCCTGCCACCCCCTTTTGCTAGTTTAAATGCTTGTCAATGTAGCATTTAAACTTATCATTGAGTGCTTGGATTCCCCTCCAGGATGGATGCAGGCAGTCAGGCTTGAACAAACCTCCTTCCCTCCAGGTGGTCCCCTGTCACCAATGAATCCAAACCCTTCCTCACAGCACCAGTTCTTCAACCATGAGTTAAAGTTCCTGTGCATGCACCCTATGCTCTCTCCTTGCCTCTCACAGGTAGTACTTGAGAAAGTGACAGAAGTAGCTACTTGCTTGAGACCCCTCCCCAGTTTCCTAAACTCTTCCTGAACTTCCTTTGGCTCCCCATTTGCCAGGTCATTAGTACCTAGGTGGATAATGACATCCAGTTCACCCTCCCATCTTGCCTTCCCAGTGATCCCCAGGATCTTCCTTCCATCCCTCCATGCCATGGCACCTGGTAGGCACCTCACCTCCCTGTCCTCCCCCTCCTGTGTTCCTAGCTGGATCCCTCTTATGATGGAATCCCCCTCCAGCATTCACTTCCTCCTCCTCTGGGGTCCACTGCTTTCCCCGCTGAGGTCACCTCCTTGTCTAACCTCCACATCCTTTCCTTCCACTTCTCTGGGTACCTCTATTTGGTTGTCCTCATTTGCCAGTGTGGCGTATGAGTTCTTGAGTGGAATAGGATCTGGGATGTGCCTCTGCCTGACTGCTCTAACCCTCTCAGAGCCCACTGTCATCCAAGTGCTCCTCGTTCTTGGCATCCTTTGAGGCAGTTGCATTGGACTGGGTGGTCCCTGGATAGGGGTGATGGTACTCCTGACCCAGTTTACTTCCATTCTGAGTCTGGCTACCTCCTCCCACAGTCCAGAGAGATGCATGCAGATAGGGCAGCACCTCAGTGTCCAGAAGGTCTGCCTGAATATGGCTGCCCCACAGTCACTGCATTGCACCACTCCCGACATTATACTGCAATTCCACTACTTGTCTGCTACTGAAGCTCTCCTAGTTCCCTTTTGATTAATTTACTGTCCTAAAAATCCTGCCACTGATCCTCAGATAATTTTTTTTTATTTAAAGAAAAAGAAACCAATAAATAAATAAATGAATCAAAACACTTGTCGTGCTGAGGGTGGGCTTCTTCCCCCTTATGCCCCTCCTACTTCACACCCCTTACTATACCCTGTGTTTAGCTCCTGTCAATCAGATTTAACAGGGCATACAATTAAGAGTTGGGGGAAGGGAAGGGAGTTTGCAGCAATTAAAGACAGCACAGAATTACACCACCACTATGTTTTAAATTTTCAACAGCCCAAAAACAATTATAAGTAAAGACAACAATGAAAGTATAGTGTCACTAAAAGTCCACAATCTAAGTTTAAAAGAAAAATAGCAATTACCAGTTATTCTAAAGCACTGAATTGAATATGTTTCCTTCCTTCCCCTTCTGGCTTCTTCTGAGAAAATAAACTCTACTTGCTACTTCAACTCTGACTAAGCCCCACCTCCAGTTATCACGTAGCTGAGGTCAGAGGCCAGACAATTAACACCCTTCACCCAACTACAGGGCAGTCAGACAAGCCAAGATAAAATTTGCAGCAATTAAAGACAGCACAGAATTACACCACCACTATGTTTTAAATTTTCAACAGCCCAAAAACAATTATAAGTAAAGACAACAACGAAAGTATAGTGTCACTAAAAGCCCACAATCTAAGTTTAAAAGAAAATAGCAATTACCAGTTACTCTAAAGCACTGAATTCAATATGTTTCCTTCCTTCCCCCTTCTGGCTTCTTCTGAGAAAAAAAAATCAGTAGATTTGCTGATGTCTACAGGCGTTTCTAGGAGGCAATGAGTTAAACTGCAGTGGACCTGACAGTGACGCACCTCTGAAATCCAGTATTACAGTAATATGTTTGCTTTGTGCAAGCACAGTCGTGAACATAAAAATGAGTGCTCAGCTCATCATGTTATTTTTTTAAACTTTTGATTTTGATAAAACAGATGATTGCAGTCATAGCAAATGGTATGTAAGTACAAATAAAGACATATAAAAGTGAAAAAAATATATATTTTCCCCTCTAGCTGATGATTTGAAACATAGAGACTAAGAATCTGATGGCAGGTAAGGACCACTTGGCCCACCCAGTCTGCACATTTTTCTTTACCTACATCATCACCGCAAACTGTACTTGATCTATAGCTCTTTCTCCCTCCTCTGTTCCTTTCCACTATGATTCCCTTATGCTTGACCCATGCATTCATGAACCCCACCACTGTTTTTGCCCCTACCACCTCCGCTGAAAGGCTATTCTAGGAATCAACCACTCTCTGTGTCAAGAAGTACTTCCTCACATCTCTCCTGAATCTACTCCCTCCAGCTTCATTGCATGTCTACTTGTTAATAAGCACCTTTTTTTCTAAACAAAAGTACTTCCCTCCTGTACCTTATTTTTCTCTGTGAGGTATTTAAACACCTGTATTATATCTCCCCTCTCCATACTGTCTTCCAGGGTGTACATATTGAGGTTCTTTAGTCTTTTTTTATGGGGCTTTTGATACAGAATGAGAAAGTGACTGAAAAGAAAATGGCTAAAAGGGTAGCATTCAGGAGGTATAAAGAGACACAGAGGGAAAAGGCCAGTGGAGTGTATCAGGGAAAGTAGAGGAAAGCAGGGAAAGTGGTGATAAGCACCGAGGCAGAAAGTGAGGAAAGAATAGCCCAAGGGGTAACTAAAGGGGACAAGAAATGTTTTAGGTACATAAGTGAAAACAGAAAGACTAGGGGTGAGACTGAAAAGTTAAGAGAGGCAAGGGAGACTGTGCAGAAGAGGATCAGGAAAAATCAGATATCCTGAACAAATACTTTTGTTCAGTCTTCACAGAAGAAGGGGATGGGTGAAATGAAAGAAGCGTTTGCACTGGGGGAGGGAGGGACGCAGACACAAGTCCTTTTACATAAGGAAGAGTTCTGAATGGACTCGTAAATCTCAAAGTGGACAAAGCTATGGGACCAGAAAGAGTACACTCAAGGGTATTGCGGAAACTCAGAGAGGTACTGGCCGTACCTTTGACAGCACTATTCAACAACTTACTGGAAACAGGAGTGGTTCTGGGGTACTGGAAGAGGGCAGATGTAGTCCCACTATAAACAAGCATTTGTCAATGCCGAATGTTGTCTCACTGGCATTGGCATTGGTAGTGCCAGAGTTAGAGAGGCATAATAGGAATGGCAGGGAAGTATTAAAATGATGCTAACCCCACCCCACCCTGTAGAGACCGACAGGCATTGGGGTGTGCCTTTGGGTCGTCAGCTGTAATGCTCATGCCATTTCACCTCACCCTACCCTGTAGACACTGACAAGTGTTGTGGTGTGCTTTGGGGTCTTTGGGTGTTTTACTTACCCCGTTCTATAAGGAAGTATGCTGAGGTGGGTGCAGAATAGCAGAATGAGGTGTACTTTATGGTCGAACAGTGCAAGGCACACCACGATGCCTGTCACTGGCTGCAGGGTAGGGAAGGGGGTGGAATGGTGTGAGTATTACAGCCGATGATCCCAAGTCACACCCCTGACGTCTGTCAGTCTCTACAGGTTGGGGTGCTACAGTTGGAAACCTTAACACCGTAAGCGTGTGTTGGTATTTTCACTCTAAATTTTCAACATGGGCTTTTTGTAAGGCCACCTCATGAAAAGCGGCACTATCAGTTTGTTAGCTGAAAGGTGGTTTTGCACAGTGCCTATGCTATTTGGTGACACAGGGACGAAAACACATTTTGGGCAGGATGTGGAAAATGACAACTGTATTGTTCATGAGGAAATGTAAAAAAATGGCAATGTTGAAAATCTGGAGTGAAAACATGAAAAAACTGATGAAGGAATGAGCATGCATAGAAACTGTACAACACACATCAGTAACTCAATTATTTTGGGGATTTTGTTTAACCACATCTTTAACATGGGCATTTTGGGACCTCCCCTCATGAACAGTGGCAGTGTAATTCTGTTAATGTGTCCAAAACGTTGATTTCGCAGTGACCACGCCATTGTGTGCCACAGGTGTGAAAACACATTTAGGGCAGGATGTGAAAAATGACAGCTGTGCTGTTCATTAGGAGGTGTAAAAAAAAATGCCAGTGTTGAAAATATGGCATGAAAAATAGTGCAAATTTGTGAAGTTACAAGGGTGCATGGAAGCTGCGCAACGCACTGTTGTAACACAGTCATTTTATTGAATTTTGTTACCAAATTTTCAACATAGGCATTTTAGGACTTCTGCTCATGAACAGTGTCACTGTCATTTCCTGAAACTGTTCCAAAAACTGATTTCGCACAGCGACTGTGCTATTCCGCGCAGGACATGTGAAAACACATTTCAGCCAGGATATGTAAAATGACAGCTATACTGTTCATAAGGAGGTGTAGAAAAATGCCAATTTTGAAAATCTGTAGTGAAAATATTACAGATTCACAAAGTTACACACATGCGTGGAAACTGCGCAACACACGCTCATAAAACAGTAATTTTTGGGGATTTTTTTTGCCAAATTTGCAACATAGGCTTTTTGAGAGCCTGCCTCATGAACACTGGCACTGTTGTTTCGTTAATTGGTCCCAAAAGGTGATTCCGTGCAGTGACCGCAAAATCACCTTTGGGGCCGATTAATGCCATGACAGTGCCAGAATTCATAAGGAGGGATCCCAAAAACCCCATGTTGAAAATTTGGTGCCAAAATACACAGATATATGCAAATGAGGATTTATTTTAGGAGCTAAACTATGCCAGGCTTTGAAATAAGAGCTCAAAGCCCTGACTCTCCACGTCTTTTGAACACTCTCTACTTGATCCAATCCACATTTAATAGTATTCATAAAAAAAAGGGAAAACATAAACACAATTGGATCTATCATCCCCAAACCACCTGAATTTTTCCCCAAATAAGTATAATGTCTTTTTACTGGGTTTAGGTGATTTCCCCACAATATTTGAAAAAATATACTATAAAGCTTAGTCTCCAACTGTGATGGCACAGGGAAAATCATGGCAGTATACTGTAAGCAAGGTATAATGAATTGTTTTAGGATATGTATACATTTAAGTTTTGAGTATTTCCACTGTTTCCATCTATTCACTTTTCCCTCCACTGTTCTCAATGCTAACTCCCAATTTTCTATTGGTAGATTTCGAGGACTGAACAGAATGCCTAAAATGTTCAGAGGTATTCTAGAAATACAAATACTCTCCTGAACTACTTCAACAGGACTTAGTGCCCAAATGAATAAACCTCTGGTTTTCTGCAAGTTTAGCTTCGCATTTGAAACCACTGAAAAGAGCTGAAATGCCTGCAAAAACTCCTGAATTTGTACCTGGTCTGAAAAATATAGGTTTAAATCATCAGCATAAGCTTGTAAATGGAGCCAAAGAGCAGAAACATCTCCCCCAATTCCTACCCATCTGGGTGAGTTAACTAAAAACTGTAACAGGGGGTCTAATGAAAAAACATACAAAAGAGGACTCAGGAGACATCCTTGCCGGACTCCAGTTTTAATGTGCACGCTTGAAGCAGAGCCCCCATGCAAAATGGGGTAAACTGTAGTATGCTGATAGAGCAACTCAATAAGCAGAATCAGTTTTAGTGGGATCCCATAAATATGCAAGACAGAGAAAAGATAAGGAAGATAAACCCTATCAAAAGCTTTCTCGAAGACTGCTGCTACGATACATCCAGATGTGTCAGTAAGAGATAAATGTTCAATTACATTTCGTATTATCATTAAGGCTAATTGGATCCGTCGTTCAGGAATTCCGCAAAACTGATATGGGGAAATAACCAGCTTTGTGTACCATTTAAGTCTATTGTTTAATATGTTAGCAAATATTTTGTATCAGAGTTTAGGCGAGTAATAGGCCTCCAATTCCTAATATTATGCCTATCCCCAGCTTTGAATAAATGTATTAGCAATCCTGTAGTGAAGGATGGAAACATAGAATTAGTGTCCCAAAAATACTGAAATAGAATCACTAGACATTCACAAAATTCTTGCAAAAAGCATTTATATAGCCGCTTAGGAAGGCCATCTATCCCAGGTGATACATTAGGCTTTATTTTTTGAATAACCTCCTGAATGTCTGTGCAGGTAACAGGTCCTAGTAAACTGAAAGCCTCCATTGGTATGGAGGGTAAACTGCAGGAACTTAAAAAATTCAAAATTGTCTCCTCTGGGATAGGGGCCCCAGGTTCCAATAGCTGATAATGCTGACTAATGGCATTCCTAATTTGTTCTTTTGTTACTGCTTTGGAACCTCTGCATTAATTAAAAAATCAATAGTGGAAGATTCCTTCAGTAATTTGCAAGCCTCAAAGGGGTCGCCTATAGGGGATTTCCTCATACCATTAGAAAAAAATGGCTTGCAACATTTTTGCCCTATCATACTGATATGTTTTCATAGCATTTTTAAGCACAGAAAGTTGTTCTGAATAATTCTGTTTTGCAGTATATGTAAGTGACACTAGCCTCTGAAACTGTTGTCGTAAAGATAAATATTTTAAGAATTTCTGATTTTTAGCCACAACTCCTTGTTTTTTAAACCAACTCCGAAGAGCTAATTTGTTATCAGACCACCATGCCCCCTTGTCTGTATACAAAAAAGCCACTGATAGTCGGGCATGAAGAAGCAATTTGACACCTGATATTATTTGAGGGGAATCTAAAATAGAAGTATTCAATTTCCACTGCACCTGTGATTTAGGGGTCAGGCTTTTTGTTTGAAAGAAGCAGATTAACAACAGATGGTCAGAAAACTCAATAGGATGCATTTGAAAATCTTTAACCAACACAGAAGTAGAAACCAACAAATAATCAATGAGAGAGTGTAATTTCCCTTTTAGGAATGAAAACCTGGGTCCCTGGGAAAGGAAAGACATACAATTCAGTAAACCAGCAGTCTGAATTATAGAGACTAGTGCATTAGAGTCACAATAAATTTTTTTGTTCCTCTGGGGTGTAGTCAAGCTGCAATTAAAATCCCAACCCCATAATATGTTAACTGAAGTGACCAAATGTGGTTGCACTGCCTTCATGTAAGCCTCTCTCTCTGCTTTCGTTTGAGGGTTGCAGATGTTAATGAATCTGTAACAAATATTGTGCCATTTCCCATGTAAGATCAGGAACCTACCGGGAATGAGATCAATCAAGTTGTGGAGTGCAAAATCAAAAGAATTAAACAAAATACCTAACCCATCCACACTATCTGTTCCAAAGGAGCAGTAGGAGGGATCCCAGGGCCAATCTCTCTTAAAAGTGGATAATTGCTCAAGTGAATACATCCAGGTTTCTTGTAAAAAACTGACTGAAAGGTTGCAATCATGAATGTATTGGAATAGAGCCTGCTGTTTAATAACATTCAATAAACTATGAGTATTCAAAGAACCCCAAGTTAGCAGCATGAAAAATGCAGCAGAGAACCACTAGCTATCATTTTTTCCATTTTTTCCTTTTTTTTTCTTTATAATTATCCACAGAATGGGAGATGGTGGACGAAGAAGATTTTTGAGAATCAGAATCCCCTACATCCATTTCAGTCTCCCCTCCCATGAGGTGAACAAGGCCGCATAGGAATTGCTAGATTCTATAGAAATAGAAGAAGGAGATTTTGGTTGCAAATTCCTGGAGGATCTCCTTCTGGGTAACGGGGATAAAGGGGCCACTACCTTAATCATTTTCCCAGAGCCCACGGAATCTGTATAGCACACTGGGACCATCTCTGGATTTACCTAAGAGGCGTCGCAGGCCTCATCTTTCTCTTGGGTTTGTGGAGCTAAAGCGGTCAACCCCACTAAAGGCCTTGGGATAGAAGACCCAATAGAGGAGGTAGTCTGAATAGTGTGTTTAACAATCTCCAGGGGAGGGGGGAGGGAGGAGGGATAGGACTTGCAGCATCCTTAGCCTGCTGAATCAAGAGCTCAGGACTTATGCAAGATGCTTTATTCTTTGCAGCCCAAGGACAATACCGAAAAACATGCCCATATTCCTCACAGAGATCGCATCTGGTATGGTTTTCACATTGCATAGTGACATTCCCAATTTTCCCACAATTGTCGCACCGCGGTTGGTCACAGACACTGGACAGGTGAGTCCTTGAGCTGCAATTATAACAAGCCCTAGGCTGCCCTCCATAAAACAAACCCCTCTATCCCTACCCAATAAAAAAGAGTTAGGGACATGTTCAATACCAGAATCTGACTGTTTTAGCTTGATTTTGTACTTCCAACCCCCCCGTCCAAAATTGCTCTGAATCCAAAATGGGTTCTAGGGAGCTAAAAACTTCACATTTTTGGGATAACCAAAAAGTAATATCTTCCACATGGACCCCCTCATTCCGGAACATCACAGTTACAAATTTTATCAAAGGTTAATGAGTAAAATGAGCAAGCAGAGTTTTATTTTCTCAGAAGAAGCCAGAAGGGGAAGGAAGGAAACATATTGAATTCAGTGCTTTAGAGTAATTGGTAATTGCTATTTTTCTTTTAAACTTAGATTGTGGGCTTTAAGTGACACTATACTTTCTTTGTTGTCTTTACTTATAATTGTTTTTGGGCTGTTGAAAATTTAAAACATAGTGGTGGTGTAATTCTGTGCTGTCTTTAATTGCTGCAAATTTTATCTTGGCTTGTCTGACTGCCCTGTAGTTGGGTAAAGGGTGTTAATTGTCTGGCCTCTGACCTCAGTTACGTGATAACTGGAGGTGGGGCTTAGTCAGAGTTAAAGTAGCAAGCAGAGTTTTATTTTCTCAGAAGAAGCCAGAAGGGGAAGGAAGGAAACATATTCAATTGAGTGCTTTAGAGTAACTGGTAATTGCTATTTGTCTTTTAAACTTAGATTGTGGGCTTTTAGTGACACTATACTTTCTTTGTTGTCTTTAATTATAATTGTTTTTGGGCTGTTGAAAATTTAAAACATAGTGGTGGTGTAATTCTGTGCTGTCTTTAATTGCTGCAAATTTTATCTTGGCTTGTCTGACTGCCCTGTAGTTGGGTGAAGGGTGTTAATTGTCTGGCCTCTGACCTCAGCTACGTGATAACTGGAGGTGGGGCTTAGTCAGAGTTAAATTAGCAAGCAGAGTTTTTTTTCTCAGAAGAAGCCAGAAGGGGAAGGAAGGAAACATATTCAATTCAGTGCTTTAGAGTAACTGGTAATTGCTATTTTTCTTTTAAACTTAGATTGTGGGCTTTTTGTGACACTATACTTTCTTTGTTGTCTTTACTTATAATTGTTTTTGGGCTGTTGAAAATTTAAAACATAGTGGTGGTGTAATTCTGTGCTGTCTTTAATTGCTGCAAATTTTATCTTGGCTTGTCTGACTGCCCTGTAGTTGGGTGAAGGGTGTTAATTGTCTGGCCTCTGACCTCAGCTACGTGATAACTGGAGGTGGGGCTTAGTCAGAGTTAAATTAGCAAGCAGAGTTTTATTTTCTCAGAAGAAGACAGAAGGGGAAGGAAGGAAACATATTCAATTCAGTGCTTTAGAGTAACTGGTAATTGCTATTTTTCTTTTAAACTTAGATTGTGGGCTTTTAATGACACTGTACTTTCTTTGTTGTCTTTACTTATAATTGTTTTCGGGCTGTTCAAAATTTACAGCAGAGTGGTGGTGTAATTCTGTGCTGTCTTTAATTGGTGCAAATTTTATCTTGGCTTGTCTGACTGCCTGTAGTTGGGTGAAGGGTGTTAATTGTCTGGCCTCTGACCTCAGCTACGTGATAACTGGAGGTGGGGCTTAGTCAGAGTTAAATTAGCAAGCAGAGTTTTATTTTCTCAGAAGAAGCCAGAAGGGGAAGGAAGGAAACATATTCAATTCAGTGCTTTAGAGTAACTGGTAATTGCTATTTTTCTTTTAAACTTAGATTGTGGGCTTTTAGTGACACTATACTTTCTTTGTTGTCTTTACTTATAATTGTTTTGGGGCTTTTGAAAATTTAAAGCAGACTGGTGGTGTAATTCTGTGCTGTCTTTAATTGCTGCAAATTTTATCTTGGCTTGTCTGACTGCTCTGTAGTTGGGTGAAGGGTGTTAATTGTCTGGCCTCTGACCTCAGCTACGTGATAACTGGAGGTGGGGCTTAGTCAGAGTTAAATTAGGAAGCAGAGTTTTATTTTCTCAGAAGAAGATAGAAGGGGAAGGAAGGAAACATACTCAATTCAGTGCTTTAGAGTAACTGATAATTGCTATTTTTCTTTTAAACTTAGATTGTGGGTTATTAGTGACACTATACTTTCTTTGTTGTCTTTACTTATAATTGTTTTTGGGCTGTTGAAAATTTAAAGCAGAGTGGTGGTGTAATTCTGTGCTGTCTTTAATTGCTGCAAATTTTCTCCCCCTCCCCTTCCCCCAACTCTTAATTATATGCCCTGTTAGATCTGATTGACAGGAGCTAAACACAGGGTATAGTAAGGGGTGTGAAGTAGGAGGGGCATAAGGGGGAAGAAGCCCACCCTCAGCACGACAAGTCTTTTGACTCATTTATTTATTTGTTTTTTTTTCTTTAAAAAAAAATTATCTGAGGATCAGTGGCAGGATTATTAAGTACAGTAAACTAATAAAAAGGGAACTAGGAGAGCTTCAGTAGCAGACAAGTAGTGGAATTGCAGTATAATGTGGGGAATGGTGCAATGCAGTGACTGTGAGGCAGCCATATTCAGGCAGACCTTCTGGACACTGAGGTGCTGCCCTATCTGCATGCATCTCTCTGGACTGTGGGATGAGGTAGCCAGACTCAGAGCGGAAGTAAACTGGGTCAGGAGTACCATCACCCCTATCCAGGGACCACCCAGTGCAATGCAACTGCCTCAAAGGATGCCGAGAACATGGAGCACTTGGATGACAGTGGGCTCAGGTAGGGTTAGAGCAGTCAGGCAGAGGCACATCCCAGATCCTATTCCACTCAAGAACTCATATGCCACACTGGAAAATGAGGACAACCAAATAGAGGTACCCAGAGAAGTGGAAGGAAAGGATGTGGAGGTTAGCCAAGGAGGTGACCTCAGCGAGGAAAGCAGTGGACCCCAGAGGAGGAGGAAGCGAATCCTGGTGGGGGACTCCATCATAAGAGGGATCCAGCTAGGAACACAGGAAGGAGAGGACAGGGAGGTGAGGTGCCTACCAGGTGCCACGGCATGGAGGGATGGAAGGAAGATCCTGGGGATCACTAAGAAGGCAAGACGGGAGGGTGAGCTGGATGTCATTATCCACCTAGGTACTAATGACCTGGCAAACGGGGAGCAAAAGGAAGTTCAGGAAGAGTTTAGGAAACTGGGAAGGGGTCTCAAGCAAGTAGCTACTTCTGTCACTTTCTCAGAAGTACTACCTGTGAGACGCAAGGGAGAGCATAGGAGTGCATGCATCAGGAACTTTAAGTCATGGTTGAAGAACTGGTGCTGTGAGGAAGGGTTTGGATTCATTGGTGACTGGGGACCCACCTGGAGGGATGGAGGTTTGTTCAGCCTGATGGCCTGCATCCATTCTGGAGGGGAATCCAAGCACTCAATGATAAGTTTAAATGCTACATTGACAAGCATTTAAACTAGCAAAGGGTGGCAGGCCAGCAAGGATGGTACCTACTTGCTCACCCCCCAGCTAGCAGTGGAACCAGTGAACCAGAGGAGGTGGCTATCTCTGCAAAGCAGTTGCAAAAGATGGAGATTAGTGCCCAAGAGGTGGATAAGCAGAAAAGGGGCAAAATTCAGCAGAAGGGCAGACAGCAAGGAGAACCAAGGATAAATGACAACCAAGGAAGGGGCTGGAGTAGAACAGTGAAACAGTCTAGGGAGGTCAAATCATGGAAAACCATGTGTGCAAATGCCAGGAGCCTTAGCGACAAGATGGAAGATCTGGAGGCTGTCATGGTACAGTCAGACCTGAGCATTGTGGCCATCACTGAAACCTGGTGTAATGATAACCATGACTGGGAGATGGCCATACCTGGTTACAACATATTCAGAAGAGACAGAGCAGGCAGGAAGGGAGGAGGAGTGGCACTGTATGTGAAAAATGACATAAGGGCCACAAAGATCCAGGAGGAACAAAATGGGGGAGAGATACTGTGGGTTAAGCTGGAAAGGAAAATGGGGACAGCCATCCACACAGGTGTGGTCTATAGACCACCAGCCCAGGTGGAAGAAACAGATAGGAGCTGATGCTAGCCATCCAAAGGATGGCAGACAAGGGTGAGGTAGTACTGGTTGGAGACTTAATATACCAGACGTGGACTGGAGCATCCCAGCAGCAGCATCAACTAGGAGCAGATTTATCCTGGACTCCTTCAGGTGCCTTCCTCAAGCAACTGGTCATGGAACCAACTCAGCAGAAGGCAATACTGGACCTTGTGCTCACAAACAGGGACAGTGTGATGGGGTTAACAGTGGGGAGCACCTGGGAAACAGTGACCATCAGTCATTGTGGTTTGAAATCACAGAAAGAGCAAAACCAAACCACACAAAAACACGATCCTGGATTTTAGGGGGCAGAC
The DNA here is from genome assembly GCA_016271365.2 of Neoceratodus forsteri. Taxonomy (NCBI): domain Eukaryota; kingdom Metazoa; phylum Chordata; order Ceratodontiformes; family Ceratodontidae; genus Neoceratodus; species Neoceratodus forsteri. The sequence continues at coordinate 828,188,429 of CM028136.1, forward strand.
TTTGGGAAAATGGGAGATACTTGAAAGAGGCATTAAGGGGAATGGGACAGGAATCAGGGGTTGAGGAACAGTGGGCAGTATTTAAAATGGGGATTACAAGAACAACAGAATTATGCATTAATCAGGTTAGCAAGAGGAAAAGGAAGAGGAGACCATTATGGTTTTCCAAAGAGGTAGCAAAGAAAGTGAAAGCCAAATGATTGCATTCAGGCAGTACAAAAAGACACAGGCAGAAGGGGATAGGGAGAAGTACCAGGAAAAGCAAAGGGAGGCAGGGAGGTCAGTAAGGGAAGCCAAAGCTCAGACAGAAGAACACATTGCAAAATCAGTGGGTAGAGGGGACAAAACCTTTTACAGGTACATAAGTGAAAAAAGAAAGACAAAGGGAGGGATAGTGAGACTGAAGGGGGAGGATGGGAGCCGCGTGGAGGATGACAACAGTAAAGCTGACATATTGAACAGGTATTTCTGCTCAGTCTTTACTGAGGAAGAGGAGGGTAATGGGTCTGAAGGGAGTACAAGGGGTGAGAATGGTGCAGAAATGGACACGAGAAAGGGTCCTGAAGGAACTGGAAGTAATAAGAATTGATAAAGCAATGGGGCCAGATGGAGTGCAGCCTAGGGTCCTTAAAGGACTAAGAGAGGTAGTGGCTGAACCTCTGGCTATCCTATTTAGCCGATCACTGGAAACAGGGGAGGTACCCAAAGACTGGAGGACAGCAGATGTAGTCCCCTTATACAAAAGTGGGAACAAAGAGGAAGCAGGGAACTACAGACCAGTCAGCCTCACCTTGGTAGTGGGGAAGATCATGGAAGCACTACTGAAGGAGAGATTGTTGGAACATCTAGTTGTCAATGGACTACAGGACCCAAGGCAGCATGGTTTCACCAGGGGGAGGTCATGTCAGACCAACCTCGTTGCATTTTTTGACTGGGTGACTAGGGAGGTGGATCAGGGAGGGCAGTGGACATGGCCTATCTGGACTTCAGCAAGGCCTTTGACACTGTGCCACATAGAAGACTATTACAGAACTGGGAATATGGGTGTGGGCAGGACAGTAGTGTGGTGGGTAGGTAACTGGCTGGGTGGCAGGACACAGAGGGTGGTGGTAAATGGCTGTCACTCCACAGAGGGAAGAGTGACCAGTGGGGTACCACAGTGATCAGTGCTGGGACCGGTCCTATTCAACATCTTCATCAGTGACATTGTGCAGGACCTAGAAGGCAGAATTTCACTGTTCGCTGATGACACAAAGCTCTGTAACAGAGTAGACACACCAGAGTGTTGACAGAATGAGAAGCGACCTGCAGAAACTTGAAGAATGGTCAGGGTTTGGCAGTTGAAATTCAATGCAAAGAAGTGCAAGATAATACATATGGGCACAAAACCCTGGCACAATATATCAGTTGGGGGTGAGGATAGCATGCACCAAGCAGGAAAGGGATCTTGGGGTTGTCATCTCTGATGACCTCAAGGTTGGGAAACAGTGTGACAAGGCAGCAGGTAAAGCAAATAGGATGCTGGGATGTATAGGCAGGGGCATCACCAGCAGGAAAAGGGAGGTCATAATTCCGCTATACAAGACACTAGTGAGGCCCCACCTGGAGTACAGTGTACAGTTCTGGAGACCATACCTACGTAAGGACATAGACAGGGTAGAGAAGGTTCAGAGGAGGGCAACAAAGATGGTGCATGGATTGCATCACAAGTCCTATGAAGACAGGTTGAAGGAACTGAACATGTACTCCCTGGAGGAGAGGAGGGAGAGAGGGGATATGATAGAGACATACAAGTATCTTACAGGGAGGAACAGGGTGCAGGAAAACACTATTTTTAAGCAAAAAGATGTTCCAGGACTAGAGGGCATGGGATGAAGTTGGAAGGAGGACGATTCAGAGGAAACATGAGAAAGAATTTCTTCACAGAACAGGTGGTGGACAAGTGGAACACCCTGCCAGAGGAAGCGTTGGGGGCTGAAACAATCACGGGATTTAAGAATGCATGGGAGAGACATAAAGGAATTCTGGAGGTCAGGGGTAAGGGGCAACAGACTTCTAGAAAAACAAACTGAACTTACAAGCTCAAATGGGCAGACTGGGTGGGCCATATACCCTTATCTGCCGACACTGTCTATGTATCTATGTATCTAGGTTTAGTAAGGGGAATGACTAAAAAAGGGGTCCATGTGGGAGAAAACTTGACCTGCCCATACCATTCCCAAAAGAGATCTAAAGCATGAGCAGTCCTAAAGCTGACATCAAAATTATCCTCACCAGATATATTTATAAAACTGAAGACATCTTTTGGCGAAAAGTGAAGGGAGTCTTTAAGGAGAGTTTTCCCCACATGATATCTGTCTGGTCTGATTTCCAAGCCTCCTTTATAATGAATCTGTACAGCATTTCTGCAAGGGGCAACCTCCCTCTTTACAGCAGAGAACAGTTCTGACATCAGGGGTTTATGTGGAGGGGGATCAGAGTCCTCCAATCGTGATGAGATAGCTGGAGTCTGAAATTTACAGTCGTTACTAGAAATATTGTCCTGCAAAGGTAGTGGTTTAGGCGGTATAGGAGAGGCGTGAGGCTTCAGTTCACTGGGTGTAGTCCCTTTCAACACAGCTGCTGGACCACCTTTAATATTTAAGCCAGGCTCCCAGGAAGGAGAATCTTGAGAAAAGTTTGGACTAGAACCCCATTCTGAGTCTGGCAACCAAATACCAGATGAAGACTGTTTCCAGCCTGCACCCACTAGGGCCTTTCCTGGCATCCAGGGGCCCTCTAATGGATTAGGATTGAGTGATTCACTTTCAAATTGGAGATTAGAAGGGTTAACAAGGGTAGGCACAGTGTTCTTAACAGCTGGCTGCTTTAGGCGAATGTCTGTAAAGAGAAATTCCGAAACCCCCGTCTGTGACTCTGCTTTAGACTGATAAATTATTGCTGAGGAAACCGCAGGCTCGTCCCCTACTGTTTTTTTAAATACAAAGCCTGCCTCTTTACTGAGTGGGGTTGTGAGTTTTAGACCAAAGTCAGAGGAAACAGAAGCCGAAACAATGCCGGGTGGCTTAGCGCAGCCCACAGAATTAAACACATCATGGTCCTTCAAAAGAGAAGCTTCAGGCTTAAGGCACTCGTTTTCCCCAACGATTGTGCTGCCAGCCTTGAGAGAAACACTGCCAGAATCAGTGGCTTTAGCGTTGACAGGGAGAAAGTCAGTTGACTCACTGCACCTTGCAGGGCTTGCAGAAAGCTGTTCCCCAGCTGATACGCTGACAGTTTGCACTAAACTGATGACAGGGAGTGCCGCAGCACTCTGCAGCTGCTTTACCGTCGGCATAACTCCTGGTTGCGTTAGTCCACGCTCCTCGAGCAAACCACTGGATTCTGTGCACATATCAACTTGTTGCAAAAGAAGTAGATCAAAAGGTGTAGTAGTAGGTGTCTCCAGTCCCTCCACGGATATAGGAGCTTTGTGGTATTCTTCTTCTGAATCTAAATCAGCAATACCTGCTGAACCAGCCTCAAGCTCAACAACAGTGGGAGCTGAGGCAAACGCTCCCACTGTGCAGACGTCCTCTGCCTCCACTGTCTCGCTCTAAGTGGCTGTCATGCAGACAGCCCGTCCCCCTACTGGCCAAGAGTAGGGGAATTTCCCCAGTGTCCTGGCCAAATTTCCCTCATTCCTTAAAAAAAATACCACCGACAGCTTAATCTGGATCAAGGTCAGTTAGCATTCATCTGTATCCCCCTCCCCCGGGTAGTGCCTGAAAATAAGCAGGATTTGTCTAGTGTACTTACCCGGTCAACAAAAGCTAAATAAATACTGTGGGACCCTGGATGGTTATCCCATTGGATGCCCATCTGGATCTGCTACACCACCCACTGGCCACCCAGCATGGTCCTGCGTGCCATGGGGGGGTGGGGATGTGGACAGGTGCCACACAAGTGTGTGCAGTATTGAATACCATGCACCGTGCGCCTGTCTGGGGCCATGGACCTACGCAGCTGGTACAATGGCACTGCGATTTTCTGCCCCTTGGAGAATCCCCCCCAATGTCCTGGGAAAAATCATGTTTTAGTATGAAATGTCCTGATTTGGGCTTCTTCAAAGGTGGCAACTCTACATGGCAACTGGGTTTCAATGTGAGAAAGTGCAAAATCATGCACCTAGGGCCTTACAAAATGCAGAAGTGGAGCACAATATGGGAAAAGAGGTATAGACAGTCACAAAACAGGAAAGTGATCTGGGATTAATCATATCTGATGACTTCAAGGTTTTGAGGCAGTGTGACAAGGCATCTGGTAGGGTCCTAGGATTGCTGTGGTGCATGGTAAAGGGTATCACCAGCAGAAAGAGGGAGGTGATATTTCCACTGTTTTGATTGTTGGTGAGAACCCATGTGGGAGTACTGTGTCCAGTTCTGGAGACCATATCTCGAAGGATACAGACAGGGTTAGAGGCTGTCCAGAGGAGGGCAACTAAAACAGTGTAGGGCTTCATTAGGAGCCTTATCAGGCTGCAGGTCCACTAGTGCAGAGGCAGTGAATCTGTCTGCGATGACAATAACCCGGGTTCGTAAATGGCTGAAGACGTCGGAAGGCCGGCTTGGGGGGGGGAAAAGGATTGAGCATCCTAGGGACTGCTCTCCTTCTTTGGGGGGAGGGGACAGTGTGTCCGGCACACCACAGATCCCTGGCGGAGGCTGGGGGGATCCATTGTGCCAGCGCCGATATATAGGGAGGGCAAGGTGGATGTGGGCCATCACTGCATGTCCCTGCCTCCAGAAAGAGCCGCACACAAAAAAATCCCAGCCCCGAGCATAAAGTCCCACTCCGCCGCCACCCAAGCAGTCAACAGTGTCCACCAGGTGGGGTCATGCTCCCATGGCCCCACCCTGGGGGGGAAGCCAGGTCACGTTACCACAAACCATAGGAAGGGGGCCTAGTGACCCTGCTCAGGGAGGTAAGCCTGGGCATGGGGGGGCACCGAATGGGTGGGTGCTGAGCTCCCTTCGGGGGAGTGGGAGAGCCAGACTAAAAGAAAAAGGCCCTATGAGGAGAGACTAAATGATCTCAATAAATACACCCTGGAAGAGAGGAGGAGGGGCATGAAAGAGACCTATGAATACGTTATAGGGTTAAATAAAGTACAGGAGCTGAGTATTTTTTAGAGAAAAAGATGCATGAGAACCAGGGGACATGCAATAAAGGTGGAAGGGGTAAATTTAGGAGAGCTATAAGTAAGTATTTCTTCACTAAAAGAGTTGTGGATGCCTGGAACACTCTTCCAGTGGAGGTGGTAGGGGCAAGGACAGTGGTAGGATATGTGGTATTGTGGCATACAGTATACAGTGGTAGGATATGTGGTATTGATATAGTGGTAGTGGTCAAGAATGATAGGACAGGCACAAGGCAATCTTAATGGGATGAAAAGGGGGGGAGAAGGAACCAGAGATCAAGTACAATAGGGTCTGCAGTGATAGTATAGAAAAAGGAAAAATAATGGACAGACTAGGTGGGCTAAGAGGTCCTTATCTGCTGTCAAATTCCGTTTCTATGGAGGGTGAGGTTGAAGGTTTACCACAGCCAGCTACCTGTGCCACTGAAAAGGCTGATTGTGGGACAGTTGTGGTCAATGCCAGAAGCATTTGATGGGTTCTCATGGAGTATCTCAGCACATAAAAAGATGGCTCTGGCCACCAGGGTCAAAAATTATGTCATAGTTTTTGAATAAATATATTGCTGTTTTACAGAAGTGTTTATCAAGTCTTCGGTGAAACACTGGTGCATTGTAATTTTGATGGCTGTTAAAATAGTTCTACAGTTATTCTGATGCTGCTAGCCTGCTAGATTCAGAATGCCTCCCATCAGCTGTGTCCCCTGTCACTTGTGTGCCTGAACCATGCACATCCCTCATGACTTACCACTCATTGCATGGCCTGGTTTAGGGAAGGGGGTCAGCAAACTCTGCTGTTTTTTTTTCCCTAAGGACATTTTCCACACATTTTCCCAGGTAGTAGCTATGTATAGCGACACCATCTCAGCGAAATACACACCTGTTGGCAAAATTGATACTTTGCCGACAGGTCGCTGTGTTGGTGTGCCTGAGATGGGAACACTGTTTCTCGGTCCTGCATCCCCACTCCAAATCAAATCTGACTGGAGTTGAGAATCCTAAAGATGGGGAGTGGGGACAGAGCCCTCCACATGGGAGGTTCGTGGGGCAAAGCCCTCCCCCCCGACAAAAAAAAAAAAATAAATAAAAACAGGACTGGGAGACACACAGGAATCATGTAAACTGCAACTTGTGGTCGACATGATTACTGTCGGTGAGATGCCGATCGACAAAAGGGTTGCTGAATTGGCATCGTTGAGACATTTTCCCATTCTGATTGCATTACAAACACATTCTTACCAATATCCTCCAGTCACAGCTGCACGGTTCCACTTCTGGGCCTGGGATGCCAGCTGGACCTATGAGTGGCAGCCACAATACATATTTAAAGCTAGTCAGCTAACAGTGCAGAAGGGACGTACGCAAAATGCTGTATTGTATGTGTCAGTGATCACCATGCCCCCCCCCCCCACACACACACACACATTTTCCATTTCGGTAAGCTGCAGAACTTGAGAATGACCAGCATTTAGGAATCAAGCAAGAATGTTTCTAAAGTAATTTATTAATGTATTTTAATAATATTTATGCATCTGTCTTCCATACCAGCTCGCATCCCCATGAAAACACATATCTACATGTCAGTATTGCACAACACCACTTCGTAAGACACAAGTGAAAAAGCACACAAGTAAAGCCTCACATTTACATGCATTGCACACTCCCACATCTAAACACACATGTGACAAAAAAAATACCTCAGTGAATTAACGTGTTACTTTTTTGTATTATTCCAACAGCTTCCATTGTGAATACTGTCAAAGCACACTGCACAAGCCATTACAGCACACTGTGCACAGTCTGGCCCAGATTCCCTACATTACCCTGTGGAATTACAAATGATAAAGTGGCCATACTCAAGGCTGGTGTACTGACTTGGCTCTGGGTTGCCATATTGGTCTGGATGCACAACTTGCTGTACACAAGGGCCAGGATAGTCAAAGGGGTAGTGTCTTGCACAACAGAGTTGTGCTGGCTCAACCCTGCAATGCGCCCTGGCAGGATATTCAAAAGGCTGCCAGGCGCAGCACAAGTCCCACTACGCCGAGACGCAATGGTAATGTATGCAGTACAAATGCAGGAGGCGTGCCCATGCATATGCGGCACATCCCAATATTCAGCCTGGAATGTGCGGTGCATATGCTAGCACAACCCTGATGTGTGCCACATATGGGGGCACAAAGTTGAGCCTGCAGAGACTAGGAACAAACCCAGGCTACCCACAGGTGGGCTGCTGCATTGCAGGGCGCAACACAGCACCTGCCTGCTGTGGGTGGCCACCTGCCCAGCAGGGTCACTGTCCTGTAGCACACACACCCTCCCCATTGCCTAATGTGACCCCCACCCTCCCGTGTTACCCGCTCACAGGCATGGCATATAAACAGTTCACTTGGTGGTCTAGTGGCCCCACCTCCCTATATGCCCGATTGCGGGCATCCCTTGTTGAAACCCCATCACCTGGTGGCCCAGTGGTTCCCCCCTCCATGGTGGACCCAGCCACCCAACTCCCCCCCATCACTGGCAGGCAGCTGCACCCCACCCGCTTACTGCCATGCCGCCTGCCGAATGACAGCTTACAGTATGACCTGTAAGCCCATTGGTCCACATTGTGGACCAATGGGCTTGTTGGCCATACATATGACACACAAAAATATGTGAATGAATGCTTCATTCAATATTTGTGCTCGTGTCGCAAGTATGGCCGGCAAAACCCTTTAGTCCACAATGTAGACCAATAGGCATACAGCACATACTGTACGCCTGTCATTCGTCAGGCAGCACGGTGGCATGTGGGCGGGGTGTAGCTGCTTGCTGATGACAGGGTGTGAGCTGGGTGGCCGAGGTCCTCAGTGGGTGGGAGGGAAGAGGGACCACTGGGCCACCAGGTATCATATTCTAGTATGAGAGCCCGCAATCAGGCATATGGGTGGGTGGGGGTTTGCTGGACCACCAGGGAGGTTGTGTTGGCCAAATGCCCATGATTGGGTGTAAGGGCGGGGGGGCACCCCATACCACCAGGTTGGGGTTGTTATCCTTCAACTGTCCACAGTCGGGCATATGGGAGGGGGAGGACCACTTGACTACCAGGTTGACTGTTCCAGTAACATGCCCATGATTAGGCATACAGGAGGGAAGGGGGTGCACTAGCCCACCAGGGACCCCATACCTGCTGCAAGCAGCTATGCAGGGTGCCAGGCACATTTCACCTGGCTGCCCTGTGCAATGCATGCAAATGGAGTCATAATGGCATGCAAATGTCCCCCATTTACACCATGCATATATTATGATCCCATTTCCATGCCCTCTTCTGAATATCGTGGGTGATGCACCCAGCACAACTGCATTTGGCTTGAAGCATTCCCGGTCCTCCCTGTCTGAGTGCTGTCCTGGCGCATTGTACTTGCACCATGCGCATTCTGTGCCATATTCAATGGTGATGCGCCATGGTGTATCACCATTGAATATCACCATGTCCTGGCCCCGGCGCAGCTCAGTTGCACTGCTCCCCCACTTGCGCCATCGCCTGGCACAATTCTGAGTGTCTGGGTCAAGGAGTCAAAGTAAAGAGGTACAGTTTGGTGGTTATTTGTTGGTAGATCATGTTCCCATACTGCCAAACAGTGTCAGATCCATTGATTGTGATGCATTTGTTTTTCTTCCCATGCTCGTTGTATTAAATTTGACTTCTTTTTGTTTCAAAAAATTTGTCCCCAACCTGTGCCATACATTTCAGAAATTGTTCAGCTGCAGTGGACCAAGACTCTTTGGCATGTCACTTAAGCCCTTGCTGCAGCATCATAGTTTGCAGAAACTCTAGATGTGGTGTGTCAGTCCACATTAGGGATCTGTGATAATGAATTGAAAGAGAGATTCCTGGATGCCACACTTTTAACTAGAAAGGGAACAATTTTCATGGCAGAGGACTATCTTGGTGGTGTGTGAATCAAATAAAATTTAAAGAATTAGGAGTCTCAACTCTAAATAATACATTCAGTGGCTTTTTTATTAGCAATTTGCTATGTCACTAAATTATTGAGCAAGTTCTGACAGTGTTTCGTGCTTGGTGCCACTAATCAAGACTAAACAGTGGTTCTTTTTAAAACAAAACAAAAAGAAAACAAAACAAATTAGAATTTACTACTGTATATATTTGACACAGCCACTTAATCCTACTGATAACAAATATAACTACGTGTTGGTTTATGGTCAGAATGAGCACGATTGTTGTGTATATTTTTCCCAGAATATAACTATAAACATTCACTCATTCATCATGTACGGTATTTAAAGACTGCTAACCTCATGCACATATGAGCACCAGAAAAAGTGCATATAACTAGTATTTAATACAATGCCTCAGTATTAACCACTTGATGATGTTTAGTTCTAAACTTTTAATAGGTGGTGATTTTGTATCCATGTCTCCACTCACCCTAAACTTGAACAGACATTCTAGTATAAGTTGATCTTATATTTACCAGTATGAGTAGGCATTAGGCATGCTAATTTTTTTTTTACATTTTTTTCATTTAAGAAAGGTATGAACCATATTAAGGGTCACTTAGACCAGATTAGTGCTGTCAGGCAAGCATTTCTTTTCCAAGCACATTACTTTCAGTGGTGTATGAATGCATTAATGGGTCATTTTACACCTCCAGAACTGGGGCAGTGCAGTATCTATAGATATTTCTTATTTCTTATAGACATTTACAGCCAACAGTGAGACCATTAGGATTGTGGTAAGAAAATGAAAATGTTGAGAGCACTTTGTACATGTACAAAAAGCTATGGTGTTTGGTACACTATTTGCAGTACAAAGTAGACTTTTGCTAGCAACACATTAGGGCACTAAAGTATTACTATGGGTTTAAATGGGTGCGCATTGTGCATCGAGTGATTGATTATCGAGTACGACACTATTAAATACTAACTATATGCACTTTTTCTGGAGCTCATATGGGGATGTGGTTATCAATCTTTAAATTTTCAATTTTGCATTCCACTACTCATGATGAACAAGTGAATGTCTATACTCACAGTCTGGGAAACATATTCACAACAGGGGAGGGATTTGTTGTCCTATGAACAAGTATTTCTGGTCAGTGGTCATGGTAGAAAGGGAAGGAAAGGGACCAGAGTTGCTGGGTAGGGGCACAGAGGGTAGGGAGGTGGACACCTGCCAGTTCAAGGAGAGCAGGGATTAGAGGAACTGGATAAGATAAGGGTGGACAAGGCAATGGATCCGGATGCCCTGCATCCCAGGGTGCTTCAGGAGCTTAGGGAAGAGCTGGCAGCTCCACTGATGAGGCTGTTTAACCTTTCATTGGACACAGGGAGAGTTCCAGGGGACTTGAGAAAGGCGAACATGGTGCCACTGCACAGAAGTGGAGACAAAGAGGATCAGAGTAATTATTGTCCAGTCAGTCTTACCTTGGTGGTGGGTAACATTATGGAGGCACTCTTAAAAGAAAGGATAGTAAGATTTCTTGATGAAAATGGGCTGCAGGATGAAAGGCAGCATGGTTTCATGAAGGGAAGGTCATGCCAGGCAAACGTCATTGAATTCTTTGACTGGGTGAGGGTGTACAATCAGGGGGTGGCGGTGGACGTAGCCTGTATGGACATCAGCAAGGCGTTTGACATTATCCCCTCACAGGAGATTTGTGAGCAAGACGGGCAGTTCAGGAGCTGGTCTGTCAGTGCAGCGTTGGATTTCCGCTTGCGATGCTGGCGACCCAGGTTCAGGAATGGACATAGGTCATTAGAGGGCTAGCTGGGGGAAGTTGGACTGAGCATCCCATGGACTGCTCTCCTTCTCCGGGGGAGAGCATGGGATGTTGCCGGTGCATGGGAGACCCTGGTGGAGGCCAGGGGTTCTGCAGCAGACAGCTCCAACAAGGAACACAGGGGGCAGAACAGACGCTGGTGTCATTGCTCATTTCCTTCCCCACAAACAAGGAAAAAACCTGCCCCCTGCCACCTCTATGAAGCCTGCCCCCAGCTGCACTTGGCTACCCCAGGCCAACTCCCATCCTATCCTGTTGTTCTTGGCACCTTAGGGCCGGGTGCCATGACCCCACCCTGGTGGGCAATCTAGGGGGTCCCAGGAGAGTGGCTAATGTGGGGGAGCCACAGCCATGAGGGTCCATGACTGGGTGGATGCCTGGCGGTAGGCAGGGCCCATAAAATTATAAATAGAAAAAAAAAAGATGGGCAGTTTAGGGGTAGGGAAAAAGAAATAACAAACTGGGTGGAAATCTGGCTTGGTGAAAGGGGTCAAAGGGTGGTTGTAAATGGAGTTCAGTCCAAGGAGGAAAGAGTGACAAGTGGGGTACCAGAGGGATCTGTACTGCGACCGATACTCTTAAACATTTACATTGGGGATATTGCGGAGGGTCTGAATGGGAAAGTGTGCCTGTTCGCAGATGATACAAATATCTGCAACAGGGTGGACACACCAGGGGAAATGGAGCACATGAGAGATGATCTGTTAAAGCTAGAGTGGTCTGGTGGCATTGAAGGTGGAGGTACTGGACACCACACCTCACACTACGCCAGTGACCTGGGTTTAAGAAGGGACCCAGGTCATTGGGGATTGGATGGGGGAGGAGGATCGAGTGTCCCAATGGGTGCTCTCCTCCACCTCCAGATGGAATGGGTTACCGGCTAGCGAATGCACCCATAGCACTACCACCAGTGGAATCATGGACAGTGGGGCACATGACTCTACACAGTCGGGGAGGGAGGATGCTGATGGGTGCTTGACTGCAGCATGCATCTGCACACCATATGTCTGGACATATGTCCTTTGCACCAGCACCCTCAGGGGATAGGGAGAAAAAGTGGGGAAAAATGCAAACACCCACAGTCACGGAGCCAGGGATCCTGGTGAGTCGTAACCTGGCGGAAGGAGTTGGGGGGCTACGAGAACCCCTCCAAAGATAGGCCAAGAGGTCGGGCAAGTCCCCCCCCCAAAAAAGCTAGAGGGATGGTTGGAGAAATGGCAACTGAGATTTAATGGCAAGAAGTGCAAGATAATGCACATAGGGTGCAAGAACCAAAAGGGCACATATACATTAGGAGGGGAGGATGTTTTGTTAACATATCAGGAGCAGGACCTAGGGATTATCATTTCAGATGACTTTAGGGAGGCAAACCAGTTTTATAGAGTGGTTGGGAAGGTAAGAGGTATGCTGGCATACATAGGGAATGTATTACTAGTAGGGAGGTGATAATGCTCCAATGCAAGTCAATGGTATGTCCACACCTAGAGTATGGGGTACAGATCTGGAGACCTCACCTTCAAAGGGATAGAGATAGGGTGGAGAGAGTCCAGAGGAGGGTGAACAAAATTGTGCATTGGCATGCATCAGAGGTCATATGAAGAGACGATGGAGGAGCTTGCTCTGTATCCCCTGGAAGCCAGGAGGGAGAGGGGGGATATGATTGAGACTTTTAAATACCTGAAGGGAATAAACAAGGTGAAGAAAGGGAGTATTTACAAGATGAAAGAAAATCTCAAGACTAGGGGACACAGTTTTGCTTCCAGAGGGAGTGGAGGCACAAACAGTGGGAGGGTTCAGGATAGCATGGAATAACTACATAGGTTTAAACAAGAAAAGGAAGTATGGGTACCCTAATGAGAAAAGGGGACAGGAAACATTATCAGGTGGGGAGAGCACATGGGCAGGGTGTAGGATGGAAGGGATCATGGTTACATATGGGGGAGTGGGTGAGGGCAGCCCAGATGGGCTGATGGGTCCTTTTCTGCTGATAAACTTCTATGATTCTATAAACCAAATTGTAGCTACATTTTTTTATTAGTAGGATTAAGTGGCTTTATTAAATAAATAGTAAAGTCTAGTTTGCTTTATTTTCTGATTGAGCAGAACCTTCACTTAGCCTTGAGGAAGTGATGCCAGTCAATAAATGTTAGCACCACTTGCTCAATAATTTGGAGGCATAGCAAATTGTTAATAAGTTCATTTATTGAATTTATTATTTGGAATTTAGTGCACTAATTCTTTACATTTTTTGTATTCTTTTGTTAACTGGGTAAGGCCCACTAGGTACACGTACCTGTTATCAGGGGTGACCCAGGAGCACTGTGGTGGTTAGGTGACTTGCTCAGTGTCACACAGTATACATGAGAAGGTTGTGGATATCAAACCCAGGTCTGCTGAAGGTATCGAGCTCATTTACAGCTCGCTACTCTAACGTCTGGTCTATACTGCCAGCCCCACACCGGAAATGCCATGGAGGCTGCTAGCTGCTCATCCTCATCCAACTCTCTGGTGACAGTAACATTCTCTACATTGAGACCAGGTCACACCACAGTCCCTTTTCCACTGCCTAGTATGACCAATGTTTTTGTGCCTGGATATGTGCCAAAGATGGCATCAATTTCCTAAAAGAACTGGTAATCAATGTGACCCCATCCACTTTTGGTTGTTGTTGTCTTGGCATTGAATGTGGTGATGTTTAAGACCCTTGATGCGTGGTCAGGCACCAGATCTCCATACGGTCATAGCCAACTTCACCAATTTCACTGGAATATCTCTGTAAGTATGTATAATTTTTCTTTGACCATTCAGTGCTGCCTGCGTGTGTCAGTTCCCACAGATGGCAATCAAAGATTTAGTTTCCTATCACTCTTTTCATAGCTGTACAAACAAATGCATATTTGCATAAATATCAGCCAATATGTCATCAACCCACAATCATTCCCTGGGCACATATACAAAAACACTTGGTGGCAATTTTGTGTAAAACACCCATTTGCAGTATTGAAATCATCATGGGTTGCACAGATATTTGTTGAAAAATTGTTTTTTCAGTTGTGTACAATCATTTAGCTATTTTGCAAACTGGAAAATCAGTGGCCATGATAGCCCACAAACTCCATTGTCAGGATGAGCCTGCCACCGTGGGTCCCCATTGGGAACAAACTCAGGTAACATGGGTAACAGGCTGAGGATGCTTGAGTGTTACAAGCCACACACAGCTATGGGGTGGGTGGCTCACAGCAGAGGTAGAGTGGGTAAGTAGATGGTTCCATGAAAGAGTCCTATACACCATAAGCAACTGCAAGGGACACCTCACCACAAGCCCCCCACCCCCAACAACAAGCAGCAGCAGTGCACTACCACAAGTTAGTCTGTGTGCACAGTGATGAGGCTACCACTCTCAATGTTGGTGAGCCTGGCTTGGGAATGAGCCTGGAGAGTCTGGAGTCAGCAGGGGAGAGGAGGATCACGCATCCAAGTGTATGATCTCCTCCTTCGGGAGAGAAGGATGCCATCTTCACTGCAATACTGCCACCTGGGTGATCCTTGGTGGTAGTGCAACAAGGCACTGTGAGGGAGGAGGAGGACACCGGCCTGGGATTCCCCACTGCGCATGCACTGCATGTACATTGGTACCACTAACATGCTAATCACAACTTAAAGAGCCACCTCCAGCTGGGTGCTAGAGGAAATAACACACCAACAGACATCAGGTGCCATCATCAGGCCCAACTCTCACCCCATTCCATGTGTAAACAAGCTCACATGCTACAGTATAGGAGAAAGGGGTGAGAGTTAGGCCTAACGACCCCATGGCACAGCCCAATGTCTTTTGGTGTGTGGAGGGTGGTTGCAGGGGGTGGGGTTGGTAGGAGTGGTAACCCTAACATCGAATTTCCAAATGTTTGTCACTGTGCTATCAACCCTAACTGATGCATTAATGGAGCTTTTTGCAATAAATTTCCTTTCTTTTTGAGAAAGTGTAATGTAACTGGTATGTGGATGTGGGAGCATGGGCCCTATGGGCCCTGCACTCCAACCCAGTCATAAGTGTAGAGACATAGTTCCTGAGGGCCTTGTACTCCCAGTATTGCAAGATGGTATCCATGGGTGGGAGCACAGGCCCTCTGGGCCCGGCGCACTCACCCACCAATAAGCATAGAGACATAGCTCAAGAGTGCCCTGTGCTTTCAGTTCTGTATAATTGTATCCCTAGGTGGGAGTGCAACACTTTTGTGGAAGCACCATTGGTTTACATAGCACAGCTATCGCAAAAGCAATGCAATGCTTTCACGAAAGTGATGTGAAATTTCGCGAAAGTGTCCAATGCAAGGCAATTGTACTTTTCAAAAGAATGGTATACTTTCCCAAGAGTAATGGTAATTTTGCAAAAGTATGGTATGCTTTTGCGAAAGCAATGGTACTTTCAGGAAACCATGACATGCTTTCACAAAAGCAATGATACTTTCATGAAAGTATGGAGTACTATCACAAAAGTAATACAGAATGTGTGAAAGTACCCATGTTAAAACTTTTTTGCAATTACTCATCTTTTTAAGAACATGAAATGTTACTCTTATGGTATACATAGGTGGGAGTGCGGGCCCTTAGGACCCTGCACTTTCACCCATCCATAACTGTGCCCTGAGGTTAGCAAAATGGAATCCATAGGGGGGAGCATGGAACCTCTGGGCCCTGCGCTCTCACACATCCATAAGTATGTCCTCATGTTGGCCTCAGGTGCCATGGTGGATATGTCTTTGACTCAGAAGCAAAGGGTCATAGGTCTGATTCCCCTTAGGATATTTCTTTCTTTTCGGTCATGCCTGAAAATAGGCAGGGCCATTGCCTAACACACTTGCCTGATTACCAAAAGCTAATACATAAATAAACAAATAAATGTTTTTAAAATTTTATCTATTGATGGGAGCTGGCCTCTATGGGCTCTAAGCTCCCACCCACCCATATCTATCTCCTCAGGTTTGCAAAATGATATCCATTAATGGGAGCATGGGCCCTATGGGCCCAGAACTCCCACCTACCAATGAGTCTAGAAGCATGGCATAGGAGGGGCCAGTGCTCCCAGGTTTACATAAACAGCATGCAAAGGTTGAAGCGTGGGCCCTCTGGGCCCTCTACTCCAACTTACACATAACTACAGACACATAGAGAAAGTCTAGACACCCTCCAAGTAACCATTGTAATGCTTTTTTCACCATATCTCAGTAACTGTAGCAACTGCGTAAAAAATGATTTTGCCATTGTATTCATGACCTAGCCACCTTAACCTGTGCTTAGTACACCTAAAGGTGCATTTAATGAAAAATCCATATCTCAAACAGTTTCTGAGATACAGCAACTGTATAACTGAAACTTTCTCTGTAAACTGTTCAACTGAATCTCAGTCTACTGTATTGCTGTAATTGTGCTCAGCTATGTTCTACTGTTTTCCTCGTATATGTAACTCTCGATAACCTGCAAGTTATCTCCCACTGTACCCTCACCCCCCAGGCCGCACCGGGAGATGAGCATCTTTTTGCTCCATGTGCCATCCTGGTAAAACAATTTAAATAAATAAATAAATATCCCTGGTAGTCTAGCGGCCCCCCCATCATAATAAAATAAATCGTCATTTCATATTTCCTGGTAGTCTAGTGGCCCCCACCCCCACCCAGCCATGCCAGCCCACCCAGCACCCCCACCCTTCCCCAGCCAGTGACTGGCACAGCCCACTTCTCACCTCCACTGCCAGCAACCGACTGTCTGCATTACGAAAAGCTAATGCAAAGAGGTACTCTGAAAATATGATGAAAAGATGGTGACCATCATGATCAAAGAATTCCTCATGATCTAAGATTCTTTGATCACAAGCCTGCAAATTCTTTGATCGTGAGTTGGGACTAGATGGCCAAAACCCCACTCTTCTTTCACAAAATATCCTATAAATTTCCCCATTGAGTTATAATGGGAAATTAAAACTTTATTAACTTTTGACTGGATTAATATTTTTTCACCAAATGAAAAGTGGCATGTTCCTTGA
Source organism: Neoceratodus forsteri (assembly GCA_016271365.2). Taxonomy (NCBI): domain Eukaryota; kingdom Metazoa; phylum Chordata; order Ceratodontiformes; family Ceratodontidae; genus Neoceratodus; species Neoceratodus forsteri. The sequence goes on from CM028136.1 coordinate 828,205,431, forward strand.
CCAAGCTCTTTCGGCTGAGCAAAGTTGCAGAGCAACATGGCACACGACGGCTGTGCAGCGCCATGGACAAAATCAAAAAAGCTGCCCACATAACTGGCAAAAAATGCATTTTCAGCATTTTGGTGTGCAAAACCTGTAAGTCCAACCAAAATGAAATCTAGCAAACCAAGAGATCTACCATGCCCCACCATGCATACCAACTTTCATGCACATCCGTTGAAAGGGTCCAAAGTTATTAACAATCAAAATTTTGAGTTTAACATAGAAGAGGCTTCATAACCATAAATATAGGGGTGTGATCATACCCTTATAATATATTCCATGACTGAGCATGCTGACATGCTACAATAAAGGAGAATGGGGGGAGATTTAGGCCTCTCGACCCCAATGACACACCAAGGCATCTGTCAGACTGTGAAGGATTGGGGTGGTGTGTGTGAGGGGGGGTTAGAGGTTCAACCCTAATGTCTAATTTTCTGGCTTTTTTTGCTTTAACCCTAAATGAAACATTAACACAGTTTTTTTGCATATAAATTTCCTTATTTTTGGAAAAAATGTAATATAAGTAGTAAAAAACACATATTGGTGGGATTGCGGAGCCCAGCTCCCATCGAGTTGCCAATTTTTGCATAACAATATGCAGCTGATCCCACGCTCCCACTTATGCATAGCTACAGAGCCATGCAGCATTCCTATTGGCCACCAAATGCTTATAACAGTAATATGCACATATCCTGGGAACCGTAAGAGCTAGAAAAAAAATTCTAGCATCATTGTAATTGTGACGGTAAGTACTTCACGCACTATTGAAAGACTGTACCCATATCTCACATCGTTTCTGAGTGATGGGCACCAAAAAGCACTGGACAGGCACTCTTTCAACCCTTGTGACAGTACTTTCACAATATCTCATGAACCATGCAACGTACAAACAAAATTCCACTGCAGGCTGACTCTACAATGTCAAGTCTTTTTCCAGTGGCTTAGATCACCTGAAGGTGATCTAAGCCAGCTGTAGTGAAAAGTCTGTTTCTCACTTTGTTTCTGAGATAACAGCGCCGAAAGTCATGACACAGACTGCAATGTAATCCTATGGGAAAAATGTCAATTACTTCATTGAATATCTCTGCAGTAAATTATTTCCCCAACACCTAAATAGCATTGTTCATATCTCTATGACACTTCCTCAATGCCCTGCAAAATTCAAGTAAAAGACGAAACTATTTAGAGGAGGATGTCCTCCTCCATTTTATAATATATATATAGATATATATATATATATCTATATATATATATATATATATCTCTATATATCTCTCTCTATATATATATATATATATATCTATATATATATATATATATATAATATATCTATTATCTATCTATCTATCTATCTATCTATCTATCTATCTATCTATCTATCTATCTCTCTCTCTCTCTCTCTCTCTCTATATATATATATATATATATATATATATATAAATTATGGTAGCACAGTAGTGCTACCATAAGTAAGTAGAGGAGCCATTTACATGTTAAACCTAAAATTTTGCACCTTAATAACTTTGAAACTGTTTCATGGATTTGCCTGAAATTTAGAATACATGATCAAGACCCATATACCTTAGGATCTGCCAAGGTTACGTTACTGGTCGGATATCACGGCTGTGGGTTATTAAGCATGATCTGAGTGCGTTTGACTTTTTTGAGATTCTACAGTTGTGCCTATAGGTCGTACAGTTTGTGCGACCAGTCCAAAATCTTCAGGTAACGTGTGGCCAGGGTGCCCGATGTGCCTTTTGAAGATTTCATGAAAAAATATTAAACGGTTCAAAAGTTATTCAAAAAGCAAGTTCCCATTAAAAGTCAATGGGAAAAGTTAACAAAAAGTTAGACAGTGTCTCAAATACAGTTTTTACTTTAGCAATGGCCCTTTTATTGCAGCAAATTCACCATTTTGTTTTCAGTTAGTGATCAGAAAAATGCTTGGCATTTAAAATTGGGACCCTCTAGCAACCTAATTCTTTTTGTATTCATCTAGTCGGACCCTGAGGATGCTAGGCATGTCTTTATTTTGGGGTAAAACACCCTAGAAATATGTTTTTCAAGTTTCTGGAAAAAGCACTTTCGCAAAGCAGTGTCAAACATATGACACTGTTGAATGAATTTGCGAAAGCTTTCGCAAGGTTTGACAGTACTTTTCCAGGGTGTGTGAACATAACAACAATTCTTTCGCACTGTGCTGCAAACAAATGGTTTGGTGTTTTGGGCTGAAATTTGAAGGGAATGCAGCCAAGATGTCACAGATGTGCCTTTCACTGGTTTGGTAAAAAAATATTACTCGACGGCCAAGTGACGGCACTCCAAATTTGAAAATTTTTCCCATAGGATAACATTATGGCGTCTGTTGTATTACAGGAATCCTTTGAAGCTCTGCTGCAAAATAACGGTTTGGTCTTTTGGGATGAGATTTAGAGAGAAGAAAGTCGACATCCCAGAGATGTGCCTTTTAGTGGTTTGGTGAAATAGTATTACAGGGAGCAAAAGTTATGTCACTACGAACTTCTCTTTTTTTCCCATAGGATAACATTACGGCATTCACTGCGCCTTTCAGGGCCCGTATCTTGGAAATGGTGTGAGATACGGACTTTTCGTCAGAAAAATTCTTAGGCCCCTAACAACGGCTAAGTACAAAACTAGTCAGGAAAGTTATAAATCATATGCCTTTTAAATTTTTTTTCTATGTTGTACGGTTCATAAGATATAAGCAATTTAGTATTCCAACTCTTCTGCCGTTTGCGTTTTCATTTTTGCTTGTGTTTATGCAACTTCACTATTTGTCTCTACAGTACTGTTTATCTTTGTGTTTTGATTTGTGGTACGATGTGTATTAACATTAGTGTTTCTTGGTTATGTGTTGAATGTGTGAAGGCATCATGTTGCAGGAGCCCCACGCTACAGCTGCTATATCACATTTAGTGTATTTCAGTACTGTTTCTGTTTTGCTTTTGTGTGGTGGGGCCGTGGGAGGTTGTATGATATTTGGTGTTGTTATTGCTGTTAATGTTTCTATTTTGTGTGGCGGGAGCGCGGGTCCCAGAGGGCTCCACCCTCCTGTTGCTGTATAACATTTAGTATATTTCAGTACTGTTTAGGTTTCTTTTTTGTGTAGTGGGAGTGTGGGACCCGAAGGGCCCTGCACTACTGTCACTAGCACATTGTGTATTTTACAGTACTTGATATGTTTGTGTTTTGTGTGGTGGGAGTGTGGGGTTGGAAGGGCCCCACTCTACCGTCAGTGTATTACATTTAGTATTTTTCAGAACTGTTTATCTTTGTGTTTTGATTTGTGCTACCATGTGCATTAACATTTCTGGTTGGTGCCGCTGTGTTAGTATGTGTGAAGACATTATGTGGTCCCTACCCCCCTGAACAACATTGGTACACAGAGAGACAGACACATATGGAAGTAGGAGGAGAGAGCCATGGTAACAGGAATAAACACAGAGTTGCTTCATGTTAAGTGAAGAGCCACAGGCAAAGAAGGGTGATGCAGATCAGTTGTACAACTTTCTGATTACAGGTAAAGTGTAGTTAGCATTGTTGTCACTTGAATGGCGGCAGCCAGGTAATGTCTCTTCAAACTGCAACACCAGGTACTGGATACTCAGTGGAGACCCACAGCAGAGCTGAGGGTATAGACAGCAATGGTAGACATCAGTGATTTCAGGGACACTCAAGTTAGCACAGTTAGTGTTTGTGTTGGCTGAGAGAGATAATACCCCTTCCCCCAAAGTTTGTACTGCATCATGAATACCGATGCTCAGCAAGAATAAGGCAAGCAACATCAATGGTACAGCTCTGTAATTGTTGATACACACAACTTAGCACAGTTAGGATTTCTATGGCTTCACACAGGCAATTTTCACACACAGACCAGTTACTGATTCTGACTGTACAGTCACAACTGCATGTCCTTGGGGTAGAATGTCACACAGCTCTCTAGACCATGTACTGCACCCTGACTGTTGACTGACAGTAGATGTGAGCGCGGTACATGGTAGTTAACATTGTTAGGAATTACAGGAGATCTGTAACTCAGTGTCTGAACACCTAGCCCACATACTGCACACTGATTTGACAGTACAGAACAGAAAAAATATGGAGGTGAACAGTTTGATGGGGGGGACTGCACTTCCACAACACTTGCTGCATCCTAAGTAAACAGCCACAGGAAAAGAGAGGCAATGTACATCAGTTGTACAGCTCTCTGAATACAGGAATAATCCAGTTAGCACAGTTGCCACTTGAATGGTTTCAGACAGGCAATGTGTCTACAAATGTGACAGTAGGTACTACATTGTGAGTGGAGATACAGAACACAAGTCAGGGAATGCACATGTTAGTGCACATACACAACACAGGCGAGGGTTTGTACGTCAATTGTACACATCACTAATTGCAGGGAAAGTGAAGTTACCTCAGTTAGGATTTGCATGGATTTAGGCAGCTAGAGCTGCTGCTGCGCCTCCCAAGGTAAGTAGTGCATTATGACTGGTTATCTATAGGAACCATAGGGGACTGGAGATCTATGACACACCTCTGTAATTGTAGGTACAGTGAAGTTACCACAGTTAGGAGTTGCAGAAGCTTAGACAGGGAATTGCAATAGATATAGCAGTCACTGCATGCTAAGTGCATTGCCATAGCTGCATAGTGTTAGTTAGTGATGTATGGCACCTTACTACAGTAATTACTGCTTGCTGAGTGTTGAGGCACAGGAAAAGTAAGTACATTGCTGACTTTTTAACACTCAGGAATTATGGGAAGTGTGACATGCAATGTGTTACATTGTAGTATACATTGTGGATACTAAGTGGACAGCATAGCAACCAAAAAATTTCATGGACACATAGTTGTGGCACTATTTGTTGCACTTGATTTGCATGCTTAATAGAAACAGTTATGTTCTAATGTCATTATGCTATTTTCAGTAAAGACTCAACACAGGTGGTTATGTTTTAAACAGATTTATTGCCAATTGGCGAAACTGAAAAAGGTCCAATTAAGACTGTATTTTTTTAACAAGATCTGTCTCACAATACAATCTTTGTACGTGTGTAATCATTGCTTGCAATATATGTAAATGTGTCACATTTATAGCAACTAGATTGTATGAATTGGAGCAAGTATGTGATATTGTAATACAGCATAGAAAGAAGGTAGCCTAAGAAGGTAATTGGTATATTAATTGTGATTGTGTTACAGGGTTCACATCTTGAAGGAAAATGTTTGCTATCACTGCAGTTCTCTACCATCTTTTTGTTGGTGGGGTTGTTATCTTCCTTCTATGCATATACAGTACCTGGCTCTTTAATAGCTGGTCACTGTTTTTAATTAGGTGTTCTGTGTTGACAGTGAAGTTAAAGTGTTCACTACTCTTTGTGGGAAGAAGAGCGTTCTGACATTCCTCCTGAACTTGTTACACTCAAGGTGAACCTGTGGTTCTTCATCATATATTTGCTACTGAACTTGAAGAGACTTTGGTTAACAATACTATTAATATTTTTAAGTAGTTGAACACTATAATAATGTGTCATCCATTAGTTGTGTCCTATATGAATAAAGGTATGTCTGGAGCTTCTAAACAGTAATTACACACATGAAACAGAAATGTTAAGTTGTTATTGTGTCACTGATAATGTGGATGTTCCTATGGTGAGCGAAAAACCATATGCTAATTGTTCAAGTAATATTACAAAAATCTTATTTCAGTGACATTAGATTACTGGTATGTTCAGTTAAATATTTAATGATATGTCACTGACTAGGTGCATATGGAAAATTCCCACCGACCCCTCAATAGAAGCGATCATAAATATTGTCAGGAACAGGTATGAAGTGCGTTGTGATCAGTAACGGTGTCTGATTTACAATTGTCAGTATTGTTAACATAGGTTAGAATTACTGGTATGACAAGTACAAAAAAATGTCATATTATTACAGGTACAAAAACATTGTTTTCAATTGTTACATTGGTTTCTATATTACCTCTTAACTAGTAAGTACAAAAAAGTGCACGGTATGCTGTTTTTATCAAAGATATGGTTCATTGAACCTAATCAGTATAGTATTGTATTATATGTTAAACATTCATTAGCACTTTACTCTTACACTAGTACTTTTACTAGAACAATAAAAGTAGTTAGCAACAATGGCAAGATGGAATAAGAATGTAAGTATTATTTAAAAGTAATTACAAAGGCATGGCAAAGTCAGTTACTAATAAGATGCAATTGTTCAGTATTTACACTTGCTTCATTCAACTTTTTGCATTATGAATAAAGACTGTTATTTTAACATATGTGCAGTATCAGTATAACAAATAAAGCAGGCATGGTTCAACACTGCTGCATAGTGAATGAATAATGTTGTTTTCTACAAGTCAACAGCTAATAGACAAAAACAAGTGGCAATAGACAACTTGTGACAGATTGTACCTTTGGGTGAGTGAGCCATGTGTTGCTCAGTTATTTATGATGGTAACTGAGAACTTTTGTTTCTCTGCAGAGAGTAACAATTAGAAACTGGCAGCAACTTCTTGTTATGTATGGGTATGATACAGTAACAAGAAAATATATGTACAGAATAGGAGAGGCAGGAAGGTCTCTGTTTTGAGATGTACAATCTTTGATATACATGTAAGCATGGTTTCTTTAGTGACTGTGAATACTGTTGGCACCGATTGAAGCCACTACAACAATTTCCATGTTGTCTCTGATCAACACAAGATCTTAGATGTCATAGTGCATGAAATGTGTCTGCCAGTATAGCATTTTTTTGAAAATGCTATGGTTTATTGAGAGTCGTAGGTTGGAAACAATTGTACTGACCCACGGCTGTTTCTATCACAAATTAGTCATTTAAAAAATGCAACATGTTCTGTCCTATTCTTCTGAAATATGAAGTTCATCATAATTCTTCAATATTAGAAGATATGCATCTTTCAAGTGTCGTGGCAGTCTCTGTTTAAAACTGCTTGTAGAGTCATCACACTCTACCCATCCACTTCTGTACCTTAGTAAACAGGTGTAATGGCCAGAATGCATGAATTGATCATGGTGATAGATTATACATTGAGTGTTAGACACTGATTGATTAAAAACTATTCTACCAGCTGTATAATCTGTGATAGGAGTGTCAAGTCTGAGCCTGTTGGAGTCAAATCTGTGCAACATAAGCATCAGATATTGAGATGAACTCCTGAGACATATGTACTGAGTACATTTGCCTCCACACCTTTTACAGGAGTGACCACATTGAGCATTGGTGAATAGCTGTTGGAATTTGACACTTTTGGCTTGAGGGACAAAAAGGGTAATCCACAGCATGTCTTCTGTGGTTTCACGCTGTGAATGTCCACATGAAACACATACATATTTGATGACATATGACACTGTGAAGTAGTGTTGCATTGGGTGCCATTTTCATCCAAGTTGTTTATGATAGCCATCATAAACTCACTAGTGTTTTGCTGTATGTCAGCAGCAAATGTACTACATCTGTCATATGTACCTAATGCCTGTCATAGTTGTGTTAGTGATTGTACATTGTTAGACTGGTCAGAAGTCATGTTGACAATCTGCTTCAAAGTGTTGGATAGGGGACTGTCTTGTGAAGCAGATATTGCCTGCACAAAGTGTGGCATGTGTAGAAAAACTTGCAAAACTGAGTTAGCATAGCAGTTTACTCTAGTGCTGTTGTCAAAGACTGGTACAGCAGCTACACCAACTGATGAGAAGACTTGGTTTGCTGGCCAAGGCACCTAGCTTCACCTGAGCTCTTTCCTTCTAAGACTGCTTGAAAGGCAGAGTAGAGAAACTTACCAGAGCAAGGGAGAAGGATTAAGACTTAGTTTGGCTAAGCAGATTTACTGTGTGGTGGTGTTTTTATTTTTTACTCACAGGGATTGCTACTGTTTGTTGCTAACATTTCATTGCTTTATTTTTCTCTGATTCAAATTGTTGTTGCTGGTATACCTTCTTCTGCATTATTACAAGGTGTGCCTACAGGTGTGCTAACAGATTACTGCTGTAATCTTCTGATTCAAATTGTCTTTGCAAGGTATATCTTCTGTTACTGCTTTATTTTTCTGGAGCAAAGTGTTTCTTACAGGGTATATCTTCTCTGAAATTACTGTATTACAGGTGGAGCTTACATTTTGTGACTTTTTATCATTGGGCTAAGCAAAATTACTGTTTGACACTGTGTTTTATTTTATTCTTGTTTGTTGTCTCAGAGGTGTTTCAGTCTCCTCTCACATTGAAGGAGCTAATTGCTTTTCCTCCCACAGCTCTTCCAAAGGATTAGGTGTGTATGGGGTGGAGCTGGCAAACTGTCAGTACTTCAACAGAAAGAAGGGTTAAAAAGTCAGGTTAGTTGATATCTTGGAGGTAGAAGACTTGGTTTGCTGGCCAAGGCACCTAGCTTCACCTGAGCTCTTTCCTTCTAAGACTGCTTGAAAGGCAGAGTAGAGAAACTTACCAGAGCAAGGGAGAAGGATTAAGACTTAGTTTGGCACGTCAGATTTACTGTGTGGTGGTGTTTTTATTTTTACTCACAGGGATTGCTACTGTTTGTTGCTAACATTTCATTGCTTTATTTTTTCTCTGATTCAAATTGTTGTTGCTGGTATACCTTCTTCTGCATTATTACAAGGTGTGCCTACAGGTGTGCTAACAGATTACTGCTGTAATCTTCTGATTCAAATTGTCTTTTGCAAGGTATATCTTCTGTTACTGCTTTATTTTTCTCTGGAGCAAAGTGTTTCTTACAGGGTATATCTTCTCTGAAATTATTACAGGTGGTGCTTACAGGTTTTACAGTTTTATCTAACATTAGGATAAGCTTCAGGTTACTGCATTTGTTGTTGACTGATTGTTTCTGCTCTACCTCCTTGTTCTTTCGTCGTGGTTCTTCTTTTAGGCAGGGAAGGGCCCAGCCACCCACCCCATCCCCAACCACTCCACGCTACACTCCTTTTATAGGGTACCACAGTTGTGACATTTCCTGTGGCAGAGCAGGAAGGGGCGGATCAGTGGGCCTCCACAAGGTGATCTCATTTACAGGGCACTAGTAATTTAACTTGTTATAACAAGTTAAACAAAGCACAATTAAACCATTACTTTGCATTTTTTTCCTTCTAATTACTCTGACTAGGTTACAAACCCAGCAACTTATTTGGAATGGATTTCATTAACTGTAGGTACTGTGGAACAACTTTCAGAAGGACATTCTTACAGGATTTAGACACTGTCCACATGCTGGGCCTTTGGAGATCTTAGGTCTCAGCTCCGGCAGCATGGGCAGAGATTGCACGCTCAAATTTCATATTGAAGAGGAAATACATTATAAGAACCACCTGCCATTTCCCCAGCATCCAACAGAAAAACCTCAACCGAGAGGGGTAGTTGGTCCAGGAGGTTGGCAGGTGGTTAGGAGGAGCAAATCAGGTGCCCCATCACTCTCTGCTCTCCAACACATTACCTCAAAAACCATATAAACACTACAAACAGGTATCTGCCTCTATCTCTGAAATCAAATAAAGAGGCAGAAGACACTGCAGAGCAGGACACTGTGCACAGGAGCTAGCACAACAATACTCACCCAAATCAGGAACCAAAACTAAACTAGCACAAAGGAAATCCAAAAACTTCTGATCATAGGAGACTCCATGATTCGGGAGTTGATACACCATCTCCAGCCAGGGTGATGGTCAGATGTCTCCCAGGTACATCAGCATGGAGAGACACTGACCGCATTGCTAAAATTGTTCACAAAGCAGGAGAAAACATTGATGTCCTAGTACATAGGGACTAATTGATCTCACCAGCCGGTCAGTTGTGGAGACCAAGGAACACCTGACTAGGCTGGGTGACAAACTATCATCTATTTCGTCCGGCATCTCCTTCTCTGAGATCCTGCCAGTCTGGGAGAAGGGAGCAGATGGACGGAAGGTCAGAGAAGGGGAGATAGGGGAGCTAAACACGTGGCTCAAGGACTGGTGCCAGGAAAAAGGACACAGATTTGTAGGGAACTGGCAACAGTTCTGGGAGCGAAAGTTCTTTAAATTTGATGGACTGCATCTGACTAAAGAGGGAGTCAGTGCATTGGGGCAGAAGTTTGACGTCTTGCAGAATATTTAAACTAGCAAATGGGGAGAGGTGCAGCACCCCATACGCTGAATGGGAAGAACACCCTCCCCTCAGCTAGTGGTCAAACTGGAATTCAGTGTGTTTGCCATTCATTTGCATCACCAGGTAAGAAAAAGGTTTGTCTCCCATACGATGCACAGGGTAATGCCAAACCTCACCCAACAACTAACACACCAAAATCTGGCCAATGGAAAATCATGTCACACAATGCTCACAGCCTGGGAAATAAGATCCCAGACCTGCAGGCAATAATGTCAGAGGCTAAACTGGACATAGTAGCATAGTGAGACGTGGTTTACCAGTAACCACACTTGGGAGACTTCAGTACCTGGCTATGTATTGTTCAGAAGAGACCGAGGTGCAAAAAGGAGGAGGGCCCTGTATGTTAATGAAAATATCAAAGCTACAGAAATTCAGAATACACATAAGGAGCCAGAAGAACTGTGGGTCACCCTGGAAACAGGAAATGGGACAGCATAAGAACTGGGGTTGTCTACAGGCCCCAGACCAGAGGGAGGACATAGACACATTACTGTTAGAAGATATACAAAACATGACAGCTAAAGGGAGGTTCTGATAATGGGAGACTTCAACATGCCAGATACAGATTGGTCAATACCAGCAGGAACATCTGCCAGAACTAGACTCATAGTGGATTCCTGCAGGGGAGGGCCTCAAACAACTGGTACAGCAACCCACAAGAGACAGGGCTATCCAGATCTAGTACTGACTAACAAAGAAGGGATCACAGATCTCCAGGTAGAAGGTCACCTGGGGCCAGTGACCATCACATGGTATGGTTCAATTTGGCTACTACATCTAAATCATCCCATTCCAAGGCAAAAATATGGGACTTCAGAGGAGCTGACTTTGATAAGATGGCCAACAGAGTTAGCTAGCCCTGGCAAAAGAAACACAGGTGAGGAGGTACAAGGCAAAGTGGGCAAGCATTAAGGATACAATACTTGAAACAACATCCCATTGTGTTAGACAGAAAAGGAAGTGCAAAGAAGAAGGAAACCACTTTGGTTCTCAAATACAGTAGCAGAAAAGGTCAGAGCCAAAAGGCTGGCCTTCAGAAAATATAAGGAACACAGCGGGATGAAGATGAGGGGCATACCAAACTGCCCTAAGGAAGCAGGTAAGGCAGTAAGGCAGGCAAAGTCCCAAACTGAGGAAACACTAGCACAAACAGTAAAAGAAGGTGACAAGACTTTCTATAGATACATTAGTGAAAGGAGAAAGTCCAGAGGGGTATTGCTAAGCTTAATGGAGAAAAGGGAGCATGTGAGGAGGAGGACCCTGTAAAGGCATCTATCCTAAATAGATACTTTTGCTCAGTATTCACTGAAGAGAAGGTAGGGCAGGGCCCACAGCTCAGCATCATGGACACAGGGGGGAGGGAGGTGAGCACTACCCTTCACAAAAGAAAGGGTCCTACAAGAGCTTGCTAAGCTCAGGGTGGATAAGGTAATGGGACCTGATGGCATACATCCCAGGGTACTTAAGGAGCTAAAGGAGGAACTAGCAGAGCCATTAGCAGAATTGTTTAGTGAGTCTCTGAGCACAGGAGAGGTCCCAGAAGACTGGAGAAGGGCTCATGTGATCCCACTCCACAAGAGTGGTAGGAGGGAGGAGGCGGGGAACTACAGACCGGTCAGTCTTACCTCAGTAGTGGGCAAGATTATGGAAGCACTCCTTAAGGAAAGGATAGTGCAACACCTGGAATCCATAGGGGCACAGGATCCAAGACAGCATGGGTTTACAAAGGAAGGTCCTGTCAAACTAATCTCATAGATTTCTTTGACTGGGTAACCAGAGTGGTGGACCAGGGGAGCAGTTGATGTCGCCTACCTTGACTTCAGCAAAGCTTTTGACACTGTTCCACATAGAAGATTGATAAATAAGCTAGGTAGGCTCGGGGTGGGTCAGAAGTTGGTCAACTGGGTGGCAAACTGGTTGACTGGCAGAAAACAGAGGTGGTGGTAAATGGTATACAGTCAGAAGAGATGCAAGTCACAAGTGGGGTACCTCAGGGATCAGTCCTGGGGCCAGTCCTATTCAACATCTTCATTAGTGACCTAGCAGATGGACTAGAGGGTAAGGCTTGTCTGTTTGCAGATGACACCAAGATCTGCAACAGAGTAGATGATCCAGATGGGGTGGGCAGAATGAGAAGAGATCTGGATAAACTAGCAGAATGGTCAGAAGAGTGGCAACTGGGATTTAATGCAAGAAGTGCAAAATCATGCACATAGGGAAGAGAAACCCTGAAGCCACTTATAGGCTGGGAGGGAGTTGCTAGCAGTCACAAGGAAGAAAGAGACTTGGGCATCATCATCACTGATGACCTGAAATCATCCAAGCAGACCTCTAAAGCAGTAGGTAAGGCTAGGGGGTGTTAGGGTGTATTAGTAGGGTATCACAAGTCGTAAGAGGGAGGTAATAATCCTCTGTACAAGACATTGGTTAGGCCCCATCTGGAGTACTGCGTGCAGTATTGGAGCCACACCTTCACAGGGACATTAACAAATTGAGGCAGTCCAGAGAAGGGCAACTAAAATGGTGCAGGGACTGCATCAGAAGACATATGAGGACAGATTAACGGAGCTCAATATGTATACCCTTGAGCAAAGGAGGGAGAGAGGTGATATGATCGAGACATTTAAACACCTTAAGGGCATAAACAAGGTGAAAAGGTCTAACATGTTTAAATATAAGAAAATAGCAGGACAAGAGGACACAGCATGAGATTAGAGGGAGGCCGATTAAGGGGAATGTGAGGAAATTCTTTTTCACAGAAAGGGTAGTAGATGCATGGAATGGCTTACACAAGAAGTAGTGGCTATGAATACAGTGCAGGGCTTCAAACAGGCATGGGATAGGCATAAGGGAGCAATACAAATGACTATGAATAGATAGGTCACTGACATAGCAAAGGCCGATGGCACATTTATAAGATAGAAAAAGAAATGGGCAGACTGGATGGGCCTTGCGGTCCTTATCTGCCGTCAACTTCTATGTTTCTATGTTTCTATGATTTCTGATGAATTGCTGGCTGTGAATGTTTACTTGAAGTTGTGACCTTTGTTGAACTCTTTTGAGTTGAATCACTTCTGGAAGCCTGTGGCTGTCTGTTGAGACCTGTAGATTTGACAGTATGATGTGAGAGAGCCAGATATGTAGGCAGTGGTATTAAAGATATTTGTGGCTGATGTAGAGTATGTAACCTGTTATACTCAAGAATACATCGCTTGTCAGCTCATCTTTTCTGAGGTGCTAGAGTTATAATGTGCAACCCAGAAAGACTATGGACATGTGAAAGTGCCATGTAGCTCATGCCATCCTTGAAAATGTCTGTGCCTATGTCCACCATTGCTGAATCTAAACTCAAGCCCTGAGATTTGTGAATGGATACAGCATATGCAACACATAATGGGAACTGTTTCCTGTTTACATAGATATCCTTAAATACCTGGAATTTTACGCAGGTCTGTTCTATGTGTACAGGCTGTTCCGTGTTGTCAAACTGAACTACAAGTGTCTCAATATATGTCTTCTGGACACTGTAGACAAAGTCAGTGATGTTTCCCATGGCACTGTTTACCATGCCTCATTCAACATCTAGATTACGTCGCAGCATGATACGTGCATTCTTGCAAAGTGTGAGCACAGCTTGTAGGCCAGCTGTGCATGAAACATCTGACTTTAGTTCACTGAGTCATTTAGTCATCTTTGCTACTAGGTTGCAACTAAGAATGACACCATCAACTGTATCAACAGCATGCAGAGTTAGAATTTCTTGATTTTCTCTCAGCAGCATTACATTGTTGAACTCAGTGCATTTCTTTAGTTGTGGCATAAGACACACTATGTGTGTCCCTGTAGAGCATACATCACGGAAAACATTACATGCTGCTTCTATGGATGTAGTGTCTACTGTGATTCTCTGATCGTTTAACATACTAACATGTTCTGGTGATAGAGAACCTGTACGAGCTTCTCTAAAAGTGATTTGTAAGCCAGATCACCACTTTGGTGCATGTTCTTATACAACTCAACATAGGTAAATAACTCCCAAATTTTATAGCCTGCAATGCAGCCGAGAATATTCTTAGCTTACTTAGCAGTTAGAGTTGTAAAATACATGCTCTGCATTAACTGGTGCAAGCTGTAAAAGGTTCCCCAAAACAACAATACTTTTGCCACCAAATGGTACTCCATCGTCAGTACCTAAGATCTCCTGTAGACGTAGATGAATACAGGCAAGCATGACATTGGAGACCATGTTGAGTTCATCAATGATGAGTAACCTCATCTTTGTGAACATGGAACAGAGCTGAGATGCAACCTCAAATGACAGTTTACAGTTTTTTTGCGCTCTTCAGTTTTGCCGTGTTCCACTGGCAACATACAGAGACGGTGTAATGTAACTCCACCAATGTTGAATGTGGCTAGTCCTGTGGGAGCAGTAACAGCAACAGACATTGATGAACCTGTCAGGCTCCATATTTCAGCTGTGATGGCTTCAATAAGGAAACTCTTTCCTGTGCCAGCTGAACCGCTAACAAAGATCAGTAGTGACTTATAGTCATGACAGTCACATTTTTTTGGTTTCATGTTGTAGGCCATGTTGTACAGCAGCTACTACTTGAGAGTATGCTGCTGCTGATTTAGTCTTTCTCTCAAGTCAGCTGGGTTGGCAGTGGAGTGTGTTCCATGTCCCATGGCTGTCTCAGTTTCTGACATTAACACTTCTGGGGGCATTTCAGGGCAGAGGTTCACCTAGAACAGCTTGTCCTTCTGGATCAAGGTTGTCTTGTGAACTAACAGGAGTGTCTTCCTGAAGCTGCTTCTCTGCCTTCTCAAGCTGTTCTTTCTCAGCCTCTAGTCTCTGTATGTATGTCTCTGAGTATTCAGTTTTGAAAGTCTCATAACTGTGATTGAATTCTTCCTCAAATGTATCACAGTCACCTTTTAATTCAGACTCAGTCCTCCAGGGTCTAAATAGAAATAGGAGAGCAAAGTAGTAGTGTTATCTGCTCTCTGATGTGCCTTGATGCAACTAACAATGGTCTAGGAGCCATGGCTTGTGTTTCTTTACAAGGCAGCCATCCACTCCATTCACCTTGTAAATCTGGTGTGTTGAGTCAGGTGATATATCTGCCTTGTAGTCATACCCCTTAGCCACCTGAAAGAGACACGTGTCATCCATGTCGTTGTGTCGACGTGGGTAGTATGTGTCTATCAGGTTATTCTTCAAGATATGTTTTGAAGAAGGTTTGTTGGAGGTGAGCTCCTCAATTTCGGCATGAGGAATCAGTACATGTTTGTGCTTCTCTTTGTAATTAACACTGAGAAACGGACAGCGTCAGATTTCCGTGAGATATTATTGCCCATTAAAAGCGGTCACGCTGGCTTCATAAGCTCCACATTCTCTGTGTGAAAGAGTCTTCGCTTATGACCAGAGCTGAGATGTCAGCCTGCTTGAACTGGCAATATCTTTCAAAGATCTTGCAAGCTAGTCTGCTCATGTTTGGTTATGCACGGGTGATGTACCGCACTAGGTACAATGAGTTATCAGCCACAAACTGAACATCTATGTTTGCTTGCCACATTAGGAGAAGAGTTGGGTTGTAGTCATTGATGTAGACCTCTTTCTCATTTCTGGGTAACTCGTATACCCTCTTGGTTGATTTTGCCTTCAAGTGTTGTCGCATTGCTGAGAAAAGGTCATTCATGGCACCATCCTGACAAACTCATCTAGGAAATCTAAACCGACATTGTGTGTACCAATTAGATTTGTTCTTTACTACTCGCCAGCAGTATTTTGCACAAATATGTCGCTGGAACTTTTGAACCAACTTCCATAGTATAGGACTGTCATACTTGTCTGGTATGTGACAAGTGATATATTTTTTGATGAATGATAGAACTTGTGTAGCTTCATGTTCACCTACGCATGGTGCATCCTTGATCCACAACAGCATATGGATGTGAGGGGTACCTCGTGTTTGATACTCTGTCCTCCGAAAGTAATGCTCCACAATACCAAGAGGTGGATTGTCCTTTGACAATATGAAAGCCAGAATGTCATGGAACCGCTTGTGAAAATGTCTTGTGACAGTCACAGGATCAAGTGAACACATTTCTCCGACAGTCATTGATGAGATGCCATCGACATCAGAATTTGCCCACTTCAACAGTTCAATGAGCTTGTCCCAGGCATATTCAGCACAACTAAGAGTGACAAACCATGTGGCTGCACCATACTCTCGCAGCACTGTCATTACTTCAGAGTGTCTGCGATACCAATATTCTTTGGTACCTCAAAGACTTGAAAGGATGGAAGACAGATTCACTTGCACATTTTCATCTTTCTGCTTTAATTTCTCTAGAAATTGAGCAGCTGTCATTCCATCTAGTGGAGTTGTGAGATGAATAGTATGTGCAATAGATGCAGACAGAATGCTAAGTTCACTCTCCCAGAGATGAAACAGGTACTGTATGTTACGTCTGAATTTGCCGTCTTTACTGAGTACACGGCTAGTGCAGTACTCAGCACCCTGTACAAGCACTTCTCTTTCATCTAGAGCCGTCCACCTGACCCTTTGAGAATAAGTCAGGAAACAGCGTGCTTCTAGTGTTGCCTCCCAAATGCTGGCGGGCTCATCTTCCACCTGTTTCATTTTGATAGAGATCAATGGTGTCTCCTACTGGATCTCTGCCATGTAGTGGGTGAATTGTGTACTGTTCATACACATTGTCACGTGTCTGTCCACTGACCTTCTCAATGATTGGTTTAGTTTTTTCTAATAGATCATGTTGGATAGAGAGACTAGTCATCTGATCTATGTCAAGGTCTTTATAAAAGGGATTGTTACTCTTTAAATAAGTAAGAGCAAGCTTCACCTTCTGTACATTAACAACATCTTGCCAGATGACTTTGGACTTTGTTGGAACACCATTTACAAGAATCACCAAACTGTTTTCCATAGAGATAGCTTCCATATTTTCCTGTAGAGGAAGTGGTAGATACATCATGGAACTCTTTAGAGATCTAACAAGCTCTTTCTGTGGAATGTTCCGTGTCTTTGTGCTTAGACATAGAATGGTTTGGAATGGTTTCATTGTCTGAATTAGAATGCGTTCAAACATATTCAATATTGAAATCTCACTTGGTGTAACCTGTGCCTCCATATTATTCAGCAGTGACCTTGGTGGTAAAATGTTAGACTTCAGTTTGGAGAAACAGTGCTTGCATAGCAGAATGGTGTTTTCTAACTGAAAGTCAGATTTCAGCAGCAAAAATGCTGACAGACTGAACCACATGTCATTGTATGGGGACAAGGTTTCCAGGTTCACTGTGACTGTTTGTTTACTGTAGCACAAATGGTCACATGACACACATATATAGAGTCAAACTTCTGAGACTTGGCCAATTCAAATTTTACTATTTCTTTGCTGTACTGTCTCAGTATGTCAGTTTCTAAGAGTGAAAGAGATGTTTCAGCAGAAATGTTTAACTGAGAAATTGTTGTGTCTGGTACAGAAGTTACATGTTGCAGTTGTTTGAGAAATGTGATGTCACCTGACTGCAATAAGTCATTTAAACAAATGTATTGATATACAACTCGTCGTACTTCATATATTCTGTATGCAAAGTTTTGCATGCCTGTTTGATGCACTCCAAGCATCCACATGTTGTGAAAGATACTATCACAAACACCACTATCGAGGCATGCTAGTGAGTGACCCATAAGTCCAGTATGTGGATGAATTTCACAATGGTCAATCTTGTTTAACAGTTTATATATTTCTTTGTGATCTGTAATCACAAATAGGTTGACAAACTGTTCAGCTTTTTCAAATGACGATTGTCTACGGTTGCAGGTGTCATCACATGCCCGTGCCAGACAGTGCCGTTTATTGGACACAGTGGTTGCATCACAGTCGTCATCTGTGTCCATTGCGGTGTCATCACAGATACTGAAGACATTGACCAGTTTACCAGACTCATCAATGGTGAACTTGACTTCCTTTTTCTGGGAATAATAAGATTCTTCCCAGAAATATGCCTCTGAATACTGTGTGTGCATCCAGTGACCTATGAAAGCATCAAATAAATTGTGGACAGTCAAAGAAGGATACTGTTGTACCCTTTTTTTCATGTCATACACAACTTTTCTGAATTGTTCAAGCACATGAGACATCTTACGTCACAAACGTTGCAGTACAAACACTGCTCTGTTAATAAAAGTGCATACTTTGAGATGCAATTTCATCAAAGACAGATGACTCTTTGTCTTTTTGCGCTCATGTCTCATCACAGCAGCAATAAGTCTGTCGATCTTAGCTTTACTTGCTAGTGATCGAAAATATTTTTGCTTTCCCAGATGAAAATCACCAGGTGTGAGTTTACTGGCATTGTTTTGGAGGTTTGTTGATGGTTGCTGTTACAATAGTTGTGTTTCATCTGAGAGATCTACACAACTGTTGCAGACGTAAGCATTCTTTACTTGCGCTTGAGGAAGTATGTACTTTTGATGTGCAGTGAGTTGTTGTAGGGCTCACTGTTGCAGTAGAGGTCTGTTTCTCTTCATATTCTGATCTCACTTCAGTGTTTTCTTTATCACCCTTAAGCAACAGTGAAGTACTATTATACTTGTCTCGTTTCTCTATACATCTACATCTGCATTTAGTCGGCATCTTTTATATGATAGTTCACAGTGGCAGTCAGCAATCTTACAGAAGTATCAGGCACCTGTATGTGTTCATACCTTCTAACATTGTGGCTTGAGACATATGATTTAAGTATCACATCAATTTAAAAAGAAAATGTTTTCAATCTTTGAATCGCATTAGTTATTGACATTGTAACAGTTGTATTTTATTTCTGTTACATTGTCTTGTATGTCATTATCACTGTAGCATATAGATTTTGTTTCGTATGATTTCAATGTTCAGTTATTAACAATTAGTATTATTAAGAAACATTTATATAGCTAATGCTGTCACACTGCTGGTTACACAATATCTTTATTAATGATCTTTCTGTTAATTAGTAACACAATAAGTCAACTTTGCACACTTAGCATAAGTTACTGCATTATCAATATTTTCATGTGAGATTGTTAAGATTGGCATTTTACTACAACTGTTTTGCAATTACACAGCTGTCATTTTTCACATCCTTGCTGAGATGTTTCTTATGCACATGGTGATGCTGGAGCATCACCCAGATTGTGATCGGACTTCTGCTGGTAGTGTACCATGTCTCAAAGTCTTTATGTAGTGGTGTAGTTAATTCTTGAGCTCAGTTGAGAGAAGCTACCTCCTAGTACAGGATGTGCCTGAGGGGTGTACTTCTACCTCTATAATAGGGGTTATGTTCTGATAGGGGCCAGGGGTTCTATCAGTAGGGGGATATCTCTCAGCTAATACACTCTGGTTGTACTTCTTTTTCTGACTTCCTTCAGCACCTCTCCTCTTGCTGTGTTTAGCTTTCCACGGAGGGACACTCATAGTGGTCTCCATTTTGAAGGGGCTCCTAGTGCCATGATCACTTGACTGTGCACTCACTCCTATACCATAATCTCCTCTTTCACTTCTTTCTCCCAGAGTTCTTATCAAGTCACAGTAGTCAGGTGGGTTACTCTCTCCCATTCCTGGAGCCTTAATTGGATGATCTGCAGTTTAGAATGCTTGGCTTATGTAGTATGTGCACCAATCTCACACATGGTTCAAATTAATAGCACCACTCCCACCTTTCTAGTATGCTTTATGCAGAGCTCTTTCTAGGCAAGTAAATACACAGACAAATTTTCTTTTCCATTGTTTGGTACCTTGAAATTTCCACATCAAAGTCTCTGACTTAATGCTCCCAAAATTGCCTTTCCTCTCTTAAGTACAGATAGGTACTTGAGCAGATGTAATTGTGTGCTCTGTGGACCTCAAATAATTTATCAGAGTTTCCCTAAGTGGCAGGCCCCTCAAACTTTCTATGATTCTTTCTACTTCTCAGCCTCCAGACACTGCCACTTCTGGGTACCAAGGGGGAAACATAGTCAAACCAGATCTCTCCCAGAAGTCATCCCTCTGGGTGGGGAGGCCAGGAAGATTCTCAGCCTTCTGTAGGAGTTGTGACTAATGGTGGGTACAGATATAGGGGCCAGCACTGGCATGGGTACAAAAGGTGGGGCAGTAACAAGTGCTGGAGTAGGAGGGGGTGTTGGGGAAGGAGCACCCCCAGGTGGCAGGAATGTTTTCTTAAAGTCCTCTATGGTTTTCCCTTCCTCCAGCAACAACTTAGCAAATTCTTCCTTAAAAGTCTCAGATAATGGTGAGAGCTCATCTTCCCAGGGGTCTTTACTGCCTTTTGTTATCACTCTCCATGAGGCTAGGACCCTTCTGAGGCAATAGTTGTGGCACTTTAGGAGCTGTTCATGAGGTCACTACACTCTACCAAGGCTATGAAAGTTTGGGTGATCAACTGCGCCTTTGACCCACCACCAGGTGGTTTTAAACATTCAGCTTTGAGAGTGCTCCTCTACAGTCCTTACTGGTACCAAGTGGAATATCCAGTATAAGCAGAGCATTTTGGGGTTGATCTCCTGCCCAGTACACCACCCCACCAACTGATGTACAGCCATTTCTACTGAGTAGCTATTAACTCTAACAATAATTTGTAATTTTTGGCCACTAGAAGGCACAAAATCCCAGCAGTGCCTCCAAGATGTAACCCCTAGGTGCCGCTATCTCAAGGGCTACTATCCCTGCCTGCTTGTCTAGTAGCAGGTTAAAAGACCTGGGTAATGAAACAGGTGTCTCCACCCAGAGGTCAGGGTTGTTAGTGGTCAATCTATCCTGGGCACAGCCCTCCAGAACACTGTAACCCCCCTATTTCCCTTCTAGTGGCCTGAACAATATACAATAATTACATTCACAATGACCCTTATTCACTTGGCAATTACCCACACTGTTTGCACTTGCCACCAGGGCTGGTTCCTCAGCTTGACTCCGGGGACCCCTAGAAACAAGTTAAGCTACAGCAATAGCATTAGCACAATACTTTTGCACAACTGGAACCACAGTCAGGTTATGCAAACAAAGTTAAATCTGATTTATCTGAGGGACTTGAACAAGGGAAGGGCGTAATCAGGTTGATTTGCTTAAAAGCTATATTAATCCAACAGTTATGCATGCAGTTCAGAGTCCCTACACAGTCACACACTCTGGGTACCCAGGTAGG
Organism: Neoceratodus forsteri; assembly: GCA_016271365.2. NCBI lineage: Eukaryota > Metazoa > Chordata > Ceratodontiformes > Ceratodontidae > Neoceratodus > Neoceratodus forsteri. The sequence continues at coordinate 828,226,896 of CM028136.1, forward strand.
AAAATGGTGGGCTAGCCAGAGATGTTGCAGCTGGTTGGGGCCCTGTGATGGAAGAAAGCAACCTGCACAACACACACTATTTGTAATCCGGAGCCAGAGGGCTCAGTTCATGACAGAAAAAGGCAACAAGACAATCAGATGACAACACTTTTAGATTTAGCTGTTGTTGCATGGAGCTACCCTGATGTTTACTCATGATACCCAATACTGGACACAGGCAAGACAAAATTGAGACTGCAGGCTGTTGAGCTGGAGTGCCCAGAGAAGCAGTGCCTAAGATCATCGAGGTGTCATTCCTGTTCAATGTGTTGAGCAGGGGGCGATCTCTGTGGCTGGTCTCTTGCGATGATTTTTCTGTGTAACTCCTTGTTACTCTGGGTTACTTGAATCCTAGTAAGACCTAGTGGTAGGCAGGGAAGTGGCAGCTTCAGAAACTCCAGTTAAATGGGTTTCACACTGTCTCACTCTGTTCTCAGTCTCAGTTGAGACTGAGGGATGACATCACCAATAGAACTTTGAAGCTGTATAAGCTTGCATTGGAATCTGGCAGATGGAGTTAGATAGAACTGGGTTTTAGTATGGGAAGAGTTCAGTTCCAGTTTTGTGTTCAGTAAGGAAGGTGTGTCAAGATGGTGGAGACCACTGTTCAGGGTCTGGCAATTTCTCCCTCCAGGGGATGTAAATATCCCCTATGCAAATTCCTGGGGTAACTTCAATTCTGCCAAGAGGAAGAAAAGCTGCCAGCTCAGTTCAGCCTTGTTTTGGAAAGTTGAAAGATTTGTGATTCACCTGTGGGGCACCTGCAACTAAAGGGTGAGGTCTGCTTTGACAAAAGGGCAAAATGTTTTCTTCACCCTGGGACATGTGTGGGAATCTAGGAGTTGAACTACATTTTGGGAGTCTTATAGGACTAGGCCAAACAAGTGGAGTAGTGTCAAATGCTAGAGTGTGATTTCAAGTAATATGTAGAGGAGATGCGCCAGTTCATCTACCCTTAATCTACATTCAGAAGTTTCAGCTTTCAGAGAAATGGCCAGGGTATGGGCTGTGGAGCTGGATAGGGTGAACCCCCATCTTGGTAAACAACCAGGTCCACCTCTACTAAGTTCTGCTGTGGTTGCTACTTGGCCTCATGCACTTGGCCAGTGATGAGGGAAGTACCCAGATGTGGGGTTGCAAAGGGAAATCTCCTCTCCAGGAGTCACAGACTCTAAGTGGTGGGAGCCACAACAAGTGTAAAAGAATAATTTCTTTGTGAGATGGGAGTCATAACAAGTAAGGAAGAAATCTCTCTAGGGTCACAGACTCTGTGGTATGGGGAGCCACGACAGGATAATTGGTCTATTCTTCCAATGGACCATGGAATCAAGTGGCCAGCAGGAGCTAGGCCAGTCTGTATACCCAAAGTGCATGCAAGTCCGGCTGTGTGCTCAGGGGCCCAGAGCCTGAAAATAGTATAATCTGGTTCATTCTTCCAGGAACGTGATTGTAGTTCTCTAATCTGCACAATAGAAATGTAGCCCCATGGGGGTCCGGTTTATGCTTTGTTTTGTTCAGCTAGTTTGTGAATAAAGCCACACTGAAGAATCCCATTCCTGGTTCTGGAGCACGTTGTTGGCTGTTTCCTTGTGTTCGGATTTACTTGGGTGCCCCTAGAGTAGTTGAACTTAGGTCCCCTGTGCTGAGTAACTCATCCTCCCTGAACCCAGGTCCCCACCTGCCACAGGTACTGGGTTAACTCTAACAGCAGTCCACCTGTCGCTTTGGCAAAAAGGCAAGGGTGAGGGGTTACAAACACAGAGGCACTGGCTGGGATTTTGTCTGGGAGGAAGGTGCTTGAGCAGCATGGAGGCTAGTGTTTTGGCTATCTGGCAGTGGTAGCTCCAAAAGCTGAAGCAAGTTCCCCTAGTGTGTTGTTGTAAAGGTGAATCTTGTACTGCTGTTTAAAAAATGCCAGCTGTTTACCAAGGGAGCTGTAAAGCCAAAGAGTGTGTCCTTTGTCCTGCATCAAATAGTTTTACAGCATTTCTTTGCCTGCTTTAAAATGAACTGTGGTAAATAAAGAGTGGAAGACTAGGGTAACAACAGGAAAATTGTGCCCTGATGTTTGAAATGCTTTAAAATGAACTGTTGTGAAGAAAAGTGTGGAAGACTAGGATAGCAACAGGAAAAATTGTGCCCTGGATGTTTGAAATGCTTTTAAAATGAACTGTTGTGAAGAAAAAGTGTGGAAGACCACGGGTAGCAAAAGAAAAATTATGCCCTGATGTTGGAAATGCTTTCTGACTGAATCTGAGAGACTGCAGAGTAAATGGCTATGTTATATGGCTGAAATGGCCCCTGCTTATGGAGTCAGTTGGAAAGAAAAAAGTTGCATCTTCTACAGTTTAAATTTGCCTGCGCTCGACGATCGCTACATGAGGAAAAGAGCCCTCACAAATAAGAAGAGGCCTTACCTGGCATGGCTGTGGTTGGTCAGGCTGCATCAGTCCCGCCTCAGCTAGCCTCTACAGAGACCGCAACTGGCATTTTGAGAGGGAGTGAGAGTGCAGTGCATGTACTGGCAGTGGAGGAGCATCGAGGAGTGTTCAAAGCATTGTAAACAGTTCAAAAATAGACTTTCTTGCTTAAAATCGGGCTCAACCCGCTAACCGATCGTCAGAATTGAAAGGTTGGTGTTTAAAACGACGATCGCTAGGACTGCCCGCCCGTTTGTGTACAAAGGCCTTCAAGAACTGGCTGCAGGCCATTTTTCCACATCGCAGCAAGCTGCTACTGATAACAGTAAGTAAACAACCTTGAAACTGCTCAAACAGTGATTTTCAGCCTATGCCATATAAAATGTGTGTGCAGCAGTGTAGTCGCTTTGCAAGTAACGACTGTGTGAAGTCCTGCCAGCAAATGCAAGTCTGTTAAGCCATTGACTGTGTGCATAGTAATGAAATTAGCCTCAGTTTAAAGTTTGCAGCCAGAGAGAGACTGTGGGTTGTAGCAAAATGCAACACTCAGTAAAAGCAGTATAATCCTGTGCTAAAACCTAAAGCTTTTAGGTACCGTGAATAAAATAAAAATGATACCAGCATGTAAAAAGTCCATGGAAAATCCTGTAAATGTGTTTGAGCCAGATTAGAGCAAGTTGTGCAGTTTGAGTAAAAGTTATCAGTAGCTTGTGTAACTCGGTGCGCAGTGGTTTTGACCCAGATTCTAAATGTTGATGCACAGGAGTGCTCCTACCGGGCCATTACAGGGTAGGATAGTAAAGCAAAACAGCAGCAGAGGAGACATTTTACAGCCAAAGAGTGTTCAATAAAGTGACTTTCAGTTACAGTGAACTTTTGTTTATTTTTCTGCAGTTATGGCCTTTGACCAACTCTTCGCTACCCGGATCATGCCCGCTGCAGTGACAGCAGTAAATAGACTGAGAGATATTGAAAAGTGGTGCTATGGAGGGCAACTCGCTCCTGATGTGGCGATTCCTAATTATCCAGTGTGTGTATGCCAAAGATGCTTGAGTGCTGGAAGGACGCCTTCATGATTCCTCACTGTGCTGGATGCCTACAAAAATATGGCTTGTATACAGCGCCTCCAATTTGTTTGGCCCCCACGTGGACAAAAATTCAGGAATCTGCAGTTGGCAGCACACAGCACCAGGCGGAGCCTGTGGAGGACAGCTCCTCAGGGGAGTGTGACGCAAAGCTAGAGGGTGCAGAGTTAGAGACAGAACCTGAAGAAATTTGATGCTGGATCCTAGAAAAGTTTGATAAAGCATCAATAGACCCCTGGGTGGGGGGCCTAGCCTGAGTCTCTTAGGGGGAAGATGAGATCGGGAGGCCTTTGAATGGGAGGTTTCAACCTCTGCGCCTAGTGATGAGTGGATAGTCTCAGGGGTGAGAACGACTGCTCACTCCTGGGCTCAGATCCTCAGTGAAGAGGAAGATGAGGGGGAACCTATGTGGCCTTGTGAAAAAAGAACGGGTACACAGCCTCAAGATCTTGTCTCAGAGGAATGTATGGAAGAAAGTGGTGATGCCACTGCCCTGGCTTTACGGGAGGAAGAAGTCAGGGATCCATTTCTAATTTCCTTAAGGATGCGAAGCTGGCAAAACCAGGACTGGCCACCCTCAAGCCAAGCCAGCGGTCTCAGATTGACCAAAGTAAGTAAAGAGGAGAGACTGGTTCGTAGGAAGGCAAATGAGACTATGGTATGACCTTTCCTACCTTTCCTCAAAAAGTCTGGGAAGAGATTGAGAACTGCAGGAAATCCTGGATCTGGGATGAAGCCATGAAAAATATGCATCCTGGGGCCAACCAGCATGTAAAGAATAGACTGTTCCACGAAAAGTACACCCAGTGGAAGAGAGGCAGGACACTGTTTATGGACAGAGTGAGAATAGTGGACGGAGAGGGACGTGAAATCTCCCACTGTGTGAATTATGTGCGCCCAGACGGGGTAATAATTCAAGCCCCTGACCCACGGTACTATTGGCCTCAGTGCAAGGGCCTCTCAGCAAATGTGCCCGTGCCTACAAAATGGAGAGCCGAGCAGTGGTAGTCAATACTGCCACACCAGACTGTGAAGTGCCTTATTGATCCACCAATATGAATATCCAGGACTCAGATGCCCCACATTCATCAGTCTACAGTATACTGTCCCGTCCAGCAGCCATCAACTGGCCCACCAGATGACTTCAGATCCAGAGAGAACACCAGCCCAGCTGTATCCTGTTCATCACTTGATAATCGGATGACGTCAGACCAGCTGTTTTCTTTTTGTTCCTGTTCTAAGGTTCCATCTCCAGAGATGACATCAGTCCAGCTGTTCCCAGATGTGCCCTCCTGAGGTTCCAGGAAGATGTCAGCCCAGCTGTATCAGAAGAAATGCTGCCAGGGAGAGTGTTCAGCCGAGGTGCAGGTTGGTTCTGAGTCTCGTACTACAAGTGGCTGGTAAGTCCGAACTTTTCTATCTTTATGACATTGCAGTACACACCCCACACTAACAGACTTCAAAATGTGTGAACTGTCCACAAAGACTCTCCCCTTCTGGACTTTGACTTGTTAGAACTGTGCTTCACCGGGCTCCAGCCCTGGAGAAACTCTTTATTGGACTAGCCTTTGGGCCTTGTGGTCATTAGTTGGGACTTTTAGGGCACTCCATCCCCCCAAATGTGTATTGTAAATAATGTCATTGTTGTATTCTAATGTAAATACTGTTTTTTCTACCTTTCTTCTAAAAAATCTTTTTGGGATTCTGCAGTGTTTTGATGGTAGAGGTTTAGGTAGACTGTGTATGCAGATTAGGAGTGTGTTTTGTCTTTCTTTTTCTTACAGGTGTTCCTTAGAAGACAGAAGGGAAGACAAGAAGAGGAGGAGGAGCTCATCGGAGTTCCTTGTCAGTGCTTTATTGTGTAGAAATTTAAAGTACTGTGGTGTTATTGTTATGGTTATTGCTGTATTAACCCTTTCCTTCCACAGGTGTGGTTGTGGGGGTTGGGAGGAGGCAGTAATGTGGTATTTTAATGGTGTGTGGTTGCAGGTTTCCCAAGGTCGGGGAGGTCCCCAGGTTGTTTTTGTTTTGGAGTATTATGTTAGAGGCAGATAGGTTTTCCCTAGAGGGTTAGGGGGATAGACAGGCTGTGGTTCTCAGTGGCCATGGGGACATGGTGCTTGATCTATCAGGGCTATAGCTCTGGAGGTTCTATCAGAGCCACTAGGTGTCCTAGTAAGTGGATAGTGTAGAGGCTGACATGTCAGCTACAGGCCTCTAGGCCCCTTAGTGTTACTGCCTGTGCTTGCACATGGTGGGAGGGGCCTAATCATCCCCCATCCGCAGGTAGCACATAGTGGATGGCCTAAGGTTGGGTAAATAATGACTGCAGACAGTCATTTTCCTGGTCAAGGGCGAGTGTAACCCCTTGTTACCCAGGGTTACTAGAATCCCAGTAAGACCTAGTGGTAGGCAGGGAAGGCAGCTTGTGAAACTCCAATTAAATGGGTTTCACACTGTCTCACTCTGTTCTCAGTCTCAGCTGAGACTGATTGATGACATCACCAATAGAACTTTCGCAGCTGCATAAGCCACATTGGAATCTGCAGCAGAGGGAGTTAAATAGAACGTTGTGAGTTTTCAAAGGGAAGAGTTCAGTTCCAGTTTTGTGTTTAGTAAGTGAAGGTGTGCTCAAGTGGTGGAGACCACTGTTCAGGTCTCAGTACCCCCCTCCCTCCGGGGGGGGGATGTAAATATCCCCATACAGATTCCTGGGGCAATCCCCTTAATTCTGCAAGAGGAAGAAAAGCTGCCAGCTCAGCTCAGCCTTTGGTTTGGAAAGTTGGAAGATTTGTGATTCGCCTGTGGGGCACCTGCAACTAAACGGTGAGTGTCTGCTCTGACAAAAAGGGCAAAAATGTTTTCTTCACCCTGGGACATGTGTGGGAATCTAGGAATTGAGCTACATTTTGGGAAGCCTATAGGACTAGGCCAAACAAGTGGAGTAGTGTCAAATGCTAGAGTGCTGTGTGATTTCAAGTAATATGTAGAGGAGATGAGCCAGTTCATCTACCCTTTAATCTACATTCAGAAGTTTCAGTTTTCCAGAGAAATGGCCAGGTATGGGCTGTGGGAGCTGGAGGTGGGTGAACCCCCCCCCCATCTTTGGTAACCAGGTCCACCTCTATGGATTTCTGCTGTGGTTGCTACTTTGCCTCATGCACTTGGCCAGTGATGAGGGAAGTACCCAGATGTGGGGTTGCAAAAGGGAAAATCTCTCTAGGAGTCGCAGACTCTAAGTGGTGTGGGGAGCCACAACAAGTGTAAAGAATAATTCTCTTTGTGAGATGGGGAGTCATAACAAGTAAGGAAGAAATCTCTCTAGGAGTCGCAGACTCTAAGTGGTGTGGGGAGCCACGACAGGATAATTGGTTCATTCTTCAAATGAACCATGAATCAAGTGGCCGGTGGGGGAGCCGGGCCAGTCAGGCTGTGTACCCGCAGCGCGTGCAAGTCCAGGCTGTGTGCCTGGTGGGTCCAGAGCCTGAAAACAGTATAATTGGTTAATTCTTCCAGTGGACCACGTTGTAGTCTCTAATCTGCATTGCCAGGAAATGTAGCCCCATGGGGGTCCGTCTATGCTTTGTTTTGTTCAGCTAGTTTGTGAATAAAAGCCACACTGAAGAATCCCATTCCTGGTTCTGAACATTACAGTTATTGCTTCTTGTGTTCGGATTTACTTGGGTGCCCCTGTGCAGAGTAGCCAAACCTAGGTCCCCCTGTGCCGAGTAACCTCATCCTCCCCGAACCCAGGTCCCCACCAGGTACTGTTGTCAGCTTCAACAGCATGCCACCTGTCATTTTGGCAAAAAGGCAGGGGTGAGGGGTTACATCTGCATAGCAGGTATTCTGGCTGAGCCAGCGTAGCAGGGTCCAGGCTAATGGAAATGGATATGGATTCAGTCCATGGAGCTGAATACAGCCTCTAGCAAGCAAAACACAGTTCAGACACACAGTGGGGAATCAAGTCACGACCCACCATAAGCACACAGCACATTCACATGTAAGGAAATTCCACTGTACCAGGCAAATGGCTCTCCGGTCGCAATTACAGAGTCACTATGCAATCCGGGAGTTCAGAGGTAGCTGGAAGTCCTGACAGGTCAATCACATTCAGCAAATCTTCAGTCTTCTTCAGGTTAAAGCTGGGTCACAATTCAGTGGCTTAATTTGCTTTCCAAATTCAGATTCAGTCCAAAAAAAAAAACACAAGTTCCTTCTCAAGTACAGCAGGCAGGCATGCAGGCCAAACTCAGGCCTTTCTACAGTTCTCCCACATGGATCCACTATGGATTGCTGCTCGAACAATCTTGAGCTGTTACTTCTTCACTTCCCAACTCAGATCTAACTGAAACTGCAAGCAGTGTTGGACTTTCCCCAAGATCCAAAAGGTTTGGTTGGCTGATCTGTCTCTCAGTCACAACAAGAGCTCCCCCTCCAGGTTATTTTAGGCACCAATGCCCAAAACTGCAATTCCTACAAGATTTGACCCCTACCAAGCCCCTTCAGGCAGGCTCCATTTTCGAGTCCCCAAGGTACTGATTGGCCCATTCTGCAGTCCAGGACCAAGATGATGGAAACAAACAGAACTGTCCATGCTGCAAAGAAGGCAGGTTAGAACAAACTGCAATATTATTACTACTCTAACAAATGATCAGCAAATAAGTAGATCTTCTAACAGAGCTCCCACTCAGATTAATTATGACTGCAAGCTAGGCAGCTCTTAAAGAGACAGTACACAGAGGCTATACAGGCACTCTTTGGCAATACATTTAAACTGCTAAAATGCAGAACAGCAGCCTGACAGTGAACATTTAGGCAAGCTCAAGAAAGACTTTTCAGGAACTCCCATTTGTAGGGGCGTTACATAAGGAAAACACTTAACTGCTAAAAACTGCTGTACTGCAACGTAAGGGTCTAGAAGTGGTTGCTAGAGGCTGGCTTAAACACTGAAATCACAACTCAAAAGAGCTGCCCTCCAGCTGGATGTGCTAGTGGAGACATGCTCACATCTTCCAGGGTTACAAAGGAAGAAAACAGGAATATGGCCATGGTGCAAGACTGAGGGAAGCTATATATATTATATATAATGCTATATATGTCAACGTTGTACAATGCAATTAGCTATTTTGCAAATTTAAAAAATCAGTGGCCATGATAGCCCATAAACTCCACTGTCAGGATGAGCCTGCCACCATGGGTCCCCATCGGGAACATGCTTGGGTAAGACGGGTAACAGGTTGAGGATGCTTGAGTGTTACAAACTTCACACAGCTATGGGGTGGGAGGCTCACAGCAGAGGTAGAGTGGCTGAGTTGATGGCTCCAAAAAGAGTCCTGTGCAGCATAAGCAACTACACAGGACACCTCACCATAAGCTCCCCCCCAACAACAGTGCAATGCCACAAATCAGTCTGTGTGCACAGTGATGAGGTTACCACTCACAATGCTGGTGAGCTGGGCACAGGAATGAGCCTGGAGTTCTGAAGTCGGCAGGGGAGAGGAGGATTGAGCATCCAAGTGTATGTTCTCCTCCTCTTGGGAGAGAAGGATGCCATTTTCACTGCAATACTGCCACCTGGGTGATCATTGGTGGCAGTGCAACAAGGCACTGTGAAGGAGGGGAAGGACACCATGCTTGGATCCCCATTGTGCATGCACTGCATGTACATGTGCATTGGTACCCCTCACATGCTGACATCTTCTAGGGTTGCAAAGGAAGAAAACAAGAATATGGCCCTAGTGCCAGACTGCCGGAGGTCCTGCTATATCTAGGATTGGCCCTTGTCCCCTTGCTGCAACTCCTGACATCTGGTGCATTTTGGGGTTTATCACCTCCATTCTGTACCCTGCAGGTGGAAGCCGAGGCCCAGTAAAAGTTGGCGCGTGAGTTAGGTGGGGGATATAATGCCTGAGAGTTCCAGGAAGCTACCAGGCACTGGAGATGGTCGGGGCCATTAAATATGAATAAGGTTCAATGTTTTGGTGAATAATGTATAGTGCTTGTGTATACTTAACTTTGGCCTTTCTCTAACCCCACCCTTGTAGAGGAGCCAGACAGCATTAGGGAAATAGAAGGCCCAACACTAAGGGTGAGAAAAGTGATGGAGGAGGAAAAGGACGTGGGGAGGATGGAGGGAGCTCAAAACACTGCACATGGGTTGCTGGGGAAGGCAATAGGTTATTTGAAATGTGGGAGGAGTTATTCACCCACATTTAATTATGGGCAAAGCCCTCTCATTCAATGTTTTTATGAATAGCATATGATACTTGTGCATACTTAACTTTAGCGATTCTCTATTCCCACCCTTGAAGAGGAGCTGAGAGCTGTTAGGGAAATAGAAGGCCTAAAATAGAGATTACCTCCTCCAACTCCATGGAGAGTATGAACTGTAGCACTTAGGAAAGGAAAAACCTCATGTGGAGGAAACCTCTGAGGACCAATTGCTACTGAACTGCCCATCCTCTGGGTATAATAAGAGGAGATGATGTTAAGTGCTTGCCTGATTTCTTATTCTAGGAAGGAGGTAATGGTACTAGGTTTGAAGAAGTCTGTCTTTGAGAGTCTTAGTATTAGGAGCAGGAATGGTTTTGATGAAGATGCTGTTTGATCCAAAAGAATGACTTGAGAATGCAGGAGAACTTAATCTGAGTTTTGTGGGAGAGTTCTCAGATGTACTATGAATCATATAGGAGATACAGGTGCAGTGTTTAAGAAAGGTGACACCAAAGTTCTATTGAACTACCAATTCATTGTGCTTCTGCCCACACTCAGTAAGTTGCTGGAAAAACTAATTCATTGCCAGGTTTCTACACATTTACTTAACTTCAGCCTTCAGTCCTCAATCCAACATGGTTTTCATGCTGGGCATAGTATAACTACTGCTCTAACTCAATTTACAAGCAATGTAAGTGCAAAATGGGCAAAGGCTTACTTACTGGTGCTGTGTTCATCAACCTCTCCAAAGGGTTTGGCTTGGTTAATCAACCTCTGCTGTTGAGTGAACCTCCATCCCTAGGGTGCCTCAGACACTACCCTATCCTGGATCGGCAGCTACCTTGACAATCACTCTCCAGCTGTCTCCTTCTCTAAAGTTCTCTCATCCCTCACCCCATCTCCTGCGGTGCCCTACAGGGTTCTATCCTTGTTTCCCTTCTCTTCTTCTTCTTTATTAATGATATTCCTAACCCTTCTCCTCCCTACAGAACCATTATGTATGCTGATGACCTGGTACTCTACGCCACCTCCAAGTCCATAGAAGACCTCAATCAGCACCTGTCATCTGCACTTCAGAATCTTCAATCCTGGCTCTCCACCAACTATCAAATCCTAAATTTACCTAAGACTCAGGCCATGCTCTTTGGGTCCTCTAGAAAAGTCCACACTGAGTATACCAAGATATGGCTCCTCTGCTGTGACAAGTTGCCTGTCTTGAATACTGACTCTTTCAAATACCTTGGTGTCATACTGGACCTCGTACTTGACTTCTCTGTTCTCAACAATGAGGTATGTCATTCAGTTAACTCGCAAATAGGAGCTGCCTACAGAGTGTGTCACTCTGTCACACCTGCTGCCAGGATCTCAGTAGCTAGAGGCGTCCTGCTCCCAAGACTGTTATACACCCTACCCGTACTCTCCCATACCAATGCCAGTGTTCTTCATAAGTGGGATAGGACATATAACAACATCTGCAGAGCTGCCTTATTGGCTCCTTGCCTCGCCCATCACTGCCTGCTCTACTCTGCTTTACATTGGATGTCTCCCAGTGCCCTTCGTTCTTACACTCTGGGATGTTTCATTGACTCTTTAACCAGACCTCCCCATCCTGACACACTGGGAGCTATGCTAAGCTCTGTCCTTCACTCCCACTTCCTTAGGTCGTCCACCTCTCCCTTGCTTTCATTCCACCCAGCTCCTCTAAAATGGTTGAGTAAACTTTCTCCTATTTCACCCCCAAGTTCTGGAATTCCCTCCTTCTTCATATTAAGAACTCCTCATCTCACTTTACCTTCAAGCATGCTCTGTTCTCTCATCTTTATGTACTTGGTAACTGTGATTACTCTTAACTTGATGCTTCTCTTCCTGCTTTCCTACCAACCTGTTTTTTGTCTACTTCCATATTCTTCATCTGATCATGAACTACTTGTCAGTTTCTCCTCTAATATTCTATTCCAGTTTGTTTACCTGGCTTTTCTGCCCTAATTGTACCACTGGACCAATTGTATTTGTTACTTATGCCTATCCCTGCACAGATAACTAATGTGTTTCTGCTCTGGAGTGTCTGCCGATTACTATATCCTGACTGTATCATTGTATCTTGTACACTGTACTCTCTTGGGTCGTGCCTGAAGATAGGCAGGGTTATTGCCTAATGCAGTTACCTAGTAACCAAAAGCTAATAAATAAAATGAATAAATAAATGATTAAGGAGCCGAGTGACTCAGAGCCACAATGGTATGTATGGGTTGATCAAAAGAGCTGCTGGCATCAAAATTATGAATCAGGAATATAACTTCTAAATTCTTTTGTGAAAATCTTCGATGTTGGCATTGCCAATATGTAATGAGCAATATAATTATAAAAGTGGCAACTATGAGGACTCTACAGAATAGGATGGTGCAGTAGGTCACTTGGCAAGATGCAGGATGATAACCAAGTTCGGAGGAAACCAACGGTATACCACAAGTCTCATGAGACCAGAAAACAAATCCATTGAGAATTTGTTTGAGAATTTGGGCTTGTAAATGCTGTTGACTTAAGTTGGATAAATATGCTTTATGATTCCAAACGATGCTTTCAAGGTAAAATGACAGTAGAATGGAAGTACATTATCAGTGGAGGCTGAATTCCTAAATTGATCCCATGGGTTGAAACAAGGAGGACTTCATCCAATTGGTGGTAAGAGTAGGCACACGTAAGAGCTACAGAAATTGAGAATACACATAAGGAGCCAGAAGAACTGTGGGTCACCCTGGAAACAGGAAATGGGACATCCGTATGAACGGGGACTGTCTACAGGCCTCCAGACCAGGGAGGACATAGACACATTACTGTTAGAAGATATACAAAACATGACAGCTAAGGGGGAGATTCTGATAATGGGAGACTTCAACATGCCAGATACAGATTGGTCAATACCAGCAGGAACATCTGCCAGAACTGGACACATAGTGGATTCCCTGCAGGGGTACTGACTAACAGGGAAAGGATCACAGATCTCCAGGTAGAAGGTCACCTGGGGGCCAGAGACCATCACATGATAGGGTTCAGTTTGACCACTGGAACTAAATCATCCCATTCCAAGGCAAAAATATGGGACTTCAGAGAAGCTGACTTTGAAAAGATGGCCAACAGAGTTAAGCTAGCCCTGGCAAGAAGAAATACAGGTGAGGGGGGTACAGGCAAAGTGGGCAAGTATTAAGGATGCAATACTTGAAGCAACATCCCATTGTGTTAGAGAGAAAAGGAATTGCAAAAGAAGAAGGAAACCATTTTGGTTCTCAAAAACAGTAGCAGAAAAAGTGAGAGCCAAAAGGCTAGCTTTCAGGAAATATAAAGGAACGCAGCGGGATGAAGATAGGGTGGTGTACCAAACTTCCCTAAGGGAAGCAGGAAAGGTAGTAAGACAAGCAGAGTCTCAAATGGAGGAAACACTAGCATGAACAGTAAAAGAAGGTGATAAGACTTTCTATAGATACATAAGTGAAAGGAGAAAGTCCAGAGGGGGTATTGTTAAGATCAAATGGGATAAGGGGGCGTGTGAGGAGGATGACCATGTGAAAGCATCTATCCTAAATAGATACTTCTGCTCAGTATTTACTGAGGAGAAGGTAGGGCAGAGCCCACAGCTCAACACCGTGAACACAGGGGGAGGGAGGTGTGCACTAGTCCCGTCACAAAAGAAAGGGTCCTTCAAGAGCTCGATAAGCTCAGGGTGGACAAGACAGTGAGTCTCTGGGCACAGGAGAGGTCCCAGACAACTGGAGAAGGGCTCATGTGATCCCATTCCACAAGAGTGGTAGCAGGGAGGAGGCAGGGAACTACAGACCAGTCAGTCTTACCTCAGTAGTGGGCAAAATTATGAAAGCATTCCTTAGAAAAGGACAGTGCAACACCTGGAATCCATAGGAGCACAGAATCCAAGACAGCATGGGTTTAAAACAGGAAGGTCCTGTCAAACTAATCTCATAGATTTCTTTGACTGGGTAACCAGAGTGGTGGACCAAGGGGGAGCAGTTAATGTCACCTACCTTGACTTCAGCAAAGCTTTCAATACTGTTCCACATAGGAGATTAATTAATAAGCTGAGTAGGTTCATGGTGGGTCAGACGTTGGTCAACTGGGTGCAAACTGGTTAAAGGGCAGAAAACAGAGAGTGGTGGTAAATGGTATACAGTCAGAAGAGATGCAAGTCACAAGTGGGGTATCTCAGGGATCAGTCCTGGGGCCAGTCCTCTTCAATATCTCATCAGTGACATTGCAGATGGACTGGAGGGTAAGGTTTGTCTATTTGCAGATGACACCAAGATCTGGAACAGAGTAGATGATCCAGATGGAGTGGGTAGAATGAGAAGAAATCTGGATAAACTAGCAGAATGGTCAGAAGAGTGGCAACTGGGGTTTAATGCAAAGAAGTGCAAGATCATGCACATAGGGAAGAGAAACCCTGAAGCCACCTATAGGTTGGGAGGGGAGTTGCTGGCAGTCACAAGGGAAGAAAGAGACTTGGGCATTATCATCACAGATGACCTGAAATCATCCAAGCAGACCACTAAAGCAGTAGGTAAGGCTAGGGGGATGTTGAGGTGTATGAGGGGTATCATGAGTCGTAAGAGAGGTAATATTCCTTCTTTACAAGACACTGGTTAGGCCCCATCTGGAGTACTGTGTGCAGTACTGGAGGCCACACCTTCACAAGGGCATTAACCAAACTGACGCAGTCCAGAGAAGGGCAACCAAAATGGTGCAGGGACTGCATCAGAAAACATATGAGAACAGATTAACGGAACTCAGTATGTATACCCTGGAGCAAAAGAGGGAGAGAGGTGATATGATTGAAACATTCAAACACCTTAAGGGCATTAACAAGGTGAAAGACTCTAACATGTTTTAATATAAGAACAAGCATTTGTCATTGCCGAATGTTGTCTTGCTGGTTTTGACACTGGTAGTACAGAAGTTAGAGAGATACATAACAGAAGTAGCAGTGAAGTACAGAACCGACATCAACCCCACCCTACCCTGCAGAGAGTGATAGGCATTGGGGTGTGTATTTGGGTCGCTGGCCATAACGCTCATGCTATATCACCTCACCCTACCCTGCAGAGTCTGACAAGTGTCACATTGTGCATGGGGTCATCTGGCCTTATGCTGACCCCATTTCATAAGGAAGTACATTGAGATGGGTGCAGCATAGGAGAATGGGTTGAACTTTGGGGCTGAAGAGTCCAAGGCACACCTAAATGCATGTCAGTGGCTGCAGGGTGGAGATGGAGGAGCAGTGGTGTGAGCAGTACAGCAGACAATCCAAAGACACACTCCCCTGATGCCTGTTAGTCTGTACAGGGTGAGATGTAATGGCTAGAAACCCTAATGCCCTGGGCGTGTGTTGGTATTTGCATTCCAAATTTTAAAACATGGCCTTTTTATGACCCCACCTCATGAAAGCATTTGGGACCTCTGTTCATGAACAGTGCCCCTGTGATTTTGTTAATCTGTCTCAAACGTTGATTTTCCACAGTGACCACACCATTCTGCACCACATGAAAATGTCAGCTGCACCATTGATAAGCAGGTGTGAAGAGATGGCAATATGGGAAGTCTGGAGTGAAATTATTAAACATTCTCAAAGTTCCAAGCGTGAGTGAAACCTGCAAACCGCAAGCTTGTAACACAGTCATTTAGTGGAATTACTTCACATTTTAACATAGCCATTTTGGGATCTCTGCTCATGAACAGTGGCATTATGATCATTGTAATGTGTTCGAACGTTGATTTCCCACAGCGACTGCGTGATTGTGCACCAGATGAGCGAAACTACATTCAGGCAGTATGTAACAAATGACTGCTGAAATGTTCATAGGAAGGTGTGCAAAAATGACAATGTTGAAAATCTGGAGTGAAAATATTACAAATTCTCTCAAACTGACGACTATGTGTGGACACTGCACAATGTGTGTTTGTAACATAGTCATTTTATGGGATTTTTACACCAAATTTTCAACATACGCATTTTGGGACCTCTGCTAATGAACAGTGTTACTGTGATTTTCTTACTCTGTTCTGAACATTGTTTTCCTACAGCAACTGTGCCACTGCACGCCAGATATGTGAAAACACAGTTCAGGCAGGATGAAGAAAATGAAAGCTGTACTGTTCATAAGGAGGTGTGAAAAAATGGCAACGGTGAAAATATGGTGTAAAAATAATTAAAAATTATTGATGTTATGAGACTGCATGGAATCTGCACAAAGCATGCTTGTAAAACAGTCACCGTATCAGGGTAGTGGGATCCAGGAGACGCCCTGGGGTGAAATGGAACCCAGAATGTGGTCCCTCATGTCTGCTTGCCATAACCAAGGGCACCACCGACTGTGGTGGACAGGAGGCTAGGACGGCCAGTGAGGTTCGTCCAACTCAGGCAGTGTTGTGCAATGCCAGGTCCATCAAGAACAAGACTGCAGTTATTGCAGATCTTGTTGAAATGGTGGATCTGGCATGCATCACCAAGACCTGGCTGGATGAGAATTCTGGCCCATTTTGGAGGCTTTAACTCCGACTGGGTATTTGGTTATACACTGCCCAAGATTGGATCACAAGAGGGGGGTTGTGGTCTGTTTCAAGACCGAACTGGCCCTCATGAATGTGCTAGTTGAGGAGGCTGAGTCATTCGAGTATGTCATAGTGGCAGGTGTTGGCTATCGGATAGCCTTCATTTATCGCCCACCTGGTGATAAGAAGTGATTCCTTCAGGAAGTGGACGACTTCGTTGTCGACATGGCATTTGAGTCACCCAGACTGATGGTTCTGGGGAACTTTAATGCCTGGGTCGACGACGAACTCTCTCAATTTGGTCAGCACTTCCTCCAGTTCATGACATCACTGGGCCTTACACAGATGGTTACCACTGCCACTCATAAACATGGACACTCCCTTGACTTGGTCTTCCTCCTAGGGATTGAAACATCGGACTTGGGGGTGGAACCAGTTGGGTGGTCTGATCACTACATAGTGGGGTTCAGTTTTAGCACCCCCTCCATAGGCCTACCCCTATGAAGATGGTTAGGTACTGTCTTTTACGAGATATAAGTTCTCATAGTCTGGCAGTGGTGCTTGACCTATCATCCCTCCCATTGGCAAGCAGTGACCCAGAGACCCTCGTGATGGCTTATAATTCATCCATCTTGGCAGCTCTGGGTTCCATTGCTCCAGTCTGTGTTCACACTCTCACCTTCGAGCTCGATCCCCATGGTTTGATGGGACTCTGAGGGAGATGACGGGAGATGTGACAACTAGGATAAAGGTTAGAGCATTGCTGGCAGAAGTCCGCCCTTGATATCGACTGCCTTAGATTGATGGACCATTATCAAGTCTATCAATCTGCAATCACCCACAAGAAGGCAGAATTCCTGTCCAGGGAGATTGCGGCTGCTCAGCTTTTCCATACTGTAGACAGACTGTGCAACCCAGCCTGTCTACATATCCAGAAAGCTTTTTCGTTATTAGAGTGCAATGAACTTGCTCGATTCTTTGCTAATAAGGTGGCTGATGTTGGGGCAGTACTTCAGCTGGCACACTCTATGGGCATTGCTTCTGATCAGTGTGCAGTCACTGTGCCTTGGCCTTCCTGGAGTACCTTCAGCCAACTGGAGTTCATGGATGTCATGCGGATCATCCAGGGTGTGTGTCCTATGTGCTGTAGTTTGGATCCTGGACCAACTTCCCTAATTTGTGGTTGTATTGATGTTATTGGTCCTGTCCTTGCATGGATAGTCTAGTGCTCCTTGGAATCTAGAGAGTTTCCTAGTTCCCTGAAAGAGGTGGTGGTTACATCGCTTCTTAAGAAAGCTACCTTGGATCCAGACTGCCATGCAAACTAAAGACCTATCTCTAACCTTCCCTTTTTAGGGAAGGTGATTGAGAAAGTATTGGTGGCACAACTGGAGGACCATTTGATCATCCATGACATCTATGAGCCGCTCCAGTCTGGTTTTCGAAAAAGACATAGTACCGAGACAGTGCTGGTTCAGGTGCTCAGTGATCTCCTGATAGATGGAGATCAGAAGAACCATTCCATCTTGGTCCTTCTGGATCTCTCTTCAGCATTTGACACCTTGGACCATGGGGTGTTGCTTGGTCACCTGAGGTACATCTGTGGACTGTCTGGTATAGTCCTCAAGTGGTTTACATCTTTCCTCATGGGTAGAACACAAAGAGTGGTGTCTGGGTTTTTTTCCTTAGACCCCATCTCTCTGTCATGTGGGGTCCCTCAGGGGTCAGTGCCATCACCCATGTTGTTCATGGTATACATGCTACCCCTCGGAGACATTGTAAGAAGGTAAGGGCTGAGTTTTCACTGCTATGCTGATGATACCCAGCTCTACCTTTCTTTTGCACCCGACCAGGATGGAGCTCTTTCAATCTTTAATAACTGGCTGAAAGAAATCCAATATAAAATAGTGATTAAAGGAAAAAGGGGAGATGACAAGGTAAGGGAATTCCACAGGTAATGAACTGTTCTTGTGAGATGCTTGTTTAATGCTTTGTCCAAGCAGCCTACACCGATGTATCGAAAGGTATGGGTGACTTCTCTGTCTCAGAGCAGGAAGATGGTATGGAGCTGAACAAACATGAAGGCAGACAAAGTGGTCCAATTTCTATAATTTCTTCTCTTTATTGTATAAAAGTGGCAATGAACTCAACGTTTCACCTAAAAAATAGGCTTTTTCAAGAGTTACCTTTCTAAAAAATACACAAATAGGACAAATTTTAATAAATATTGTCTGCAATCAGTTCTATATCTATATCCAATAATAAAAAACTAATAAGTTAAAATATCATGAATCCCAATGGTGTTACTCACAAAGTATAATTTTTCAGATGCACATAGAATTTTGCATCAACAACTTGACTCTCTATGACGAAATTTCTATAATGAGCAAGATCATATCTCACATTAATTTTTTTATATGCCAGTTTATACTATATAGTGCTCCCCGACACCAATCCTTCACCATATTTGCGATAAATATATTTAATTCAGGGTTTATTTAATTACCCATTCAAATCCTGTATCATATAGATATAGACAAGTCTCGATCTCTTGGCAGCCTTCAATATAATTTACTTACTTCAACCAGTTTGTTGTCCCTCAGGCTCATTGCTAAAATTCAACATAATGTCATGAAATCCCTTTTCTACCATTTCGTTCTATTATTATCTCACAAAACTTATCAATCCATATTTTCCAACCTTGACAGAACTTATTTATCCTTGTTTTCAAACTTGACATATTCACTGAGATTAATTTTTATATCTGAGACATATGGAGTTTTTTAACCATTAATCAAATATGCCTATTCTGTGATTGACACTTTTTGTTTTTAATTATAATGTTTTATGAATTAATACAACTCCTTTAATTAGTGATAGTCAAGTATGGAAAATATTTCACACTCCATCTCATCTATTTTATTAATATTATTTTTCAAAGAAAGCCTTTGTATATATATAGATACAGTCCATTAGGCTACTTATTTTGATTCTCAGATTAATTCACATCAACTCAGGGGTGAGCAACATCATCATCTTAGTTAAATTGCTTAATTGGACACATTCATCATCTTTGTTAAATTACTACATCAACATAATGTTCAAAAGAACCTTGTCTGTCAGATATGATTTAATCATTTATTTTAACTATTACCCTTTTCAAATTAAAACACACCAGTTCAAAAGGAAACAGCATCGTGATCTCCATTACCTGCTTTTAGTTCAAAACAAAACCTTATGTAACTATATATGTTGTTAAAAATCAATTTCTACGAACTAACAATTTTCTCTCTCAGATTGAGACATACCAGCTCAAGGGTAAACAATATCATAGGACATGAAATACCATCATATTTATGATTCAAAGGGTGATATGATCTTATGCTAGTCTCAATACATTTGTTATTCTCAATAATATTGTTACTAAATGCCTCTTTTAGTTAGTCTTATTCAATTAATTCTTCAGACATTTGAAATGCCGAATGGACGTCGGCCTACATGAATGCAAGATGTATTCGCATCTGCAAAATAAAAGATGCTCTGACAGTTATTTCACTTGTTTTTCAAGCTTGCTCTTTGCTTTAACAAGTCAAAACTAAGATTTCACAGTCTCAGCAGTTCTATATCCAAACAACTGGAAGGAGCTAAACTGCCACTATCTCCTGATTTCACAGGCCTGTCTCATTTCATAATAATTCTACTTCATTTGAATACGTCAATTTCTTTCAAATATAACATTGCCTAAATAGCATATTTAGTTAGCTATATTTTTCTTAATTTAAAAAGCCAGACAGATATCCAAGCAATCAGAAGGGGCTAAAATGCCACCATTTCCACATTTCAAAAGCTCATGTAGTTTCATGTTAGTTCTACTCCATCTGATTATACTTATAACATTGCTGAGCAGCATATTTTGTTAACAATATTTTTCTTAATTTATGACGCAAACCAGATATAAAAAAAAAGGACACTCTGACAGTTGTCTCATTTATTCTTTAAACCTGAGTTGACCCTTTCAATCTCATTTAAAATTAGTTTAAAATGGTGTTGTCATTATCTAGGTGACTTTATATCTATGCAGCAATGAAAGCTAGAATGCAACAATCTCCCTAAATTAAAAACACTATCTATGCCTGCTTCAGTTTCTTCTAAAATAGCCGTCACTCTTTTATTATAAGTATTCTCTGTTCCATAGCCTTCACTGTAACTTTAAGTATAAATGTGTTACACAAAAGTACTCTGCATACTGCATCCCTCATACTGTCATTGAAACTTACCAAAAACTCCCATTTATCAGGTTTTTATATCTATGCAGTAGTGAAAGCTAAAATGCAATGGTCTCCAGAAATTAAAGACACTGTCTATGCCTGCTTCCGGTTATTCTGAAATAGCCATCACTCTTTTGTTATGAGTATTCTATCTATTCCATAGCCTTCACTAGGACTCTAAATGTAAACGTGTTATACAGAAATACTCTACATACTGCGTCCCTCATACTGTCATTGAAGCTTACCAGAAACTCCCATTTGTCAAGTTTTTAGTCTAAACCGGCATTTTTAAACCACTTAGGTGACTTGAGATGGAAACATGTAGTCCTTATGTTTAAACAACCGGAAAGCCCATAAACTACCATCTCTATGATACTTCCACTCGTGTGATGTTTGGCACAGTTTAAATGCACTTGATTTTCTTATAATGCTATTTCAGCAGACCAGAGTGGATGGATTCCAGCTGGCTGAAGTTGAACTTGGAAAAAACTGAGGTGTTGGTTGTGGACCCAGGTCGCCGTGTGGGGGGTTGGGGGTTGGTTTACACTCGGGACTTTTTCTTGGTGGTGTTTCACTCCGACCTATGAACAGATGCATAACCTGGGGGTAGTTATTGACAAAGGGCTAACCCTGCATCCGCAGGTGTCATCTGTCATCAAATCCTCCTTTTACCATCTTAGGAATATTACTAGGATTAGGCACCTGGTTCCGTCTGATGACTTGCCTACATTGGGCCACGACTTTGTGTCCTCACACTTAGATTATTGCAACTCCCTTTACCTAGGGCTTCCTGGGGTGGAAATCCGCCACTTACAGCTGGTGAAGAATGCGGCGGCCTGGCTTTTGACAGGATCTGTTCGATCCTGTCATATTTTGCCAGTGCTGCATGAATTGCACTGGCTGCCAGTACAGTGGTGGATCACCTTTAAAGTTGGTTTGCTGACTTTCAAAGCCCTACACGGACTGGGCCTGGACTACCTGAAAGAGCTCCTCATTCCTTACTGCCCTGGACGATCACTCCACTCAGCCAACGAGGGGTTGATAGAGATTCCAAGGGAAGGCTTGAAATCATTGTGGGCAAGAGCATTTATGTATGCAGCCCCTACCCTTTGGAATTCTCTACCCTGTCGGTTATGGGAGTGCACAACTGTGGAGGCATTTAAACGAGCTTTAAAAACTTTTTTGTGGTGCCAAGCATTTAACGATTGATATTCCTTTAGATGAATATTTTACTGACATTTTAATGTTGTTTTATTTGTAATGTATTGTTTTTTGATTTTGTTTTTAAATTGTTAGCACCTTGGTCTTGGATAAGGCGCCATATAAATAAATGTATTATTATTATTATTATGGACGTTTGTCACCTAATTTTCAACATAGGCATTTTAGGACCTCTGCTCATGAATAGAATCACTGTGATTTTCTTAATCTGTCTCAAACACTTATTTCCAACCACGACCATGCTATTCTGTGCTGGAAGTACGAAAACAAATCGGCCAGGATGTGAAAAATTGTGAGGGTGCATCAAAACTGCACAATGCACGCTTATAGCACAGTCATTTAATGAACTTTCATCAGCAAATTTTCAACATAGGCATTTTAGGACCTCTGCTTATGAACAGTATCACTGTGATTTTTTTACTCTGTCCTGAACACTGATTTCCCACAGCAACCACACTGTTCTGTGCCTGAAGTGTGAAAACACATTTCGGCCAGGATGTGAAATATGACAGCTGTACTGTTCATAAGGAGGTGTAGAAAAATGCCAATGTTGAAAATCTGGAATGAAAATATTACAGATTCACGAAGTTATGAGCATGCGTGGAAACTGCACAACACGTGCTCATAAAACAGCCATTTAATGGACTTTCATCACAAAATTTTCAACATAGGCATTTTAGGACCTCTGCTCATGAACAGTGTCACTGTGATTTCTTTAATCTGTCCAGAATACTGATTTCCCACAGCAACCACGCTATTCTGTGCCATAAATGCGAAAACACATTTCAGCCAGGATGCGAAAAATGACAGCTGCACTGTTCATAAGGAGGTGTGGAAAAATGCCAATGTTGAAAATCTGGAGTGAAAATATTACAGATTCGCCAAGTTACAAGTGTGTGTGGAAACTGTGCAACGCACATTCATAAAATAGCCATTTTTTGGATTTTTTTCACCAAATTTGCAACATAGGCTTTTTGAGAGCCCACTTCATGAACAGTGGCACTGTCGGTTTGTTACTTGGTCCTGAAGGGTGATTCCATGCAGTGACTGCAAAATCACCTTTCGGGACAGAATAACGCCATGACAGTAACTGAATTCATGAGAAGGGGTCCCAATAACCTCATGTTGAAAATTTGGTCGCAAAATTCCCAAAAATGCCCGAGATATGCACCAAAGTTGGAAAAAAACCCTATTTATGCTATTATACAGCTTACCGGCATTTCTTCAGTTCACGGTCGGCTTTGAAGAGTGCAGATGTGCTCCCGGTCCACCGAAGATTGTCGCGCCTGGCTCCGGAAGTATGTGTGGGGAGGTGGGGTATGCAGTGGGTGGGCGTGGGTTGGGGGAAGGGGCTGCAGACTGTGAAGGACTGTTTTCTACTTTATAGGGTAGAAAAAAACATCACGGGAAGGTTTTTTTTTTACAGGTACATTTGTCACGCTGGGGTGGGCTCCCAGCTTGTCACCTGCATGTTTTTTGTTTTGGGACTGCAGCCAATGGGGATTGGGCACCCATTGGCAAATAAAAAGAGGGCTAGATGATGCCCAGCTCCCCATTGGTAGATGAACTGGGAGGGCATGAGAATGTGACAGAGTTGGGCACCCCTACGTTGATTTTTTTGGTACATTTGACATGCTGGGGTGGGCACCCAGCGTGTCACCTGCATGTTTTTTTGGGGGGCGTGACTGTAGCTGATGGGGATTGGGCACCCCATCGGCAAATAAAAAAGAGTGTTGGGTGGCTGATGCTGACAGGTATTGGGCTCCCCCATCGGCAGATGAACTGGGAAGGGGGGCATGATGATGCCAACAGGGGGATTGGGCACCCCCCCAAGTCAGCTTTTCTGTGTTCTGTGCTAGGCGGACGCACAGCCGCCACCATGTCACACTGAAACTTACACCAGGAAAGGCATGCCCTGCAATGAGGTGGAGCTCCCTCATTGCGGTGGCTAAAACCTTTCAAGGTGCTGGACACAGAGGCACATGCATGGCACGATCAGCGATGGCAGCTTGACTGAACAGCTCCTGCTCACCTACATTGATTTACTTCAAATTTAGATCCTTGATTAATTTTCACCACCTGTTCTTTAGACATTTCATTAGAGGAAAGGTTGTGTTTTAATCCTAGTGAATTTCAAGTGTCTCAGTTCAGTTTTATGTTAATATTCGTTATGTGTAAATTACACTGTCAAGTTACGCTTTGAAGTTGGCCTCAAGGAGGTGTATAATGATGGAGGAGAAAACTACAACAATGTCAAACTTCACAAGCCACCAGAAAACGGGAGGTAAATCTGACATGGACACTGTGAAAGAACCATTTGCCAACATCAATCTTGACATTAGTAACATGAAAAAAGCATGGGGTCTTTAAATAAGGACATCAGTAAAAATACTAGTAATACAACTGAAGCAGAGAACAGAATCGATACTCTTCATGACACTCTTGCCTTTTTAGAAGACAAACTTGAGCGCCAGGCTGAAAAGATCCATTTTTTATTAAACAAAGTGGATGATTTAGAGAACAGGTGTAGGAGAAACAATATCTGTATTGTAGGAGTTCCAGAAGGGCTGGCAGGAAAGGCGATGATACCATTCCTTCAGAAAATGATATTGGAGATGTTAAGCTATGAGTGGCCATGGTCCCTTGAAATTGAAAGAGCCCACAGATCCCTTGTGCCTAAAAATCAAGTGTCTGGCAGACCGAGAGTTATCATTGCCTATTTGTTTAAGATTTAATGTAAAGGATGAAATTCTAAGGGTGGCCAGAGAGCTTAAACAATTGTACTGGTAGGGAGAGCATATCTTTATGTTTCAATACTTTTCATCAAATGTGGTGGAAAAAAGAAAATCCTTTTTTGAGGTCAAGAAACAATTACAGAAACTAGAGTGGTTATATTATTTTAAATAACCAGCTGGTCTTATGGTTTCAGTGCCGGGTAACATTGCTAAACTATGTGATTTGCCTGAACATCTTTGGTCTATGATTAACAGTCCCATTTCTAGGCCTCCACAATGAACTGCCAACCAGATTTCAACTCCTTATGCTCGCGTACAGGAGGCTCAAGATAACAGCAATCACTCCTCTGAGCTTCCCCCAGCTTCCTCACCACGTGACAAACCTTACCAAGCAGACCAACAAAATACTAACACAAAGCCCATGACAGTGAAGATTTGCACCCCTCTTTCCTATTCAGTAGTATTGAAAAACAATAAGCATACCCCAACATCTGCAAGTATTGTTGGCCTAACAAGGAAAAATAAGCCACTGAACAAAGGTTTTTGATCTTACGACTCCAGCCACTCCAGTTTCTTCTCGACTACAGCTGCAAAAAAAAGTTTTTACTCCAGAGCTAGGGATTGCATAGATCTTTCTACTCTCTCACCTCAAATTTTGCAAAGCTGTCACGCAGTTGTGAAATCATCAGGTTCTGCAAATAAAAACTCCATCCTGGTCCAGTCAATCGAGCTGTGTCCTGTGGATTGAACTTCCTTTCCCCATAAAGCTTTTAGAAGCATTACGGTCAATGTACAAGCTGATCATTTCCTGGGGTCAACACGTGACTAAGGGTCCAGATTATTCTACTGCCTGTTACTCAGTTATGGCAAACTTGTGCATGTTTTTAATTTTATTTTTACTAAATTACTAATTTGTTTGTATTTCTTGCACATCCAATTGGTTCCCCATCACCATTCATCATAGGAGCAACTAATCGCATATGCTAGACTACAGAGTTCGATCCTGGGACATGACTATGGAGTGGTGAGCTGACTCTGTGCCATTACTACTCAGTTCATCTTGTGTGCATTTTCTCTGTTTTAAAGATATGTTTCAAACACCACTATATTGCAAAGTTGGGTTTAATAGTTACAGTTAACATCCTTTTAAGGACAAAGGCCCTTCTATATATTGTTCACTATTAATGCAAAGGTCTGGAGAGCATCATATCGTGATCTCATTACCACTTTATTGCTAGTCTTAACTTTTGATTTCTAAGCCACCCTTTTATTGAACTACTCAGTGTTTAGACCGCTAATGTTTCAATTAAAGCTTTTTATTAATATGCCTTTATATTAGTTGCAATTCCCTCAACAATGCTTGGGTTTTGTTAGCTTATATGTAGCCATTTTTTTTTCTTTCTCCTTTCTCTTTCTTTCCTCACTTTCACGTCTCTATTTATTTCTCCTTCTCTTTTTCTTTCTCAATGGTGCAAACCCAATGGATGGAGTGTATATAGTATTGAGGGTTAATTTTAGTTTTTGAAGTACTCGGTGTTTGAATCAGTATTGGTGGTGGTGGCTGATTGTTCATTATACTACCATATTCATCTACCCCTTTGTTTAAATGATCCATACATGTCTTGGCTGTTATGGGGGTTCTTTGCAACTCTACAGCAGGAAATTTGTTAGACATACAGCAGTAGAATTTGGCTAATTAGGGCCCAGTGGAGTGGACTGCCATAACAAGCACAGTCTTGGGGCAATCATCAAACCACTAAAAATAACCAGATAATTTATCAGCCTTATGGGGTAGGTTGCAATATTAAGCATGGTTGTGGGGCATCAAATAACATAAAATAAATACATAAAAGCCAATGCCTTTGACAACCTTACAGGACAGAGCACTTAATCATAGTGCAGGCTTAAGGCAGCAAATAAAAGTATAGCTGCCATGCTCCTCCAGGAACCACTATCTAGACTTGTTTTATATTCTATGGTTTACTTTAAGCTGACCAATTCCAGTTTCTATCTGGATGTTTAGCTAATTATTGAAACAGTGATGATTCAAACTACTGTAAGTTGCATATTTATACAATTGGTTTGGTTGTCATCAGTAATGAAATTTTCTCATTATATTAATCTTTTCCTATGTTCTTAAATTAGATTTTGTTTTTCTTATTATCACTAAACATTTTTGTATTTACTGTTTCATGGGTTTTGCAGAAGCTTTCTTTCTATTACTGCCAACTACCAAGAGTGTGGTATCTTTAGTGTTGCACGGTGTAGTGCATTGTGAGTGTTAGTTTAATAGATAGCATTTTAACAGTTGCCAGAAATTTGACAGCTCAATTTTTCATACATATTGTTTAGATTAATTATTGTTTGAGTTCTCTAGTAAAGCTCGTAGTGTTATTGATACAGTTTAACTTAACATCTAAAGTGTATATGTGATTCAGTATAGAATTTCTAAACATAATTCTGTTTAACTAAGTGCATATCTCATAGCTATTGCTTTCACTGTTCAGGATGTCTTCAGCTAATCAGATTATTAATATTGTATCTTGGAATATTCAAGGGTGTAATAACCCAGTAAAAAGATCAAAAGTTCTGTCATACCTCAAATCTTTAGATGCTGATATAGCCTTTCTTCAGAAGAAACAGACAAATTGAAAAAGCCATGAGTGGGTTTAGTTCATGGGAGTTCTTTCAATTCAAAGAAAAGAGGGGTTTGTATCCTTTTTCACAAAAAACTAAATGTCACTGTTGAATCTTGCATCACAGATAAGAATGGTAGATTTATTATTGTTAACATCAGATTAGAGAGCAAACAAATCTCATTAATTAATATTTATGCACTGAATAGCAATCACTCTGAATTATTTGCTAATATGGCAGAAGAAATTAGCAATGGAGCCCATGGTGTAATAATTCTTGTAGCGGACATAAACACTGTCACCGATGTATTCACCAATAGTACATATGCCAATACCATTAACCATTCAGGGTCCTCTAAAAGTCTAGTCAACTTCTACAAGGAATTTGGGCTTGTTGACGCTTGGAGGGTTATGCACCTGAAAGGCAGGGACTACACTTTTCATTCAAGTAGGCATGGCTCGTATAGTAGGTTAGACTAAATTTTTCTTCCCAAATCACTTTTGTCGGGCCTATCTTCTAGCCAAATCAATCAATCAATCAATTACTTTATTTAACCAGGCATAAACACCATTGAGCAAGCTCATTTTCAAGGTGGTCCTGGGGATAAATACAATACAGTACACTTCATAAGATTACAATTACGGTGGACAACGGTGCAAAAAAGAAAAACATTGTGAAGGTGCCGGTCAATATGGGCCTATACATACTGGTGAACATAATTAACATGCAAAGGTACATAATGATAAGCTTTACTGAAATAAGAAGAGACAACAATCCCATATAGTCTCCACTGAGTAAGAGCTCGTACCAAAATGATAAAAAATAAGGAAGTATTAAGGAATAGGGTAGAAATTGGGGTGAAAGAGTAGGCAGCCAAAAGGGATGCCAGAATAGGTAAAAGGTAGAGAATAGGCAGGGTCATCTTGGATTAAGGGAACTAGGCTTGTTGGTCCTAGGTTTCTGTTGTTAGGAATGTGGGGTGGATGAGATACTAAGGTGTAGGATTTGACAGTGGCACCCGAGGCTTAGGGGTCATCAGCATCTGAAACAGTTGCACGATTCCTTCAGATAATCCATTAATAGAGCTTTGAATGTGAAAATACTTGGAACTGAGGTCTTGCATAGTGTTCCATAGTGATGGAAGTGAGAAGTTGATTGCTGCTGAGCCAAGGGTAGTTTTCACTTTAGGAATCTGGAAGCAGATTAAGGAGAAGCGTCTCAGGCCATAGGAACCTTTAGCCTGTTTCTTCTAGTTGAGAGTGAGGTCCATCCCGAAACCTGGTATAGATGACAGTGATGTGTACTATGGGGTAGATATAAGATAAATCTTAAAGCCCAGCGGTAAAGGGTGTCCAGTTTGTTTAGCATCGTTGATGGGCAATGACTGTAAAGGAAGTCAGCGTAGTCCAGTATAGGTAGGAATGTAGTTTGTACTAATCTCATTCTGGCTTCTAACATGAGTAGGTGTTTAATGCGATAGAATAAACCTAGTCGCTGTCTTAGTTTCTTCAAGGTTTCATTTAAGTGGCACAGAAAGTTGTGCTTGTTATCCAGCCAGAACCCTAGGTATTTAAAGGTATCAACTACTTCAAGGGGTTCATCTAAGAGTGTTCAGATCTGTGTGATATTTGGACATCCGAAAGTAGACTTTGGTGAGAGAATCATTGCTTTAGTCTTTTTGGTGTTGAGGAGGAGCTTATGAGTGAGAAGGTTGTATTGGAGGGTGATGAAGTCTCTCTGTAAGTACTCACGGGCCAGATCCAAGGATCAATTTGTGGTATAGAGTACAGTATCATCTGTGAATAAGTGCACATTTGCTGTGCCCAGCTGCGAGTCCAGATTATTGATGTATATTGCAAAGAGGATAGGGCCCAGGATGGAGCCTTGTGGGACTTCTCGTAACAAGGAGTTTTGTGGGGACAGATCTCCTATGGCTTTGACTTGTTGCAACCTATTGGTTAGGTAGCTGGTGAACCATTTAATGGCAGAACTATCAAGTCCGATGTTACTCAGTGCAGTAAGCATGATGGTATGATCCACAGTAATGAAGGCCTTACTTAGATCAAGGAAGAGGACAAATACATGCTTCTTAGAGTCCAAGGCCATTTGCCAGTCTGTAGTTACTTTGGCAAGAGCCAATATTGTACTGTGTTTGGCTCTGAAGCCGGACTGAGCCAGGTTTAGCAACTTTTGTGAATCCAAATGTTCTCTAAGTTGGATGTTGACAATTTTTTCAAGTAATTTAGAGAGGACGGATAGTACAGAAATAGGCCGGTAATTGTTCAGATCACTTGGATCCCCAGTCTTGAATAATGGTAGGATGTGGGCAGTTTTCCACAAGACAGGTAGCTCATCTTGAATCAGAGAGGTGTTGAATAAGTGTGTAATGGAGGCGGTCAGATAGGTATGGCCAAGTTTTAGGAAGTAGCAAATAGGCAACATAATCATATCTGATCATGCCCCAGTATACATGGGGATTTCATTTGGACACACCCTGCCCTCTGAAAGGCACTGGAAATTTAATTGCAGTTTGTTGAAGTATGGTGACTTCCTAGGTTGTTAACAGAAGAAATTAACACTTTCTTTGTAATAAACAATAACAATGAGGTTACAGTACAGACCTTGTGGGATTCATTTAAAGCTTATATGAGAGGCTGTTTAATTTCATTCTCATCACATAATAAAAACTTAGGGAGGCAGACCTCAAAAAGCTGGAACAAGCCCTGAAAACAAAAGAGGATTTATTTAAATCTACAGGGCAAACAATTCTACCTTATATAGAGAAATAGTTAATCTAAAATATGAAATTAAATAATATATTCAATCAAAAGGCACAGTTTGCATTATTCCGATTGAAACAAGCATATTGGGAGGCTGGAGAGGCTCAAGGCAAACTTTTGGCATATAAACTTAAGAAATTAGCAGAAGTCACCAAGATCGCTACCGTTAAAGACAAACAGAATCACCAGGTATTCAACTCTAAACAAATTGTGAAGGAGTTTAATATGTTTTACTCATCATTATACAGATCATAATATCAAACCAGTAGGGATGATTTGGACACATTTTTGAAGGGCTTGCATGTCCCCATGCTCTCTACTAATGACATGGAAGTTCTTAATAAACCCATATCACAAGGGGAAATTTTGAAGGCCATTTATACATTTCCATCTGCCAAGGCCTCTGGCCCTGCTGGCCACTCTGGGGAATTTTTTAAAGCTACTAGCCAACAGCTTGCACCCTATCTTTTAAGAGTTTTTAGTAGTGCAGCCATAACAGGAGCCCTCCCTCTAACTATGCAGGAGGCCACTATTATTGTTTTACCCAAAAAAGACAAAGATCCTTCACATTGTGAAAATTACAGACCCATCTCACTCATTAACGTAGATTGTAAAATTTTAGCAAAAATTATGGCCAACAGGCTAAACATATGTATTCAAAAACTGACTCATCTGGATCAAGTTGGCTTTGTGCCTAGGTGGCGTAGCTCAGATCTTCTGAGCAAAATCATACAAATATTGCACGCATCCAAATCCAACACTTCTCAACCAGTCCTTCTATTCTTGGATGCCAACAAGGCATTTGATAGAATAGAATGGAGTTATCTGACTCAAATCCTGGACAGATACAACCTAGGTAGTTATTTCTGTAACTGGATGCAAATCGTATATGCTGAGGTTTATGCCAAAGTGAATATAAATGGATTTTCTTCAGAAAGGTTCCCAATATTAAGAGGTACAAGGCAAGGCTGCCTGCTTTGTCCTCTTCTCTTTCTATTAGCCTTGGAACCTCTCCTCATTAGCCTGAGATCATCTACAAAAATAAATGGAATTAAAATTGGAAAAGAACAAAAAACATTAGCTTATGCAGATGGTATTGTTCTATCCATAACAAATCCCCATATTTCAATTCCCAATATATTAACAACAATACAACATTTTTTGCACATCTCAAGATTTAAAGTTAATTTTGAAAAGTCAGAGGCTCTTTTCTTAACTAAGGGGATAGACAAGACAATCTTTATTAAAAATAATATAACAATTGCTACTGAGGGGAAAAAGTTTTAGGCATTACAATATCACCGAATATTTCTCAGATCATAACCCTGAACATTTCTACTCTTTTAGAAAAAATAGAAATGGATTTTACTAGGTGAAATAAGATGTTGCTGTCTTTTTGCGGTAAGACACAGGCATTTAACATGATGACTGCCCCTCGTATTTATTTTTTACTACACCATCTGCCTATTCATATTCCAGCCCCTTTTTTGATAAGATTTATAACCTATGCAGAAAATTCCTATGGGGTAACAAATCTGTGAGAATCTCAATGGCCAGACTGCAACATAGAAACATAGAATTTGATGGCAGATAAGGACCGCTTGGCCCACACATTCTGCTCATTTCCCTACCTACTGGATAAGCTGCAGATCCTAGTTAACCAGCAGTCTACTTCTTCCTACACCCACCCCCTAGAATGGCCTTATGACTGTCCCATGCATGCTTGAATTCCACCACTGTTTTTGACTCCACAACCTCCTCCGGAAGGCCGTTCCATGCATCCACAACCCTCTCTGTGAAAAAATACTTCCTTAAATTACCTCTGAGCCGCCCCTTCCCCTCAATCTTCAAATTGTGCCCTCTTGTTCTTGTACACTTTTTTGAAAGATGCTACCTCTTGACTTTGTTGATTCCTTGAGGAACTTGAACGTTTCTATCATGTCCCTCCCTCCCTCCCTCCTTTCCTCGAGGCTATACATATAGCTCCTTTCATCTCTCTTCATATGTCTTCCAGTGCAGACCCTGCACCATTTTAGTTGCCCTCCTCTGGACAGCTTCCATCTTGTCTATGTCTTTGCAGAGATTGGGTCTCCAGAACTGCACGCAGTACTCCAGATAAGGTCTCACCAGCTGTCTGTACAGAGGGATAATAACTTCCTGTTTTCTACTGGAGATGCCTCTCCCTATGCATCCCAGTATCCCCTCAGCCCTCCTTGCTGCCCTCTCACATTGCTTGCCCACCTTTAGGTCATCTGATATGACTACCCCCAGGTCCCTTTCCATTTTTGTTGTTGTTAGTATCTCACCCCCCATTGTGTACTCTTCCCCTGGGTTTTTGTTTCCCAGGTGCATTACCTTGCACTTCTTAGCATTGAATCTAAGCTGCCATACATTTGACCATTCCTCTAACCTTGCCAAATCCCTTCTCATCATTTCCACCCCACCCTGTGCATCAACTCTGTTGCAGATCTTTGTGTCATCTGCAAAGAGACATACTTTTCCTTCCAGTCCCTCTGCAATGTCGCTTATAAAGACACTGAAGAGGACCAGTCCTAATACTGAACCCTGCGGTACCCCACTAGTAACCTCCCTTTCTTCTGAGTGGACTCCATTTATTATTAATCTCTGTGTCCTATTCTCCAGCCAATTCTTTACCCAGGCTGTCATCTTGGGACCCAGTCCCAGGCTGCCTAACTTGTTTATTAATCTTTTGTGTGGGACTGTGTCAAATGCCTTGCTAAAGTCTAGGTAGACCATGTCCACAGCCCCTCCCTGATCTACTACTTTGGTCACCCAGTCAAAGAAATCTATCAGATTCGTCTGACATGACCTTCCCGCTGTGAATCCATGCTGCCTAGGGTCTTGTGCCCTCTGGCCTCTAGATACTTGACAATTCTTTCCTTCAGAAGTGATTCCATCATTTTCCCTATCACTGAGGTTAAACTAACAGGTCTGTAGTTTCCTGCTTTGCCTTGCTCCCACTTTTATGAAGAGGAATCATCTGCCCTCCTCCAGTCCTCGGTACCACCCCATCCTCCCATGATTTGTTAAAAGGGTAGTCAGTGGTGTCACTAGTTTTACCCTTAGTTCTTTTTAGAATTCTGGGAAGAATCCCATTGGCCCCATTGCTTTGTCCACCGTCAGTTTTAAAGTTCTTTCAGAACCCTTTCTTCTGTAAATGTGCTGGTATCAACTTCTGTATCCAGAGTGTTTCTACTGTTTGTTTTAGGTACCTCCCCTCTTCATTTGTAAATACTGAGCAAAAATATTTGTTTAGTATCTCTGCCTTTTCACAGTCTCCCTCTGCCACCCTCCCTCCCTCCTCCCCTTTATTAAGCCTCACTACCCTTCCCTTGGTCTTCCTTCTCTCCTGATGTACCTATAAAGGTTTTATCCCCCTTCTTAACTGAGTTGGCTATCTTTTCCTCGGTTTGGGTCTTTTGCTGTTCTGACTGCCTTCCCAGCCTCCTTTGCTTTAACTGATACAGTTCTCTGTCCTGCTCCTTCTGCAATTCCTTGTACTTCCTGAATGCTTTCTTTTCTCTTGAACCTTCACTGCCACTTCCTTTGAGAACCATAGTGGTTTCTTACATTGTTTTGTTTTGTTTATTTGCTTCACACAAAGGCTCGTTATCTCTGTGATGGCAGTTTTATTATTCCCCATTGTTCTTCCACCTCCTTCCTGCCCATTTGCTAGTGCATTCCTTAGGCACTCACCATTTTGCAAAGTCAACCTCCTAAAGTCCAGTACGCTTGCCTTTGTATGGCTTGACTCTATTGCTGTGTTTATTGTGAACCATACTGTTCGATGGTCGCTAGATCCCAGATGGCTACCCACTTCTACATCTGTGATCTCTCTCCATCTCCATTTGAGAGAACCAGGTCTAAGATTGCTCTCTCTCGAGTGGGCTTCAATACTAGTTGTCTAAGGCATGCCCCCTGTAGGGCATCTAGAATAACCCCACTCTTTGAAGTGGCTGCTGCAACTGCACTCCAGTTAACATCTGGCATATTCAGATCACCCATCAGCAATATCTCCCCTTTTTATGCCATTCTAAGTATACTTTCTATCATTTCCTTGTCCATTTCCTCCCCCTGAGAAGGGGGTCTGTATACAACCCCTGTGTGGATTGTGGTGCCATTGCCTGTCTCCAAATTTACCCACAGTGCTTCTTCTCCTCCCTGTTTACCCTTTTGTTCTGTTGCTTTTATTCCTTCCCTTATGTAAAGAGCTACTCCTCCTCCTCCTCTTTTACCCTCCCTGTCCCTCCTGTAGATAGTGTATCCTGGTATGTTTACGTCCCAGTCATGGTTTTGTGTGTACCATGTTTCTGTGACTACCACAATATCCAGGATGTTCCTCTTCCATCAAGGCCACTAATTCAGGAAGCTTGTTACCCAGACTACGGGCAATGGTACTCATTGCTCTCCATTTTTTGATGGCTTTACCTTCTGTTGCATCATCCCCCACTGACCTTTCTACCTTGGTCTTTTTCTCATTTAGTACCCTGTTTTGTAGGGAGAGGCTGGGATTTTCCTGCTGCTTATCAGTGCCTCCCCCTTTGACTAGTTTAAAAGCTTCACAATGAAGCATTTAAACTGATTGCTCAAAAGACTTGTTCCTTCCTGGACAGATGCAGACCATCCTGCCAGTATAGGCTGGTGTCCCTCCAGGTGGAACCCCAGTCCCCAATGAAGCCAAACCCCTGTGCTCCACACCATTTTTTCAACCATTCATTAAACTGCATGGTGCTAATTACCCTCGCCTTCCCCATGCCATTGACAGGCAGCACCTGTGAGAAGGATACCGTGTGTGCTACTTGTCTTAGGCCCCTCCCAACAATCACGAGAGAAAGACGGGTTTGGTCTCCCCAACTTTAAACTCAGGCATGACGCCTTCAGTACAGGCCAATGTGTTAGATCATTGTGGCTAACTAAGGGTCAGGATACACCGACATGGGTTCGAGTGGAACAATCTTTGCTGAAAGGGAATCATCCTAGAACTATTTTATTTGCAGATTCAGTTAGAATATTTAATTCAAACCCAGTTCTCAGTCAAGTAAATAAATCCTGGAAATGAACTGCCACTGCCCTAGACTGGAACCCGAATTCCTCACCGCATTGTCCTCTTTGGGGTAACCAGTTACTGAAAATCAATAGTAAATGTATAAAATGGCCATTATGGGAAACAAAAGGCATTGTTTTTCTAGATGGCCTTATGGACCCTTCCACAACTACTCTGTTATTGTTCTCACAGTTGTCCCTTAAATATAATTTGGCCAGAACTGAATTTTATAATTTTCTACAACAACGAGATGTCCTTAAGTCACAATTTAACAACAAAGGCTCATTCTCCTCTGTTCATATTCTGGACAAACTATGGTTACAAATCTATATACAAAATGATTTTAGACTCCAAATCAGATCCTGTTGCAGCACTGCGCAGCACATGGCAACAAGAGCTACAAATACAGATAAGTATGCAGGAATCGGATAAAATTTGGGACATGACCCTAAAAGCATGTAGAGAAGTGAAGGGCAGACTTATTCAATATAAAATTGTGCACAGATGACACTACACCCCTTGTAAACTAGTCAGATTAGGCCTATCATGAGATGAGACATGCTGGAGATGTCTAAAAGGTAAAGGAATTTTATCACACATGTTCTGCTCCTGCCCAGTGTTGCTGTGCTTCTGGAACAATATATTATCAGTTTGTGAAAAGGCAACAAAACGTGAAGTTGTTTGCACAACTAAGTTCGCAATTTTGGGGATTTGCTCCGAACTCTCACAACACTCTTATCATCAAAAACTATGCTTACGTGCAGCTTTCATTACAGCAGAAAATATTATTCAGAGATATTGGAAAAGCACAGAGACTCCAACAGTGAAGGAATGGCTGCAAGATTTTTACAGTAGAGCCAGCTATGAAAGGGTTGCCTACGCCAATATTAATAGACTAGACAAGTTCCTATCCATTTGGGAACCATTCTCAAGTAATTCAAATCCTTAAGTCATATTATTTGTTATGTTATTAAGGAGTACAGTGTATCTTCCAAACTCTCTTTATCCTATTTTTAGTATTTAATGTATCATTCTAAACACTACTTTTTCTCTATGTCTCATGTCTCATACTAGGTCGTAGTAGTGTAAAATAGTAATGAGTTTACACACTTTATTGTTATGGCTTTTTGTTATCAGTTTAGTGTTCCTTAATTTATCTTTTTTTTTTTCCTTAGAAGTAAGTGTTGTTGGGCTAAAATATATTGGATTGTATTTATATCTTTATTAGTATCATTCCAATGTTATGCTATGTATTAATTTCCTGACAAGAAAAACTCAATAAAACTATGAATTAAAAGGTGATGGACACATTTTTGCACTGCCATCGTAGACAGCATGCAATCTAATTTGTGCCACAGAGCCCAGCCCCAAAAGGCAGTGGCGCCACAGGCCACAACAGGACTGCGCCTCCAAAACCTGCTTTTCTGAAGTTACCGCAACGTTTCTTTCACAGGCGCAAGACAACATAAAAATAGCAGGGCAAGAGGACACAGCATGAGACTAGAGGGAGGCTGACTAAGGGGTAATGTGAGGAAGTTCATTTTCACAGAAAGGGTGGTGGATGTATGGAATGGCCTACCTCAGTAAGTGGTGGATATGAATACAGTGCAGGGCTTTAAACAGGCATAGGATAGGCATAAGGAAGCAATACAGATAAGTATGAATAGAAAGGCCATTGACAGAGCAAATGCTGATGGCATATTCATAAGGTAGAAAAAGAAATGAGCAGACTGGATGGGCCTTGCAGTCCTTATCTGCCATCAACTTCTATGTTACCATGTTTCTATGTTTAGCTAGCTTTTAGGCAGGAGTATGATTTCTTAGTGTAATGCCCCAAAGTATGGGGATAAAAGTCAGGGGCATCACAGAAATAGGGGTTTCCAATTGTCCCGGGGTCCCTTATTGTGCCCCTAGAAAAGTGTTAGGCAGGGCTGGTAATAATAAAGAAAAAAGAGAAGTTTTTTTTCTCTCTCCCTGCTGCCTGCCTGCTCCATTCCACCCCCCTCCCAGAGCAAGCAGCAGGAGAATGGGCACCCACGCGCTAGGACCGCTGTCCCTAGCCAGCAGATGGTGCTCTGTCAAGTCCTGGACATTTGTGGGATATGGAGCTTGGGTTCCAGAATCCGAACCCCGAGTGCTTTTTCAAATGGGCTTTTAGCTGTTTTTTAGTAGTGTTGGTCTGGGCTGTGGAGTGTGAGGACCTGGGAGTGCAACACAGACAGGGCTTACCTGAGTCTGGTTAAAGCCATCCCGTTGACTCCGCTTGATGCCTCCTCCAGTCAGTGAAGATCCCTGCAGTCGTTTCTGCTCTTCCTGTTGCTGCTGTACGCTGTGCAGTTGAGTCCGGCAGGGGAAACAAAAGATTTTGGCCTCCTGCTTTGGTTTGGGCTGGGAGGCCTGTCCTTTTCTTATTTTAGCCCCTTAGTTTTAATTTTAAAGTTACTCCCGGTCCCTCTTCAGCAGCAAAGAAGAACCGCATCGCTCACAAAGTCGATGGGGCGGGCCAGAAGCCCCTCGCCATCTCTTGGGACCTGCCTTCAAGCTGCTCTTCTGCCCTCCCTCTGCCAGCAAGACCTCCCACCTCCCATTCACTCCCTCAACTCCCCGGTGGTGCGGTGAGTCAGCCGCAGCACGCTGATTCGTGCTGTCCACCTAAAACCTAAATAAAAGACTATTTCTGTTTTGTTTTTGCTTGTTAGCGCACTAGGCACTTGAAGAAAGTGCCACAGGTCGGGGAGCATGGACCCCTCACTTAATATTCGGGAGGGCAGGGAGCTAGTGATGCCCATGGGGAGGGGCCAGGGAAGGGCCAGGACAGCAAGGCCAGTGCAGAGGCCTATTAATATTCATTTGGAGGGGCAGGATTAGCCTGTGACTTCCCCAGGATTGACAGCAGGCTCTCTGTGAGGCAAATAATTAAAGGGGTCATGCAGTTTAGAAGGGCCAGTCAGGCCTGAAGTAGCAGGGCATCAGGCTCACAGGTTGGAAAGAGGGCTACCAGCTCCAACGTAAAGTAGTGGGCACCAGGCCCACAGTTAAAAGGGCACCAGGCCCATTTCAGAGGGTGCCAGGCCCACAGTTAAAAGGGCACCAGGCCCAGAAAAAAGCAGGGCACCAGGCCCACAGTATTTAGGGTGCCAGGCCCAGTGGTAGTAAGGGCAGTCCCGGCCTAGTGAGTGAGGGCAAGCCAGTCCAGTGGTATTAAGGGAGCCCCAGCCTAGTGTATAAGGGCAAGCCTGCCCAGTAGTAGTAAGGGAAGCCCAGGCCTAGCCAGTAAAGGTAAGCCAGCCTAGTAGTAAGTAGGGCATATAGTCCCTATAGCAAATAAGGCATTTAGGCCTCTAGTGTTTGGTCAACTAGTATAGTGGCCAGTGGTACACCCTAGTGTAGTGATTGGGGCATTCATAGTAAACGTTCAGAGGTAACCAGATCCTATCCAGGGAGGCCCTAAAGTCAGAAAAGGGTCCATTCAAGGGTGCTTAGCTCATAATATACCACAAAGTAACTGTAACAACTGTACTATTTATGCCACTGTTTATTGCTCAAGCATCTGAACGATTGTGTATTGGCTAAAAGCACCAAGACTGCATTGTGATATTAGGATTGAGGTTATTTACCCCTGGTTGTATGAACAATTGCCACTGGAATCTGAACTATTGCCCCGTGTACCCGAACAATTGCCCCTGGCATCTGAAGTATTGCCCCATATACCTAAACAGTTGCCCCTGGCATATGAACAATTGCCCGACAAGTAAATAATTGCCCCATAATTGATAATTTGCCCCTTCTCCTAGCAAATTATCTGGTCATCATGCAGTTATCTTGGTATTGTGAGAAGGTGTGTCTAATAGCTACCTTGTTGCCGGCTTATAGGAACAGTCTCAATCTTCCACCAGATTGATGTTCCATGGTGTGGTCTGCTGTTCTAAGTGTCCAGAATCAGTCTGTACCCAGAAGAAGATGTCTTCATCATCATTCTTCAACAGAAAGTGTCCGACCATCAGATCATCTGCTTCGTCCGTGTCATTTGCCGAAGTCGAGTTTGTCGCTGTTCATACAAGTCGTACCTGCCGTTTCTTCTGTCCTACGGCTCAAAGTTACATTCTCTGAAGTTCAAGTACATCACAACTGCTGTGCCAGTGTCATTTCTTTTGGTTCCTGATCCGGATGTCCAGAAGTTGGTTGGCCTCCGCAGAAGAGTGTGCACATCCTGGAAGAACCTGGTCTGTGTCCCCTGGTCATTTGCCACATGTTGAGTCTGTCAAAGCCCAGTGCAGGACTTGTCCACTGTTTCTTTGTTTTGTTTTAGTTCCTTGCGACAAGACCTCAGAATCATCTATCTTCACTTCAAATCCTTCTGGTTCCTGGTTGCATTGGAGACCCATCTTCACCTCAGATCCTTCAAAGTGTTGCTGGCCCTTGGAGTGCTGCAGCATTGTCCAGGTCATGGTAGTCCTCCAGCAGATTCATCACCATGCATCTCCTGGTTTCTCTCCATCCTTGGTGGCCCTAGAAGGGGGTTTTGGTCAAGGAATCCTTTGCATCCAGTGTTGAATCTGACAACCCGTAAGTGGATTCATTCCAGGAACCAGCTTCTCTGGTTCTTTCTTTCCAGCAGCCTTGGAGAGAGTGGGTTTTGCCAAGAAACCTATGATCTGTTTACAAAACCTCTCACCACCCCAGTGGCCTTAACTTGGTTCATGCTGGGAATTGTGTCTAAGTGATCTACAGTTCTGTTTTACTTCTTTTGTATCTACCACCAGAGAACAACAGTGTGCATGAAGACTCCAGACATTTGGACTCTGTTATGATTCTGTGGTCATTGTAAAACCAGATACTGTGCGCAGTGAATAGAACCTGATTTCTGTCTAAGTACTAGTTTTACATACAGTTTACTGTTAGGAAACCTTACAGTATAGTGGCAATAGGCCAAATTCCAAATACTTCTGGTAATTATTTTAGCAGTGAGAGATAAAAGTAGTTCTGATCTCTCTATCGTTCTATTGTTGTGTTGCTTACCCCTCTTGTGACTGTGTCTCCCTTCCTACTGGTACTGACTAGTTCCTCCCCTCCCTATTTTAATCAAGTCCACTAGTCAGCTGCCATAGTGGCTATGGGCACCCAAGGCACTACTTCTCCCATATTACTCTCCTCTCACTGTTTAAGTGGAACATACAGACCTCATTAGGGGCCCCTATGCAGCCCAGGACCCTCATCCAAGTATAGTAAACAGTCACTGAGGGCAGAAATGCAAAGAATTGTACCCTCTGATGGAGGCTTGACTAAGAATGACTAAACATACCACCTCAACTTCTGCATACATGGAGTCTGTATATACCACAGCAAAGTTGAGTGATGCATGTATGTTCCTACAAGAATGCTTGGAATGTATATTGTGCACCTACCACTATTCTGTAAATTTGTTTGTAACTCTTTGCACATGTTGTACTTTGTATTTTCAATCTTTGTATGTATAACTGTCTTGGACAACAGCAGGTCCATCTTGTAAATGAGCTTGCTCAGTGATGATCGCCTGGATAAATAATGATTTGATTTGATTTGATTTGAATAAACGCCCTTCGGGCATTAAATCTCTTGGATGACTCCTGCCTCTCCTTGTCTGGGTAACTTTTATCTTATCCACAATAATTCAGACCTTGGTGTTCTACTCACTCATTCCATCTTCATTCAGAGCACCACATTAGTAACCGTGATATGGGTTATTTGGAGCAGGCATTAAAACTTTAACTTTCTGATAATTGTAGGAAGTGTCTTGCTGAAACTGGAGATTTGAGTAGAAAGACATGACTGAATCTCCTGAGGGTAGATGAGATTTTCTGGAATAGGACTGAGAGGATAATCAGAAGTTCCATTCGCGATGTCAGGAATTTAGAAATATAAACCATGTAATGGAATGGATGGTGACCTGACTATGTGATAATGACTGCTGTTGGATGCATGGTTAAGGAAGTTAGACTGTCATGAAGACAGCTTCCATAGGGAAGATTCAAAATACATGGCAAAAGTCTCAAAAGGATGAGAAACAATGGAGCCAGGACCAGTACTTCGGGAATGCTCAAAATAGCAGGATTTCCATGAAATACAGTTATGGCAGGGTAACCCATGAGGTGGGCT
Source organism: Neoceratodus forsteri (assembly GCA_016271365.2). Taxonomy (NCBI): domain Eukaryota; kingdom Metazoa; phylum Chordata; order Ceratodontiformes; family Ceratodontidae; genus Neoceratodus; species Neoceratodus forsteri. The sequence continues at coordinate 828,268,052 of CM028136.1, forward strand.
CATGGGGAAGTGTGTCATCTGTAATGGCGACTCCTTCCTGATGCAATCCCTCATGGTGACCGGGTAAGTCCACTGAGACAATACAGTCCCTTTTTCATGGGGGACCTGGGTAAATGTAATTGCCTTTGTGTTCAATAAGACATCCTTGTGTAAGGGAGTTGAGAGTAAGGAAGCAGTCATCCAGATCATAGGAAAAGGGGTAGAAATTACTTCAGATGATCTAAGAATCTGGTTGGCTCAGTTCAATTATAAGGGAGAAGCTTATGCGGCTGCAGTAGGATCAATGATAATGATAAATAGCATCCTGCATCAGGATGGAGGTGGTATACAGACCACCCAACCAAATTGAGGACAAGAACAGAGCGCTGTGTTCCCAGTTGAGGATCACAGCAGGGAAAGGGGAGGTGGTAGTGGTTGGGATTTTAACCTGCCTAAGGTGGGCTGGGCTACTCCTTCCACATCCTGTGCCAGAAGTCAGAAAATCCTAAATACAATCCAGGATTGCTTCATGACTCAGTGTGTTACTGATTCTACCAGGGAGGGGGCAATCCTTGATCATGTACTAAACAATGGGGAGCATATACATGACATAGAAGTTAGGGAACCCCTGAGTGGAAGCGACCATGGTACAGTTTGGTTCAGCTTGGACATGGGCAGGGATAACATCCCCACCAAGACCAGAATGCTGGATTTCAAGAGGGAACATTTTAAAAAGATGAGACAATTGTTGAGGAAAACCTGGAGAGCATGGAAGAGGGCATGGGACGGACCAATTAAGGGCCATAATGAGGGGGGCCATTCAGAAGGCCACAAACAGTTGTATCAAATTGAGGGAGAAGAAATTGAAAGCCAGACCACCAAGCTGGTTTAACGGTGAGGTGGCTAGACTGGTAAGGGAAAAGAAGGCAGCCTATAGAGGATTCAGAAGAACAGCAAAGGAATAGGATGAGCAAGAATACAGGAAAGTGACAAGAAGGGAGGTGCAGCAGTCAAAGGCATAGAAAGAGCTCCAAATTGCCAAAGGAATAAAGAATGAGGAAAAGGCTTTATTTTGCTACATAAGTTAAAGGAAGAACAAGTAGGATGGCATGGTTAGGATGAGGAAGGGGGATGGTTGGGTTGATGAAGACGGGAGAAAAGCAGAGGTATTAAATAAATACTTCTACTCCATCTTTACAAAGGAAAAGGATAGACCAGTGCCATGGGCAGGGAAAAGAAGGGAGGGAACAGGGGACAAGGCCACTGGGGTAACCAAAATTGAGAGGGTGAGGGAGGGGCTGATGGCTCTGAGGGTGCACTAATCCCCGGGACCAGACAAAATACACCCTAGGGTGCTGAAAGACTTAGCAGATGATCTGGAGGGGCCACTAATTGTTCTCTTCAATAGATCTCTGGAGTCGGGAGTAGTGCCACTGGAGTGGAGAATGGCACATATGGTGGCAATCCACAAAAGCAGACCAAAGGATGACCTTGGTAACTATAGGCCAGTCAGCCTGACCTCGATAGCATGTATACGCATGGAGACCATACTAAAGGAAAGGCTGGTAAGATACATTGAGGAGAATGGTCTAGAGGATGAAAGACAGCACGGGTTTGTGGCAGGTAAATTGTGTCAAACAAACCTGACTGAGTTCTTCAATTGGGTCACCAGGGCAGGGGATGGAGGCCAGGCGGAGGACATCATATACTTGGACTTTAGCAAGGCCTTTGATTCTTTACCACACAAGAGGTTGATAATGAAACTGAGGGACCTAGTGGTGGAAGACAGCATGGTAAGATGGGTTGAAAATGGGTTGAGTGGCAGAACTCAGAGAGTAGTGGTTGGGGGAGAGTTCTCCAGCACCAAGGACATCACCAGGGGGTTCAACAGGGTTTGGTGTTGAGGCCAGTGTTGTTCAATGTCTTTGTAAGTGACATCGGGAAAGGTATTAAAGGCAAAATGTGCCTATTTGTGGATGACATCAAACTCTGTGGGAGGGTGGACACCAAGGAGAAGATACAGGATCTGAGGAAGGACCTCAGCAGACTAGAGAGATGGCACAGAATCTGTCAACTTGGCTTCAATGCCAAAAAGTGCAAAGTAATGTACATAAGGACCAGGAACCCTAGGACAGAGTATTACCTGATGGTGTTGTGGAGGGGGGGAGATGCTCAGGTAACTGCTTCCAAAGAGGAAAAGGATCTAGGGGTGGTAATTACTAGAGATCTAAAATATACCTCTCAGTGTAGGAAAACAGTGGTGAAGGCTAACAAGATTCTGGGGTGTATTACAAGGGAATTCAGTAGTAGGTGGAGCAAGGTCATTTTACCATTGTACAGGTCGTTGGTAAGATCACATTTAGAATATGGGGTGAGGTACTGGCATCCATTCTTTAAGAAGGACATCAGCATCTCTGACGAACTACGTGATGCAGCACGCTGAGTAGCAGCTTTCCAGATTGGCTCCCATCACCCAGCATTTAAAAAGAGCCTTAACTCTATATTTAACAGAGTAAAAATTATTTTCTTCAGGTTAAACGCTAGTTGTTATTAAGAGGAAGAGAATTGAACCTAAGAATGGAAGCAGAGATGCATCTCGAGCTACCAAAACATACTCCGCCAGTCTCCCCAGAGAAATCAATCAAGCAGTCTAAGGCCCAGCAGGGCCTCAGTGGCAAATTAGCTACTACCAATACCGCCACCACCAAAGCCGCAGAAATGACTCCCCTTACACTCGAGCAATTCCTCCTAGAGTTTACTCCATTCAGAGATGGCCTGAAATCTCTTACAGTAGAAGTTAAACAAATGGCTTCTGCGCTCGAGGATCTTTCTGTGAGTATGGCTGACAATGAAATGTATCATCTCTTTGGAGAAGCAAGCAGACCGCATAAACGATGATGCAGTGGAAAATAGGCAAAGAATTAAAAAACTGGAAGCCAAAGTACAGGATTTGGAGGGGAGGAGCCATAGAAACAACACAGTCATTATTGGCATCCCGGAGAAGGAAGAGGGATCCAACACTATCCTTTTTGTACAAAAGTTAGTAGAAAATGGGCGCTTCACCCTTTGGAGCCGCTTACACTACAGAACGGGCCCATAGAACTCTTAGACCCATGCCGCCACCAGGGTCTACTCCTCGACCTATTATCTTCAAGTTCTTGAACTTCCAGAAAAAACAATTCTTCCTGGGGAAACTAAAAGAATTGCAAGAAATTCATTGGGAAGGAGACAAAATAAGAATAACGCAGGACCTGCCAGCCACTGTGAGACAATGTCGTACTCAATTCCACCCCATAGTTTCTAAATTAATTGCGGCAGGTATAAAGTTTAAAATGGGGTACTCGGACCGGCTACAAGTGCTGTTAGCGGGATACTGGTCTACATTTGAGGACGTGGAATCAGCCAATTCTGCTGTCTGGAAGACCCTGCCAGATCTGTTCCATAACCGCTGAAACGAAGGGGAGGATAAACCTGATCAGTAGAGTGCAAAAGCATTGCAGACAAATTGTTTTTTGTCAACGACATCCTAAAAAGTGATCTCCTGGGGTCAGCTTGCTCTTTACTTGTAATAAGCATCATCAGGAACCTAATATAAATGTGCAGAATATAAATATGCAGACTTCATAATTAAAGATGAGCTCTTTCATACACTTTACAGCTCCGAGTCAGTCAACAGGTGTAAAACCAAGTTTCTGCAAGTGTTTTTCCTTTTGGTGCTTAATGGAATTGTGATTCACAGTTAGTAAAGCCTAAAAAAATTTATTTGGACTCCTTCTGACAGTTTTGAAGGGTAAAGGCTGTTCATTAGAAGAGTACCTGCAATTTTTTTACTGGTGTAAAATGACTCACTTACGATCTACCACGAGAGGGCCCCCAAGGATAAAGCTACAAGTAACTTTGCGTTTTGTTTCCAGACTGTTGTCATGGGTTGAAACACTGAACTTTAATTTCTGCTACTAAATGGCTAATTTTTAGGTTGGACTTGATTTTGTAAACATGTTTCAATCCTTAGCTTTGGTTAGCAATGTAGACTCTCAGTAAACCTGCTTAGGTAAATGTTAGCTCTCAGTGTGGTTACTCATATTTCTTTGGTTGAAAGTTATTGTTACTGTTGTTCAAAAGCTAGTATTGTGCTCCTTCCCCTCGCAATACGGAGAAAAGAAGGAGAAACAGGCTTGATTTACTATGTTAGGGGCTATATTACTTTATGAATAGTCATATCCTCCATTGTACCAACCTGGGCTTTTTGTTATAGCTACTATTGTTATTTTTTGGGGTGCTGGGCGATGGACAGGCAGATTGGGAGAGAAGTTGAAAAGCGGTACTGCATAATGCTGAACAAGCAGAACGGGGAAGGGGAGGGCTCGATCTTTGCCATGCTTGGTTGCTATTACATGGATTACTTTAATATATACATGGGTGAGAATACTGAAGGTGGGTCTGGACCAGGGGTTGGGGTGGAATTAGGGAATAGCGCAGCACATCTAGAAACTATAGCAGCAATATTCAAAGCGATTTTGAATTTCCTATATCCTTACTGGGGTACGCATGGAAAGGTAAATGGCTAAACCAATTAATGTAATATCATGGAATGTGAAAGGGGTTAGGCAAAAGTCTAAGTAATACCAAATTTTGAAACATCTAAACCTACTATCTGCAGAGATTATATTCTTGCAAGAATCCCACCTATTAGATGCTGAGGCAATGAAGCTATGTAGGCAACAAATTGGCTAGGTCTTCTCAGCTGAGGGCTCCACTAATAACTGTGGCTTGATGATTCTAGTACACAGGAGGCTCCCCTTCACACCTGTTAAAACAATTACAGATCCCAACGGCAGATTTATTCTTGTCATAGGCAATATTTTTGCTAAAGAAATACTTTTAGGGAGCATTTATGGACCAAATTAGGATTCACCAAGATTCTTTACACAATTTGTTCAAACTTTAAGCCCTTTTATTTCAATCCCGATGATACTTGGAGGGGAACTCAACCTGGTTTATTACCCTCTATTAGACAAAACATTGCATGAAGGGCCTTTCACCAGCCCAGTGGACATTCAGGGATTTGATGGACCAGGTTGGATTGTGTGATATTTGGAGGATATTACATCCATCAGACAGAGAATATATATATATATATATATATATATATACACACATACATCCCCGGTTCACAAATCCTCGTCTAGGATAGACTTTGTACTTCTTTCTCATTCTTTTATTCCGGGTGTCATTGACTCTTTGATCCAACCTGGTCCCCCATCAGATCATTCCCTTGTATTTTGTCAGTTAACTGTAGTATCTTTACCCAAAGGAGGAGCAAGATGGAAACTCAATGACCAACTTCTTAAAGATTCTGGATTGGTCCAAGTAATTCAAGACCACATAGAACAATACATAGAGCTTAATCAGGGCACGACTAAGAGACCAGACATTGAATGATGTGCCTTTAAAGCCTACCTCAGAGGGATACTTATTAGTTTAGCCTCCAAAAGGAAGAAAGCAAGGGAGCAGTGAATGTCCCAACTGTTTTCCTAAATTAGGTCCATAGAAAAATATTTTTTCCCAACCACTCCTGAGCCCACTCAGCAAGAGCTTATTAAATTGAGAGCTGCTTATCTAGAGATGCTGAGAGAAAAAGCAGGACATGCTGTATTAAAGACACATGCATCTTATACAGACCAGGGCAAAAGGCTGGAAGTCTCCTGACACTTAGAATTAAATAATTAGAATCCTCCAGGTATATAACACCTATACACTCTCAATCGGATGGCTCACTGAAGACTGCCCTTAATGAAATCATAGCTGAATTTACCAAATATTATACAAACTTATATGGACCCATGTCAAACCACCCAACCCAGACTCATCTGGACAATTATTTAAGTGAGACCAACCTACCCAGTCTTACTGAGGACTAGCAAAAAGCATTAATCTCACCCACCACTTATAGGGAGATATCTGAGGTAATCAGTGTATTACCTTTAAATAAGTCCACTGGGATAGAGGGTTACTCTGCTTATTTTTACCAAAAATTCAAGATATCAATTACCCCCTTGCTGCTTCCCCTCTACCAGTACATACTCACCGGAGCTCAGACTGACACATCTCTTTTTGAAGCAGTAATTGTTCTTATTCCCAAACCGGGCAAGGCACCTGACTTAGTCACAAACTACCGGCCTATTTCCCCTACTGAACCAAGATGTCAAAATATTATCTAAATTAATAGCATGCCGTCTTAACTTAATACTTCCGTCTATTATTGGTCCTTAACAGGTTGGTTTCATGAAGGGTAGATCTTCATCGTATCACCTTCGTACCCTGTCTCATGTCTTCTCGGCTTCCAGAGATGCCCCTTACCCTGCTGCTTTGATCTCTTTCTGGAAGCCAAGAAGGCATTTGACAGGGTTAACTGGCAATACTTATTTCAGACTTTAAAAGCCTTCAACTTCCCCAATACTTTCCAGAAATAGATCAGATCCCTGCATCAATCCCCAATTGCGAGAGTGTCAGGTAATGGGGTCACGTCAGAACCCTTTACCCTTTATTCAGGAACGAGACAAGGTTGCCCCCTTTCCCCTTTACTTTTTAATATATACCTAGAGCCACTAATCCATAAATTGCAAACCTGTCCAGAAGTACAAGGTATCCCAATACATCCATGTGAGATTAAAGTCTCTGCCTACACAGACAATCTTCTCCTCCAATTAGTAAACCCCGTTCCTTCCATCCCCCCAATATTAAATATTATAAATTTCTTTAGCCAAGTTTCCAATTAGAAATTAAATGTGAGCAAAACAATTGTCTTCCCCTGTTTAAAGCGGATATTCTGAAATAAGGGCTTGCCTGACAACAGGACTCACTAAGATACTTGGGTATTGAGCTCTCCAGACATCCTGGGCGTACCCTCAAATTAAATTTAGATTCCCTGTTTCACTTGACATCTCAAGACCTTAATAGATGGGCCTCCCTCCCACTTTCTATTTGGGGGAAGAGTCAACTTACTTAAAATGAACATTTTTCTGCGGCTTTTCTACCCCCTCTCATTGCTTAACACTTGGCTTCCCTTATCCTGGTTTAAGAAGGTACACAGCCTTTTTGTAAAATTTATCTGGTCTAACAAGGCCCCCAGAATTGCATTTCATAAATTAGTGGCACCTAAATTGAGAGGAGGTTTGCGCCTGCCTCATCTTGGGCTTTACTTCTGGGTTAGCCACATTAATAAATGTTTGAGATGGCTTTCACCGACGAACATACAAAATTTGCCAGTAGATAAAGGCCTAGAGGTCTATCAAGTCTGCTCGAATGTGCAGCTAGCACCCCTTATTCTGCAGCTGCCCCTCCCTTCCACCCTTCCACTTCATTAACCCTCCCACTTGTCCTGTCCCATCCCCTTTTGAAGCAGTCCACTGTTCTACTAGATACCACTTCTGCAGGTAACACATTCCACCCAGCCACCCCCCTCTCTGTAAAAAAAGTGTCTCCTCATCTTCCTCCTGAACCTTCTTCTCTCCAGTCTCATATCATGGCCCCTGGTGGCCCTCCCCTCCCTTACTTTGAACAGCTCCTCTGTACCCGTCTTGTTTATTCCTTTCATGTATTTAAAGGTTTCAGTCATGTCCCCGGTCCCTCGTGTCCTCCAGTGAGTACATGTTCAACTCCTTCAATCTCCTCTCCCCAAGCCCTTGATCATCTTTGTGCGCCTCGCTGCCCCTCCAGTAACAATGTCCCTCTTCAGATACGGACGCCAGTACTGCACGCAGTACTCAGGTGTGGTCTAACTAATGACCTATACAGTGGCAGAATCACCTCCTCCCTCCTCGAGATATACCCCTTGCAATACAACCCAGCATTTTGTTGGCCTTTGCAGCTGCCTTCCTACATTGTGCCGAGTTGTTCATTGACCCTGTAATGGGCACCCGAGATCCTTCTTCTCCTCCTCTGTCTGGGATAGCTGCACTCCCCAGCTGGTAATTCCTCCTTGGTTCTTCATCCCAAAATGCAGCACCTTGCGCGTTTTGGCATTAAACCCCAGTTGCCAGGTGTCTGACCAGGTTTCAAGCTTTGCCAGATCATCCTGCAACCCCTGCCATCCCCCTCAGGTCATCCACCACCGCGCCTACCTTGGTATCATCAGCAAACAGACTGATCTTGCTCTTGATGTCCCATGATATGTCTGCAATGAATATCCCAAACAACGCTGGTCCCAGCACCGAACCCTGTGGAACACTGCTCGTCACTGCCATTGGGTGTGAGAGCTCCCCACCCACCACCACCTCTGTTGCCTTCCCTGAGCCAGTTTCTACCCATCTCACCAGCTTTTGCACCCACCCTTTGCCTACTAACTTCCTTCTTCTCAGCCTTCCATGCAGCACAGAGTCAAATGCCTTACTGAAGTCCAGATACAGGACATCCACTGCATGGCCCCTTTCCAGTTGCCTAGTTACCCAGTCATAGAACTCCTCCAGGTTGGTTTAGCAGGATCTGCCACATATGAAGCCATGCTGTCTGCTGTCCTGTAGTCCTTTGGCCTCTAGGAGGGCCACCAGCCTCTCCTTCAGGATAGTCTCCATTAGCTTACCCATGATGGATGTGAGGCTCACTGGTCTGTAGTTTTCCGGTTCATCCTTGGGGCCACTCTCGTGGAGGGGCACCACATGAGCCGACCTCTAGTCCAGAGGTACACACCCCAAATGTAGTGAGGCATTAAATAGGTCTGCCATAGGTCCTGCAAGGACCTCTGCCAGCTCCTTCAGTACCCTGGGGTTGATGCCATCTGGGCCTGGCACCTTGTCCACCCTCAGTGCCTTCAAACCTCTCGAACTCTGCCTCCATGATTTCCCATCTGTCACCCCTTCCCCTGTTTCTGCCATGTCTCCCACCTTGGGTGTCACCCTCTTCTCTTTAGTAAATACTGAGCAGAAGTACTCATTTAGTGCTTCTGCCTTATCCACCCTGCTTCCACCCAAGCCCCCTTCCTAATCCTTACTATGTGGTCCTTGCAGCTCCTTTTCTCCCTGATGTACTTAAAGAAGTCCTTCTCCCCCTTCTTAATGCCTTGTGCCAGCCTGAGTTCCGTAGATGCTTTGGCTCCCCTTACTGCTCTTGTCACGTCCTTCGATTCTGTTACGTACTCCTCCCTGTCGTCCCCCCCTCCCTGTTTTCTTGTACTTCCTAAAGGCAGCTCTTTTCTTCCTTACCTCTTCCATGACCTCCTTGCTCAACCAGCTCGGTTTCTTAGCCCTAGCCTTCTTGCTCTGGGCTATGCAGCAGTTCAAGTTCAAGTTCAAGTTTATTGCAGGAAAACTCCATTGAGCAAGCTCATTCACAAGGAGGTCCTGTGACATAAACACTTAAAGTACAAACACAGATAGGTAATAACAGTATATACATGAAATGCACATTACATGATACAGGCTGGATATACATACAAGGGTACCACATAGGGTGACCGCAGGTGGTAAACATTGATATGAGACAGGGAAGCGAGTTACAGGTTGCATACTGATAAACGAAACATGATGACTGGTGTGTGCAATACATATACAGTATTTTGGCAGCTAGAACAAACAACAGTCTACAACTGATATGGGGGAGGGTGATTTGATAGGTAGCAGTGGGCGTAGGCAAAGATAAAGCCAGGAGTAGAAGGAAGGAAAGCAGTTAATATGACAAATCAATTATACCTTACCAGTGGATAAATATGGCACACATGGGAAGAAAGAGACTTAATGACAGTTACAGGTGTCTTTTATTTTGGCTGAACTTAGCGATTTGTAGAAGTTTATTGAAACTGTGCTAGTTAGTTTCATGCACGGTTTGTAATTGGTTCCAAATGGAGGGAAGGGCATATGCATAGCACGCTTACCAAAGGAAGTCCACATCCTTGGTATGTCAAGCATAATAAAGTCAGATTTTCTTAACAAGTATGCACTATGTGAGATACTAATAAGGAAGAGAGAGACAGCTTGGCAATTTCTGCAGGAGCAGTTTAAGAGTCCATAGCCCAGCATGGAGCAGGCGTCTAGTAGTAAGGGATGTCCAACCAACAGCTGCATATAAGTCACAGTGGTACAAGCGGTAAGGAGTTGGTAATGAACCGTAATGCACGGTGATAAAGGATGTCCAGTTTACTTAGATTTGCAAGAGTGGTGGAGGAATAGATTACATCGCCATAGTCGAGTAGGGGGAGAAAAGTGGCCTGTACAAGCTTGTTTCGAGTTTCAAGGGGGAAAAGGGGCCTATTTATGTAGAAGAAGCAGGTTTTGGTTGCCTCCACTATCCCCAGCTTTATGAGCTCCCACCTCTGGTTAGTGTCCATACTAGATTGAATTCTGGCCAGGTACCCCTTTACCACTTCACCCATCCTCCCAAAGTCAGCCCTTCTGAAGTCCAGCACTCTTGTGCCAGATTCCACTCCTTCCTTGCCCATATCCAATGTGAGCCACACTGAGTGGTGGTCACTCCCTGACAGCGGTTCTCCACTGTAAGTTCTCTCACAAAGTCCCATTTGCCAGCACAAGGTCAAGGGTATTCTCAACCTGGTTGGTTCACTGACCATTTGCAGCAGGAAGCTGTCCTGGAAGGCATCCAGCAGTACCTGCTCCCTTCTGTTCCTGGTTGTTGGGGTGCTCCAGTCCACTCCTGGCATGTTGAAGTCCCCCACAATCATCACACTACTCTTCTCGCAGGTCCTCCTAATCTATCCCGCTAGTTCCCTGTCTAACTCCTCCGTCTGAGATGGTGGCCTGTACACCACTCCCATTCTAAGAATCCTATTCTTGGAATCCTGGATTTGTATCCAAAGTGACTCTGTACTACCCTCTTCCCCTGCCTCCCTTACACATTTCAGTCCTTCCTTCACATATAGTGCCACCACCCCTCCTTTCCCAATCACCCTATCCCTATGAAATAACCTGTACCCTGGTACAGACAGGTCCCAGTCATTGTATTGGGTGGCCCATGTTTCTGTGATGGCTGCAATGTCCACCTCTCCCTCTGCCATGAGAACCTGTAACTCTGCAGTTTTCCTCCCAAGGCTCCTAGCATTAAGGGTAACCACCTTCCACCCTTTCCCTCCCATCCTGCCCCCTTCCTAGCATCACCAATAGTACTTGTCATTTGTCCTTTGTCACTGTTATGGGGGTAAGCTCATATGGTTTCCCAACCTGTGGTCTCTGCATATCTCTTCCCAATTGCCACCCCCACTTCTAGTTTAAATTCCCAACTTCCTCTATGTACTCCCTCCATCCTCTGTTTCAACACTCTCTTTCCTCCTCACTCAAGTGTAGCTGTCCTTGGCATAGAGACTACTGTCCTCCAGTTCTATCCCCACCCCCCAACAGCCCATACCCTTTAGCATAACACCAGGTTCTTAGCCATCCGTTAAATTCCTCTATTCTCAGCTTTCTTGTTGTGCTTGCCTTTGGCACCAGAAGTATCTCTGAAAAAGTTACTGATCTTCCTGCCCCCTCACATAATTGTGCTAGTTCCTCAAACCTCCTCTGGACTATATCTACTGTCTTGTCAGCCAGGTAATTTGTCCCAAGATGTATAATTAAATGAGGCTTGTCCCTACCCTTTCTAGCATATTTCAGAACAGATTGTCCCACCCTTTCCGCTGTCATTCCTGGCATGGCCTCCACCCAAATGTGACTATGCCTCTCCCCTTGCTGCCCACCTGACTTCTCTTAGTGTTGAGTCCCCCAGCACTCAAGATTTCACTACTCCCTGCTTGCTTCCATTCATCTCCCTCTCTCATTTCCAGCTCCTCTTCTTCCTCCTGCACATTATTTCCCCCTTTTACCCCTGTTGCAATTCTCTGAGCAGAATTTCCCCCTGCTTCAGTTTGGTCCAGGCATTTATCAATTACTCCTCTAATTTCATCATTTCCCTCCTCCACCTTCTTCCTCCCTAGCAGTGCAAAACTATTTTCTGAAGACCCTTCACAAATGCCCGCTCCCTCTCTCTTCATAGTAACCTGTTCTCTCCTTTCCACTCCATGACTTTTGCCACTTCTTCACCTCCCCTCACAAGTCCCTATCTCCTCCTGCCATTTGTCTTTTGTCTCCTGACCTGGTTTCCCCGGCAATCGTTCTTCCTGGCCTGGGCCCCTTTGTCTCTGCTTCCCTTCTTCTGACCCTCTCCTCGCCACTGTTGGCTTAAATCGCCCTCCCTCATATCCCCTTCTTCCTCCCTCCAATATTGGGCTAAACCCACCCCCAATCTGCCTTGCCTGTCTTAGTTCCTCCTACAGACCCTCAATCTCCTTTCTAAGTTTTTCTGTGTGGTTGCACACTAAACATCCTCCACACTCCAGGCAATTTTTAGAAAGATTGGTGCACTCGTGTTGTACCAGCCTACCCATTGCTGTCGTTGCCCACCAACGACCACCCACCTTCCAGATGCAGGATACCGAACACTCCCCAAGTCTCCTCTCCCTTTATCAGTGCAAAACATTCTTTTCTTTATTTCCTTACCTCCTTTGTTGCAATATTGCTTAGATATATTGAGCAACTGCTTTTATATTCCTAGCCTTCCTACTACACTCAAAAAGAGACTTTAAGTAGCCATTGCACAACCTTCCTCAAACTCCTACTCCTCCTTTCCCCAATGCAATATCAATGCGAAGAAGTAATAATGAAAGCTCCTAGATCTGCATTTACTTCCCTTCCACTGAGATAGCAGTCACCTCTTCACTTGCTGCTGTTCCTTTCCTGGATGTCTGCTTCTGCTATGACAGGTGCATATCCTTTGCCCGTTTGAGGAAGTGATGTCAGAACCCCTGGTATAAAGGAAATCATGGACCGTGGGTGGGGTGAGGGGTTTGGGGGGGTGGAACCAGCCCAAGTCTTCCAAAAACAATCAGGTAGCTGAGGACTCTGGTCAGATCATTAGCACCCTTCCCCCACTCTGCACTAAAACTTTGAGGCTAGTGAAGCCAGTATCAATGAATCACAATTCTACTCAAAGCCCCCCATATAGGTATGCTACCCAAAGAAATAGGACTCAAATTCAAACAGCTTCACCAACAACACATCAAAATAAGCTTGGAATTAGAAAATATAGGTCTCTAATTTAAACCACACACCACCCCCGCCTTGGCTCAAAATAGAATTAACCCAAATTCGCTCCTGTGGGCTAGAGCCAGAAGCTCTGTTCCATATCAAGGAAAACCTCCTTCCCAGCAGGTTAAAAAACACTCCCATAGCTTTGTCAGTCAGGGTCCACTCCCAACTCTGCTGTTTTCTTAAATACAACAATAAAAGGGTCATAAATCAGCCCCTGTTTGGAAATCCTAATTTTAAGATAGATGACAAAACTATCTCCCCAAACTGGTTACCACACTTAAAGGAGATACCAATTTACAATCTTATAGGAGATGGTGGGACATGGTTATCGGGTCAAAATATTAAGCAAAAGTTTAAGATTCCAAACAAATATTTCTTCAGAATTATTCAACTGCGACACCTTTTAATAAAAGTCTTCGGGCAAAAATCTGAGTTGACACCATGCCCTTCTCTACCAAAAGAAATGTCACGAATGGTGGGTTGACCTAAAGCAGTTTCCAAAGTTTACGGAACATTGTTTGTTTGGTTATATCAGGATTGTTTCGGACCGACCAATTATTAGTCTACCTTTTTCCCAATCATAACATAAACTGGGCAGATCTCTGGTTTAACTGTCATAAATTTGTAACCCAAGATAGACTAAGACTTATGCAGATGCATATTCTACATAATTTATACTTTTCCCTGCAAAAAATGGCAAAGCTTGGATTGACACCCTCGTCTCTATGTGTAAGATGCTCCAAGTATGAAGGTACTTTATATCATATTTTCTGGTCTTGTCCCAAAATAACTCCTCTTTGAACAACTATCCAGCACAAAACTGACCCCATTCTGGGCTTGGAAGGCCTGTTTAAACCTGAAATATGCATCCTAGGTGACTTTTCAAGTATTAGGATCCTTAACAGGAAATATTACATGGCTCTGATATCCATGTCAGTTAAGAAAATAGTACTTAGACATTGGGTGGACCAAACCGAAGTCACTTATGGAGAGTGGTTAACTGAACTTCTTGTGAACTTTAGAACAGAAAGGGCTATAGCAAGCTTAAACAACAGAATAGGGAGATTTAAAAATATATGGGACCCCTTTTATATCTTATACTCTGTATAATGGTTCCTTGCTGCTGTATTCACTGTACCCCAACATATATTACCCTTTCTAATTTGTCTGTCCTATAAGGATATGAGAGAATGGGGCTAGAGTGATAATGTATTAGAAGGGCAGGTATTTAGGTGTGGGAAGGAGGGGAAGGGGAGGACAGATTCAGACTGATTTATAATTCTAATGTAAAGGGATTCTGTATAAGTATATCTGTCAATTATATTAAAACTACTTTAATAAACTTTAAATTGAAAAAAAAAAGAAGGGCATCAGCATGCTGGAAAGGGTTCAGAGGAGAGCAACCAAGATGATCGAAGGTCAACAGGATAGGTCCTATGAGGAGAGGCAGGGAGCCCTAAGGATGTACTCCCCGGAAGAGATGAGGCAGAGGGGAGATATGATAGAGACCTTCAAGTACATGAAGGGAATTAACAGATTGAAGAGGGAGGGTCTCTTCAAAATGAGTGACAACAGAACCATGAGGGGGCATAGCCTAGAACTGATGGGGGTGGGATTCAGAAGGGATGTAAGGAAGAATTTCTATATGGAGAGGGTAGTGACCACTTGGAATGAACTGCCTGAGGAGCTGGTGTCAGCAAAGATGGTGAGAGCATTCAAGAGGGCCTGGGACAAACACAAGGGGAACCCTTGAGCTCAAGGACATTGGGGGAAGAGGGAGGGATGGTTTGGGGGGTGGGTCGTTGGCATAAGTTGTAAAGCCAGGACCCTGCATCATTTACTGAGCAGACATGATAGGCAAGTGATCTTCTGCTGGCTTTTTTCATATGTTCGTATGCATATCGAGTTAGACAATGCGATATATGAATACAAGTCGAGCACGTCATGATATGGATGAAAGTGAGAACATCCTGGATGAACAGTTTTCCTTAATCTATGATATTTATTTGTTTATTAGTTTAATTTCGACATGACAGGAAGAGATCTGAAGGAGGACATGATTTAATTGTATCATTACAT
Source organism: Neoceratodus forsteri (assembly GCA_016271365.2). Taxonomy (NCBI): domain Eukaryota; kingdom Metazoa; phylum Chordata; order Ceratodontiformes; family Ceratodontidae; genus Neoceratodus; species Neoceratodus forsteri. The sequence continues at coordinate 828,283,180 of CM028136.1, forward strand.
GAGGCAAGTTTCTTTATTTCCGAAAGTCAATATCTTTACGATGGTATCTGGAATAAGATGAACTGAGGAATGGCTGAGAAGGAAGTAGTACTTGATTTCTGTCAAGTTGGTAGCTCCAGACACATGGGGAATGTATGAGTGGCAATGCTAGAACAGCATTATAGCTGAATAATGGAAGGCAAGTGGGGCTTACAAACTGGAGACTGCAATCATCATTTGTGAGGAAAGGCAGGCAGGCTTTGACTGAAATTATACAAGACTGCGGTTCTGACATGAATATAGCCAGCTGATGGATGAATCCTTGATTTACAATAGCAACAGAAGATTAGCAGGCTGAAATTAGTTGCTACAAGGCAATCTTACGGTTCCACTTTTGGGCTAAAGCTGGAGTCGGGATAGTGTGATTTTCAGATCAGATTTGTATTTATTTATGTATTGAAAAGTTTTGCCAGGAAGGGCACACTGGACAACAAGTTGCTCATCTCACAGTGTGTCCTGGGGAAGGTAGGAGAGGAATACATTTACATACATGAACTACATACAACCAATTAACATTAATATAGTTAAACTAAGATGTGAGACATGGTAAATAACATAACAGGATTGCATAATGGACTGTACATATAGCAATGTTCAATAACTACAAATAACATACGACAACTAGCATAATTCAAGCAAGACATAATAAGATCAGAACAGGTTACATAAACAACTGTACATAAAGCAGTCTTCAGTAAGTGCATTAGGGAAGTACATTCGTTGACAACTTGAGGAAACAGATTAGTTCAGCCCGTTAGAGTATCAGCTTAGTCGAAAGGGCTAAGGAGAATTGGTGGAGTGTAGTACAGGGCAGGTGAAAGGGAAGCGGCAGAGGGATTAGCTGCAGGTACAATTTACATAGAGGATGTTGTTTAAGGCTAAAGATATGGAGTAAGGGGAGGATGATAAGTGGATTTGGGGGGGCATTCCACAGCTTAGGGAAGTGATGCAAAAAGGTCGACTGGCCATCAGTAGTCAAGTGACAAGGAATTACCAATAGTCAAGAATCATACGATCTAAGGCAATGGTCCAGGGGAGGTAGAGTTGATAGTAAGGAAGAGAGATAGGGTGGGAGAGTCCCAGACCAAAATTTTACCACAAATTTAGTACAGTGGAGAAGGCAGCGATTGTCTAGGGAAAACAGGGACAGGGAGTGATAGAGGTTACAGTGATGGGTGGAAGATAGGGAATCCAGAGCGAAGTGACAGAAGGAGTTGTAGAGGGTGTACAATCTGGCTAGGGAAGACTTGGGAGTGGCAACATAGACTACATCGCAGTAGTCGAAAATAGGTAGGATCATCTCATGCCTTGCCGATAGTGGAAGGCAGCTACGGTTCCTGTATAATGCACCAAGGCATAAGGCAAAGGACAGGCCTGTCCATTACGGAGTAAGAATATAATGGTCTTTTGTGAAACGATGCACTGAGGAAGAAGTTTGAGGGACCCTGAGGATGTTCTTCTACTCTGAAATGGAAAATGGTAGGAGTGGAGGATGAGTAGTGCCAATACACTGCTTCAATTTGCACTTCTGAAGAGTGAAACCCAAGCAGAGAATTTGAGCCTTGATGAACTTCATATGAACATACAAACATGTCAGTAGAAACAGGTCATTATGGTCTGTGAAGTCTACTTGAGTGTGTAGTACGCTTTTATTCTGCTGTAGCTGCCCCATCAACCCATATCCTCCCTAGATTTATCTTGTCTCACCTCCCTTCCCCACCCTCCCACAGAATTGAAGTTCCTTTGACCCTGTCCCACCCTCCTAAAACTGCCCACAGTTTTCAGTGCGATCACTTCCTCCGGCAATTTGTTCCACCTCGCGCCACCTTTTCTGTGAAATAATGCCTCTTCATTTTCCTTCTAAATCTTCCCCCCACCAATTTCAGACTGTGCGCCCTTGTGGACCTCTCCTTCTTTAAGTTAAAAATGCCATCTGCTCTAACCTTATTCATACATTTAAGTATTTGAAGGTTTCTATCATGTCCCCCCGTTCCCTCCTATCTTCCAGGGAGTACATGTTGAGCTCATTCAGTCTCTCCTCATAGGGTTTGTCTCTCAGGCCCTGCATCATCCTGGTCGCCCTTCGCTGCACCACCTCCAGCAGTTTGATTTCCTCCCTCAAATATGGGCACCAGAATTGCACACAGGGAACTGGTGTGCAACAAAAGTTTATCGAACGACCGGACAGCAAAACCATCATTTCAACTGCATTTGCGGTCAGCAGACAGTTTCCAAGTTGGAACCTTGTTTTCTTCGGGGGGCTTTGCCTCCCCAAATCCCCCATGCAGGCAGCTATGCTCCCTGCCTCCCACTTTATGTTATGAACTCCGAGTCAGAGCTGATTTGGGGAGGGGGTGCAAATCCCCCGAATATAGTGCCTGGGTCCAGCAACTGTCTGTACAGCAACCTGGCACTGTAGTCGCTGTACTGATGGTCACTGTAAATGTGTCACTGTTGGCGGTGCATACTGCACACAGTACTCCAAGTGTGGTCTAACCAGGGACCAGTAAAATGGCAGTATGACTTCCTCACTCCTTGAGCTGATTCCTCTGGCGAAGCACCCCAGTATTTTGTTTGCTTTAGCAGCTGCTTTACGGCACTGAGCAGTGTTTCATATCCCCCGTGACAACCACCCCTAGATACTTTTCTTCCTCAGAAATGGCTACCTTCACTCCCCCCAGCCAGTACCTAGTCCCAGGGTTCCTGGCTCCCAGGTGCATGACCTTACTCTTCTTAGCATTGAACCCCAGCTGCCAGATGCCTGACCAGCGCTCAAGCTTAGCTAGGTTCTCCCTGAGCTCCTGCCTCTCCTCCTCACTGTCCACACAGCATCCATATTTGAGGGGCATGAACTGGACAATCCCTAAAAGCAGGCAGCCCATCCATCACACTGAGCATGTTAAAAGCCAAATATAATCCCACAGGAAGCATTTCTTCAGTTTCCAGCATAACTTCCTACTCCTATGGCAAGACCAAAGCTGAACTGCACACTCTCCGGATCATAATGCCCACTTTGAGTGAGTGCCCCACAACTACGGGACATGTCCCAATGGCTGTTGGACACTCACCTCCCTTGTCACAGCAGTACCCAATGCAGAACTCTATCTGATGCCCTACATATTCCCTTCAGGCCACAGATCCTTGATATTCAAGCTCCCGGGGGGCTCGCAGCTCTGGGGTGGATTCCCACCAGGGACATGGATTTCCAAACACTCGCTCTCAGTTCTGCCATCCTCTCTGCCATAACCTGGGCTCACACCCACAGCAGCCACCAAGTCTTCCAACAGCAGGGCTCATAGGGTCCCTGTGGGGGAAAAGACTTCTCCCACTTTATGGCTGCTGCCACATCTTCTTGCTCTCTCCCCCAAAAGTTCCATCGCTCTTCTTTTCTTGACTCTTCCCCTTCCTACCTGCACACTCCTTTGCCAACCAGAAGGTCCACCCCACCAGGGTGTTGCTAATACAGACAGCCCCAGGAGGTGGAAATTTAACCATTTAAGGGTCTAGGCCGCTATAACTCCATACCAATCTGAAAGGATGTATGAATTAGTACACTAAACTAATACCCCAACCCAGGGGGGGTTACATTAAATTAGATCATATGATTAGCATGTTATATTAGATGATATCATTTTTTCATATATCATATTAACTGGTGATATATCATATCTGCTGCCCTACCCAATGCCATCTAAAGGCATTTATTCTAAAGAGGCTGAAAATAGATCATTTGCAGTGCCCCCCCCCGTGCCCAGTCCCTTTCTGGAAATACCCCCACTTATCACCACTACCACCATCGGTCCACTGTACCCGAAGAAACAAACACATTCTGTGCATTGTGAAAACATTTTACAGATAACACCACAAATCCATTGAAATCATATTTTTTCAACATATACTGTAAATAAAGGCAAATCTAAGAATAATTACATATAGAATAAATGATGGACAAGTGTGAGATGTAAGGTGATAATTCAATTAAGGCGTTTATGGAATATAATAATCCTTGAGGCCGAAGGCCAAGTGAATTATGTTGTTCCATAAACCCCAAGACTGAATTGCCACCTTGTAATTTACACTTGCCCATCATTTTATTATTTATATTATAAGGATAATCCCATAGTTAAATAAATAGACTGTAATAGTAGTTACACTTTTTGCACAGTTTTCTGTTGCTTCATGTTACCCCCCCCCACACACACACACACACAGGTCCAAGTGTTTCACTGGAAGACTGTCATTTTTATATTTCATTTGTTTTTACATTTTTGGGGTTTCTCCGCAGTTTTTGAACAATTGGGGGACAAAGAAGAAAGTCAGTGCTGTAAGTCGCAATGCTGGCAGGTAAGCTGGAGTACAACAAAATGACGGCTTTACGTTTGGCAACTGAGGGAGGGTGATTCAGGAGCTGAGCGTGAGTGCTGAAAAGAGATTTGTTTAATGATAGACAACACAACTGAAGTGAATACTTTTTTCTTTAGTTTAGAATGAAACACCATGCCATTTTCCTAGAAACTGAATGCGAGAGTAAATGAAACACGATGGCAGCAATGTGAGACAAATAAATAATGCAGTTGGCTTTCAGTGGCTCAAGGTCAGTTTTCTCTCAGTTTGCAATAATCCACTGTTGGTGATTGACAGATAGCAATAATCCATGCTTAGGAATGGATTATCACCACCTGTCAACCACAAACTGTGGATTATCACATTCAGAAAAGTGCTCCTGTTTGTGGATTGTTGACCTTATCCATAAAATACTGTATATTCAACTAAAAACCATAGAAGAGCTATGACTTCAAAAAACAACACATTCTCTCCATCATCATCATCATCACCATCACCATCACCATCACCATCACCATCACCACCATCACCATCATCACCATCACCATCACCATCACCATCACCATCATCATCATCATCACCACCATCACCATCATCATCACCATCACCATCACCATCACCATCACCATCACCATCACCATCACCATCACAAAGCATGTTTTTCTATCATGCATCACTGTGGTGTGTAAGTGACACCACCTTCCCTTCCCTGCTTGCACACTACCCAGATGATACAGTAGGACTAGTATCCATTACTATAGGTGGTGATACTGTGCACCATAGGTGTGAGCAATTGCCTGCCTGCCTTGAGGCACTATAGATAGTGCTCTTTATTATTACCTTCATGACTTGCCTTGTGGTTATGAGCAACAGGACACCAGCTGCCAGTGCCACCGCAGCCACTCTTGTGCAGTAGTCATGCACAATTGCCTGTCTGCTGTAAAGCACTCTAGCCGGTGCTATTGCTTATAATCTTCATGACACATCATGCTTTTATTAGGAACAGCAAATCCTTTTGTCATATAAATAAAAATAGAGTCAAAGAATTAAAATTTATTTTATATAACTTATTTTATATAACTAACATCTACTTCAATAAATTGATATAATTACTGGTCAGCAATTTTTCTTTATAGGCTGACCCAGTTGATATTTACCGTAATAACCAGCTGGTTATTATGGCATTCACGCACCCTGTCACTAAAACCATGCTGCTCCCTCACTGACTTCCATTCTGTTCTGTGTGTGGGCAGGGCTGAAGATTCTCGCGAACATGGTGGCTCCATCTTTCGCTTACTGAGGAGATGCCGCAACCATCTTCAACTCTCCTTATTTTCATTTATTTGTTTATATTTTTAAACGGTATCTGGTTGATCCTGCCATCTACACTTTAATAAAGCTCTGTCTGGTTGATCTGCTCTTTCTCCACTTTGGGACAGCGGCTTCACTCGCAGCGTTAGCACAATTGGCAGAACTCTCAATGTAAACGTAAGTTAAAGAAAAAATGAAAAGAAAAACAAATGACTAAAAAAGAAATAAAGAAGAAATGAGAGAGGGACAGGCAGACAGAGACCATGTGTGTGTCTATGTCTGTGTGAGAGATACACATGGTCACACAAGTTGGGCTGCAGAAAAATTGCTGACCAGCAATTATAAACAAGCATTTGTCAATGCCGAATGTTGCTTGCTTGTATGTGCTGTTTAGGTATTTGGAAGTGACAGTTTCATGCCTTCCTCCCAAGACATCCACTGTGTCTTTCCGTTCAGTATTCACAGAAGAGTGGGAGGGGCAAGGGCCACAGCAGTACAGCAGTTGCCAAGGCGGTGAAGAGGTGGACAAAAGAGTCCTGCAGGAGCTCACTAAATTGAAGGTAGACAAAGCGATGGAACCAGATGGCATACGCCCAAGGATATTAACAGAACTGCGAAGGGAGATAGCAGTACCTCTGGCAGCCATGTTCACCGAGTCATTCAACATGAGTGAATTGGAGGAGGGCACATGTGGTCCCTCTACACAAGTCCAGCAGCAGGGATGAGGCAGGGAACAATAGGCCATTCAGCCTCACCTCAGTAGTGGGGAAGATCATGGAGACATTGCTTGAAGAAAGGATAGTGGGGCATCTAGATGCCATCGGAACCCAGGACCATAGACAAGATGGATTCACAGTGGGGACATCATGTCAGATAAATCTGGTTGATTTATTTGACTGGGTGACAAAGGAAGTGAATCAGGGTGGGGCAGTGGACAACGCTTACCTTGGTTTCAGCAAAGCCTCTGACACCATCCCATATAGAAGGCTGATAAACTAGCTGGGTAGGCTGGACATGGGGGAAAGGGTGGTAAACTGGGTTAGAAACTGGCTAACAGACAGGAGGCAGAGAGTGGTGGTAAATGGTATGCAGTCTAGGGAGAGGGTGCGACCAGTGGGGTGCTGCGGGGATCGGTCCTGGGGCCAGTTCTGTTCAATGTCTTCATTAGAATATTGCAGAACATCTGAAGGCAATTTTTTCACCAAATTTTCAACATAGCCATTTTAAGACCTCTGCTCATGAACAGTGTCACTGTGATTTTCTTAATTTATCCCGTACATTGATTTCGCACACTGACTGAGCCATTGTGCGCTACATGGGCTGAAACATGTTTTGGGTGAGATGTGTAAAATGAAAGCTGTACTGTTTATAAGAAGGTGTGGCAAAATGGCAATGTTGGAAATCTGGAGTGAAAATATTGAAAATTTGCGAACTTTCACGAAATGCGTATAGGAATCTGTACAACGCACGCCAGAAACAGTCATTTTGGAATTTTTACCAAATTTTCAACATAGCCATTTTAACACCTGAGCTCATGAACAGTGTCACTGTGATTTTCTTAATTTGTCCCGTACATTGATCTCACACACCGACTGCGCCATTGTGCGCTACATGGGCGGAAACACATTTTGGGTGACATGTGAAAAATGACAGCTGTACTACTCATAAGAAGGTGTGGTAAAATGGCAATGTTGAAAATCTGGAGTGAAAATATTGAAATTTCGCGAACTTACGAGTCTGCGTAGGAACTATGCAATGCACGCTCGTAAAACAGTCATTTTTTGGAATTTTGGCACCAAATTTTCAACATGGGGTTTTTGGGACTCCTTCTCATGAATGATGTCACTGTCATGGCAGTATTCAGGCCCGAAGGATGATTTTGCAGTCACTGCACGAAATCACCCTTCGGGCCTGAATAACGCCATGACAGTGACATCATTCATGAGAAGGGGTCCCAAAAACCCCATGTTGAAAATTTGGTGCAAAAATTCCCAAAAATGCCTGAGATATGCAACAAAGTTGAAACCCCCCTATCTAGCCCATTATACAGCTTACCGGCATTTCCTCAGTTCGCGGTCGGCTTTGAAGAGTGCAGACGTATTCCGGTCCACCAAGATCATCGCTACCGGAGTCCGGAGGCAGTATGGGGTGGGGGGTGGGGAGGCTGGGTGCACAGTGGGTGGGTGCGGGTAGTGGGGGGTTGGGAGAAGTGCCGCAGGACCGTTTTGTTTTATAGTTTTTTTTTTTAAAAATACTGGGACGTTTGCCACACTGGGGTGGGCTCCCAGCGTGGCACAAGGACGATGGGGGCACGTTCAGCTGATGGGGATTGGAGGCACCCCGTCGGCTATATGATTACTTGCCACGCTGGGGTGGGCACCCAGCGTGGCATTTCTAACCTTTGGGGGCCAGGGAATGCAGCACAGCCGGCGGGGTTGGGCACCCGTCGGCTATACAGTGCATGCTGGGGGGGTGCCATGCCGCGGGCACGTCGTGTGGTGTGTGTGTGTGTGTGTGTGTGTGTGTGGAGCGCACATGAGCAGGCGATATCTTATCGCTGCTCACTCAAGCATAGCTCCCCCTTTCAACTGTATGCCACTGCATTTTGGAGCATGTCATAGACAGCTCCAGCATGCATTGGCTTACAGGGGCCGCGCCTGCCAACACACTGACTGAATTGGAGGAGGAGGTGACACACCTCCGAAATCTCCTATGATGGCACTATGTTTCTTGCACATGCATGCAAGCAACATAAAAATAACATATAGAAGTGTGCATATGAGAATTTAATGCACACTTTCAGTGTGGGATGCTTTAATAAACCCCGAGAGAGAATGTAGTATCCCACACCTCGGGCGTGCATTAAATTCTCATATCACACACTTCCCCATCCTTTATTCTCTATTTTCATGTCACTCACATCATGAGGTCATACTTCACTGCACTACTCTGCCAGTATCAACAGAAGCACTAGTGTCCTGGCACTCATTTCACAAATCACTCGGAAGTCATGATGGCTCTTGGTCATCAGCCATTCTTCATTGTGGAAGTCATTGGCATTCAAAGACTCTTTCATGAAGAACTGAAGCACAAGTATATTCAACATTTCATTATAATTCACATTGCCTAGGCATGCCAGTTCAGGCAATGAACATGGTGGGATGTGCTGCAGAAGCTTATTCCTCTTCTGCTACCATATGAACAGACTACCAAGGTATACAATAAGCAACCCTTTCCGTGGTCCTTCCAATGGTGAGTCCATGTGAATGCCACACATGCCCTTATTTATGATCTACTCCAGCAACACAGTGCAGCATACTATTACACTATCATACACCTGTTTTTCATGGCATTCGAATAATAAAATGAATGATAATAAATCACATTAAAATAAAAGCCACAGAAATTGACTAGTTCTAAACACACAATAGTCATTATCAAAAATCATGTTGCCTTGTTATATAATTAAAAAATACATAAAAATGAATAAAGATAGATTGTTATATTGTATTACTATCATAATATTAATACATGTTATTTGATATATAAAACACATAACATAAAATAAACAGAATACATAATAATTTAAAACAGTCATAATAAAAATATTGTAAAATCTATGGCATGGCAAGGGAGAATATAGTAATTGGCATGAGGTAAAGCTGAGAGTCGTAGACTACAGGAGGGTATGGTCCTGAGGTCAGTAGTGAATAGTAACTACAGTATTATTGTAACTCACACTAGGTTGTGGCAGTCAACAGGTTTTACAGACTCTGTCACAATATCACCAACAGTAATCCACAGCAGATGCATGTCACTTGCAGCTGTCACAAGTAAGCTACTCTACGATCTATTCATTGCAGACCTCAAGGGCCCTCCACACCAATTTTGTAGCCTGTTTTACCCTATGCCAATTAATGCATTGGATGCTAAAGTGGTTAAGCACATTATAGACGTGGAACTGAATTATTAGGCTTCAAATTAACGTTAAACTGAAGTTGGCTCTGGACCACTTCTTTCACCTCTAATTTGGGGATGCACCAGGAAATAAGCTTTGGCTCAGTGTGCCTTACCGGGCCAAAAATTCTAACCCCAAAAAAAAAAAAAAAACATTCTGGGTCGGCATGGAAGGACTGATTTCCAACCATGTCATTTTATGTAATATGACATTATCTGAATGTTTATTTTCAGGATCTGAGCAGGTACTGATCATTTTTATATTGTCTTGCGAGTGCACAAGAAACATGTGGTAACTTTGGAATAGCAGGTTTTGGAGGTGCGGTCATGTTGAGGCCAGAGGCGCCACTATTTTTTTTGGCTGGGCTCCGTGGCATGAATTAGATTGCACACTGTCTATGACAGCAGTGCAACAGAGCATCACCAACTTAAAATGATTTAGCCACTGCAATGAGGGAGTGCCCCCTCACTGCAGGGCATGGCTTCCATGGTGTAACATTTCAATAAACATGGCATGCTCCCTGCCGGCCACTCACAGTCACTAGGAAGCCGACTTCAAGGGTGCCCAATCCCCCAGTCAACATATGTGGCCCCTTTAGTGTTGTGGTGTGTGAGGGGGTGCCCAATCCCCCTTGGCATCTTGCCCCCAACACACAGACATGCTTGCCGACAGGGGTGCCCAATCCCTCTGTCGGCATGTTTAACCCCCCAACCCCATCACACCGGCATTTTCCTGACACAGCTCCATCCCGATGGCCCAATTGTGTGCCACACTGGGAGCCCACCCTAGTGTGGCTAACATGCCCCTAAGGAATGTGCCACACTGAAGCCCCAGTGTGGCAAAACCTGTAAAAGCAGAAAACGGTCAGCAGTGGTTTTTCCCTGTTACCTGCAACAAAGGAAATAGTCCTCACCATCGGGTCCTCCCCTGCCCGCACTCCACCCTCTGAGCACCCCACCTCCCGCACACACCCTCACTCCATACTTACCCAGTGTGATGATCTTCAGTGGACCAGGAACATGTCTGCACTCTTCAAAGCAGACCATGAACTGAAGAAATGCCAGTAAGCTGTATAATGGCATAAATAGTTTTTTTTCAACTTTGGTTCATATCTCGGCCATTTTTGTGAATTTTGACACCTAATTTTCATCTTAATTATATTAATACGACCCCATAAAGATACCGGGAGTTTGTCCCATCTCTCTAGCTCTTGAGTGATTCCCTGCAAAAGAGGGTCCAGATTTTCTTTAAACCACAAGGAAGGATTACTCGTTAGTTTTATACCTAAATACTTAATAGCCCAGGGTGACCAGCATAATCCCAGAGAGATAATGTCGGTCTTGAAAACTTTATGGTTAAGAGGGAAAAAGGATGTCTTATTGGGATTTAACTTGTAATTTGAGAAACTACTAAATCTATTAACATCCCTTAATATGTTCGGGATAGATATTACAAGGTTAGCCAGATGTAAGACGAGGTCATCAGCGTACGCTGTTATTTTCACTACCTCATTCCTAATGGGAATACCTTGTATTCCTTCATTGTTGAGAATATGTTGAATAAGGGGTTCCAGATAAAGACTGAAAAGTAATGGAGAGAGAGGGCAACCCTGCCTTGTACCTGACCACAGCGTGAAAGACTTGGAGAAGGTCCCATTCCCTGAAATCCTCACTGTAGGATACCGGTAAATTGCCCTGATCCAATCCATGAACATGGATTGGAATCCAAATGCCTTAAGGGCTTGAAATAGAAAAGTCCAATTAACTCAATCAAATGTCTTCTCGGCATCCAAGGAGACCAACCCACAGGATATATGGCATCCCTGGACTCCGAGAAGACATGCGCGAGGGTACGCAGGTGATCTGAAGATGCACGTCCTCTCATAAATCCCACTTGAGACATACCCATGAGATCTGGGAGGACCAGGGTTAGTCTATCTGCCAATATCTATGAGAGAATTTTGACATCTTGATTCAGCAAAGATATTGGCCCATAGCTCTGAACCAGTTCTGGGTCCTTGTCCAGTTTAGGTAACAAAACTATCAACGCTTCAAACAAATGTGCACCTGCCGTCTCTCCAGAAAAAATGTGCAAATAGAGACGATGCAGCACAGGTAGTAATTGTTCCCTGAAAACTTTATAAAATAAGGCAGAAAACCCGTCTGGACCCGGGACTTTACCCAGAGGTAAGCCCTTTATAAGAGCAGCTATTTCTTCCTGTGATAAAGGGGAAGATATGAATTTCTTTTGGGAGTTAGATAGTAACAGAAGATGTGCTTCCCTGAGATATTCCTCCAGCTTTTGAATGGGTGGAGGACTATTCATATCCCTATATAATTGCTCACAAAAGGTAACAAACTCCTGGACTATCTCAGAGGGGGATACCTTCAGGATCCCATCTGACTGTGACCTAATTAGGGGTATAAATCTTGCTGACTCTTGTTGCTTTAGACATAAAGCCAACAGGCACCCCGCTTTTTCTCCTTGATCTGTGAAACTGGCCTTTGTGCAGATTATAGCCAGCTCTATTTTTTCTCTTAACATTCCCAAGTATTTATCTTTATATATTAAAAGCTTTTGTGACTCCTCTTGAGAAATTTTATCTGGCTGTATATTTTCTAATGCCCGTATCTGGGACGATAAGGACAATAACTCTGTTTCCTGTGCCCTCTTCCTCTTTGTAACTAGACTAATGAGAATGCCCCTTATATAAGCCTTAAAGGCTCCCCGTAAAATATCCGGCCTTGCACTATCTATTGGGGTAGTGGAAAAGGAAAAAATCTATCTGCTCTTTCACCAATCCTCGATACTTTTCATCTTTTAGTAATTGTTCATTTAATTTCCATCTGGTCTGTCTTTTGGGAATGTTAAGGAAAGCCAGATTACCCAGGACTGAGGTATGATCCGATATTGGACCCGGTTGGATCGAGGTGGACAATACCCCCAGCAAGAGCTCATGAGAAACTAACAAGTAGTCAATGCGAGACTGCGTGCCATGTACTGGCGAACAATAAGTATATTCCCTAATGTTAGGGTGTGTGACTCTCCAGACATCGCACAACCCACACTGATCCATCATTTCTTTAAAGGCCCTATGCCCAGGGGACAGTCCCCTAGACCCAATGCTTGATCTGTCAAGATTCGGATCACAGACCAAATTAAAGTCTTCCCCTAAGATAATTGGAATAGGGAGAATAGGAAGGATCGTAGAGATCAGTTTCATGAAAAAAGAGGGATCATCTGTGTTTGGTCCATAAATGCTACCTAGAACAAATGGCATGGCCCAAATAGTACCCTGAACTAAGATGTATCTGCCCTCTGTATCCTTAAACACCTGAGAAGGGACAAATGGAATGTCTCTATTAATCAGTATCATGACCCCGCAACTATTGGTTTCCCCTGAAGCATAAAAAATCTGGCCTATCTGTTGTCTCCGAAGTTGTAATAATCCACTAAGTGAGATTCTTGTAAAAATTATATCTGGGCACGCAGCAGACTCAGGTGTTAAGTACCTGGTATTGTTTCAGTTTTTTCCTGATCCCCTTCACATTCCACGTAGCAATATTAATATTCTGAGCCATCTATTATGTCAGGTATAAATCCAGATAAGACATCTATCGTATACTGCAAACATGAAACAGGTGATTCTATTCCACTGAACCTGCTGTGCCAGTCTCCTGCCTCCCAACCCTTCCCTTATTAAGCCCCTGTCTCTCCCCACCCACCCAAGTATCCCTCGAATAATTCACAACTTCAGTAACCCCAGAACACTGTCCAAAAAACCACCCACCCAAACCCCTCTCTTATCGCTAACAACCTTCAGCAATACTCCGTTTAATACTCCTCCCCCAGCCCCCCGTAAAACCGTCCCCAAACCCTACATTATTTATAATTCAATCCCGCTTTTTGGGATGTTAATAGTAAAGAAGGAGAGAGGACTCAACATTATTGCAGTACAGGCCATTGTATCCCTCTTCTATCCCCTAATGAGAGCCATTGAAAGCAAGCCAGTATCGGTAAGGCATCACCACCAGAAACATCGTGGCTTGCTAGGGCATGTGGCTTGCTAGATATAAAAAGGCACCGCGTGGTGCAATGTCAGGAAGCCAGCCACAGCAATACATAAAATTCACCATGCGGGCCATTGTCTCAATAAGCTCTCCAGCCCCATAGGGACAGGCCTCCGTTCCTCTCCTTTAATTTGTTGTGCCCTTGCGCCAGTAAACCCCTGCATTTCTCTGGCCTTAACGACCGTTAACACTTAATGCATGAAACACAAGCTCCCTCCTGTGTTGCAAACGCGTAACTGCACACTGGTGCTTTATAAGGGAAAGGACATCACAGCCCTTATAATTAAATTCCCCCAAAAGCCAAAAACTTTTACCAGGCCCATCCTTACCAAACTCCTACAGGGGAAGGGGAGACTAAATATTACTGAGTTGGATTTGTTTTCTCCAAACACGAAAACTAATGAGAAATTACTTAATTACATGAAACCCCAGACCCATACAAAACAAACAAGAATATGCATCCATAATTGGATCACTATGAAAACAGAAGGGTCCCTTCTGCCCCTTAATTGGGCTGAAATGAGAGTCCAATAATGTTTAACTGCTTCTTTCCAGAAGATTCTTTTGCATGAATGCCCAGTCTTCTCAGATCGATTCTCGTCTTGTCAGGAAAGTCCTGAGGCCTTTCATGTGTCCCTAAAGAGATCTGGCAGGGATACTTTTAAGCCAGCAAGTGCTGCCTTGGGGTCTTCGTAGGTAGCCCAGGAACCAGCCACCTGTACCTGTAGCCTGGCCGGGTACCCCATACGAAATTTAAGTCCAGCAGCAATGATTTTTGAGACAACCGGATGAAATGCCGCACATTTCAAATGGCAAATGGACAGAACCTGGGATATCTTGCACTATTCTAAGCTTAGCTTGCTTCCAACGAACTTCTTGGAGTTCTCTTACTTTGTACAGAAAATGTTGTCGCTCTAAAAAATTTAAGAAACGAAAAATTATAGGTCGGGGCATTGCTCCAGGAGGGGGCTTCGATCTTAATGACCTGTGGGATCTCTCTATAATATATTTGGCCCCAAATGGGGAAGGGCCAGCAATCTTCTCCACCAGCTTCTGGGTAACAGCAATGGTATTCTGGCCCTCCTCTCCCTCTGATAGCCCAAGGATCACTACATTATTTCTCCAGCTACGACCTTCGAGGTATTCAAGCTTAACCTCAAATCTGGACAATTTCTGGCACATAGCTGCCATCTCAGACTCGAACCTTTCCACTCGCTTCTCTAAAGAGAAGATCCTAGTCATGTTGTCTGAGGTAGCAAGAGTAATCTCTTCTATTTTTGTCATGAGCGATTTCATTTCTGATGCCATCTCCTTAATCTCATCTCTAAATGGTTTGAATTCTTCCAGAAATTTAGACAATGTGAGCGGCTACTGATCCGCACCTTGATTCAAAGCATCTCCCTTCTCCGCTCCACTTGAGGCCCCGGAAGTTTTGGGGGCCTTTTCTGGTGTAACTGGTGGGGTGTGTTTCTGCTGTTGCTTTTTCATGTAGACATCCATTCTCTCTCAAAATCGCTCTGCAAGGGCACCAAGCTGTAGGGAACCAGAATAGCACAAAATTGTAGGTTTAGAGATTGAGAAAATATACCAGATAACAATTAGAAAGAGACAGAAGGCTGGAGCTGTACAGAGGAGCGACTATCCGGTAGCTTGCATCATGTGGTCCCCCCTTGGCACCTAATTTTCAACATAGGGTTCTTGGAACCCCACCTCATGAATTCAGTCACTGTCATCTCATTATTAGGTCCCAAAAGGTGATTCCGCAGTCACTGTGCGGAATCACCTTTTGGGATGGATTAACAAAATGACAGTGATATTCATGAGGTGGGCTCCCAAAAAGCCTATGTTGCAAATTTGGTGAAAAAATTCAGAAAAATCACTGTGTTACAAGCGTGCATTGTGAAGTTTCCACACACGCTCATAACTTCGAGAATTTTTAATATTTTTACTCCAGATTTTCAACATTGCCATTTTTTCACAGCTCCTTATGAATAGTACAGCTGTCATTTTCCACATCCTGCCCAAAATGTATTTTCGTACATCCGGCGCACAATGGCACAGTCACTGTAGGAAAACAATTTTTGGGACAGATTAAGAAAATCACAGTAACTCTGTTCATGAGCAAAGATCCCAAAATGCCTATGTTTAAAATTTGGTGACAAAATTCAACAAAATGACTATGTTACGAGCATACATTGCACAGTTTCTACGCACAGTCATAACTTCAAGAACTTTTAATATTTTTACTCTAGATTTTCAACATTGCCATTTTTGCACACCTCCTTATGAACAGTACAGCTGTAATTTTTCACATCTTGCCAGCAATGTGATTTCGCACAACTGGCACACAATGGCGCAGTCGCAGTGGGAAATCAATGTTCGGGACAGAGTAAGAAAATCGTAGTGTAACTGTTCATGAGCAGAGGTCTCAAAATGACTATTTAAAAAATTTGGTGAAAGAATTCCAAAAATGACTGTGTTACGAGTGTGCATTGTGCAGTTTTCATGCATGCTTGTAACTTCAAGAATTTTTAATATTTACACTCCAGATTTTCAAAATTGCCATCTCTTCACATCTCCTTATGAATGGTGCAGTTGTCATTTTTCACATCCTGCCTGAACTGTGTTTTCACACGTGGCGCAGAATGGCGTGGTTGCTGTGGGAAATCAACATTCTGGACAGATTAACAACATCACAGTGCAACTTCATGAACAGAGGTCCCAAGTGCTTTCATGAGGTAGGGTCACAAAAAGGCCATGTTGAAAATTTGGAGTGAAAATGCCAACAAACGCCTGGGGCATTGGGGTTGCTAACCATGACATCCCACCCTGTACAGACTAACAGGCATCAGGGGTGTGCCTTTGGATTGTCAGCTGTAATGCTCACACCATTGCACATACACCCCCTTTCTGCAGCCACTGAAAGGCATCAGGGTGTGTCTTGGACTCTTCGGCCCCAAAGTTCACCCCTTTCTCCTATACTACACCCATCTCAACGAACTTCCTTAAGGAATGATGTGATCATAAGGCCTGATGACCCCAAAGTACAACACAACACTTATCAGAGTCTGCAGAGTAGGGTGAAGTGAAATGACATGAGCATTATGGCCAATGACCCAAAGGAACACCTCAATGCCTGTCACTCTCTGCAGGGTCGGGTGGGGTTGACGTCAGTTCCATACTTCACTACCATTCCTGTTA
The DNA here is from genome assembly GCA_016271365.2 of Neoceratodus forsteri. Taxonomy (NCBI): domain Eukaryota; kingdom Metazoa; phylum Chordata; order Ceratodontiformes; family Ceratodontidae; genus Neoceratodus; species Neoceratodus forsteri. The sequence goes on from CM028136.1 coordinate 828,300,103, forward strand.
TGCATCCCTCTAACTCCTGCACTACCAATGCCAATGCCAGTAAGACATTTGGCATTGACAGATGCTTGTTTATTATTGGTTCTGGAGATTAACATACTCCCTCAGTAAGTCTTTTTCTAGAAGGAAGACTGTAAGTGGTGAAAAGATCCATAATGAAGGTGAAGGGAGTGGTGGACACTAGACACAATGTGTCATATGTGCATTAAGTGGTCATGTTCCCAGTGGTGTTAGACAAGGGGTACTAAGTAGCTACAGCTATGCTATCTGAGCAAAACACAGTTAAAATGTATGAAAAAAAAATCAAGTTAGAATACAGGTCAGCTGTATATAAAAATGTGATATCTAACAGGGGAAAAGTGAAAATTTAGATGAGATGGACATTCATGTTTGTGTAATATTTTGCTAGGAACATGACAGCATTTAGGAGGGAAAGCTTGGACAGCCCATTCAGGCCTGCTCTTTCTGCTAATGACAGCTTGTCCATTGTGGGTTTCAATATCTACAGCACTCCCCCAACCATTACCTCATGGGTTATGTTCACCTGATAGGCTGTTGAAGGAAAAAAATAGCTCTTTCTCTCCCCCCAGCTGCTGGAGGTCTGAGTCCAAGTAAGGAGGAAGGAGACTACTGAAGACTACAGGATGTTCCTGTCCCAGAACAGGAAAGGCGAGAGTTGTAAGGGTATGTAGGCAGTAGGAAAGTAGGTGGAAAAATATGAAGAGGGAGGACAGAGTAAGCAAACAAAGCAACAGTAGAGGGGACACAAAATAAGTCATGATAGGAGTGGTGCAGTGCAATGGCTGTAGGGTGGCAGTGTTCCGGGAGACATTCTGGAGGCTGCGATGCTGCCTATTTACAGGCACCTCTCTGGTCTGAGGGAAGAGGCTGCCCCGTCTTCAAGCTCACCTGGCTAGGATTCGTGAAACCTCGTCCCACAGCCAGAGACCACCAGGGCCACCGCCACTTTCTCAGAGGTTGCCAAGAAAGAGGAGAGGAGAGGTTGGACCAAGGTGAGCTCAGAGAGGGAGAGGGAGGTGGAACAAAGGTGCATCCCTCCAGCTGTACCTCTCCACAATTCATATGCTGTTCTGGTGAAGAGTGGTTCCTCTATGGAGGCACCTGCAGTGGAGACCAAGGAGGATGGCTGGGAACTTCCACAAAGGAGACCCACAGGAGGGTGGCACGAGACCCCACAGGGAAAGGAAACAACTCCTGGTGGGGGATTCAGTTATTAAGGGGGTAGAAGTGGGGGGAGGAAGGGGAGAGGGAGGTAAGATGCCTGCCTGGTGCCACGGCTTGGAGGGACAGGAAGCGAATCCTCAGGATGGCGGGAGCAGTTGCAGGAGAGAGGAAGCTGGATGTCATTGTCTACCTAGGGACAAATGGTCTGGCCGAGAATGGGATCAGAGCAGTGCAAGAGAAATTTTGTAGAGTTGAGGAGGGGCCTTAGACAGTAGCACATGCGATAACCTTCTCATAGATGCTGCCTGTCTATGGCAAGGATGATGCTAGGGTACTCCGCATCATGGGATTCAGTGAATGGTTGAAAAAATGGTGTGGGGCTCAGGGTTTTGGCTTCATTGGTGACTGGGGGGGTCACCTGGAGGGATGCGGGCCTATACAGGCGCAATGGTCTGCATCAGTCCAGAGGGACCAGGATCCTAGGTGATAGGTTTAAATGCTTCATTGGCAAGTATTTAAACTAGCCAAGGGGGAGGTACTGAAAAGGAGCAGGGAAATTCAAGCCTCCCCCCACATAACACAGTAACTAGCAAGGTAAACACCAAGGTAGAGAAGTCATTCGGGAGCAGGACAGGGGTAAATGCAAAAAAAGGCAAAGACAGTAAGTGATGGGGCTAAAAGGGGTAAGGCCATCAAAAAATAGAGGGTGATGAGTACCAATGCCCGTAGTCTGTGTAAGAAGCTCTCTGAACTAGTGGCCTTGATGGAAGAGGGATGCCTGGATAATGTGGCAGCCACTGAAACATGGTATTCAGAAAACCATTACTGGGATGTCAACATACCAGGATATGCAACCTACAGGGTAAAAGAGGAGGAGGAGTAGCTTTCTATATAAGGGAAAGGATTAAAGCAACAGAATTAAAGAGTAAACATGAAGTAGATGAGTCAATATGGGTCACCCTGGAGACTAGAAATTGCACCACAATCCGCATGGGAGTTGTTTACAGACCCCCATCTCAGGGGGAGGGAATGGACAAGGAAATGATAGAAGGTATCCTTAAAATTGCAGAAAAAGAGGAGATACTGTTGATGGGGGACTTGAATATACCAGATGTTAACTGGAGCACCTTTGCTGCAGGCACATCCAGGAGCAGGGTCATTCTTGATGCCCTACAAGGGGCATGCCTCAGACAGCTAGTGTTTGAACCCACTCGGGAGGGAGCAATCTTAGACCTAGTACTCTCAAATGGGGACGGAGAAAGGATCTCGGATTTAGAAGTGGGTAGCCATCTGGGAACAAGCGACGACCAAACAGAGTGGTTCACAATAAACACAGCCATAGGCTATACAAAAGCAAGAGTATTGGAGTTTATGAGGGCTGACTTTGGGAAAATGAGAGAGTGCTTCAGAAAAGCACTAGCAAATGGATATGAAGGAGGGGTAGAGGAACAATGGGGAAAAATCAAAACAGTCATCACAGAGGCAACAAGCCTTTATGTGAAGCGAATCAATAAAACAAAATGAAGGAAAAAAACACTATGGTTCTCAAAAGAGGTGACAGTGAAGGTTAAGGAGAAAAGAATAGCATTCAGGAAATACAAGGCAACACTGAAGGAGCAGGACAGAGAACTTTATCAGTTAAAGCAGAAGGAAGCAGGGAAGGCAGTCAGAATAGCAAAGGCCCAAACCTAGAAAAATATAGCAAATTCTGTTATGAAGGGGGATACAACCTTTTATTGATACATTAGGGAGCACAAAAAGACCAAGGGAGGGATACAGAGACTTAATGAAGGGGAGGGAATGTGGGCAGAGAGTGATAGTGAAAAAGCAGGGATACTGAATGAATATTTCTGCTCAATATTCACAACAGAAGAGGATAGGGAGGTACCTAAACCAATCAAGAGAAACTCTAGACAGGGGGGTCAATACCAGTCCATTCACAGAAGAAAAGGTTTTGAAAGAACTCTTGAAACTGAGGGTGGACAAAGCAATGGGGCCTGATGGGATTCACCCCAGAATTCTAAAAGAACTAAGGGTAGAACTAGTGACACCACTGACTACTCTCTTTAACAAATCATGGGAGAATGGGGTGGTACCTGAGGACTGGAGGAGGGTGGATGTGATTCCACTTCACAAAAGTGGGAGCAGGGCAGAGGCAGGAAACTACAGTATAGTTTGACCTCAGTGGTAGGGAAAATGATGGAATTACTTCTGAAGGAAAGAATTATTGAGTACCTAGAGGCCAGTGGGGCACAGGACCCAAGGCAGCATGGATTCACAGTGGGAAGGTCATGTCAGATGAATCCAATAGATTTCTTTGACTGGGTGACCAAAGTAGTAGACCAGGGAGGGGCTGTGGATATGGCCTACCTAATTTTAGCAAGACATTGGACACAGTCCCACACAAATGATTAATATACGACTTAGCCAGCCTTGGAGTGGGTCCCAAGGTGGTAGCCTGGATAAAAAAATTGGCTGGACAACAGGACGCAAAAAGTAATAGTAAATGGAGTCCACAGTGAAGAAAGGAGGGTAACTAGCGGGGTACCGCAGGGTTCAGTACTGGGACCGGTCCTCTTTAATGTCTTTATAAGTGACATTGGAGAGCACCTGGAAGGAAAAATGTATCTCTTTGCAGATGACACAAAGAGCTGCAACAGGGTTGATACACAAGGTGGGGTGGAAAGGATGAAAAGGGACTTGGCAAGGTTGGAGGAATGGTCAAATATATGGCAGCTCAGATTCAATGCAAAGAAGTGTAAGGTAATGCACCTGGGAAACAAAAACCCAAGGGAAGAGTACACAATGGAGGGTGAGATACTTACAACAACAAAAATGGAAAGGGACCTAGGAACAATTAAATCAGATGACCTAAAGGTGGGCAAGCAATGTGAGATGGCAGTAAGGATAGCTGCAGGGATACTGAGATGTATAGGGAGAGGTATCAACAGTAGAATACAGGAAGTTGTTATCCCTCTGTACAGACAGTTGGTGAGACCCCATCTGGAGTACTGCGTTCAGTTCTGGAGACCCCATCTCCGCAAAGACATAGACAGAGTAGAGGCTGTTCAGTGGAGGACAACCAAAATGGTGTAGGGTCTACACCAGAAGACATATGAAGAGAGACTAAAGCAGCTTAATATGCATACCCTCGAGGAAAGGAGGGAGAGGGGGCATGATAGAAGCTTTCAAGTACCTCAAGGGAATTAACAAAGTCCAAGAGGGCAGCATCTTTCAGAAAAAGAGATGTACAAGAACAAGGGGCATAATTTGAAGATAGAGGGGGGATGGCTCAGAGGTAATGTTAGAAAGTATTTTTTCGTGGAGTGGGTTGTGAATGCATGAAACAGTCTTCCTGAGGAGATTGTGGAGTCAAGAACAGTGGGATAATTCAGGAATGCATGGGACAGACATAAATCAATTCTAGTGAGGGGTAGAAGGAAGTAAGCAGTTGGTTAACTAGAATCTGCAGCTTATTCATCAGGTAGGGAAATGGGCAGACTAGGTGGGCCAAGCGGTCCTTATCTGCCATCACATTCTATGTTTCTATGTGACTTCTGAAATCCAGTCCTCCAGCCCCTGACCATCTCAGGTAGCTAATCATGGCAGTGTTCAAGCACGCCATCTGGAACTGAGGAGACTACTAGAACTGGAGTGCCTAGGATTGGGATTAGAGTCAGGCCACTTGTCAACACAGGTACTCTATTGAGGTGGGAGGCGGCAGACATGCAAGCATGTGATCAAATATTTAGGTCAGTGAGTTCTCATTAGGATTATTCCTAGCCTTTCTATATTAGTAACTTTGACCATTCCATAGTAGTGCCATGTATACTGAATGCATGGAAAAGACACAAAGTGGCACCTCAGACTCTAGACACTGTGAGGTGCCATGTATCTTGCCCTAGAGCCACTGCAGTAGGGGATATAGAGGGACACAAACCTGGTCGGGTTGGACTAGTGAACCAAGGGTCCAGCTGAAAGAAGACCAGGTACAATCTGCTGCATCCGCTCATGAGGGGCTGCAGGAGTGTCCACACTGCCACAAATGTCATCCTTGCTCATAGAGGGAGGGGGAAGCAAGCTTGGTTTGAAATAAGATGCCATTTTAAAAGACACAGTATGTTATGCTGTTCATACACCTATCTATGAGCATCCAAAATGAGCAAATATTAAATAGGGCAATACTCAATGACCAGTGTGGTTCTGGACCCTCAGAAAGAAAAAGGGAGGGCCAGACTAAGAAGTAAGTAAAAGTTGGGAGGTTTAGTCTAATGTGAAAGAAATTACATCTATCGTAAAATACTGATCATAGATGCCTAGCAGGAGTTCTGATCATAAGCAAAGGGTTTAAAAGTACCTGAAACAGAGAGTAAGACATTTTCCTTGTGTAAAAATAAGAGGTACAGTGAGTGCTACAGCCTGATTGATGTAGCTAGAAGAACTGAGGTGCTACCTGAGATGGTCAGGGGCTGGGGGATTGGATTTCGAAAGTCACGTGTGCATCAACAGCATTAGAGCCACCAGCACTTCTGTAAGAACAATGAAAAACATAATAATTAGACACAAAGCAGCTTGCATTTCTCATGAGCTCTGTATTTCTTCTCGCCGTTATTTATTGCTAAGGCCATATGCATGAAAACAGGATCTGTGTGTTCTGAATCACAGAATCATAGAACTTGACAGCAGAAAAAGACCCCATGGTCCATCCAGTCTGCCCTTACCCTCTAGACTACCGCCTCCTTCGAACCCACCCTCCCCCATAGCCCTTTATCCCTGTCCCAAGCCCTCTTGAATCCCGCACTGTCTCCACCCCCACAACCTCCTCTTGAAGCCTGTTCCAGGCATTCACCACCCTCTCTGTAAAGAATCACCCCCTCACGTTCCCTCTGTAGTGTCCCCCTTGTAGTCTCAGTCTATTCCCTCTAGTAGCAGTGTCCTTCATTTTGAATATGCCCCCCAAGCCCCCTTTGTTTAATCCCTTGACATACTTGAAGGTCTCTATCATGTCTCCTCTCTCCCTTCTAGTCTCCAGGGTGTATAGCTCCAGCTTGCAGCATCTTTGCTCATATGGTTTGCCCTTCATCCCTAGCACTATCTTGGTCGCTCTTTACTGAACCCTTTCAATCATGTCTATGTCCTTTCGTAAGTGAGGCCTCCAGAACTGGACTCCGTACTGCAGGTGAGGTCTCACCATAGCTTGGTACAGAGGCATTAGGACTTCTCTACTCCTGCTGGTGATTCTCCTGCCAATACTAGCCAGCATCCCATAAGCCTTCCCCACCGCCTTAGTACACTGTTTCCCACCTTAGAGTCACTACAGACTACTGTACCCAGATCCTTCTCCTGCTCTGTTGCCATTATTTCCTCCCTTCCCATTTTGTACTCTGTCCTCAGGTTACCATGTCCCAGGTGCATAACCACACACTACCTGATGTTAAATTTTAGGTGCCAGGTCTCTGCCCACTTTTCTAGCGTCCTTAGGTCCTGACGCATGTCCTCCACCCCACCCTCAGTGTCCACCCTATTGCAGATTTTCATGTGATCCACAAAAAAGCACCACCCATCCTTTCAGTCCATCCATAATGTCATATATATAGATACTAAAGAGGAGCGACTCCACCAATGACCCCTGGGGTACCACACTCATCAGTTGCCCCTTGCTAAAGTGCTCTGCTTTCACTACCACCATCTGGGTCCTGTCAGCTAGCCAGACTTGCACAACCTAGTTATTTTGTCCCCCATCCCCAAACTTCCCAGTTTATTGACCAATCATCTGTTGGGGATGGTGCTGAAGGCCTTACTGAAGTCTAGGCAGGCCACGTCCACTGCCCCCCCGGACTATTTCCTGCATCACCCAGTCAAACAATTCAATAAGATTGGACTGGCATGACTTCCCCCTTATGAACCCATGCTGGTTGTTGTTCAGCCAATCCATTCCCCTCTAGGTACTGTGCTACTCTCTCCCTGATGAGTGCTTCTATTACCCTCTCTACCACTGTGGTAAGGCTGACTGGACGATAGTTTAGCCTGCTCCTATTGCATATTCCCAACCTGATGTCATAATACTCTGCTTGTAATATCACATTTATTACCATGGCAACAGACTGTGATGTCACAGCAGAGCATTATGATTTCAAGTAGTAAATAAACTGCAGGGGTAGATGAGCTATAAGGGATTAAGATCCTGTTTTGTGGGAACATCATCAGTTATAAATAATCAGGAGGAGAAATCTACAGAATGTAAATTAAATAAATGCTGAATTGTGACTAAATATTGCATTTTCCAAAGGCTTCCAAGAGGCGTCAGTGGCTCTTTAAATGGCCATGTTAAACAAGACACAGCACAGCAGACAATTACTTAACCCCCCATCAGTTCTTAAACCCAAATTTTGGGGGGGCCAAGTTATCACCAGATGTATCATGCTTAACTCTGCTAATTTAACTGCTCATCTGCAACTTGAGTATTTTTTATGTTGGCTCACGCACATGCAACCAACATATTGCAGTAGTAGCAGATTTGGAGGCATGGTCACTCTTGGGCGAATGCAGGGCATGCATCAGTAGGTGCGTCCCTCATTCTCCAATAAGCCTGCATGCTGGCACCACACCATGAATACATAATGTGGTGAGCACACCTAACGAAATGTCCGCTGCAATGCGAGCACAGCTTGTCATATGCAGAGGCACCTCCAGATGTGTTTGCCCTGGTGAAAAAGTAAAAACATGGTGCCACACTGCCTGCCATAATGCTGACTTTGGGGGTGCCCAATCCCCCTGTCAGCATGTCCTGATACACTGTATGTGCCGATGTGGGGAGCCCACTCCCTGTCTGCATCATGCACCCCCCCATTTGTTATGTGCCAAGGGGGGGGTGCCCAATCCCCCATTGGCAACAGCACCCCCCCAAAACACTTAGGTGGCACTCTGGGAACACACCCCAGGGTGCCAAATCCCCTGAAAAAGAAAAAAAGTCCTGTGATTTTTTTTGTTTTTTTTTGTTACCCCTGTGAAAGAAGAAAACTGTCCCTTGAGGTCTCCCTGTCCCCTTCCACAACCTGTGCCCACCCTCTGCACACCCTGCCTCCCCACACACGCCCTCACCCCATACTTACCTCTGGAATCTGGCGTGATCGATCTTCGGTGGACCGGGAACACTTCTGCACTCTTCAAAACTGACTGCGAACTGAAGAAATGCCGGTAAGCTGTATAATGGCATAAATAGGGATTTTTCAACTTTGGTGCATATCTCGGCCATTTTTTGGAATTTTTGCACCAAATGTTCAACATGGGGTTATTGCGACCCCTCCTCATGAATTCAGTCACAGTCATGGCATTATTCAGTCTCGAAAGGTGATTTTGTGGTCACTGCGCGGAATCACCTTTCGGGACTGAGTAATGAAATGACAGTGCCACTGTTCATAAGGGGGTCTCTCAAAAGCCTATGTTGCAAATTTGGTGAAAAAATCTAATCAATGGCTGTTTTATGAGCGTGCATTGCACTGTTTCCACTCAAGCTCGTAACTTCGTGAATTTGTAATATTTTCACTGCAGATTTTCAGCATTAGCATTTTTCCACACCTCCTTATGAACAGTACAGCTGTCATTTTACATAACCTGGCTGAAATATGTTTTCGCACATCCAACACAGAATAGCGCAGTCGCTGTGCGAAATCAGTTTTTTGGACAGTTTGAGAAAATGACATTGACACTGTTCATGAGCAGAGGTCCTAAAATGCCTATGTAGAAAATTTGGTGCTGAAAATCCATGCACCCTTGTAACTTCGCTAATTTGCAATATTTTCATGCCAGATTTTCAACACTGGCATTTTTCACATCTCCTTATCTACAGTACAGCTGTCATTTTTCATACCCAGCCCAAAATGTGTTTCTACACCTGTAGCGCACAATGGCATGGTCGCCGTGGGAAATCAACTTTTGGAACTGATTAACAAAATCACAGCACCACTATTCATGAGGGAGGTCCCAAAATGCCTATGTTGAAAATCTGGCTAAAAAACTCCCAAAAATAATTGGGTCACGGATGTGTGTTGCGCAGTTTCTATGCATGCACATGACCACCAATTTTTCATATTTTCACTCCAGATTTTCAACGTTGCCATTTTTTTACTTCTCCTCATGAACAATACAGATGTAATTTTCCACATCCTGCCCAAAATGTGTTTTTGTCCCTGTGTCGCTAAATGGCATAGCTGCTGTGCAAAACCACCTTTCAGCTAACAAACTGATAGTGCCACTTTTCATGAGGTGGGCTCACAAACAGCCCATGTTGAAAATTTGTAGTGAAAATACTAACACACGCCTGCGGTGTTAAGGTTTTCAACTGTAACACCCCACCCTGTAGAGACTGACTGGCATCAGGGGTGTGACTTGGGATCATCAGCTGTAACGTTCTCATCATTCCACCCCCAACCCCACCCTGCAGCCAGTGACAGGCATTGTGGTGTACCTTGCACTGTTTGGCCACAAAGTTCACCCCACTCTTCTATATTACACCCCCCTCAGCATATTTCCTTATGGAATGGGGTAAGTATAACGCCCAAAGACCCCAAAGCACACCACAACACTTGTCAGTGTCTACAGGGTAGGGTGAGGTACAATGGCATAAGTGTTATAGGTGACAACCTAAAGGCACACCCCAATGCCTGTCGGTCTCTACAGGGTGAGGTTGGAGGTGGGGGTGGGGTTGACATCACTTCAATACTTCCCTGCCATTCCTATTATGTGTGTCTGACTCTGGCACTATCAATGCCAATGCCAATGCCAATGCCAGTGAGACAACATTTGGTATTGAAAAATGCTTGTTTAGGAATGCAGTGAACTGTTGAAGTATACCATCCTCCAATGGATATTAAAGGGACACCATCAACCTTTTTTGCATCATATTATTTCTTGCTGAAAACCAACGTTTTATGATTGGTTACCTCTCTAAAATTCATTGATGTTGCTGGTTGTTTTATCTAGAACTAGAACCAGAGAACTACAAGGAAAGTTGGTCAGCTCACAGATCAACACAAACACAGCCCACAAGTAAGGACAACCAAATGTGGATTTACCACAAATAAAAATTTAACGGCAATCAAAACAAGCCAAGCACATGGAGAATGTGCAGGCAGAACACACCAGTGTTTTGCACGCACTGTTCTTGAACAGGAAGCAGTGTTCAGTGTGTGCTCAAATCCTTTCACGCAGTATGTTTAATCAGGGGTAGGCACCCTTGTAGTGTAAAAGTGTGATAGCAAAAGTGTTTTTTCTGTGGCAGCTCATGGCTGCCATATAATCTATTACAGATTGACGTGCTAGATCGAGGAATACAGTACTCTTTTGATTGTAGTAAAAGGTGACGTTTTAAATTAAAATCATTCTGACTCAGCTATGCCACAAAATTTGCTTTCTGCTTCTTAGTCCCAGTTTTGAAATGTGTTACTGTGTGTAGCTTAAAATACAGCCACAAAGTGCATTGTGTCTGTACCTTTAAATGTATAGTGTAATTGGATTTCAGCACATTCAGAGCAATGCCCCATGCTGAAGAACAGTATGTTTAAAACACTGGGGGTTCTGCCTGTATTTCTTTCATTTGTTTGGCACGTTCTAGTTGTTATTAAATTTTATTTGTGGTGAATCTACATCTGGATGTCTTTCCTAGTGTGCTGCTTTTGTGTTGATCTTTGAGCGTCATCTGAAATAAGGTAACACTCGCCGTTCATGTGCACTCCCTACCCTGTGCTGTGTAAAGATGTCAACTTTGGTGCTCTGTGGAATTTTCAAGTTCTGCTGAAATGGAATTTCAAGGAATTTCTGAAAATTCCATCCAATTCTGTGGTATTCCATTAGTAGCGGAATTCTGAAATTTTGAAAGTGTAATTTTTTTTGTGGCTTCGTAATTTGTGGTTTACACTAACTGTCGATTCCTTTTCCACAATCTGTGGAAAATTGTTCTGCAGTTTATGTAATCTGAGGAAAGTTATTCAGGGATTTACCTAGAAGTGCCTTTCAGAATTTCACAGAATTCAAAAAGAAATTCCAAAAATCATTTAGAAGCGAATTGCCATTCTGTATAAATCCTGCTAGAGGAATTTCACTTTCCGCACAGCTCTAGTCAACTTCCATAATGTAAGGGTCACTCAAGATAATCTTATTTCATCCAGTTTGATTAAGATGAAGGTTAGCACATTAAGCTGTCTATATGAACTATAGACTCTCTTGATACTTACAACACAACACCTGGCAATCAGAGATACAGCGTTTCGCCAAAGGACACTCAGGGTGTGTGTCGCCTGCTACCTGACCAAGCCTCAGTCTCACCTTACGATTCGCTGATACAGTAGGAAACTAGTATGGAATACATAGGACATGTGATTGCTTGGCCTGTTGTGGTGCACTTGTGCAATGTAGTATGTTGCCTGTGCTACTAAATGGATGATGTTGCTGAAAGCTGTAATTAGCTCGGTACTGTTAGTAATGTGTTCGGATTGAAGTCTCTGTGGCCTTCTGAGATCTCTGTTTCCAAGGAACTACCACATGTTTGGGGTACCAGAGGCACACAAACCCTCTCGAGGAGGGTCCACCCCTAGAGATGTTGTAGGATGACAAGTCCTTTGGCTGAAGGTACCTTATGGAAGAAGTCCAGAAGAAGAGTGGTAAGCTACTGGATGCAGAGGGGAGGAAGGTGTGAGAAAAGTATTGAGCATCTAAAGGTGCTCAGGACATGCGCTAGTTTACAGCACTCAGAAGGGGCATGGTGCATGTCACCCCCTGCTCTTACGAACCACAATTTCACCTTGAAATTTTTACCACTAGAATAGGAAACTAATATGAAGTATGTTGGGCAGTTGACGGCTTGACTTGATATGGTAGATGTTTGTGCAGTGTGGTATGATGCTTGTGCTACTATTTGGATAAGGTTACTGAAAGCAGTCGGTAGCTTGGAAGTGTTAATAACTTTTTTGAAGTCTCTGTGGCCTTTTTGCCCCCCTTTCTATTTCCAAGGAACTAACATCCTTTTGGAGTACTGAAGGTACAGGGACCCTCTTGAAGAAGTTTCTACCCGTAGAGGTGTCACATGATGCCAAATCATTTGACTAAAGGTACCTTATGGAAAAAGTAATTGAGGCTGAAGCCTAAGGCATGAATGGAAAAGTCAGAACTTTGACTTTCACTAAGGAGCAAGGAAGGCCCTGATACTTGACTACCAGAAAATGGAAGAAGAGCCACCATTCAAGTCCCAACCTGTCCAGCAGAAATAAGACCAAACACTAAATAAACGACCTAATATTATGATCGTCGGCATGGAACGGAGGAAAAAAAAACTCTGAAGGAAACCTATGTGGATCCAAAGCTTCAGTTCACCAGCCTTCGAGGAAAATGAGATGCTACTGATTTGAGCATGCAGTAGGACATGTGCTATGATGCAGCAGACTAAGGAACATATGAGTGTTTCCATCTGATCTGAAGTTCTTCCACCCACAGAGGAGCTGAAAGCTGTCCTCTGGAAGTATAGCAGCTGCTATGCTAAGGACCTGTTTGGTTACCAGCACCCCAAGGAAAAGGAGAAGACTAAAGGCAGCTGCTCCAGTCCTGGCAGCCCAAAATTCTCCTGACGCATCTCACGGATATAAGAAATGGATATGAAAAAACATTCCCTTGGGTGGATTGATCAGGTGCAGTATGAAGCCATAGAAAGTGAATGTGTACTGATCATTGCAGTATTAAGCCACTGAAGGTAAAAGTGTACTACTCACTGTAGTACAAAGCCATAGAGGGAGAACATGTATTGGGCCCTTGAGGGGCAGAGAGTGGGCATATGCCAAGTTGTTGCAGGGTCCTGTGGTTTTATGACTTTGGGTAGGTGCCCATTGATGGTTAATGAGGCATTTGCCTAAAGTAGTAGGTAGAGCAGGAAAGGTAGATATATGGATAAAAGTAAGCCCTGAGGAGAGGAGTGGACAGCCACCTGGGCTCAGAGTACTACCGCATGGCAATCTGACCCATCTCAAGTCCTGCCTCAGTCGGCAAGATTGGTCACCAATATACAATTCTCATGATGTTGACTCAGCCCTTGATTACTACTTCACCACTTTCAATGCTGCCTGCCACTCCTATGCACCAGTAAAAAAGCATAAAGTCAAAGCTCTCTCTAATCCCTGGTTCACTGCTAAGTTTTTGGCCCAACTAAAAACAAGGGACCACCTCTGGGGAAAGCTAGAGCCACAGGCCCCCTGCCAGACATTCAAAGGTACAAACAGTCTCGCAACTACTGCACTAAACAAATCCGAATGATGAAGAGTTCCTGCATCAAGGAAGCCCTTACCAACACCTGGGGTGGCGGGAGACCTTTCTGGGACAATATCAGAAATATCATGGGAAAGCAGTCCAAATCCTCCTCTACTGTACTGACTGTTGATGGAGCCACTACCCTAGACCCAATGGTCTTGGCAAATACCCTCAATGCAACCTTCACCGACCTTAGTGGGGTCCTCCCCCCGGACTTTTTTTCAGAAGTAGACCCCTCAGAACCAACATGGCCTCCTGCAGCACCAAATCAGCTGCCTTTCCATTTCAAAAAAGTTAGGGAACATGAAGTCCGCAAATACATAAAAAAGGCTACCTCTAAGTCCAGAGCAAGTAGCGATACTATAGACCTTAAACTACCATACCTTACCCTGGAAGTGGTACTGCTCCCACTCACCAGAATTTTCAATCTCTCCCTCTGCCTTAGTCAATTCCCCAGCAAATGAAAATCTGCAGTTGTCACTCCAGTGTTCAAAAGTGGTGACAAGTCTTTACCTGGGAACTATCGACTGATATCGATACTGCCACCCCTCTCCAAGGCCCTTGAGCATATTGTTGCTGACCACTCACAGACAACCTGCGAAAGTGTAACATCCTCTGTGAACAGCAACATGATTTCAGGCAAGGGTAGAGCACATCAACCACCCTCCTGGAATTCACTGGAGCCATCCACAATACAATGGACAAAGGATACCTAACTGGAGCTGTATTCATTGACCTAACAAAGGCTTTTGACACTGTTCACCATGGCCTGCTTGTCAAACAGCTACTGGCTATTGGGCTCTCACAGGGTACTAGTGCTTGGTTAAAAAGTTACCTGGCCCAACGCTCACTCACAAAGAGTAAAAATCCCAGGAGTTTTCTCAAACTCAAATCCGGTTCTCTCAGGTGTCCCCCAGGGTTCCATACTGGGCCCTCTTCTCTTCAGCATATTTCTAAACTCCCTTCCTCAATCTTGCCCAGAACAAATAATCCTCTATACTGACAATGCCCTGACTCTCTCAACCCATAAGGACCCAAATCCCTTACTCCTCAGCCTGCAGCTTGCTTTCACCAAGGTTGAAAACTGGTTCTCAAAACACAAACTGGTCCTAAACCACAAAAAAACTAAATCCATGCTCTTCTCCAGCTCGCAAAACAAGAAAAGGCAAAATCCGCTTGCTATCAATACCTATGCAGGAAATACCCTCGAACAAGTGTCATCATTTAAACACATTGGAATCTCTCTCTCGACCCCTTCCTATCCTTTGGGACCCGCATTGATAGTATTGCGAAAATTGTGAGCCAGCGCATTGATATCCTATACCGAAACAGACAGTACCTTACCCAATCTGCGCTGAAGATTGCTATCCAAAGCTCTGTCATCTCTGTCATAGACTATGGCCTAATTATCTATGGCTCTGCCTCAACTACTGCTCTCAGGTACATAATGATCTCCCTTAACAAGGCCTGTCGGCTGCTCACTGGTGCCCAAAGATGCACTCATACATGTGAGCTCTACTTTCAGACGGGATAGTTACAACTCTCCAATTGCATAAAGTACCTTTCCTGCTTGATGGTGAAAAAATCTACCTTGGGCCTCACTCCACCATGTATCCAAGACCTACTACGCCCTAATACCAACCCCCGTTATACCAGAAGTTCGGAATGTCAGCTTTTCCAGATCCCCCGATGCTGCACCACTCAGGGCCAAAGATCCTTTGCCCACCGTGCACCCAGCTGATATAATGCCCTCAGCACTTACATCACCTCCTCCACCTCCATAGGATTATTCAAATCTAGGCTTCATCTTCACCTCACAGCCTCCAGCTCCTGTGACTGCTTCAATTAATTTCCCCCTCCATTTTTCTGCTTAGCCTTCCGTCCCTGATCTCTTTGACAAAGACGTGAGTCGCACTAGTCTCCCTATGTCTGCCACTACTTTCTCCTCTCTCCCCGACCCTTGTTTTCCCCATTGAATTATTCCAATCACCCTGTATGTGTTACTCAAATATTTTTATTCCATGATGCCATACCTGAACTGCTTAATACTGTTTAATGCTACTTCATAATTTGTTGCTTTTTTGTTTTAATTTTGTTTTGTTTGTACTCTACTTACATGGAACCTTTGTAAAAGAGCCATGGCTCAAAGCTATTGTAATTCCTAGATTTAATAAATAAATAAAAAAAGGTACCCCAAGTTAGCTCAGCCATGGTTGTGGAGGGGAGCAGTACAAAGCTGAAATTGAAGTGTACTGACCCTTTGAGGGGCAAAGGCAGATCAGTCCCCTGAGCAAAAAGGGTGGCAGGAAGACTCCCCAAAAATAGATGAAGCATGGCCAGAGCCACAGCTAGGAAGAACCCAGAAGCATACAGCACAAGAAAAGCATGCAGACATGGTGTTGCAGGCAGGGACAGAGTGAGCCCAAAACAAGCACTCTCCAAAAGGCAGCAGGAGTGGGGAGTGCTGCAGGTGCAACAGCAATACGTCAGCAATTAGCAGTGGAGGGGGGAGATAATGAGCAACAGCAGCAAGGGGAGGGTCAAGCAGAATGGCCCACCAGCAGACAGCATGACCAGGAGCAGTGAAGCCTGATGGAGGGCAGCAGCAACAGAAGCAGGAAGGAGCAATTACAGGGGAGCCAGCCAAGGCCCATGCACAGTAGATTCTGCTGGGGACAAAGAAGCATGGTGGTGAGTGGAAGAGCAGGGATGCCCCAGATTGCAGCTATATGGTCAATGGGTAAAGAAAGAGATGAGACAGGCAGACAAGAGAGCTAGCAGCCACATCACTGCAGAAAAGAAACAGGCATCCAAAGGATGCTGCATGCATGTACAGATTTATAGCCATTGGGGGAGGGCATGATGTGTGTTGTCTGCTGGCTCACTGAACCCAATGCTGTCCTTGGAAATAAAAGCTAAAACTGATGGAATGGTGAGACCAAATCTGGCTCACCCACATCACTGAATTTGAATGAAGTGAGTCTCTATATGGAGCATAAAATGTGGACGGAGTATTTCTGATTCTTTGAAATTGCTAATGAACTGAACAAGACTTAAAATGTTGTGAGGTAAGCAACATTATTCACTGAACTGCAGCTCCTGTACAAAGGATCTTCTGTAATCTGCCTAGCAAAAAAGACTTAAACAGGCTAAACTAGTTCTATACTACATAGAAATTAGATCTATACAACATACACTTTGGCAATGTGCACAGTCACCAGAAGAATGTGTCTGTCTATTCATATATGACTGCATTAAGAGTTAGCCAAAATGTATCAAAACATTTGGAATTTGATATGATTCGTGATCAAGTGGCAATGATGTTTGTGTAACTCATCTTAAAAATTACTGGAAATGATTTCTGACATGCAGCTGCTTGTAATGTTTTTATTTGTTTTTATCTGACGAGGAGCCTTTGGAAACGAGTCTATGACTCAAAGAGTTGTAATTTCAATTTCCTAAATGAATACATTTTTAGAAATTATACTCAGAACCCCAAAGGATCCACATTTAACTGTGCCTAGCTAAAAGTTAAAACTGTACTGTATTTTGCCTTGTTTTCTGTATAAAAAACAGCATCATGGAACCAGGAATTCAAAGTTTTGACTATGTCACTGCATGGATAGAGAACTTAGCTGATGATCTATCAGAACAGTGCTCAGAGTAAATCCATGTAGTGACATACTGAACATAAGAACGTAGCCAGTAGGAGACCACAAGGTCTATTATGTCTTCTCAATTTGTTGCAGGGTTCTGGTTTTACCCTTACACCAGTGTCCCTGGCACCCTTTCCCTTTCTCCCACCCCCCTTCCCCTTTCACATCCTTGGTCCCATGTTCTCCCTCTGTGTTTGTCCCAGGATTTTTTAAAGAATCCCACTGTCTGCTGTTACCACCTCCTCTGGCAGCTCATTCTATGCTGCCACCACCCTTTTCCCTAAAAAAGTGTTTCGACACATCTCTCCTGTATCTTCCCCACACCAGCTTTAGGCTATGTCCTCTGGTGGTGGTGGTGTTTTTTCTCTTGTTGAAGAGACCCCCACACTCAACTTTATTTACCCATTTCAAGTACTTGAAGGTCTCTATCATGTCCCCCCTGTGCCTCCTCTCCCCCAAGGAGTACATCCTTTGGGCTCCCAGCCTCTCTTCGTGAGACCTTTATTGCTGTCCCATAATCATTTTAGTTGCCCTCCTCTAAACCGCTTATAGCAATTTTATGTCCTGTTTTAGGTACAGGTGCCAATACCTCACTCCATACTCCAAGTGGGGCCTAACCAGTGATCTATACAGTGGAAAGATAACCTCGCTGTGCCTACTACTAAATTCCCTTGTGATGCAACCCAGCATCCTGTTGGCTTTCACTATTGCCTTTCTGCATTGAGTGGACTGCTTTAGATACCTAGTAATACTACCCCAGGTCCTTTTCCTCTTCAGATGCAGTTACCTGGACTTTTTCTATGTAGTATTCTGCTCTTGGGTTTTTGGTCCTGATGTGCATCACCCTGCACTTGTTGGCATTGAATCCCAGCTGCCACAGCCCTGACCATCTCTCCAGTCTGGCTAGGACCTCCCTTAACTCTTGTATCCCATCCTGGGCATCCACCCTCCCAAGATCTTATTGTCATCAGTTAATAGGCACATTTTGCCCTGAATGCCATTTCCAATGTCATTTATAAATATATTAAACAGTACCGGGCCCAACACTGACCCCTGTGAAACTCAACTGGTGACCTGTATTGTACTGGATGCTTCCCCCCTACCACCACCCTCTGTGTCCTGACTCTCAACCAATTTTCAACCCATCTTACTAGTTTCTTCCCTACCCCAAGCCCCATCCATTTTGCTATCAGCCTCCCGTGTGACAATGAATCGAGGGCCTTAATAAAATCCAGGTAGATGATGTCTATTGCCTGGCCTTTGTCCACTGCCTAGGTGATCCAATCAAAGAACTCTGTTAAGTTCATTTGGCACAATCTGCTCATCATGAACCCATGCTGTTTATTGTCCTGCAGTCCATTCTCCATGTACCTCACCAGCCCCTCCTTCAGTATGGTTTCCATGAGTTTACATACTATTGAGGTCAGGCTGACTGGTCTGTAGTTGCCTGGCTTATCCTTGGGTCCATTTTTGTGGATTGGCATTACATGTGCCGTTTTCCATTTCTCTGGCACTACTCCCAAATCTAGGGAACTATTGAATAGAATTGTCAGTGGACTTGCCAGTTCCTCAGCCATTTCCTTGAGTACCCTGAGGTGTACCTCAACCGGCCCCGGGGATTTATCCACCTTCAGTGCTATCAGTCCCTCCCTCACTCATTCAATCCCAATGAAGCCTATCGGATCTACCCCTGCTTCATCCTTTCTTGTTCCTGCCTGTGGCATTGGTTCCTCCTTTTCCTTCATAAAGAATGAGCAGAAGTATTCATTTAGTACTTCTGCTTTTTGCCAGTCTTCTACTACCCATTCATCCACTTTTTTAAGTTTGATAATACCATCCTTCTTGTCCCTCTTTTCTTTTATATAGGTAAAGAATGCCTTTTCCCCTCTCTTTATCCCCTCCACTGTCTGGAGTTCTTTCTGTACTTTGGCCTGCTGTACTTTCTTTTTTGCTAGCTTGGCCAGCCTTTGGAATTCCTCTTTATCTTCTACCATGGCTAACCTTTTGCTTTTCCTGTATGCCACCCTCTTTTCCCTTACTGTTTTAGCCACCTCCCCATTGAACCAACTTGGTGGTCTAGTCCCTTTTTTCTTCCCCCTGATTTTTATGCAACTGCTTGTTGCTTTTTGAATGGCCCCCTTAATGGTTTTCTATAGTCTTTCCACCTCTATTCCCTCCACTATGCTCCCCAGATTCTCCCTAATCATTTCCTTCATTTTATTAAAGTTCTCTTTTTTGAAATACAGCACCTAGTTTTTGTTGAGATGCCTTCCTTGCCCATGTCTATCTTGAACCACTGTAGTATACTGTAGTCAAACCCCCAAACTCCTAGTTCCATGAAATGAACTGTACAGAATGCTCTCTAGATTATGAAAAGAAGACAAAATTTACTGTTTGAACTTTTTTTCTGGATCTTTTGGGGGTATGAATATATTTCATGAAAATAAAGTAATATATTTTAAAAATAGGAACATTACACACAGCTGCACATTCATAAACATGTCCTGTCCCCTTTAAGTTGAGCAGCCACTTTAAAGAGACAGTGTACTGCTTAAAACAAGCATTTGTCAATGCTGAATGTTGTCGTGCTGGCATTGGTAGTGGGAGTGGTGGAGCTAGAGATGCATAGTGCTGTAATTTTGTGAATGTGTCTCAAAAGGTGATTTTGCGCAGCAAGCACTCCATTATGCGCCACGGCTGCGGAAACATGTTTTGGGCAGGCTGTGAAAAATGGCAGCTGGACTGTTGATAAGGAGATGTGCACAAATGCCAGTGGTGAAAATGTGGCATGAAAATATTGCAAATTGACAGTTATAAGGGGGCGTGGAAACTGCAATGCACGCTTGCAACACAGTGATTGTATGGAGTTTTGGCACCAAATTTTCAACATAGGCATTTTAGAACCACTGCTCATGAATAGTGTCACCGTCATTTCCTCAAACTGTGCCAAAAACTGATTTTGCACAACGGCCGTGCAATTCTGTGCCGGATGTGCGAAAACACATTTCAGGCAGCTGCAGTATTCATAAGGAGGTATGGAAAAATGCCAATGATGAACAGCTGGAGTGAAAGTATTACAAATTCACAAAGTCATGAGTGTGCATGCAAACTGTGCAACACACACTCATAAAACACTCATTTTATTGACTTTCATTCCCAAATTTTCAACCTAGGCATTTTAGGGCATCTGCTAATGAACAGTGTCACTGTCATTTTCATCATGTGTCTCGAACACGGACTTTCCACAGCGACCAAGCTATTCTGCGCCGGAACTGTGAAAACAGATTTTGGTCAGGATGTGAAAAATGACAGCTGTACTGTTCATTAGGAGGTGCAGAACAATGGCACTGTAGAAAATCTGCAGTGAGAATGTTAGAAGTTTGCAAACATACGAGCGTGCGTGCAAACTGCGCAACGCACGCTTGTAACACAGTCATTTTATGGAGAATTGTCACCAGATTTTCAATACAGGCATTTTAGGACCTCTGCTCATGAACAGTGTCACTGTCATTTTCGTAATGTGTCCCAAACACTGATTTCGCACAGCGAACACGCTATTCTGAGCCGAAAGTGTGAAAACACATTTCGGCAAGGATGTGAAAAATGACAGCTGTACGGTTCACAAGAAGGTGTGATAAAATGCCAATATTGAGAATCTGGCATGAAAATAGTGTGAATGCACTAACTTATGAGCGTGCATTGTGCAGTTGCTACGTACACCCGTAAAACAGTCATTTTGGGGATTTTTCCCACCAAACTTGCAACATAGGCTTTTGAGGGCCCTCTCATATCAGTGGCACTGTCATTTCGTTATTAGGTCCTGAAAGGTGATTCCATGCAGTGACTGTGAAATCACCTTCGACTGAATAACGCCATGACAGTACCTAATTCATGAGAAGAGGTCCTAAAAACCCCATGTTGAAAATCTGGGGCCAAAATTCGCAAAAATGCCCAAGATATGCATTAAAGTTGAAAAAACCCTATTCATTCCATTATACAGCTTACCAGCATTTCTTCAGATTGCGGTCGGCTTTGAAGAGTGCAGACGTGTTCCCGGTTCACAGAAGATCGTCACGCTGGACTCAGCAGGTAAGTATGGAGTGAGGGGGGTGAGGGGAGGCAGGGAGCGCAGTGGGTAGGTGCGGGTGGGAGGAGGAGGGCATCAAGACTACTAGGGACTGTTTTTATTTTACAGGGGGAAAAAAAGTGTGAAAACCCATCAAGGGACAGTTTTTTTCTTTGCAGGGGATTTGGCACACTGGGGTGGGCTCTCAGCATGCCACCTAACTGTTTGGGGGGTCTGTAGCCAACGGGGGATTGGGCACCCTTGTCGGTACACAACACAGGAGGGGGCAGGTGGAAGTAATGCCGATGGGGACTGGGCACCGCCGTTGGCACACAAAGAAAGGGGGGGCGTGAGCCGAGGGGGATTGGGCACCCCCCTTGGCATTCAACAATTGTGGGGAGGGGGTTAATGCTGACGGGAAGTGGGCTCCCCCGTCGGCACACAAAGAAAGGGGGGGGTTACTGACAGGGGGATTGGGCACTCCCGAAGTTAGCACTACTTAGGCAGCTGCCTGCTCACTGACCATGCACATAATCGTAGCAAGCATGGCAAGAAAAGGACCGCTGCGAATTCCAAGCTTTGCTTGGATTGCAGTGGACCTTTTCTTAGATGTGCTTGCCACATTATGTATGCATGGTATGGCGCTGGCAAGCAGGCTGATTGGGGAATGTGAGACGCACCTACTGGTGAGTGCCCTGCATTTGCCCAACAGCGACCGCGCCTCTAAAGCTGCACTGTCCCACTATGTTGGCTGTGCAAGCGTGCCAACATAAAAACAGTTATTTTAAAAGCAGTCAACTATTATCTTTTATATCTGAGATTTTTTTTTTTCTTTTCCCTTTTATTGATTAGATTTTTCTTAATTTCAGGATTTTTTTTTAGCATATATTTTATTTGATGTTAGCAGCTGTGATGTGTGGAACAGCACCCTGCCTGGAAGCTGACATACAGTATCTAGCTCTGTTACTCCCATCAGAATTGTGACCTCGCTGACTGTGACATCACAGCTCATCAGGAAGAGCCACTCATTAGCTGCCAGGGCTGTCCCCTGTGATGTCATTGTCAGTGAGGTCACAGTGCTGTTGATGTAGTGGAAGGAATAAAACTAGATATGTCAGCTGCCAGGCAAAGTGCTGTTCCAAACATCCAGTATAATACTGTCACATGGAAAACTTTCTAATAAGAAAAAGAAAACTACTTCAGAAATAAAAAAAAGTTACAACTTACTACTTTTTAAAATTTGTATCATTTCTCTCTCTGCTATTTTTGGTTCTATAAGCTCTTTAAGACTGGTTTCCTGACAATCTTTGCCCTTTGGTGCAGGAAGTGAGTGGGCAGTTGTATGGAAGACATGGGGCTCCAAGTCTGGAGGATGTTGGAGGAGAGAGAGAAATCATCCAGAGGCATTCACTCATTTATTTGTTACTTTGGTTAGAACACTGGACTAAAAAAGCCTGTTTTCAGGATTTATCTTGAGGTAAAACACAAATTACAGATTATATAAACAGCAATAGAAATCATAATTACCATTGTGTAAATCATTTTACACCATAGGAGTTATGAATTACAGAACAGAATAAAAAGTGTCATAAAATGGCAAGAAAAAAATCAGGACATTTCATTGGCCGAGAGATGTTACCTGATCGTACATTAATTCTATAAATGCATAGTCAGGTGCTGATTATTTTCCTCTACAAAAAGAACAATTACCTAAACATATTACTGCACCTTAAAACAAAACAAAAACAAGCATTTGTCAATGGTGCATGTGTGCTGCTTACATTGCTGTTGTACTGAGTCTTGCTTGTACACATTTTTACTATATATTTAAACAGAATAGACCAGATGAGAGGCAAATATCTCATTTTCAGTGGTGTCCTGCTTTTACACATTTTTAGACTGTATGTACCCAGAATAGGCCAACTGAGCGGCAATATCTAATTTTCAGTGAGCTCCCACATTTTGACCCCAAATTTCCAACAGTCTTTTTATGGCATGAAGCTATGATCTAGACAGCTGACATTTTTAAAACTTCATCTGAAAGATAATTTTGCAGTGCAACCGCAAAAACAAATTTCGGAAGGAATTTGAAAAACTACACCTTTCATGCTCAGGAGGTGGGGTAACACATGGATATGTTGAACATTTGGGGTCAAAATCTGCAAAAAAATAAAGTTATGAGTAAATGTTGGAACAATTCGTTTCCTCATAACTTAGTTGGTTTTTCACATTTTACCCCAGATTTTCAAAATAGTCTTTTTATGATCACTCCTTCTAAGCATGACAGGTGTCATTTGTAAAACAATGGCTGTAAAATCATTTTGCACCACAAGTGTTAAAACACATGTTGGGTAGGATTTGAGAAATAACAGCTGTCACATTCGATCACTCAATCAATCAATCAATATCTCTATTTATCCAGGCGGACACCATTGAGCAAACTCATTTACAAGGTGGACCTGCATCACACTAGGTCAGGTAGCAATACATTTATATACAGACAATAATACAATCAGAGAAAGTGTACTTCGGTGCAGGAGTCCTGCAACATACAGGTAAATAGCAATACATTTATGTACAGACAGATGGACAGTAAGCGTAGGTGTACATAGGGATAAAACAGTAATGTAACAGAGTAAACAGTAGTAGGTACAGGTTTAGCAACATATACATGGTCTAGTATTCTTGAAATAAATTATAACATATTCAGGGAAAGGAGATGGGGGATTGAGAAGGTGATGCATGAGGATAAGAAAAAAAGAAAAGAAACGATAAAAGAAAAAAAACTTAGTAATTTATAAAACTCATGTACAGGTTAACGGTCATCATGGGCTAGGGAAGATGTGGCATACCGGGGAAGGCTAGTACTGGGGTGTTATGCTACCAGCAGAGAAGGTTTAGCAGGCCGTGAGCATGTAGTAGTGGCAGGTGTGGCATGAAATAGTGGCAGGTGGGGAGTGGGGAACTGTGGGTGTAGGGTTCGTAGTTACCTAGGGTTAGATCGTGTGTAATAGTACAGAATGGAAATACAAAAGAATGCTACGTGTAGGCGGACATGGGCAAACTAGGATCGATGGTAGCAATTGCAGACTTCTGAGAAGGTTTTTGCATACAAGGTCTTGAACACTGCTAGGCTAACAGGAAACCTCAGTTTCAAAGATTTCTGGAGCTTGTTCCAGAGCGATGGTAGAGCGAAGCCTATGGCAGCTCTCCTGAAATGCGTACAGGCCCTGGGCACTTCAAGGGAGATCAGGTAGCAGCTTTTTAGAGCATAATTTCTAGTCACAGTGGTAGCCAGACAGTCAGCAATATACTGCGGTAGTTTGCCAGTAATGGCTCTGTATGTGCAGAGAGCCGCATTCCTATTACGCCTATGTTATAGGGAGGTCCATCCCACAGCCATGCATAATGAGTGGTGGTGAGTGGAGAAAGAAAGCTCAGTAATGAAACGCAGGGCTCTGTGATATAATATGTCCAGTTTTCCAAGATATGAGGCAGCGCAATGGCTACAAATGAAGTCTGCATAGTCAATTAAGGAGAGAAACGTAGACTGGACTAACTGTCTCTTAGCTTCTGTGGTTAGTAGGCGGGTCATCCTGAAAAAAGACCAAGCCTTTGCCTCAGTTTTTTCATCCAAGAGGTGGTGTGAAAAAATGGCTATGTTAAAAATTTGGGGTCAAAATATGGAAAAGTACCAAAGTTACGAGTGTGCATTGAAAAATGTCAATGTACGCTCATAACTTTATTGTTTTTTAATATTTTTACCCCAGATTTCTAACATTACATTGCCTTCATATGACCATACATCATGAAAAAGGTTAGAGAAAAATTTCAAATCCTGTCTGAAAGGTGATTTTGCACAGTGACCACAAAATCACCTTTTGCCATGGAGTTACATAATTTCACCATCACCACCCTTTTCATAGGTGGGTTCCCAAAAAGGAATGTTGAAAATTTGGGGAAAACTATTTAAAAATGACCAAGTTATGAAGATAAGTTCAAAACTCATTGAAATACATTGAACCACATACCTGATTTCCTCAGTTACTGGTCCAACATTGAAGAGTGAAGACATGAAGAATATAAGATGTTATTATGAACGAACCTATATAATGAATATAAGATGTTAATATGATGTGTATTTGATACATTTTATTCTCATTGACTTTGTTAGACTACACTGTACCTAAAACTATGTATCTTCTAATGTTGTATGCTTTACTATGCTATGCACTATGTATCAATGTATCCAGAATATTTTGTTCCCCAGGTCGTCATTGAAAAGGGGACTTGGTTGTCTCAGTTGGCCAACCCGGTCATCAAAATTCAAATAATAAATAAATAAATAATGTCTCCGGTCCAGAGAGGATTATGGCGTTGGACCCCAGGTAGTAAGTAAGGGGGGGGGGTAACAGTGGCAGTTTACCAGTGGGGACAATAGGCATCAGTGGCCATTTTTCTTTTTTACAGGGTATATAAAAATAAAAAAAACACTACAAGGGATGGTTTTCTCTATTTCAGGTATAAGCATTGGAGATTGGGCACTCCAATGTCAGTGGTACGTTTTTGTGACACCGGGGGTGGGCCCCTTGGTGTCACACACCAAAAATGGCAGGGTGGGGGGGTACTAGTTGGCACCATAGGAACATAGAAGTTGTCAAAAGATAAGGATCTCTTGGTCCACTTGTATGCCCTAGATTCTTTACCTACTGTGCTACCACAGACCCTAATCGATCTCCAGCCTTACCCCACCCAGCCCTATTACTATGGTCTCCTTGTGCCTATCCCAAGCATGCTTGAATCCTGCTACCATTTTAGTGCCTACCACCTCTGCAGGGAGGCTGTTCCAGAAAGTCACCACCATTTCTGTGAAGAAGTATTTCCTCACATCCCCTCTGAGCCTCCCCCCTCCAGCTTTAACACATGACCCCATGTCCGAGAGCATCTCCTTTTATGAAAAATGCTACCTTCCTATAACCTATTAATATCTTTAAGGTATTTGAATATTTCTATCATGTCCCCCCTTTTCCTCCTTTCCACTAGAGAGTATATATCAGGAGGACCTGCGAGAAGGGTAGTGTGGTGATTATGGGGACTTCAACATGCCAGGAGTGGACTGGAGTACCCCAACAACCAGGAACAGAAGGGAGCAAGTACTGCTGGATGCCTTCCAGGACAGCTTCCTGCTGCAAATGGTCACTGAACCAACAAGGTTAGGGAATACCCTTGACCTTGTGCTGGCAAATGGGGACTTTGTGAGAGAACTTACAGTGGAGGAACCACTGTCAGGGAGTGACCACCACTCAGTATGGCTCACATTGGATATGGGCAAGGAATGACTGGAATCTGGCACAAGAGTGCTGGACTTCAAGAAGGCTGACTTTGGCAGGATGGGGGAAGTGGTAAAAGAGTACCTGGTCAGAATTCAGTCTAGTATAGACACTAACCAGAGGTGGGAGCTCATAAAGCTGGGGGTAGTGGAAGCAACCAAAACCTGCTACAGAGCCCAGAGCAAGAAGGCTAGGGCTAAGAAACCGAGCTGGTTGAGCAAGGAGATCATGGAAAAGGTAAGGAGGAAAGGAGCTGCCTTTAGGAAGTAAAAGAAAACAGGGAGAGGGGGAGGACAGGGAGGAGTACTTGACAGAATCGAAGGAGGCGGCAAGGGCAGTAAGGGGAGCCAAAGCATCTATGGAACTCAGGCTGGCACAAGGCATTAAGAAGGGGGAGAAGGACTTCTTTAGGTACATCAGGGAGAAAAGGAGCTGTAAGGACCACATAGTAAGGATTAGAAAGGAGGGGTAGTTGGGTGGAATCAGGGTGTGATAAGGCAGAAGCACTAAATGAGTACTTCTGCTCAGTATTTACTAAAGAGAAGAGGGGGTGACACCCAAGGGAGGGAGAAATGGCTGAAACAGGGGGGAAGTGGTGACAGATGTGGAACTCATGGAGGGCAGAGTTAAGGGTGTTTGAAGGCACTGAGGGTGGACAAGGCACCAGGCCCAGATGGCATCTGCCCCAGGGTACTGAAAGAGCTGGCAGAGGTCCTTGTAGGACCTTTGGCAGACCTATTTAATGCCTCACTACATTCGGGGGGTGTGTGCCTCAGGACTGGAGGATGGGTCATGTGTTGCCCCTCCACAAGAGTGGCCCCAAGGATGAACCAGGAAGCTACAGACCAGTGAGCCTCACATCCATCATGGGTAAGCTAATGGAGACTATCCTGAAGGAGAGGTTGGTGGTTCTCCTAGAGGCCAAAGGACTACAGGACAGCAGACAGCATGGCTTCATATGGGGCAAATCCTGCCAAAACAACCTGGTGGAGTTCTATGACTGGGTAACTAGGCAACTGGACAGGGGTCACGCAGTGGATGTCCTGTATCTGGACTTCAGTAAGGCATTCAACTCAGTGCTGCATGGAAGGCTGGGAAGAAAGTTAGTAGACACAGGGGTGGGTGCAAAGCTGGTGAGATGGGTAGGAAACTGGCTTCAGATAAGGCAACAGAGGGTGGTGGTGGGTGAGGAGCTCTCACACCCAAGGGTAGTGACGAGCGGTGTTCCACAGGGCTCGGTGTTAGGACCAGTGTTGTTTGGGATATTCATTGCAGACATATCATGGGACATCAAGAGCAAGATCAGTCTGTTTGATGATGATACCAAGGTAGGAGCGGTGGTGGATGACCTAGGGGGGTGGCAGGGGTTGCAGGATGATCTAGCAAAGCTTGAAACCTGGTCAGACACCTGGCAATTAGGGTTTAATGCCAAAAAGTGCAAGGTGCTGCATTTTGGGATGAAGAACCCAAGGAGGAGTTACCAGCTGGGGGGAGTGCAGTTAGCCCAGATAGAGGAGGAGGAGAAGGATCTGGGGGTGCTCATTACAGGGTCAATGAACAACTTGGCACAATGTAGGAAGGTAGCTGCAAAGACCAACAAAATGCTGGGCTGTATTGCAATGGGTATATCCTTGAGGAGGGAGGGGGTGATTCTGCCACTGTATAGGTCATTAGTTAGACCGCACCTGGAGTACTGCGTGCAGTACTGGTGCCCATATCTGAAGAGGGAAATTAAGTTACTGGAGGGGGTGCAGCGCAGGGTGACAAAGATGATCAAGGGGCTGGAGGACTTATCATATGAGAGGAGGTTGAGGGAGTTTAATATATACTCACTGGAGGAGAGGAGGGACGGGGGGCATGATTGGAACCTTTAAGTACATGAAAGGAATAAACAAGACAGGTACAGAGGGGCTGTTCAAAGTAAGGGAAGGGAGGGACACCAGGGGCCATGATATGAGACTGGAGGGAGGAAGGTTCAGGAGGGAGATGAGGAGACACTTTTTTACAGAGATGGTGGTGGCTGGGTGGAATTCGTTACCTGCAGAATTGGTATCCAAGTAGAACAGTGGACTGCTTCAAAAGGGGATGGCACAGGACAAGGGGGAGGGTTAATGAAGGCGAAGGGTGGAAGGGAGGGGCAGCTACAGAATAAGGGGTGCTAGCTGCACATTCTAGTAGACTTGATAGACCTCTAGGCCTTTATCTGCTGGCAAATTTCGTATGTTTGTATATTTAATTCCTTGAGTCTTTCCTCATAGGACTTCTCATGCAAGCAATGCACCATTTTGGTTGCCCTCTTCTGTACTGCTTCCACCAGTTCTATGTCTTTCCAGACATGGAGTCTACAGTACTGGACACAGTACTCTAGGAGAGTCTCACTATTGATCAATGCAGGGCTACCATTATCTCCCTCTTTCTGCTGGTGATACCCCTTCCTATGTACCCGAGGATTGTACTAGCTTTCCCTCTGCCTTTTCCCACATTGTTTTGCTACCTTCACTTCATCAGATATGATGACCCCAGGTCCCTTTCTTGTTTTTTTGGTTGACAGTACCCCCCACAATTTGTACATTACCTTTGGGTACCTGTGCCCCATGTGCACAATTGTGCACTTTTTGGCATTGAAGCCCAGTTGCTAAACCCTTGACCAGTCTTTCAGCTTTTCAGTTCATCCTCATTGCCCCCCCCCCCTGTGTGTCCACTCAGTTGCAGATTTTGCATCATCCGCAGACAAGCATACTTTCCTTTTCATCCCTCCTGTGATGTCACTAATAAAGACTTTGAAGAGGACTGGGCCCAGCACTGACACCCACGGCACTCCGCTGGTTACCAAGCCTTCTTCCAAATGAACCCCATTTACCACCTCCCTCTGACACCTGTTACATAGTGGACTTCGAACATATTTTACTACTTTTGGACCCACTACCAGGCTGCTTAGCTTGTTTGCCAGTCTTTTATGTGGAACAGTGTCTAAGGCCTTATGAAAATCCAGGTAGGCCATATCCATTGTCCCTCCCCGATCCACTTCCCTGGTCACCCACTCAAAGAACTCAATCAGGTTTGTTTGACAATATCTCCCCCGTGAATTCATGCTGCCTGGGATCCTGTAATCCACTGGTCCCAAGGTATTCTTCTATCCTTTCTTCTAGTAGTGTTTCCACTCCTTTGCCCACCACCAAGGTCAGGCTGACAGGTCTGTAGTTTCCTGCCTCCTCCCTGTTCCCAACTTTGTGGAATGGGACCACATCCGCCTTCCTCCAGGCCCCAGTACTTTCTATGTATCTAGTGATAGGTTGAGCAGGGCTGTCAGAGATGCAATCAGCTCCTCCTTAAGTTCCCTCAGCATCATGGGGTGAATGCCATCCAGCCCCATTGTGTTGTCCATTTTTAGTTGTTCTAGTTCAATGAGGACTCTCTCCTCCGTAAAAGGGCTAGTGTCTACCTCTCTTCCTTTAATGCCCTTTTCCCCTATCTGTGGCCCATCGCCCATCCCTTTCTTCATAAATATTGAACAAAAGTAATTGTTCAGTATGTCTGCTTTCCTCTAGTCCTCCTCCACACAAACTCCTCTTCCCATTTTAGTCTTACTATCCCTCCCATATTCTTCTTCTTTTTGCTGATATACCTAAAGAATGTTTTATCCCCAATGTTTACTGAATTAGTAATGTTCTCTGTTTGCGCCTTTTCACACCTAACTACTTTCCCTACCTCAGTTTGTTTCTCCTGATAACCTTCCCTATCCTCTTCCTTCTGTGTTGACTTGTATTTTATGAATGCTAGCCTCTTACTTCTTTGGAGAACCATAGTGATGTCGCTTTTCTCTTGCCCTTTTTAACCTGCCTGACACAGAGGTTTGTTGCCATCTCAATGGCCTCCTTTATTTTCTCCCACTGTTCTTCAACTCTCCCAGTTTCCCTATCCCTGCTAGGGCATCCCTGAGGCATTCTCCAATGTTCTTAAAATCAGCCCTCCTGAAGTCCCAGACCCTCGTCTTAGTGTGATTTAATTCTGGTCCAATTCTTACATTGAACCACACTGTACAATGACTGGTCCCCAGGTGGGTTTCCACTGTGATGTCAACAACACTGTTCCCATTAGAAAATACCAGGTCCAGTATCGTCTCCCCCCCATGAGTGAGTTCCATAACTAGTTGCCTGAGGAATGCCCCCGCAGGGAATCCAGGATGTCTCTACTTGTAACTTGTTGCAGCTGGGAGGCTCCAATCCACATCTCTCAGATTTAAGTCCCCTACCAGCAATACCTTCCCTTTGTTAGTCATCCTCTGGATTTCTTCTATCATATCCTTATCCAACCCCCACCCCATGCTGGAGGCTTGCAGATCACCCCTGTTCAAATAGTGGTCCTCTTCCGTATCTCCAGGGTGACCCACAGTACCTCTGCTTTGCTCTGTTCCCCCTGTATTTCTGTGACTTTTATATTTTTCCTCACATAAAGAGGCACTCCTCCCCCCAATTTTCCTACCCTGTTCTTTTTGAATACAGCATGCCTTGGTATGGCTACATTCCAGTACTAGTTTTCATTGCACCAGGACTCTGTAATTGCAACTATGTCCAGGTCCATTACTGCCATGATGGCATATAGGTCTGCAATCTTGTTGCACACAGACTTCGAGCATTTGCACAGATGGCCCTCCTGATTGTACTGCCACCTCCCCCCATTTTGCTTTTTTGCCATCCACTACTTTTTCCCCTAATTTTATTCCCCTCTCCCTTTTACTCTCCCTCCTGGATTCTTATTTGTGTTCAATCCTTTTGGGATTTAAAACCCTCGGGATTCCCACTGCTGACCCTGTAAGCATGCAGGGGGAGGACAGTTTATGTCTTCCTGCCTTATTCCGTCAAATCAAATCAAATCAAATCGTCTTTATTTCTAAAGCGCCTTTCAGAACCAAGGCGCTGTACATGAAGATGACATATACATATAAATTAAAACAATCATAAATTAATAACCATAACTAGGATATGCTAAACTAAATAAATACGTCTTTAACTCCATTTTAAATTTCTCGATGGTTGGACATTCTCTCAACCAATGAGGTAGAGAATTCCACAGGGTTGGTGCTGAAAAAGTAAAAGCATGGGATCCTGATGTTTTTAATCGAACCCTGGGAATCTCCAGTAATCCCTCGTTGGTGGAGCGGAGAGGACGGAGGGGGCAATAGGGTACCAAGAGATCTTTCAGGTAGCTGGGTCCCTGATCATGTAGGGCTTTAAAGGTTAGTAAACCAACCTTATAGGTGATCCACCACCTAACAGGCAG
Source organism: Neoceratodus forsteri (assembly GCA_016271365.2). NCBI lineage: Eukaryota > Metazoa > Chordata > Ceratodontiformes > Ceratodontidae > Neoceratodus > Neoceratodus forsteri. The sequence continues at coordinate 828,331,908 of CM028136.1, forward strand.
CCAGCACAGTTCGAGGAGCACAGGCGTAATATGGCTGGATCTAGAGATCCCAGTCAAAAGCCTTGCCACCGCGTTTTGCACCAGCTGCAGGCGGTGGATATCAATCCCAGATAGCCCTAGGTAGAGGGAATTACAGTAATCAAGATAGGTAGTGATAAAGGCATGGACCAACGTTGATAGATCACCCGGTGGGACCAGGTGTTTCACCCGAGCGATATTCCTCAGATGATAAAAAGAGGATGTGACTATGGCTGATACCTGAGATTTTAAAGTCAAGCCATCATCAAAAATAACACCCAGGTTCCATACTCGATCAGAGGTAGTGCGCAACATACCACCGAGCAATAAACCCGGTGGTTGGCCAGCCCCCAAACCCACCACCGGCTGACCTGAGTCCACTATCAACACCTCAGTCATATCAGGATTCAGTCTCAGCCAGCTAGAACTCATCCATAGTCTGATTTCAGCAAGGCAGTTGTCTAGCATGGAGAGAGCACCATCTTGCCCGGGTGGAAAGGACAAATACAGCTGAGTATCATCTGTGTAGCAGTGAAAACCCAGACTGTATCACCTAATGATATCTCCCAATGGCAGCATATACACTGCAAACAACATGGGTGCTAAAATGGAACCCTGAGGTACCCCACAAGGCAGGGAGTGAGCGCCAGAGGAATAAATTCCAGTGGCAACTGTCTGAAACCTGTCTGTGAGGTAAGACTGAAACAATTTGAGGACAGTTCCAGACAGCCCACAGTAAGTCCACAGGCGCTCCAACAGCACACCATGGTCTACAGTGTCAAATGCTGCAGAGAGATCGAGAAGGACCAGAATGGTACATGCCTTTCGATCTCTAGCCATTAGGAGGTCATTCAACACCCGGACAAAGGCAGTCTCTGTGCTATGCTTCTTCCTAAAACCAGACTGGAGAGTATCATAGACATTGTGAGTTGTAAGATGATCATCCAATTGTAAAGCAACCGCCTTTTCAATAACCTTACCAACAAAAGGCAGGTTAGACATAGGCCGGTAGTTAGCTAGACAATCTGGATCCAAGAAGGATTTTTTAAGGAGTGATCAAACTACCGCCTCCTTCAGGGGATCAGGAAAGACCCCCCTCTCCAAGGATTTCCAGACAATGTCAGCAAGGATTGGGCAAATAACCTCTACACATCCTACTAAGAGGGGTGTAGGACCCAGATCCAAACTACAACTGGTTGGTCGCAATGTTTGAATGATCTTCACAATGTCAGTGAGCTCCAGCCAGCGAAAATCTGACCAGACAGACTGGGTGCATAATACTTCCCGTCGACAACTGCAATCCCTCAAAGGAGGGGTCGGACCAATGCCAGACCTGATGCTGGTAACCTTATCTGCAAAAAATCAAGCGAACTCCTCACATCTTAGCTGAGAAAAAGCTTCTCTGGGCCGGAGACAGATTGGATTGCGCAATCTGTCAACAGTCCATAAAAGCTGAACCAGTCGATTCTGTGCAGCAGAAATCTCCCTGGACAGGAATTCTGCTTTCTTACAGGTGATTTCTGATTGATAGCCATCATAATGTGCCATCAACCTAAGCCTGCCAGCATCATTACCGGACCTCCGCCAGGCTCTCTCCAACCTTCGGCCAACTCTCCTTAACTCCTTCAAGGAGCCATCAAACCAAGGGCTCCTTGAACGGAGGGTGAGAGGCCGAACACGAACAGGAGCAATCTTGTCCAGAGCATCTCCCACAGCCTTATTATAGGCTAATACGAGATCATCTGGACTCATGCATTCACCAGTCACCTCCTTGGCTAGTTTAAATGCCTACCAATGTAGCATTTAAGCTGCTCACTGAGGATCACAGTTCCCCTCCTGGATGGATTCAGTCTGTCTCCCCTGTACAGGCCCCCATCCTCCCAAGTGGAGTCCCAGTCCCCGGTGAATCCGAATACATCTTCCCTGCACCATTTCAAAAACCAAATGTTGAAGTTCCTGGTGTGGAGACTCCTGTCTTCACCCTTATCATAGACAAGTAGCACCTCTGAGAAAGTAACCGATTGTGTTAATTGCCTAAGACCCCTCCCCAATTTCCTGAACTCCTCCTGAACTGTTTCTGGTTCCTCCCTAGCCAGGTCATTATTCAACAAATGGACAATGACATCCAGCTTTCCCTCCTTCCTTGCTTCATCAGCGATCCTCATTCCATCCCTTTGAGCCATGGCACCAGAAAGGCGCCTCACCTCCCTCTCCTCCTCCCTACCTGTCCCCAACTGTATCCCTTTACTATTGAGTCCCCCCACCAGGATTCACTTCCTCCTCCTCTGGGGTCCTCTGCAGCCCCTTTTGGGATCTCCACTAATGAGGACCTCTACATCTGTCCTGGTCACTACCATGGGTGCCTCTGTGGGACAATTCTGCCCAGCCAGTGTGGCATAGGAGCTTTGTAGTGGTATGGGATGTCGGATGTGCCTGCACTCCATGACCATAACCCTTCCCGAGCCCACCATTGTCCAGCCACTTCTCCTTTCTGACAACCTTTGAGGCAGTAGAGGTGGACTAAGTGGTCCCTGGGTGGGGAAGTGGGTCCTCTGAGCCCAAGTCACCCCGGCCTTGAGTCTGGCAACCTCCTCCCTCAGTCCCAAGAGGTGCCTGCAGATGGGGGAGCACTGCAGTCTCCAGAAAGTCTCCCTGAAGACTGCCACCCCACAGTTGCTGCACTGCACCACTCCCAGCATAGCTCCTCACCTATTGCTAGGCCTTAACCCATGCCCCTCTATATATATATATTTTTTTCACCCAAGCTCAACACTAACACTGAGATGCAATACTGTACACACACCCTCAGGCAAATAACCCCCAAAGCAATATTAAACACACACCCTCAGGCAAATAACCCCCAGAAGCAGTATTAAACACACATCCTCTGGATAACAACCCCCCAATGCAATGTTACTTTCACAACCTCATGTTAACAACCCCCTATTATGCTGGTTATACTGAGCTGTACTTATCTGATGGATGTCCTCCAGTGCTCCAGTCTCTTTCCCTACCCTTTGCTTTTGGTGGAATTAGCCGAGTGGATGGCCAATTGGCAGACTCCAGCAGACTCGAGGCAGACAGTTGTGCTAATCCTTAGTGCATGGTCCTTTGCACGGGGGCTGCAGTGCAGGGGCTACTTGCTGGTCCAGGCCTTTCATAGGGCTCCTTTACTTCCTGGTCTGTGCTGGCAGCCCCCCTGATTGGCTACTGGCATGTAGGAAGGAGCGGCCAAGATGTAATTGGCTCCTGTGATGGGCTTCACTAGACCCGCTCCACCGCTGGTCACTCACTCTTTGTTTGCCACTCTGGTGCTGGTGGAGGTCCGATTCTCCCCCCCTCACTGAAATGAGTTGCCTAAATGGAACAAGCATTGGGCACCCCAGTGTCAGGAAATTAAAAGTAAGGGGTGGGGGTGCTAGGTGTTGAGTGGGAGGGTCAGGGTCAAGGAGGATAACTGTGGTGGTACACCGGCAGCCGCAACAAACATCGATGGATTGATTCCTGTTTTTTTTTAACCAGGAGAGACACACTAAGCTGAAACTTGTTTACAGATGTGACCTGGGAGCACTAGGAAGTTAAGTGATTTGCTCAGGGTCACACAGTATGCAAGTGGGGGCTGTAGGATTCAAATCCAGGTCTTCAGGTTTGCAGCTCAGAGCCTTAAACCACTGCGCTATACTGCCGCCTCTGTTTTTACAGGGTGTGTAAAAATAAAAACAGACTACAAGGGACAGTTTTCTTTAGTTCAATGTACTGAAACTGGGGATTGGGCACCCTAGTGTTGGTGTTATGTTTGGTGGCACTGGGGATGGGCCCCCAGTGTTGCACAGTGAAAACAGGCAGGGTGGGTGGTACTAGCTAGCACTGGGGATTGGGCACCATGATGTCATAAAAGTAAAACTAAGGTGTGGGGTGAGTATGGGGTAGCGGGTGCTGAGTGGGAGGGTCAGGTGTGGGGGGGGATAACAGCAGTAGTATGACAGTGCCATAATAGACATCGATGGGCAGTTTCCTTTTTACAGGGTGTATAAAAATAAAAAGTGACTACCGGAGAAGGGGAGGGTAACAGCAGTGTGCGAGCGGTGGTGTGCCACTGGCCACAACAGACATTGATCAATGATTTTCTTTTTTACAGGGTGCTTAAAATTAAAAAAAGACTACAATGGACAGGTTTTCTTTATTTCATATACCAACAATAGGGGTTGGACACTGCAGTGTCGGTGTTATGTTTGACAGAACAGTAGGTGGGCTCTCCAGTGTCATACGGTGAAATGGGCAGGGTGGGGAGTACCAGCAAGAACCAGGGACTGGGCACCCTGGTGTTAGAAAATTATGAAGGGGAAGCAATGGAAGGTGGGAGGGATACTTGGCAGAGGGTGGGAGGGAGTCCCGGTGGTGGCACTGTCTATAAAAAGTGGTACCCGTGCTCGTCAGGCACTTCTCAGAAATAACCCCTTTCCTTATTCTTTGCCAAAAAATTCACACCCTTTAGATATGAATTCAAGGAGCCAATTATGGTCCTATCTCCCCCTTTAAGCATAAAGTGAGGAACAAAATTATGGTTTTGCGGCAGATGGATAGGGTATTTTTTTTACAATGCTTTAAAGAGCAGCTGACGCCATTAGGACAACTTTAACAAAACACAATATTTAGACACAGTTCAGCTTGTATATCACATTCGTTCTGTATTTCTCCTCCCCATTATTTATTACTGAGGCTATTTGCATGAAAATGGGATCTTTGCTCCTGAAGAGTTCATCTATTCCTGTTGCTTTCTCCCTACCTGAGGTCATAATGCTCTATTTGTGACATCACAATTACTCCCATGGAAACAGATTGTAATGTCACAACAGAGGATTATGACATGAAGTAGGGAATATGCTAAAGAGGCAGATGGACTGTAAGAGATATAGCTCATGTTTCCATGCAAATTTCTCAGTAGTGAGTAATGGGGAGGAGAAATCTATTGAATACATACAGAATGCATGGTAAATTGTATCTAAATATTATGTTTTTCTAAGTTTTCTTTTATGTATCAACAGCTCTCTAAGACACTGGAGCATTTCTCTGACAGACCAGCATGCCTGTTGAAAGTAAAAAAAAAGATGTTTAAATGGTTGTTAAAATGTTTTCAACATGCCAAACCTCAAAGCATCTTGGGCAGCCACCCAATCACAAGCCAAACAGGCAGTCTCACAGACTGACATCCTGGCTGACACCAATACCTGACACTTGTCTTATCAACCCACCTGACATCATTACCGGGTCGTGCCTGAAATAGTCATTTCATGGCTAGTGCACCTACCTGGTTAACAAAAACTAAATAAAATAAATAAATTACATATTATAGCCCAAAATAACAGCCTGGTCCCAGAGCATGACACAGCAGGATGGCATACTGTACTTAGTCCCCAGCCCAGTCCCTGGACATAGTCCAACATCCCCCCCTGCATGCATACATCCATATCTCTCAGCTGTCACACATTATAAGGTACGCCATTCATTCTACCTCTCTGAAGCCATCTGTAACACATGGTGGCCCACTAAGACCTTAAAGAATAATTTCATTATAGTCTTTAATGCTCATATAACAACACATAATATAAACATTAAACAGCTAGTGGAACCAAAACAGACAAACAGGACAATGATACAAAGTTTAAGTAGTCAGTTGTAACTTTTTATTTCTGAAGTATTTTTCACGTGTCAGCATGGCTTAGTTGGTATCACATTTGCCTCTAGACCAGAATGTTGTGGGTTCTCGTTCCACACTGGGATTGGACTTGCACCTAAAACGCTGGCATCCGAGTGCAGTATTAGGGGGATGCTGTACTGCTGGGGTGTGCTGCCCTTTGGATGAGATGTTAAACTGAAGTCCCTTCTACCTATCCTGGTGCTGTCCTGGTGGGTGTCCAGATGGAAGTAAAAGAACCCAGGGCACAAAGATTAGCTTACATTCCCAGTGTCCTGGCCAACATTCCCCTTCCCATAAACTGATTCATGCAATTGTCCAGGCTGTGTGTGGGTGCTGATGTGCGATATGCCTGCCACTACACATTCAGTCACTTCACTACCAGTATAGCATTGCTTGTAAAGTGCTTTGGGATACATTGTGCATGAAAAGTGCTATATAAATGCTGATTCTTCTTCATTTTCCTTTTGCTCATTAGAAAGTTTTCTATGTGATAATATTGTGCTGGATGTGTGGAACAGCTCTTAGCCTGGCAGCTGACATATCTATCTCTATGCCCCCCCACCACCTCATTAGCACTGTGATCTCACTGATAGTGACATCACAGGTGACTGACCTGGCAGCTACTGAGTGACTGTTCCTAAGCATTAGTGATGTCACAGTCAGTGAGATCACAGTGCTGAATATGTAATGGGGGAATAGAGCTAGATATGTCAGCTGTCAGGTGGAGTGCTGTTCCACAAATCACTAACATCAGGTAAACAATCTTCAAATTAACCAAAGGGAAAATAAAAGGTACCCCAGATATAAAAGGTAATGGTCGACTGCTTTTAAAAACTAATATTAGTTTTAGGCAGTATACTAGCTCTTTAATTCACTTATACACACAGAGCTATGAGACTGCAATGCCTGGTTTGATACGTCACACATTTTACCCATTTTGTCACACATTTGGGTGATGAACAAGATTTATGATATTATACCAACTGAACTGACTAAATATGGCACCTTCCTTAAAGAGTGACTGGCATTTCCAAATAATCCTACAGCGAATCACTTTGCAACCCTGGAGGAGGTTCAGGCACCTGACTTCACCAGGGGGGACTCTGTATCAGTTGAAGGGAAACGGCAGGACAACCTGATGGCACTCAAGGGGGGCAAGACTGCCAGAAAGGTCCTAGTGGTTGGGGACTCAATGATCAGAGGGGTAGAAAGGGTGATAGAGGAGGGGTTAGATAAGAGGGGGATAGTCCGATACCTGCCTGGAGCATCAGCCTTCCGGAATTTAGGCAGATTAGGAAGGATGGTGGAGAGGGAGTGGGGGGTTGCTAAGAGTGCTAGTACACCTGGGTAACAATGATCTGGCAAACCAGTCAGTGGAGACGATGAAGCTGAACTTCTGTAGAGTGGGAGACAGACCAGTGGCACACTCAGCCTCCCTGGCTTTTTCCAAAGTCCTCCCTGTGTGAGGCAGGGAAGGGAGGCAGGATAGGATAAGGAGTGCTGAAATAGAGGAGTTTAATAGTTGGCTAACGGTTGGTGCCATGACATGGGGTACCATTTTGTAGGGGACTGGGGGACTTCTGGGACAGAAGACTCTTCAAGAGTGATGGTCTTCGCCTGACAAGAGAAGGGGTCAGCGCATTGGGGCAGAAGTTTGACGTCTATATCAGACAGATAAACTGGCTGCGGGGGAGCATGGGTCTAGGGTGACCATGGTAGATGGTGAGCAGAAGGGGATCCTAGATACTACTTGTGATGTAGACAGCCAGTTCTGAGTGCTGTATTATATTTTTTTATACAACATGTATTAATGTCTCTGCTGAAAATTCAAATGCTCTAGGAATGACCTCACTCATTCCCCTCACCCCCAAATTCCAGCTGAGAGATGAAAACCATGGGAAATGGCTGACAGTATGTGAGTTCACACACACACTCAGTTTTTTTAGAGACAATGTGTTACATGGAAGACTTTTCTTAAGGATCCTGTTTCTCTGAGCTAATTACAGACTTGTTTAAGTTAATTTTGTTAAGAGAGAAATCATAAACTAGGTTTATGATGTTAGAAAGGGAAGCTAGGATGTTACATAGAGGTGTAAGGTTGTAAATTTCCCTGTGAAGCCTGTGTGAGGTGGGTACAGCATGAGATCAAAGAAGGTGTCATTTGAAACTGAGTTATGCTAAGGTTGCAGAATTAATACGTTGAAATTACATCCTGTGGTTGTATAGAAATATATATTTTTAGATATTTTGACAGAGGAGGAGCTGGATGACCTCATCCAAAAGGGGTTGGCAAATAATGCTTGTAAAGATTATTCTTTTTCACTACAAGACACTTTTTATCTGACACTGACCAAGAAAACATCTGAGCACTGAAAACAGGTATTTAGAAAGCTAGACAAAATCTAAATATAGTTGTAGGAATTGCACTGTTTTAAACCTTGTTTTGTTTAAAGATATGTATGTCTTGGGATATAAGAGTTCTATATTGTATGTTTGACATATTGTTATTTATTTTAGTAAAAACTCTAATTTTAGAGCAAACCTGGTCTGTCTTTGAATTGCTTTCTTTTGCTAAGAAATATTTATGGTTATAGCAGACAGCAGACATAAGTTTGTAGGGTGGTACCAAACTGGAAAGAGAAGCATTTTAAATCTGAGTTCTTCATTCAAGTGTTAAAGGGTTCATCTCTGAATACCTGGTTAGGTGCCCATAGGCAAAGATATCTGGCCTCCCAAAGACAGATATATCTGAGCCTGCGCATTGGGTATGCTAGCAAGAGGTTAACAGTTTGAATCCCTCCAGAAATTAGACCAAAGGTTGATCCGAACTCACAAAAACAGACACGAGGGTTACCTTGTCTGTTACACTGTTCACAAGACTGTGCTCAGAGGTTGGTACTTTGGGAGTAGAGGGCCTGACCTGCTGAGTGAATCTGTGACAGATTGGTTGGCAGTGGTGGCATTAATTTTGGTATCACAAGCTTTATTGTCCTGTCAGCTGAGACCGTAGGCTCTCTTGCAAAGAAAGAAAAAGACAGAGTTTTATTTTAAAAAGGAAACAGAACTATATATCACATGGCGCACAGTCAAGCTCCTACCTATTTTTTTTTCTAAAATGCAAAGTCAGAGTAGCAGTAGTTAGGAAAGATGGTGTCCAACTACAGCAGGCACACTGTAGAACAGTTAAAACAGTTGTGTGAGGACAAAGGAGTCCTGTTTGAGGTGACAGCCAAAAAGCAGAACCTCATAGATGACCTGATGGTAGCAGATACCCAGAGCAGGGAGTCACAGACCATGACTGAAAGGGACCAGACCTTGAGTGTGGCAGAACTAGTGGCCAGTGAGGGGTCCCGAGCTGATGAGGAGGACAGCAGGGCCACTGTCAATGAAGGACCACAGCACCAGGGATGAGTCACCAGTATCCTGAATCTGGAAGTTCTCTGGTTGCAACTTAAGTTGCGCAGGATAAAGCTGGAGTCTGGGAGAGTAGAGAGTGAGAGAAGACAGAGGCGGACCATGAGGCAGAGCGAGAACACAGAGAGGCAGAGCGACAACAGAAGGAGGTAGACTGTGAGGAGAGCGAGCACCAGCAAGATGCAGAAAAGAAGAGAGAATGAGAATGCCAAGATGCAGACCGTGAGGAGCTGGAGTGCCAGAGGCAACATGAGCTGGAGAAGATGCAACTCCAACCAGAGGCACCACAGCAGGTAAGTGGCTTGGGTTTAACTGGGACTGCAGGACTGGTTTACAAATTGAACTCCAAATTAATAGCTGAGTTTAAGGATGGGGAAGACATGGATGCCTTTTTAAATTCTTTTGAAAAGTTTGCATCCAGGCTAAAATTCCTAGAGAGTCCTGGAGCTTCTAGCTATCCTTGCTACTTACTGGAAAAGCTCAAGATGCATTGGGTCAAATGCACAATGATGATAGCAATGATAACAGAAAGCTAAAAGCTGCACTGTTAAAAAAGTTTGAATTAACTGCTGAAACATACAGAGCTAAATTCTGTAAGCTCAGGAGAAGCCCTGATATGAGCTATGAGGAGCTAGCCATGAAACAACGTCAGTTTTTAAAATGTTGGTGGGAAGTAATTGAGGCAAATTCTGTTGATAAAATTGAAAATGTGATTTTATTAGAACAGTTTTATTGGGCTTGCCCAGCAGAGCTAAAAACCTGGCTAGAGGATCGAGATCCAAAAACAGTGCAAGAGGTTGCTGAACTCTTGGACCGCTATGCCAAGAGCAGACCTGCTCTGAGAAGGAATGGGGCAGGCATGGCAGTGCAGAAAGGGAAAAGCGTGCCTTCAGGGCAGCTAAAACCCTCACTGCCTCCACCGGAACCAGTTAGCCTCGGGTTTCAATGAAAATATTTCTCTGAAGTAAGGAATGCTTGTTGGTTATGTAAAGAAATTGGGCACATTGCCAGACAGTGTCCAAGAAGGGCAAGCAATAATATGCAAAGTAGTACCAGAAAGGAAGTGGGTTGTTTGTGTGTCCCTGGAAGTATGCCAGTGAACATGAGGGAACACATGTACCCAGTCATGGTAAATGGCATACAGACGCAGGGGTTATGGGACACAGGGGCATCCCTGACATTGGTAAAGGGGGATCTGGTCCAGCCTGGTCAGCTTATACCCAATAAGTATGTGACTATACAGGACTTTGTGGGTGAAGAGTAAACATTGCCACTGGCCAGTGTTCTCCTGGACTGGGTTGAAACAGGGGGAACTGTGCAACAGGTGGCTGTAGCAAAAACATTAGCAGTAGATGTGATTCTGGGTAACAAGCTCCAACAGTGGATGGTATGTGTAGTTACCCATAGCAAAGCGGCAAGGGAAAATAGCAGTTCCCTGAACCTCACAGAAACCAGTGTGGAAACCATGGAGAGGCTGGTTCTCCAGCCTGTGTCTCTAGATGGGGAGACTGATAAAAAGGGGTAGAAATTTCCCCGGTAGCGAGTGACCACACAGATATGGAAGGTTACTTTGAAGAGGGAGGGGTGACCAATTGTCTGAGGGTTAGGACTGACAGTGATCCTGAGGGCCCTGATTCTAGTGCTAGGGACCCTAGTTTAGGGACTGAAGGGGAAGTGTCCCATGCCTTGGGACTGTGTGAGGGGTTTGCAGCTGCTCAGAGGAGTGACCCTAGTTTAGAGAAGCTGAAGGCTTGGGCAGACTCTGAGGGCACACAGGGAGGTGATGGCAGACATAAGGTTTATTGGTAAAATGGACTTATGTATACACAGGCAGTATAGACAGAGGGAGGGATGCTAGGCAGGCAGACTGTCCTTCCCCAGGGGTATCGTGAGCAGTTGCTCAAAATTGCACATGATATTCCCTTGTCTGGTCATCTGGGAATCACACGCACAATGCAGCAGTTGGTCCAGAATTTCTACTGGCCTAACTTCACCCAGCAGGTGAAGGAGTATTGCAGGTCTTGTCACTGGTGCCAAGAAATAGGGAAGGCGGGCAAGAAAACCCAAGCTGCCCTGATCCCCTTCCCCATAGTGGAGGAGCCATTCCAGAGGATGTGAATGGATATTGTGGAGCCTTTAAATACCCCCAGCTCCTCAGGGAAGAGATTCATACGGACTGTGGTGGATTATGCTACCCGGTACCCAGAGGCAGTCACCCTATCCTCACTGAGGACAGAAAAAAGTGGGAGATGCCTTACTTGAGTTTTTTCCCATGTTAGGTTTATGCAGGAGGTAATCTCCGATCGAGAGGGCTCCTTCATGTTGGACCTGATGAAATGTTTATGGCAAAAGTATGGGGTGGTGCAGAGATGCACGACACCGTATCACCCATAAGCCAATGGGCTTGTGGAACGATTCAATGGTACCCTAAAGTCAATGCTCTGGGCATTTGCTGAACAGCATGGAAGGGACTGGGAGAAATATCTTCCCCACCTGTTGTTTGCATACAAGGAGGTGCCCCAAGAGTTGACAGGATTTTCCCCCTTCGAACTCTTATACGGACGCCAGGTACATGGGCCTCTAGACTTAATCAGGGAGGACTGGGAAGGCAAGCATGCCACCCAGGGAACTCCCATTCTGGATTATGTCCTTAGGTTTAGGGAAAGGCTGAAGGAGCTTATGGGGATAGTCCAGAGCAACCTGGCACCTGTCCAACAGAAACAAAAGGTGTGGTACAACCGCAGAACAAGAGCTTGCTCGTACATTGTGGGTAAGGAAGTCATGGTCCTTATTCCAGTCTGGAAGACAAGCTGCAAGCTGAGTGGGCAGGACCATACAAAATGGTTAGGAAGGTAAATGATGTGAACTACATTGTGGAGTTACCTGACCGTAGACAGACTGAAAGGATGTACCATGTCAACATGATGAAGCCATATGCAAACAGAGCTGACATGGTGTTCACAGTATGTAGTCCTGGGGAGGGGACGGATGAAGGAGACCCCCTTCTGGACTTGCTGGAAGAGAGTAAGCGAGAGTCCTCTGTGGAGGCAGTAAAATTGTCTCCCCAGCTGAACCTGGACCAGGTCCAGAAAGTAAGGGAGGTTTTAGCAGACTTCACCCCCTTGTTTAGCGCCAGGCCTGGACTAACCCCCTTAGTGACACACGATGTGGAGACAGGGACACAGACGCCCATATGGCGAACAGCATGTCGGGTGTGAGAGGCTGTCCAAAAGAGCATTAGGATGGAAGTGGAGGAGATGCTGGATTTAGGGGTAATCCAGAGATCCCATAGCCCCTGGACCTCACCTGTAGTCTTTGTGCCCAAGCCAGATGGCTCAACTCATTTCTGTGTGGACTATCATGGACTGAATGCAGTCACGAAGTCCAACACCCACCTGATACCCCGGACGGATGAACTCCTGGACAAGTTGGGAGGGACGACCTACCTTACGATTATTGACTTGACCAAGGGGTTTTGGCAGGTAGAATTGACAGACAGAGCTAGGGAGAGGTCAGCCTTCATCACTCCGATAGGCTTATTTGAGTTTAAAGTAATGCCTTTCGGAATGAAGAACGCCCTGGCCACTTTCCAAAGGTTGGTGAACCAGGTGTTGAATGGTGCTGAGGAGTACACCGTAGCATACCTGGATGACATTGTCATCTTCAGTACCAGCTGGGAGGAACACCTTTCACACTTTAGGGAAGTGCTGGGCAGGATACAAATGGCCGGGCTCACTGTCAAAGCCAAGAAGTGCCAGGTGGCCATGGAGGAAGTGGCATACCTTGGGCATGTGGTAGGCCGGGGACAGCTCTGTCCTAACCAAATAAAGATAGAGGTGATTCAGGCGTGGCCCAGACCAGAAACCCAGAAGCAAGTCAGGAGTTTTCTAGGGACAGCAGGGTACTACAGAAAGTTTGTACCTAATTACAGTGCCCTGGCTGCTCCCCTATCTGACCTGACAACGAAAAAGATGCCAAAGAAAATTACCTGCGACCCAGCCTGTGAGGAAGCCTTTACCAGACTGAAGAAGGCACTGTACAGTGCTCCTGTTTTGACAAGTCCAGACTACAGCAAAACCTTTATAGTTCAGACGGATGCCTCAGATGTGGGTATTGTGGTAGTACTTAGCCAGACGTCTAGCCAAGGGACAGACCACCCAGTTGTGTACCTGAGCAAGAAGCTTATTCCCAGGGAGCAAGCGTACTCCACAGTGGAAAAGGAGTGTCTTGCCACAGTGTGGGCCCTGAAGAAATTAGAGCCATACTTGTATGGGCAGCATTTTGTGGTGCAGATTGACCACAATCCCATGGTTTGGCTGACGCAGATGGGGTAAAACAATGGCAGACTACTAAGATGGAGTCTTGCTTTAAAAGACTATGATCTAAAAATCGTACATAGGGCTGGAGTGAAGAACAAGAACTCAGATGGGCTGTCTAGAGTCTATGAGGAGTGAACTGATTTGGGAAGCTCATCCCATGTAGGGGATAGAACCCCCAAATTCAGTCTAGGTGGGGAGGAGTGTGAAGTAGACAGCCAGTTCTGAGTGCTGTATTATAGTTTTTTTAAATATAAAATGTATTAATGTCTCTGCTGAAAATTCAAATACTCTAGGAATGACCTCACTCATCCCTCCCAGATTCCAGCTGAGAGATGAAAGCCGTGGGAAACGGCTGACAGCATATGAGTTCACACACACTCAGTATTTTTAGAGACAATGTGTTACATGGAAGACTTTTATTAAGGATCCTGTTTCTTTGAGCTAATTACAGACTTGTTTAAGTTAATTTTGTTAGGAGAGAAATCATAAACTTGGCTTATGACATTAGAAAGGGAAGCTAGGATGTTACATAGAGGTGTAAGGTTGTCAATGACCCTGTGAAGCCTGTGTGAGGAGGGTACAACATGAGATCAAAGAAGGTGTCATTTGAAACGGAGTTATGCTAAGGTTGCAGAATTAATACTTTGAAATTACATCCTGTGGTTGTATAGAAATATATGTTTTTTAGATATTTTGACAGAGGAGGAGCTGGATGACCTCATCCAAAAGGGTTGGCAAATACTGCTTGTAAAGATTATTATTTTTCACTGCAAAACACTTCTCATCTGACACTGACCAAGAAAACATCTGAGCACTGAAAACAGGTATTTAGATAGCTAGACAAAATCTAAATATAGTTGTAGGAATTGCACTGTTTTAAACCTTGTTTTTTAAATATATGTATGTCTTGGGATATAAGAGTTCTGTATTGTATGTTTGACATATTATTATATATTTTAGTAAAAACTCTAATTTTAGAGCAAACCTGGTCTGTCTTTGAATTGCTTTCTTTTGCTAAGAAATATTTATGGTTATAGTAGACAGCAGACATAAGTTTGTAGGGTGGTACCAAACTGGAAAGAGAAGCATTTTAAATCTGAGGTCTTTATTAAAGTTTTAAAGGATTCATCTCTGAATACCTGGTTAGGTGCCCATAGGCAAAGATATCTGACCTCCCAAAGACAGATATATCTGAGCCTGTGCATTGGGTATGCTAGCAATAGGTTAACAGTTTGAATCCCTCCAGAAGTGAGACCAAAGGTTGATCCGAACTCACAAAAACAGACAAGAGGGTTACCTTGTCTGTTACACTGTTCACAAGACTGTGCTCAGAGGATGGCACTTTGGGAGTAGAGGGCCTGACCTGCTGAGTGAATCTGTGACACTACTCACCCACATCCAAGGGACTGTAGCAGAAAAGAGGGTTCAAAGATAGCAGTAGTGTTTACAGGACCAAGGGAATGGGCAGTAGTGAAGGATAAATCAAAGGAAAAAAGCCCCAATAAGGGTGGAAGAAAACATGGAAAACAGAAGTACAGTAGCAAGGTAATCAATCAAAATCTTTATTTTGCCAGGCGGAACATCGAGACAAGCTCATTTACAAGGTAGACCTGGGGCAAAACAACTGCCAACAGGGTTAAGACATCACAGGTTGAGTGAACGTACGTCACAATTACATAGTAATAATAACAACATAATAACATATAACCATCACATGTGACAAGAACTGCATCAGAACGCTTGCACCAGAACATAGCAATAGGTTCAACAGGAGGTAGTGCAATTTAAATACAATTGCATGGATACAGATACATGGATGTCAGGTAATGAGCTAAAGTTTATACAGTAAACATCATTGGAGGAGTCAGAGTGAGCAGGAGTGGCAGTTCCTCTAGCATCAAAGTGTGAAGAAGATTGAGATGTAAGAGTCCTTTGATAAGTACTGTAGGCATGGCCTGGCAAGTGGAGTGGGAAAGGGGGATATAGGGAGTGGGGAGGGAAGGTCAGCCGAGATAGGAGAGGGTTGGACATGATGGCCTAGGGAGGAAGGACTGTTCGAAGGGAGAATACGACAGATGCCACAGGCAATGGTTGGGGTTTAAGTCCAATATTTGAAGCAAAGACAGATCATGATGTTGGGACCTTGATTTGGGCAATGACAGAAGCGAGGACTCAAATGACGCCTCAGGCAATGGTTGAAGTTTAAGTCCAGAATTTTAAATTTTTTTTATCATAGAATATTTTATTAAGTTTTTCTTATACACCACACACTCAACCTACACCATAGTATTATGTAGGCAAAAGGTCAAGTTGTACACAACCATTTACAATTCAATAATAACGCACAGTTCTCACCCTAAATTATCCATAACATGTATGTTGTCAACAGGCTAAACTGCAGACTATGACAATATGTATAAAGTACATAGCTTATAACTAACCCTCCTGAAGGAAGGGTACATATTCATATACTACATATTCATATACTACTACAAAAATAGATTACCACAACATACAGGCACAATATGACCTTGAGGAAAACTAAGTGTCTGAAGGAAGAAAATACAGCTAGACAGAGAAGAAGAAGAATGTGAAGAGGCACCTCATTGCATCGTCTTCTGTCCTACTGGGTAAGGGCCCTTAACCAGGATTTTGGGGAATTCAGATCCCACCATTCAAGGAGGGATAGGGGGATTACATTGTGCTGGCAGGGGAATTTCTGCTAGTAGAGTACTAGCTTCCCTCGATTAGTGTACATAAGCCTTTCAAATATGGCTAGTCTGACCATGGCAGAATGCCAAATAGAAATAGAGTGGCTTAACTTGTTTCCAGGACATGAGCAGAAGCCTTTTTGCTTCCAAGAGAGCTCCCAGTAACCAACTTGAGTGTGGCTTCAGTAGAGGGACCAAAGGGGAAGGATCCCCTAAGAGGAGTTGTGGTTCAGAGATGTCTATGGGGTTCCCAGGACCCCAGAGCAGTCCAATGATATGACGGACCAAAAGGAGGTTAAGGTCTGACATGTCCACAGTAAATGCAGGATGTTTGCTGGGTCCTGTCCACACTTCCAGCATTGTGCATGTGGCAAAATGCCTCATGAATGGAGAGCTGCAGGCGTGCAGTACCACCTGAGGAGGCTCTTTTGTTGTATCTGCTGGCTCCTCACATCTTGATAAGCACAGTGCACTAAGTGAATACACCAGTGCCATGTTCCAGTAGGCATGGGTGTGCCTAAATCCTTGCTCCATGCCACCCGACATGGTTCAGTGTAATCTGTCTGCACCTCTCACCAGGTACTATAGAACTGTCCTGCTAGGCCCTGGAAGGAGGTCCAACAATGGAGTGACGAAACACAACTCCACTCCGGATCCACTGTCAGTGTCCTGCTAAGGTTTTGGACTGCACTGCGGAGTTGCAAGTATCTTTAAAAATTGGTAGTTGACAAGGAATATTTAACCCTCAATTGTTCAAAGACATCATTGTGTTCGATTTCTGCATATATAAATCTTGTATGGTGCATTCACCCTTGCTCTCCCACATTGGCCAATGGATTGATTTATTATCCACTGTGAGGAGTGGGTTATGCTAGAGAGCCAGATACTGAAAAGGTGCAGATCTTGCTGACTTTGGAGTCTTGGTGGCTATCCTGAGTTTGAACCATGCTTTGCTGGTCTTGACCATAGCTGGGGTAATCGTGCTGGTGTCAAGAGAGGCGGTAGTCAGGAGCATCCCTAAGAGAGTGTTTCCCATCAACTGAGATTCTAACTGAACCCATGGAGGAGGGGTATGAAGAGAGGGGACAAACCATTTGGTCACCTGTGCAGACATGTATGCCCAACGATAGCCTTGCAGCCATGGGAGTCCCAGACCTCCCCTTGTCCAGTATGCCTGCATCTTTCTTCTAATCTATTGAGGGGATTTGCCCTCCCATAACAGGGATGAGATCATGCCATCCAACTGATGGAACACCTAGTTCGGCAGAGCAATAGGGAGGTTGTAAAATAGGTACCCTTCTCAAGGCAAGAGCAGCATACGAATTGCTGCTACTTTGCCTGGGAGAGATAGATTAAAGTACTTCCAATGAATTACCTCTGCTGTAAGAGATGCTATTAGAGGATTGAAGTTCTCCTGCACCAAGTAGCTCCACTTGGCCGGAACAGTAATACCGAGGTACAAGAAACCAAGTGGGGCACAGGCGAGCCTTAGGTCTTGCAAACATGCCTTTGTGCAGCTGGCATTGAGGGGGGTTACACTAGTTTTATTGTGGTTAATTTGCAACCCTGACAAGTGTGCAAATTTATTTAAGACCTCTAGCACTTTTGTGAGTGATTCCTCAGGCCAAGTCAAGGTCAGAAGTAGGTCATCTGCATAGGCAGCAGTCAGGTATTCATGTTTCTCAACTCCTGTACCTTTGATGTCCTCTGTAGCTTGCATTTTCTATATTAACGGGTCTAGGGCCACTAAGAACAGTAAGGGGGATAGGGGCAGCCCTGCCTAGTACCTCTTTGCAGGGGGAAAAAGGGGAGAGATGTCTTTATTAGTTAGTATCCTAGCTGAAGGGGCATTATATAGCACTCCAATCCATTGCCTAAAATGGGCCAAACCCATAAAGCCGTAGAGTTCCATGGAGGTAAGGCCATTCAACAGAATCAAAAGCTTTAGCAAAATCCATGGCCATAGCCGCCTTCGGCTCTTTAGACCGCACAGCGAGCCATTTCAGGTCTAAAACCAGTCGTATATTATCAACTGCCGCCCAACCCTTAGTAAAGCCTACCTGAGATGAATAAATGATAGAAGGTAAAGCTTCTATCAGTCGTGTGGCGAGCACCTTAGCTGCAATTTTGTTACCCACGGAGATAAGGGAGATTGGCCTATAGTTAGCACAACGGAGGAGATCATCCGATTTTTTTGGAAGGAGAGTAATTAAAGCCTCCCACATAGAAGGGGGAAGGATACCAGTCTTGTGAGCTTCCTGCAGCACGGAGAGGAGAGGAGTACTTATTTCTGCACTTAGGGTTTGATATAATTCCGCATTCATCCTATCTAACCCTGAGGATTTACCTTTGAACAATTGGGATAGGGTCTTCAACACCTCCTCTTCCGTGAATGGTCTGTCCAATGCATCTTTGATGCCCTTAGGCAACTGGGGGATACCAGCATCCACACAGAAGTCTGCTAGTTGATCCTCTAGCTGACCAGGTTCAAGAAAGGAGTGTGATTGGTAGAGCTTTTGATAAAATTGCTGCATACAGGCATTGATCTTTTGGGGGGTGGTGATAATATGTTTACTAATGTCTTTAAGGGCATGAATCCTAGAGGCTGCCTGTTGTTTCCTTAGCTGATATGCTAACAGCTTCCCCCCCTTGTCACCCCTTCTCAATATGCATGTTTGGACCTGAGGAACACCCACTCAAACTTCTGGTAGAGTAGAGTGTTAATACGATAGTTTAACCCAACTATGCTCCGGAGTAAAGCTGGGTCTGGCACGCCCCCTGAAGGACTTCTGAACCTGGCCTCCATCCTAGCAAGTTCAGATTGTAACCCCTTCAATTCTGTGTGCCTCAATTTATTTAGATGCACTGAATAGGCTATAATTCACCCTCACAGTACAGCTTTGAATGCTTCACAGACAGTAGCAGCAGACGTATCTGCAGCGTGATTACGTGAGAAGTAGTCTCTAGCTGCTTCCCTGTTCATGGAGCAAAAATCAGGGTCATGGAGAAGCAAGGGATTACATCTCCATCTGGTACCTGATCCCTCTGTTTAGAGGGGGCATAGTGGCTGGAGACCGGCGCGTGGTCAGAGACTAGTATGTTATGGATCTTTGTGTGGGAGCTATCGCTGGCCGCAGTGAAATTAGCCAGCCAGAAGTCTATCCAGCTAAAAGTTGCATGGACTGAGGAGAAGAAGGAATAATCACGTCCTGATGGGTGGTCTCTGCGCCATACGTCTGATAGGCTCCATTCCTCTATAACATCTTGCAGGACCCCCAATGTTTTTGGGTGTGTCTGGGGGGGGTCAGTTTAGTTTTGTCAAGGAAAGTATTAAGAATAAGATTAAAGTCTCCACCCCATAGTACAGGAATCTGCGAACATTTGACCATTAAGGACTCTACTGCCTTGATAAGATCTAACAGGATGTCTGACTGATCTGCATTTGGGCCATATAGGTTAGTTAGGACAGCCCGGCCCCCTGGGTATGAGAATCAGGCTACTATCCAGCGACCCTGTTTGTCAGTAATAACTTGGTCCTGTACCCACGAGCAGGACTTTTTAATCAGTATGGACACTCCCCTTGATTTAGTCATCGCTGAACTTGCCAAAACAGTACCAACCCATGCTTTTTTGAGCCACCCTACAGTTCTTGCAGTGAGATGGGTCTCTTGGACCAGAGCAATATCCGCCTGCAAGGAGTGTAGGTGCTTGAGAACCATGGTCCGTTTTACTGGATGATTTAGGCCCTTCACCTTCCATGAGACAAGGTTAATACCTACATTCATGTTCTGCATCATGCTTCCCAGACAAATTAAGAAATTGGTACTCACTACCCTTATCCAGAAATAATAGAGAGACCCTAGGAGGGAGTTTAGATTAGGACTAGAGAGAGGTAATCTGTGCAGTAGTGGTGAGAGCAGCCAAAGCCTGATATAGGAACAAAGATAGAAATATTACAATTTCACACTCACCAGCCAATGACTGGTTAACAGGATATTGGAAGTAACAATTATCTCTAAGCAAAGTGTATAATCCCTCAACAAGGAAGAAGAAGTTAACACACTATAGTTCTAAACAGTCACTAAACTAAAGGTGATTAGGTATCTATGTGAGGTGCTAGTCTCTGCAATATCATGGAAAGGCACTCTGCCGCACTAGCCAATCACCTACAGGGGGGATTTGGAGATAACCCAACCAATAACATGCATCTCCATGCCCAGCCATAAACGCATGGGCAGGATATTCAAGATGGTAGGGGGTGGGGTAAGGTGGCAAAAAGAAAGAAGAGGAGGGGAAGGGGGGAAATCACCCCTCATTCAGGCAAGATTTTAGATCTGCATGTTCTTCCTCCCAAAGTACCTATCCACAGGGGGACAATGAACAGTGTGCCACAACATGCCACCTGACCCAAGCTTCCCCATGCTTCTTACAGGAATCTGCATGCCACTTAGGTCCAGCAAGGCTTCTAATGGGAGGTGAAAGGAAGGAATGAAAGGCACGGAAAAGCTCCCTCCTATCCACAGGGAGTGAGGGTAAGTTTAATTAATAATAGCAGCTTCTAAACATTAGCTGCGAGAGCATGTGATCCACCAATGTAAAAGGCACATTCCCCACATAGCAACAGTTGCATCTATAATGAGAGCTGGGCATTATTCTCCAATTCAATATGCTAGAAAACCAATAGATATACTACTCAGTCATTAGTGTGTCACTCCACAGATTGATCCAGCGGAAGACTATCCACAGATAACACCTCAGCATATGTCAGCATGCCAGGTCTCACTTGACCATTTGGAGGGGTCTGTAAGCATTTGAGATCTGGATGCGTGTTGCCCCATGATGAATTATCCATCGCTTCAACTAGCATTTCATCAGATACCTCTTCCAGTGTGTCAGAACTGTGGTGCTCTTCTTTGGTCTGCTTGGCAGGTGGAGCGTCACTTGGGCCTTGAGGGGTAGAGCCATGGTCGCTAATAGACAGCTGCCTGATTCTAGCCGATTGACTTATGCCCCATTTAGATAGTGCAGGAAGTGGAGGGGTTGAAGACTCCAATTGCATTTCCTTGCGATGGTCCGCCCTTTCTCTTGAGCTGCAGTGGGGCGGAGGGGACTTGGGGGGTGCATTTGAGGGTCGCACTGTCCGGCCTGCATTTGGATCCTCCTAGGGACCTCCCCTTAAAGATTTGTTCCACTGATCTTGTGACCTAGGTCCTGGTGCCCAAAGTCTCCTGGGAGCCATAGCTCTGATGGGTAGTCTGGGCCAGTACTTATGGGCCCATTTCTCGACTTCCTGAGGTGTCTCCGCCAGAATGTCTCAGCCCTCTCGGGACATATGAAGACAAGTAAGGTTTCTAAATCCATACTGAAAACCTTGTTCTGCAAACAGCTTTTTCAGGGGTAAGAAAGCTTTTCTATGGGCTGCCACCTCTGCTGAAAAATCCCTAAAAAAAGACTATAGGGCCCCCCTGCCATAGCAGCTGTCCTTTATCTCTGGCTGGCCTTAGAAGCTTTTCTTTGGTGGAATATTTTAGCAGGTGTGCAATAATGGGTTGGGGGGGCCCCTTGACAAGATCTGGTGCCACTGGGGATTTGATGTGCTCTCTCATAGAAACATAGAAACATAGACTTTGACGGCAGATAAGGACCGCTAGGCCCATCTAGTCTGCCCATTTCCCTACCTACAGGATAGGCCGCAGATCCTAGTTAACCAACAGCCTTTATCTTCCTGCCCCCCACAAGAATTGCCTTATGTCTGTCCCATGCATTCTTGAATTCTCCCACAGTTTTAGACCCCACAACTTCCTCAGGAAGGCTGTTCCATGCATTCACTACCCTCTCTGTGAAATAATACTTCCTCACATTGCCCCTGAACCGCCCTCCTTCTATCTTTAAATTGTGTCCCCTTGTTCTTGCAAGTCTCTTTTTCTGAAAGATGCTACCCTCTTGGACTTTGTTGATTCCCTTGAGGTACTTGAAAGTTTCTATCATGTCCCCCCTCTCCCTTCTTTCCTCAAGGGTATACATATTAAGCTCCTTTAATCTCTCCTCATACGGCTTCTCTTGCAGACCCTGCACCATTTTAGTTGCCCTCCTCTGGACTGCCTCTATCCTGTCTATGTCCTTGCGGAGATGGGGTCTCCAGAACTGGACACAGTATTCCAGATGGGGTCTCACCAACTGTCTGTACAGAGGGATAACAACTTCCTGTTTTCTGCTGATGATGCCTCTCCTATACATCCCAGTATACCCCGGCCCTCCTACTGCCTTCTCACATTGCTTGCTAACCTTAAGGTCATCTGATATGATTACCCCAGGTCCCTTTCCTGTTTTGTTGTTGTTACTAGCTCCCCACCCATTGTGTATTCTTCCCTGGGTTCTTGTTTCCCAGGTGCATTATTTTCACTTTTTGCATTGAATCCTAGCTGCCATCGTCTGACCATTCCTCCAACCTTGCTAAGTCCCTTTTCATCCTTTCCACGCCTCCTTGTGTATCAACCCTGTTGCAGATCTTTGTGTCATCTGCAAAAAGGCATACTTTTCCTTCCAGTCCCTCTGCAATGTCACTGATGAAGACATTAAAAAGGACTGGACCCAATACTGAACCCTGCGGTACCTCACTAGTAACCGCCCTTTCTTCAGAGTGGACTCCATTTACAATTACCTTCTGTGTCCTGTTGTCCAGCCAATGTTTTACCCAGGCTACCACCCTGGGACCCACTCCCAGGCTGGTTAATTTGACTATCAGTCTTTTTTGTGGGACTGTGTCAAATGCCTTGCTAAAGTCTAGGTAGGCCATGTCCACAGCCCCTCCCTGGTCTACTACTTTGGTCACCCAGTCAAAGAAATCTATTAGATTCGTCTGACATGACCTTCCCGCTGTGAACCCATGCTGCCTTGGATCCTGTGCTCCACTGACCTCTAGGTACTCAACTATTCTTTCCTTCAGAAGTGACTCCATCACTTTCCCTACCACAGAGGTCAGACTGACAGGTCTGCAGTTTCCTGCCTCTGTCTTGGTCCCACTTTTGTGAAGGGGAATCACATCTGCCTTCCTCCAGTCCTCGGGTACCACACCATCCTCCCATGATTTATTAAAAAGAGTAGCCAGTGGTTTCACTAGTTCCTTCCTTAATTCTTTTAGAATTCTGGGGTGAATTCCATCAGGACCCATTGCTTTGTCCACCTTCAGTTTTAGGAGTTCTTGCAGAACCCTTTCTTCTGTGAAAGGACTGGGATCGACCCCCCTATCAAGAGTGCTTCTGTTAATTGGATTAGGCACTTCCCCCTCCTCTTTTGTGAATACTGAGCAGAAATATTAGTTCAGTATTCCTGCTTTTTCACTGTCCCCCTCTGCCCACCCACCGTTCATTCTATTCAGCCTCACTATCCCTCCCTTTGTCTTTCTACGCTCGCTGATGTACCTATAAAGGTTTTATCCCCTTCTTAACTGAGTTGGCTATCTTTTCCTCAGTTTGGGCCTTTGCTATTCTGACTTCCCTCCTGCTTCTTTCTGCCTTAACTGGTACAGCTCTCTGTCCTGCTCCTTCTGTGTTTCCTTATACTTCCGAATGCTATCTTTTCTTCCTGACTTTCACAGCCACCTCTCTTGAGAACCATAGTGGCTTTTCTTTCATTTTGATTTGTTTATTTGCTTCACACAAAGCTTGTTGTGTCTGTGATGGCAGTTTGATAATTCCCATTGTTGCTCCACACCTCCTTCTAGCCTGTTTGCTAGTGCTTTCTGAGGCACTCTCCCATCTTGCCAAAGTCAGCCCTCCTAAAGTCCAGTACCCTCACTTTTGTATGGCTGACTCTGCAGCTGAGTTTAACGTGAACCACACTGTTTGATGGTCACTTGTCCCCAGATGGCAACCTACTTCTAGATCTGAGATCCTCTCACTGCCCCGTTTGAGAGTACGAGGTCTAAGATTGCTCCCTCACGAGTGGGTTCCGAAACTAGCTGTCTAATGCCTGCCACCTGTAGGGCATCAAGAATGGCCCTGCTCTTGGATGTGGCTGCAGAAAATGTGCTCCAGTTAACATCTGGCATATTCAGGTCTCCCATCAACAGTATCTCCCCTTTCTCTGCCATTCTAAGAATGCCTTCCATCATATCCTTGTCCATTCCTTCCCCCTGACATGGGGGTCTGTACACAACCCCTGTGCGGATTGTGGTGCCCTTTCCAGTCTCCAAGGTGACCCACAGTGCCTCCTCTCCTCCTGTTTACTCTTTTGTTCAGTTGCTTTTATCCCTTCCTTTACATAGAGAGCTACTCCTCCCCCTCTTCTCCCCTGCCTGTCTCTCCTGTAGGTTATGTACCCTGGTATGTTAACATACCAGTCATGGTTCTCTGTGTACCATGTTTCTGTGACTGCTACGATATCCAGGCATCCCTCTTCCACCTTGATTGGGCCCTATCATCTGTCCCCCATAATTTTAGGAATCTCCTCATTAAGGAATTGTTCAGTATTCTGGCCTTCAACCCCCTCAGATAGTCCAAAAATCCTGATATTGTTACGTTTACCTCTATTTTCTTGATCCTCTGCCCTTCTCCATAGAGTCGCCAGTTTTTCATCATGATCTTTAATCTTTTGCCAGATTTTAGTGCAGTCCATTTCCAGATCATCTGCTCATTGTTCTACTACATTCATCTTGTCACTGAGCCCCTTCACTTCCATAACAGTGCCAGTTAGAGTTGTAGAGATGGTGTCCACCCTTGTTAAAAGGGTTTATAACATTGCAGTAATGTGCATTAGTGAAGCACTGACATCCACTTGTTGCGTACTAGCCCCCCTGAGAGCAGAGCTGTGAGGCTGTATATTGGCCAGTGGGGAAGCCATACCATGATAATGGGCTAAACTCAGATCTAGGGTGCGCGCTAACATGGGGATCCAAGCCTGTCAGTAATGCCGCTGAATATGCTAATACTGGGCAGATGCTACCGAGTGTGCATTGAAAGCTATTGCATCTGCCGGAGCGCTGCTGCAAGGCCGCGTCAGAAATAGAACGAGTCCCGTGGTGTCTGGTGCCCCAGAAGCTATTTACCAGATAGTTAACTGTGCAGAACTCCCGTTCTTCGGTCTTAAGATGCCCAGGCCACACTGGTAGGTGAAAAGGGGATGGGATCCTTAATATAACCGCAGATTATCCCAGATTTTGTTGGCTGGGTGGAGAGCCGACGGTTTATGCTGCCATCTTTTTCGCGTTCAAACCACGCCCCCCAAGTCCAGAATTTAAAGCAGTAACAAATCGTGATGTTAAGACCTTGACTTGAAACAATGACAGACCTCGGAGAAGGTTCTCAAGAACAAGAATTTGAAGAGTGAGAACATGACAGGGGCAGCGATCTTTAAGGTTTTCTGGATCTTATTCCAGAGTGTAGGAAGAGTGAAGCTTATTGAAGCTCTACCAAAGCATGTTTTAACTTTAGGGATAGACAGATATAACATGGTAAGACTTCTGAGAGAATAGGCACTAGGGATGCAGGGAGTTAGGCAGCTTGTGAGGTACTGATGTAATTTATGAGTGATTGCCTTATATGTACATAGAATAGCATTATTTTGCCTCCTGAAGCTAAGGGAGGTCCAGCCTATGGAAGAATAGAGGATGCAGTGGTGCGTGTCATAAGGGGCATCCAAAATGAACCTAAGGACTCTGTGGTATAGGATATCAAGCTTGGCAAGAGCTGTGCTAGTACTATGGCCATATAGGAAGTCAGCATAGTCTAGGAGAGGCAAGAAGGTAGCTTGGACTAGGAGTTTTCTAGCCTTCTGAGTTAGTAAGTGCTTGATCCTGAAGAAAATACCGAGTCTTTGATGCAGTTTCTTAGTGAGTTCATCAATGTGATCAATGAAGGACAATTTGTAGTCAATCCAGATCCTCAGGTATTTGATTTTTTCCATGAACTCCAGGGCTTCTCCCAAAAGGGTGCTTATGTGAGGAACCTTATCTGTTTTGTTTTTTTTGAGATGAGGGACCAGTGGAGAGAAAATCATAGCCTTAGTTTTTTTGGCTTTGAGCAGGAGTTTCAAGTTGAGTAGATTTTTTGGGAAGATGTTGAAATCGTTCTGGAGGTACAAAATGGCTTGATCCGGAGATGATCTGTCAATGTATAACACTGTATCATCAGCAAAGAGATGGATACTAGATGGCTTTAGCCCAGTTGGAAGGGGGTATGCCTTAATGCCAGGAGCCTAGGTAACAAATTCAGCGAGTTCCAGGCTCTGATAGAAGACACTGAGGTGAACCTTGTGACCATCATAGAAACATGCACCACAAACAATAATGACTGGGAGATGATGGTAACTGGGTATTCACTGTTCAAGAGGGATAGAGGAACTGCTAGAGGGGGAGGAATTGTCATTTTTGTCAAGGAAGGTATCGAGGTGGTAGAAGATGGGTGCATTAGGAGTAGCAGTGGTGAGGCTGAGTCAGTATGGGTGCAGTTCACCGCAGCCTCAGGTAGGAAAGAACACTTGGGGTGATATAAAGGCCTCCAGGGAAAGGGGAGGAAAGGGACAGAGAACTCATAGAGGAACTTGAAAGAGAGGTAGCAAAGAGGGAAGTAGTGGTGTTAGGAGACTTCAATCTGCCAGACATCGACTGGGAGGTCTCAGTGGCCAAGAGCACCAGGAGTCAGACCTTGCTGGATGCCTTCCAAGATTGTCTACTGGTGCAGCTAGTTAAGGAACCCACCAAGCAGACTGCAGTCCTTGATTTGGTGCTCACCAACTCAGAGATGGTGGGAGTGGTGGGAGTAGGGGAGCCACTGAGGAACAGCGACCATAACTCTCTTTGGTTTGAATTGGCCCTCGGGGCTGGCAAGCCACAATCGAGACCGGAAGTCCTTGACTTTAGAAGGGCTGACTTCAATAGGATGTGGGAACTGGTCAGGAATAAGTAAGTAGAGGTAAAGGACATACAAACACATGAAAACCCTAGCAGATACAGGCCTCACGGTCTATCGAGTCTGCTCAATTGTGCAGCTAGCCCCTCGCCTAACAGCTGCCCCACCCTTCCCTCCCTTCTTCATAATTACCTCCCCTCTCACTCTGTCCCATCCCCTCTTAAAGCAGTCTACCATGCTACAGGCTACTACCTCCTCAGGCAGAGTATTCCACTTGATCAACACCCTCTCTGTGAAATACTGCCTGCTAACTTCCCTTCTGAATCTTCCCCCTCCAATCTCAGCTGGCACCCCTTATGGCCCTCCCCCTACTGATCAGGAAAATCCCTTCTGTACTAGTCTTGTTTATCCCCTTTAGGTATTTAAAGGTTTCAATCATGCTCACCCATCCCTTCTCTCCACCAGGGAATACATGTTCAGCTCACCCAGCCTCTCCTCATAGGCATATCCCTTTAATCACTGGATCATCTTCATCACCCTACGCTGTACATCCTCCAACAATCTGATGTCCTTCTTCAGGAATGGGCTCCATAACTGCATGCAGTATTCCAGGTACGGCCTGACTAGCGACCTATAGAGGGGCAGGATCACCTCCCTATTTCTAGAGGAGATTCCCCTCACTATGCACCCTGGCATTCTGTTGGCTTTTGCTGCCACCTTCCTGCGCTGAGCCAAATTGTTCATACTCCCCGTTATGAGCACCCCTAGATCCTTCTCCTCAGTGCATTCCAGCTGTACCCCCCAGCTGATAGCTCCTCCCCTGGTTCTTAGCCCCGAAGTGCAATACCTTGCACTTTTTAGTGTTAAACCCCAACTGTCATGACTCTGACCACTCCTGTAGTTTGGTCAGGTCCTCCTGCAGCCCCCTCCACCCTTTGAAGTCATCCATCACCGCTCCCATCTTTGTAGCCTCCACGAAGAGACTGATCTTGCTCTGGACCCCATGGGAGATATCAGTAAGGAAAATCCCGAAAAACACTGGTCCCAACACTGATCCTTGTGGCACCCAGCTCATTTCATCCCTCAGTGTTGAGAGTTCCCCTCCACTACCACCCTTTGCTGCTTACCCTTCAGCCAATTGATGATCCAGTTTACCATCTTTGCTCCTACCCCTATTTATTCCAGCTTCCCCTCCAGCCTTCCATGTGGCATGGAATCAAAAGCCTTGCTGAAATCCAAATACAGGACATCCACCACATGGCCTTTGTCCAGTTCCCTTGTCACCCAGTCATAGTACTTAATCAGGTTTGTCTGGAGGGATCTTCCTGAGACAAACCCATGCTGCTGACCACCCTGGAGACCACTGTTCTCCAAAAAGGTCACCAGCCTCTCTTTTAGGATCACCTCCATCAGTTTACCCACAATTGATGTGAGGTTCACTGGTCGGTAGTTGCCTGGTTCATCTTTGGGTCCACCTTTGTGAATGTGTACCACATGAGCCATCCTCCAATCCAGTGGCACACATCCTGTCTTCTAGGAGGTATTGAACAGGTCAGCCAACAGTCCTGCCAGGATCTCAGCTAAATCCTTAAGTACCCTAGGGTGAATGCTGTCTGGAGCCAGTGTGTTATCCCCCCTCAGTACCCTTAATCCTTTCAGCACCTTGTCTTCTGTGATCCCTGTATCAGTCACGGCCCCCCCAACCACTCCTCCTCTCCCAGGTGGTGCCTGCCACCATTTTTCCTTCATGAACACAAAGCATAAGTAATCATTTAGTGCTTCTGTCTGGTCCTCCATCTTCTCCACCCAGCCCCTGTCCTTTTTTATCCTCACTATCTGATCTTTGTTTTTCTGCCTTTCACTGATGTATCTGAATAAGTCCTTCTCTCTATTCTTAATGCCCAGCACCAATCTCAGCTCCCTAGAAGCCTTGGCCACTCTGACCAGCCTGGTAACCTCCCTGGACTACTTCATATACATCCCCCTGTTGTCCTTCCTTCCCAATTTCTTGAGTCTCTGACATTTCTTTTTCTTGGCCCTCACACCCTCCATGACCTCCTCTGTCAGCCAGCTGGGTTTTCTTGCCCTCCCCTTCTTATTCCTTGTTCTTGTACATGTCCCAATAGCCTCCACCAGCCCTTTCTTAATAATATCCCATTAATAGGTGGGGTGGAGGAGAGATGGGGGTAATTAAGGGGGCCATCCTCAAGGCATCTAAAGTATGCATACTGTAAAAACAGTAACAAAGAAAAACAGGTTTATGAGACCACTATGATTCTCAGCAAGGGTCAGGGAAGCAGTGAGGGCCAAAAAGAAAGCCTTCTATAAATACAAGAAAAAGCAGGGGGTGGTAGAATGGGAGGATTATCTACAGAAAAATAAGGAGGCAAAGAGGGCCGTTAGGGAGGCCAAAGCAGACACAGAGCTATGTATCACAGAGGGGGTCAGGAATGGAGAAAAACATGTTTTTCGATATATTAGTGAAAAAAGGAAAAAGGGTGGGGGAATCATAAAGTTAATTGAGGGGGGTGGGGTGATAGATGAGGATGGGCAAAAGGTGGACATCCTAAATGACTACTTTTGTTCAGTTTTCACTAAGGAGGACAACGGGTACATGCCAGAGAGTGGCATTAAAGCAGCCAATAAGGGAATCCTGGAAATGAGACAGCCATTGTTTAGTAGTGTAACCACCACCACCCCCCCCCCCACTGCTTTACACAGTTGGCTGCCCCTGGTACCCTTAACTGGGCACAGACACTCAGAACACATTTAGAAATGGTACTATCAGTAGCTTTGGGAGAATATACCAGGGTCATTAAAGATCAAAGTGGAGGGGGTGTACAAAAGCAAAATATGACCTATTAGGTATTTACAAACCAGGTCCAGAGGAGAGAACTTTTTGCTAGGGCTATGCTAGATCTACACTTTTGGAGGGGTACCCAGTAAATCTACACAGAGCAAGCAATAACATAACTGTCCAAACCACAGCTGGGATTCTAGAGTGTGGCTTTATTCCAAAAGATGTTCTCTAAAGCAAGGGTGGACTCCTGAGGTTCATGCATCGTGACACTAGGAACTTGCAGAACAACAAAAAGGACTGGATCCGACAGAAACTCTTTGTATTCCTATATTTCATTGGACATTGAACATCTTGTACTGGCATCCCATATTTCATAGGAATTTTGAGCATTCTCCCAATGGCACTGGCCACAACTGAACACACATTAACTGACAGAACTCTTTCACCTTGTGTTCCCATTTTTCATTGGACAATTACATTTCTTCCAGCGGCACTGGCCACAACTGGAAATACTTCAAGTGGCACTGGCCACCACTGAATGTACATTTGGCTAATAACTAGCACAACCCACTTCAGGGGGTAGAATCCTATTCAGACATTGGCCATATGTCCAAGGTAACCAGGTGTCCTTACTGAACCTGTGGTCCTGAATTGGTTACTCCAGATGGGGGGCTGCAAACCCTTTGCTCCCAAATCTATACTCAGCCATTCTTCAGAGTTACACCTTCAACATATTAAACACGCTTGGAAAATGCTTTAAGGAATGAACTTTCACATCCAGCATTTAAACACAATACACTGGTAGTGGTAGACCTAAAGTCCTTAACAATGTGAATTAGTCATAATTCTGGACATCAAATTTGTCATGAACAATGTGAATGAGTCATAATTCTGGACATCACATTTGTCAGCCAACTTTAAACTGAGAACAGTCTCAAACTTCTGAACAGAAAAGATATGCATTTCCCACTTAGACAGAGAAACACCACAGCACAGGTACTTGCTTTCTGCAGCACAAAGTCAGGTCTTACTCACTGTTAGAACATTACAGGCAGCTTCAGACATCCTGGATCAAAAAGGGGATTGCCCCTAGGATCTATCCACAAGCAGTCCTTTTCACCCCACCCGGGGATAAAAATCAGGAGATCCTGCTGTAGACAATGGTTTCCACCACTTCACTTTGGCAAACTGGAGAATTGCTAGGACTAGGATGAGAAAGCAGGCTCTCCACTCAGAGTCCTCAGCTGAGTGGTTCTCACTCCTCACACTTCAAGCTGCTAACACACTCAATGACTCCAATTCACTGACTGCTGTCCCAAGATTCTAAAAGTCCCCACTCACAGCTGCTGTGGCTTATGCTGCTGCAAAAGTTCCAAATGAGCTCATCTCAGCTGAGGCCAAGCAAACAAAAGAGTGAGTAGGTGAAAAACTAATTTAACTAGTTAATCACCAGCTGCCTCTCCCTACCTAGCACTGACACTGAAAGGATTCTAGTAACCCCAGGGGACTGGGTGGTTACACTCACTCCTGCCAGGCAGATGACTGTCCGTAGTCATATCTCTGTCCTGCACTAAGCCATCCTACCCTCTGTGTTACTTAAGGGGAGGTTGCATAAGTTATCCCCTACCATGTGCCGGGCACAGACAGGTAACACTAAAGGAACAGAGACTGGCTGATAAAACTTCATCCCCTATCCTACAACCTATATATGGATTCTCAGTGGCTCCAAGAAAACTGTTTGAAGCATGCCCTAACAGACAGAATTGATGACCCCTATTGTGAATCAGGCCCACCAGCCTACCTATCTCCCTAGTCCCCTTGGGAAAATCTGACTTATGTTACCTACCTAGGAAAACCTATCACCCAAAACATCCCAGGGTACCTGTGAGCAACAAAAGGAAAGCATATGTTACATTGCATTACATTTCCCCACAATTTTCAAATCTGTGAAGAAAAACATGTTAACACCCTGTTAACCATAAACAATTCTAAAAACACTAAGAAAAGGGGGGCTCAGATGAGTTCCAACATCCTGTTCTTCTCTTCTGTTTTTTCTCTTTTTCCTCAGGAACACCTGCAAGAGAAGAAAAACACACAAATACAATGCCTAAACTTCCACCTAGCACTAAAGAAGCCCCCAAAACATTTTTTCTATAAAAGTACAAAAGTAAAAAAAATTGAAAGAAGACATTTATATAACACATTTGGAGATGGGATGCCCTACAAAGTCCCAACTAGTGACAAGATTACTGTTGACCGTGGGCTTTGTCCATTAAAGAGTCTTTCCTAGGCCGAAGCCTGCTGAAGAACAGTTCTTGGACAGGACAGGGCATGTATAACACTGCAATCCATGGGGAGAGTCTTTGATGAAAATTAAAGTTACATGGATAGTCTTCAAATGTAGGATGTGTTGTGCAAAGTCAGTGAATGTAAATAAAATGTTATCTTACAAGCTCCTTGAAGAACAAAAACAAAGGATCACCTTACTTCTACAAGCAGAGGACCTTCTCCCCTCAGACCAGATGGCATCTTCGGATACTGCTGGGTTGATGTCTTCTGTAAAAACTAACGATGATACAGGAAAACTGCTGGATTGATATCATCTGGAAAACAAAATGATGAAACAGGAAAACTGCAGAGTTGATGGAATCTAGAAGGCCAGACAATGGAACAGGAAAACTGCTTGGCTGACGAAACTGGATACACCTGAAGGAATCCTGGAATACATGAAGAGCTGTATCTTCCTCCTTGGATACTGCTGCTTTGGATGAAAAACACTGGCCTGCCACTGCTCACTTCCTTAAGGCATGATGGGCATATTCACAGGAAGTGGCACCATTAAGGGTAGTATCACTCAGGGTGTGGGGCGAGGACTATGACCCCATCTGGGTGTTCAAAGTTGATGTTGTAGAATGTCTCATTCCCAGCCCCATCCACATTTCACACAGTGTCCATAAACAGAGTCCTGCCCAGTCTCCAGAATTTAAGGCAATCACTTATGACTTTGTCCCTTACACATTCTGCAGCACCGCAGTACAAATTGTTGCTTGCCTCTTCCATCAACCAGGATTGCCTGTTCTGTTTGATTTCCTCCCAGACTTGGTGATGAAAGGTAGGAAAGGACTTCCCATATGTGGTGTCAGCCCTCCTACGTATTAGTCTCTCCTCTTTACTAGTCTGCGGCCCTCAGTCTGGCTTGGAGGTGGCCAGTCCTGGTCAAGCCAGTGTCTCAAACTCAAAGAATGAAAGAACTTGTCCCCTACTATGTCTGTGGACCAGTTGCTAGAGCCTTCTCCAGCTGCCTCTGGCTCCTCTGAGGCAAGAGCTTGAGTTGACTCACTGGAGCCCTCAACATGAAAATACCCTTCTTCATCCTCCTCTTCCTCACTCATTATCTGTGCCCAAGAATGAGCAAACATCCTCACTCTTGAGACATTCCATTCCTCACTGGGCACACAGGTAGACACCTCCCAGTTCAATGTCTCTTGCAATTTGTTCTCCCCCACTAGGCTAGGACTCAGACCCTGATTCCATGGGTCCATTGATCCGTCTGTTGCACTGTCCATCTGGGACACAGGTGTGGAAACCTCTCTCTTTTTTTAATTGAATATATTTTAATCATTTTGTCAAATGCAAGTACACACAAGGAACTATACAAAACAACAGTATGAAACATCTACAATAAAACAACAAATACCACCCCCTACCTTCCCCAACCCCCTGTCTGTGACCCAACCTAAAAAGACCGGGAATGACAAGATAGGCTTAGGTACCACAGAGGGAGAGTAAGGTATAAAGTGACTCCTATGTATCACAGAAGGACTGCAGTCTTTTCCGCACACCTGCAATGTGCTTTTCTAACTGGAGAGCCAAAAAAACCTCTCTGTGCCACTCCAAAAAGGTCAGATGTGATTCCTCTTTCCAGTCTCACAGCATGACCAATTTTTCAGTGGCAGTGATCAAGGTCAAATGGACCTTCCTGATGCAGGGGTTACCTGGGGAAAGATCTACAACAAGCAACTCTCAGGAGTAAAAAGATTCTCCAGGCACAACACCAGGTCCAAGGCTCACTAAATGGAGCCCCAGAAGGACTGGACCTTAGGGCACTCTCATAACAGGTGATAGAGAGAACCAGAAGCCTCATGGCATCTAGTGCATACCGAGGATGGAAATTTGCCCATTTTGTGCAGCTTTACTAGGGTAAAGTATAAATTGTGCATTCTGTTAAATTGCACAAGTCACAGCCGGTCTTGCTTGATATATTTATATGAGTTGAGCCATGAGGCTTTCCAGAATTCACCATCAGCCGGCATGTCAAGCACTTGAACCCAGTAATAACAAGTACCAGAAGGGAGGTGAGGGTCCAGAGACTGGAGGCGTTTATATAGCAGAGACACTGCATGTGGTTGCTGTGCCATAGATAACAAGGAATCCACCCCCTCCAGATGTATCGTGCCCCAGGGTTTGGGACCCAGAAAGGCAAACACCACGCCATTTAAGCTGGAAGAATTTAAAGAAACCCTGGCTCCTTAGTCGAAAGCAGGCCTGTAAAGTAGGAAAGGAGATTAACCCATTGTCTTAGAGCAGGTCAGCCAAGGTACAGGCACTTAAGTGGGGACAAAAAGAAGGTGAAATGGGATGGTGGTCTGTCTGAAAGTGGGAATTATTAAATATAGGCTGAGTAGTTGCCCTAGTCCAAGACAGGGATAAATACATTTGGAGTTGGTCTCATGCTTTGAGGGACCACTCTACAGGGTAGAGCGCAAGGACAGAGGAAGCCGGGAGGGCAGCAAATAGAACAGACTGATCAGAGAGCACCCCCACTAGTAGCCAAAGCCCTTTCAATGTCCAGCCAAAGCAGAGTATGTATGAGGGGGTCAGACTGCATGGTCCTTGTGCCCCACCGGAGCAGTTTAGTAGCATGTAGGGCCCATAATACAAAAACATGGATGGTAGAGATAATCCCCCTCTCAACTTAGGAGCAGTCAGTTTAATATATGCTCTATGAAAAACTGAGTCCTTCCAAATGGAGGAAGGAATTAAACAGCCTCTGGAGGTGGATAAACCAGCTCTTACGGAGGTAGAAGCTCAACATTCATAATGGATACAACAATCGAGGTAGGAAATTTATTTTGAGAATGTTGACCCATCCCCATATGGACAGGGGTAGGGCAGACCACCTGTACAGATCGAGTTTAGGAACAGAGAGCAAGCTGGACAAATTTTCTTTAATCATAGTCAGGACAGAGTGGGAAATTTTTATTCCTAAGTATGTCAGTATTCGAGGCGCCCATGAGAGGCCCAGACCAAGGATATCCACTTTGGATACCCTACAGTTAAGGGGGGAATACTTTGGTCTTGGAGAGAGTCAGTTTATAAAAGGATACTCTGGAAAAGCTAGATATCTCCTGCTGTAAAATTGGAAGGGATGCCTGGGGATTCTCCAGATGAAGGAGAAGGTCATCTGCATAAGTAGATAGGCTGTAATGCCTGCACCCCACTGGGATACTATGAAGAGTAACTAGGTTACAAAGCTTCTGTGTCAACAGTTTCAAATAAAAATTGGGAAAAAGGGGAGACAGCGGACATTCCTGTAGGGTGCCA
Organism: Neoceratodus forsteri; assembly: GCA_016271365.2. Classification (NCBI taxonomy): domain Eukaryota; kingdom Metazoa; phylum Chordata; order Ceratodontiformes; family Ceratodontidae; genus Neoceratodus; species Neoceratodus forsteri. The sequence continues at coordinate 828,367,319 of CM028136.1, forward strand.
CACTGTAAGGGAAAGGGAGCTGATAAACAACCATTGCATCAGACGCTGGCAGATGGTGTAGAGTATAAAAGTTGGACCAAGGTGATAAAATCTGCCGGGATGCAAAAACAGTGTACCGTTTCAAACAGAAAATTCCAAGCAACCTGGTCAAAGGCCTTTTCAGCATCCAGGGAGACCAAGGCCATGGAGGATTTGCTCTCCCTGGATGTGGAAAGCAGCTGGAGAAGTTTTCTAAGGTGATCCCCATAGAAATGGCCTTACATAAAACTTACTTGTTCTTCACTGATGACAGACCCCATCACTGAAGCCAATCATGTAGGCAAAATTTTGGAGAGAATTTTCACATATGAATTCAGTAGGGAAATCAGGTGATAGTTCTCTGCAAGGAAGGGGTCTTTACCAGGTTTTGGTATTACTGTAATTAAGGCTTCCAGGAAAAGTGGGTCACTGTCTCCATCTGCAAACCAAGAATTAAAAACATCTACCAACAGCGGGGCCACCTGAGGGATACAGACTTTGTAGAAGTTATTGGTCAGACTATCAGGACCCGGTGCTTTGTTAAGAGGTAACTGTCCAATAACTTTCTCCACTTTGGCTAGTGTAATTGGGGCACTCAAATGTGCTACTGAAAGTTGGGCTAATGTTGGGAGAGTAACAGAGTCTAGGTAGGCTGAAATGGATTCTGCAGAAGGATCTGAAGCTGGGTCTATAGCATATATGTTTTGGAAATAGGAGCCAAAAACTGCTGCCATCTCTCTAGGGTCAATTATCACTGGGGCGTCAGGGCAAGGCTGAAGTCCTGGAATGAACTTGGCCATCTCAGCTTGGGGTAACCGGAGGGCAAGGAGTTTTCCTGCCTTTTCTCTGGCATCTACTGTAGGTATTTCAGTCTGGTATGGTGTAAGGCAAGCTCATCTTTGTGCACCAGGATGTCTGCGTGTCGGCCCCGCAGAGAGTATAATCTGGCCCAATTGGCCTCTGGAGAGGAACGAGCCAGGGAACATTCCAGCTGGTGAATATCATTCAGAGGCACTTTAGTTGTGCCTCATCCTTCTGGGCCCAGACAGCAGAGATGAATGAACTTGTCTCTTAGGGCACATTTAAGAGCCACCCATGCAGTATCCACCCTATCCACAGAATCTTTATTAGATTCCAGGAAAGTGGTGATAAAATGTTGAACATGGGATAGAGTCGGGGTCTGCAATAACTGTGTGTTGAGGTACCATAAAGTATCTTGGTGCACTCCCAGACCCAATAGATAGATGAGGCTAATGGGGGAATGGTCAGAAAGGACCCTAGGCTGAATGTCTGCTGCCAGTATGCCAAGCAAGAAAAAAGAGCTTACCAGAAAGTAATCAATCCTAGAGAAGGTCTTATGGGGTGGGGAATAGAAAGTATATTGTCTAGATGTAGGGTTAAGAACATACCAAACATCCACTAGCCCAGTCCCACTCAATAGCTCATGAAGGGCCCGCTGAGCTGTGGATGGGCCAACCAATTTGGCGTCTGAGCAGTTGAGGTCCGACTAAGGGATCAGGTTCCAATACCCACCTAAGAGAATAGGTAATGGGTGGTTGGAAACCAGGAAAGGAATAAATTGAGAGAAAAACTGAGGAGAATCATCATTTTGGCCGTAGACTGAGCCAAGAACAACTGGATGAGTACCAAGTATGCCCCAGACTAGAATATATCTCTTGAAAGGGTCCCATGACTCCTGTGTCAGTTGAAATGGGACTGACCTAGCTATTAGTATAATGACACCCCCTCACTTAGAGGAAACACCAGACCCAAAAACCTGTCCCACCCAATCCCGTCTGAAGAGGGAAACCTCTTCTCTGCAGAGATGGGTTTCCTGCAAATAAGCCACCCCTGCTTGGAGGTGTTTAACGTGGTAAAGAATCATTGTGCATTTATGCCTATCTTGCATGCCTTTAACATTGCAACTAAGAAAAGTGTATGGTCCACTCATAGCATCCCATTGGTCGAAGATTCTGCAGCTGAGATAACTGAGGGAGCACAGTGAGGTTTAGTCAATTTGAAAGTACTGCTCCCAAAGCTATGGTGCAGAAAATAAGAGGGACGCAGACACCCATACCCAACTCCTTCCCCACCCCCTTCCACCCAGCATATACCCCTAAACAACTCTCCCCATAGACAAAGAAAAAACACCCCACCCCCACCCTTTAAAGCCCATCAAACCACCCTGAAAGAGAAACCCCAAAACTCTAAAAGTTCATAACACTACCCCCGGTCCTAATGACCAACCTACCAAAATGTACATGGTCAGAATGATTACCATTTCGAACTACCCAAGTGAAATCCACCCTCCTCAAACCCCCTTCCCGCCATAACACAAAAACCAGACCCAACCCATATATTGAACATTGGTAACCTGGCAATCTTGCAATAGAGAAAGTTTCAACAATATCAACAAAGCATAAAACCTATCAGATATTTTGAACTCGGAAAACAACAGTACTGGTGCATTAAAACCCACTTCACTCAATCTGCAAGTAAAGTAACAGGGTGGGCTGTGATTAACACTTGGGAGACTAAACAATGTGAGACCTCATAACCAGATGTAGAAAGAGTAACCAAATACACAACAGTCTGTGAGAAAGGTATATAGTGGGTGGTTACAGTGTCTAACCCCCCACCCCTTCAATGTCCAGGATCCAGAGCAGAAGTAGCAGACCACACAGTCATTGGGAGCTGGAAACCCTATTCACTCAGGAATTACAAGTTGGCAGTTTCTTTTGAACCCTAGCTGGGTGATCTGAGAGCAGCAGAGTTTAGGGAACTGATGTGTACCCTTATGGTTAGGAGTACATCAGCAAACCATTCCAGAAAACTGTGTACTGCCAGGGGAAGGAGAAGCCGGCCTGAGCAATGAGGGTACCGTGGGATGGGGAGCATTAATACTACAATGAAAGTTTGTACCTGACTCACAGTCCAGAGTCCAATGAGAGAGCTATCTGTGCCAAATAGACAGAGAGGGTGAAAAGAAAAAAACATTTGCTTGAGGCAAGCAATCCAAAGTCCAAAAACTCTCGAAGAAGCATCAACGCTTGATGATCCGATGGACTGAAACCACAGGGAGCATCTTCAAAGTGCCACAGATTCTGCGGGGGGAGGGGGAGATGACCTGTGGAAAGAACTTGGAGCAATCTGTTAATGAGTCCTGGATGGAAAAGGGGAAAGTTAGAAGATGACTTGTCACAGCACCAGGGAGCAGCAAACCAAGTCCGGGCACCAAAGGAGAGAAGTCCAGCCAGGGAGCAAATCACTCACAGTATTCCACATAGACTCAGACAGCAATCGCAAGAGCAAGGTAGAAATCAGGCTTCACTTGAATAGATCAGGGAGCAAAATCTTAAGCTCTGAAGCCACTTGCTCCAGAGTATCGAAAGATTTCCATTGGTCCGCATGTTTCACTTGTAAGATGGTGGGGTATGTAACCCGATAAGGGTTCCCCACTGCAACTAATGTAGAAACAATTGGGTGCAATTGCATTCTCTTGGCTTGTATGAATTGCAGTAGATCTTGAGCCAGCCTCAGGTGGTGCCTTTCCCAGCTAAGTTCTTTTAATTCTCTGGTCCTGGACAAGGTATGCTGCTTGTCCAGGAAATTCAGTAACTTGAATTTGAAAGGAGTAGGGGGAGGCTCCTGGTGGTGATGTGGGTGCAGCAAGTAGTAGGCTTGTTCCACTACATATGTGGAACCATTTGGAGAGGGGTCCGCCACCCGGTTGTAAAATTTCTGTATTAATGCGACTGGATTGCTTCCTTCTTCTTTCTCTGGCAGTCCAAATCAGATTAAATTATTGCACCGGCTCCATCCCTCGAAATCTTCTAGCTTATCCACCAGGCAACAGAGCTTCTGGCATAGGACAGACATGCCAGGCTCCACTCTTGCTTTCCAGCTTTCAATGGAAGTCAAGCAAGTCTCGGAGTCAGTCATCCTAGTGGAGAGGGAATCCACTGATGATCTTAAATGTTGTAATTCCTCCATTAAGACCGAGACTGTGTCTTGAAAGGGCTTCATCTCTAGAAACTGTTCTTCAGTTAGTGTGGTTCCTGTTGTCGGGGGCTTCTTGGAAGCTGCAGCCTGCTGTTTGGCTCTCTTGGAGTTCTTTTCCTCTTTCAGGCGTCAGAGGAGGTGTATGACACGGTGGGGAATTTCTCATCTCAGTGTCCATTATTTCAGGTAGGCTCAAGAAAGTTTGCACACCAGCAGTGTAAGTTAGGTTAGCCAGCCAGTCAGAGTGATTTTTAGCAGGCAAGATGGTCAGAAAAATGGTGAAATAAATGGAATTGGCAGAGGAGTGAGGAGAAGCTGTTCTCTCTTAGGCAGCCATCACGTGACCTGGAAACCTCTCTCTGTTCCTGCCCTTGCAGTGGATCAACATCAGTTTTACTTGCGCCTTCTGTAACACACTCTGAAGAACTTTCCCCAACAGGTTCAATCTGGTGCTGCACACAGGGTCCACGTGGGAGCCAATCAAGTTCTTGTTGGCCTTTCTGGCATTGCACCCCTGCTCATTCCAAGCTTCACAAGATAGTCCGAGCAATGGGGTATTAGAAACACATCCCTTCCAGCCTTTAGATACACAATGCATAGTCTCACTGGATAGCTAGGGACTGCTACATCTGGAGGTAACCTTTCACCATAAAAAGCTCTCTCTATCCCTCTTAGTGCTGCCACCTCCTCGGCGATCATAGCTTGGGCATGATCCAGGTAATGGAAGTTCCTGATGCCATGTCTGAAAGCAAACACACAAACTTTTCATTGCTGAATTGCTCACTGGCCACATAGTGTCTCACAAAATGGCTCCGTGCTGCTGCTGCATCTACATTGCTGACCCCACCCTGTAATTGCATTGGTAACTTCTCATGCATCAAACTCCGTTCACTTGCTCAAAACTGTGTTTCTGACCTTTCTGGCTACTGAATTTACTTTAAACTGCAATCGATTGCTCTGCTGGTACATTTCAGCACATTCATATGATCTTTAGCTGGTACTTGACTTTGCAATCAGCATCAATTCAGAAAAACTATATACACATGCTCAAAGTCTTTTCTAAGCCCCACAGTTTTTCTTTGCACAGGATTGCCTGTTCGCTGCATTCCTAATATACAACTCACAGTCTTGCTGCTTAGAAAATTTACTGTTGCTGAACCCATTATCACTGCTCACAGTCTATGCTCAGAATTTTTGTTTGTTGCACCTGCTTTAACAGTGCACTGTTCCTCTTTGCACAAAAAATCTCACTGCTTGCACATAGGTTCAGCTGGCTTCATAATCACACACAGTTTGTTTGTACAGTTTTATTTGTTTTCTCACTGAATTCAGTAGCTGATTCCCTTTGATGGAAAATTTTGTCCTGCTACCAATCTTAGGAAGTCCTCTGGGGTGAAAATGGCTGGCGGTCCCCTCGATCGTAGCCATGAATGCCTCGATCACTCTCTAGTCGGTCGGACAATGGGTTGAGCCCGAAATTACACAGTACTAATCTGTTTACTAAAGTTTAGAATGCTCACAAGCCTCTCAATGGTTGAGCCTGGTCTAACCAGCTCGCATGCCACTCTCTCTCTCCTCCTCCTCAAACACTCTGCAGCACACAGATGCTGGCCAGGGGTGGGACTGGATGCAGTCGTACCAGTCACTCAACACCATGTAAATGAGCCTTTCTCTCCTTGCTTGCTCTTCCTTCATGGCGATCATCCAGCAGGAGAAAATTTAAACTGCAAACTGTAACTTTTTTTCTCGGCTGCAATTTCAGTGGTGGGAGTGCCATTTTGACTGTTTTTACCACAGTTTCTGGACAATTTCTCTAGTGACTCCCCCAATAAGCACACAAAGCACATGAAACTTTCAGGGCACATATCTGAGTCTGTTCCTTAAAGTCCACCATACTTTTGGCACTTGAAAATTGCATTTTAAAAGTTCTGTAAGCACTTTCTGATGCAGAGACTAGGAGACACACTTCAACGCTTTACTGTCCATTATCACAGATAAAAACACACAAGCAGCACTCAGTTCTGTTATTGTACTGGAAGGCACACAAGCAGCACATTTGGATGGCATTTTCTGGGGCAAAAATCCTCTTGTTCAAAGCTTCCTTTCTATTTGGGCTACACCGCTGATTCTCTCTCTCCAAATTAAACAATCACCAGACGAGCCCCCATTTTTTGTAACCACCACCCCCCCCATTACTTTACACAGCTAGCTCTCCCTGGTACCCTTAACTGGGCACAGACACTCAGAACACGTTTATGAATGGTACCATCCCTAGCTTTGGGAATGTATACCAGGCTCATTACTCTAGAGATCAAAGTGGAAGGGGTGTACAAAAGCAAACTATGACCTATTAAGTATTTACAAAACCAGGTCTCGAGGAGATAAATTTTTGCTAGGGCTATGCTAGATCTATACTTCTGAAGGGGGTACCCAGTAAATTCACACACAGGAAGCAATAATATAACTGTCCAAACCATAGTTGGGGTTCTAGGGCATGACTTTATTTCAAAAGATGTTCTCTAAAGCAAGGGTGGATCCCCAAGGTTTACACATCGTGGCACTAGGAACTTGCAGAACAACAAAAAGGACTAGATCTGACAGAAACTCTCTGTATTCCTACCGTATATTTCATTGGATATTGAACATCTTGTACTGGCATCCCATATTTCATAGGAGTTTTGAACATTCTCCCAATGGCACTGGCCATAACTGAACACACATTTACTGACAGAACTCTTTCACCTTGTGTTCCCATTTTCCATAGGACAATTACATTTCTTTCGGTGGTACTGGCTACAACTGGAAATACTTCTAGAGGCACTGGCCACCACTGAATGAACATTTGGCTAATAACTAGCACAACCCACTTCAGGGGGTAAAATCCTTTTCAGACATTGGCTACATGTCCACATTAACCAAGTGCCCTTACTGAACCTGTGGTCCTGAACTGGCTACTCCAGATGGGGGCTGCCCACCCTTTGCTCCCAAATCCATACCCAGCCATTCTTCAGTGTTACACCTTAAACATCTTAAACATACTTGGAAAATGCTTTAAGGAATGAACTTTCACATCCAGCATTTAAACACACTACACTGGTAGTGGTAGAGCTAAAGTCCCGAACAATATGAATTAAGTTGAGAACAATCTCAAACTTCTGAACAGAAAAGGTATACATTTCCTCTCTTAGACAGAGAAACACCACAGCACAGGTACTTGCATTCTGCAGCACAAAGTCAGATCTTTCCCACTGTTAGAACATTATAGGCAGCTTCAGACATCCTGGATCAAAAAGGGGATTGCCCCTAGGATCTATCCACTAGCAGTCCTTTCCATCCCCCCCCCCGGGATGAAAATCAGGAGATCCTGCTGTAGACAATGGTTTCCACCAATTCACTTTGGCAAACTGGAGAATTGCCAGCACTAATGTGAGAAAAGCCCTCAGCTGAGCAGTTTTCACTCCTCACACTTCAAACTGCTGACACATTCAATGACTCCAACTCACTGACTGCCGTCCCAAGATTCTAAAACTCCCCATTCATAAGTTCTGTGGCTTATGCTGCTGTGAGAGTTCCAGATGAGTTCATCTCAGCTGAGGCCAAGTAAACAAAAGAGTGAGTAGGTGAAAACCCCATTTAACTAGTTAATCACCAACTGCCTCTCTCTACCTAGAACTGATACTGAGGGATTCTAATAACCCCAGGGGACTGGGTGGTTACACTAGTGAAAGGGTTCTGAAAGAGCTAGCTACCCTTAAGATAGATAAGGTCCCAGGATCAGATGGGTTGCATCCAAAGATACTCAGGGAATTAGCAACGGAGCTGGCTGAACTACTGGTATGTCTGTTCAACAGCTCACTTAGGTCTGGGGAAGTTCCAGGGGACTGAAGGTGGCAGATGTTGTACCACTTCATAAAGGGGGAGATAAGGAGAAACGAGGGAACTACAGGCCTGTCAGTCTAACCTGTATAGTAGGGAAGCTGATGGAGTCACTGATCAAAGAGGACCTCATAGACTACCTGGAGATCAACAGGCTCCAGTGTAGTAAACAGCATGGTTTCACTGCAGGAAGATCTTGCCAGACTAACCTGATAGTTTTCTTTGACTGGATGACAAAGGAATTAGACAAGGGCCATGGTATGGATCTGCTCTACTTTGACTTCAGCATGACTTTTGACTCAGAACCTCACAAATGATTGCTGAAGAAGTTGGAAGACCCGAGAGTGGCTAAACCCATAGTGAACTGGGTGGGTAACTGGCTAGAGGGACGCAGCAGAGGGAGGTCATCAATGGGTTTAAATCAGAGGAGAGACCGGTCCGGTGGCTCAGAGGGTTGAGGCACTGGAAGACACACCTCGAACCATGCAGGCGACCTGGGTTCAGGAACGGACTCCGGTGCCGGGGGTCGGCAGGGGAAGGGGTAGGATGGAGCATCCATAGGACTGCTCTCCTCCTCTGGGGTGGGTTAGGGACACATGGTCACTCTGCAGTGGCCCCCGGTAGAGACTGGGAGCACAGCAGAGGGATCGTATTATGGGGAACACCAGGAAAAATGGAAATACTGCCCTGGGGATGGGACAGATGATGGCTGCCGGCCCAGGACACCTCTGAAGTCTCCCAGGAAGCCATGGAAAGCCTCAGCAGCATCCAGAACTGAGGAAAAATAGTGTGCCAGTCTCCTCCCTGCTGGTGCCTTCCCCATCGGAAGAGAGGGACCCACCTGGTACAGGGTTATACCGTGCTATCCCGAGGATGGCTGCAGTTCTGAGGTAAGGTGGCTTGGGGGAGATAGTAGGAGGATGTATGAAGGTCATGGCATCCCAAAGGAGAGGCAGCTCCAGAGCATGACAGGGGTATAAATAGAATATACAAAACAAAAATCAGAGGAGAGGAAGGTTATCAGTGGGTTTCCACAGGGATCGGTCCTGGGTCCGGTCCTCTTCAACATGTTCATTAGTGACACTGGATGAAGAATCCAGGACAAGTTGAGTCTCTTTTCAGATGACACAAAATTATGTGGGAGGGTGGATAGTGAAGAGGGGATAAAGGAAATGCAGAGCGAGATCTACAAAAACTAGAGTGGTGGTCACAGGTCTAGCAGTTAAAATTCAGTGCTAGAAAGTGCAAGGTAATGCACCTAGGGAAAAAGAACCCCAAGACAGAATACAGGATGGGAGGAGAGAGACTCTGCACTATAGCTGAGTAACAGGATCTGGGAGTTATCATTAGCAACTTACTTAAGCAATCAAGCCAGTGCAACAAGGCCTATTGCAAGGCTAACAGGATGCTGGGATGTATTGGGAGGGGTACTGATAGCAGAAGAAAGAAGGTAATACTTCCCCTGTACAGATCCCTGGTGAGGCCTCACCTAGAGTACTGTGCCCAGTTCTGGAGTCTTCACCTCAAAAAGGATAAGAATAGGCTGGAAACAGTGCAGTGCAGAGTTAAAAAAATGATTCAGAGCCAGCAGGGCAGATCCTATGAGAAGTGCCTCAAGGCACTAAGTATGTACTCACTGGAAACCAGAAGGGAAAGGGGGGATATGATAGAGACCGCCAAGTTCCTTAAAGGAATTAACAAAGTGAACTGCATTGAAGTATTTAGCCTGAATACTAATTTGGTGACATGAATGGAAATTAACAGGAGATAGTTTCAGGAGAGATATGAGGAAGTGCTACTTTACGGAAAGGGTGGTGGAACTTTGGAACGGTCTGTTGGCTAAGGTGGTGGGTGAGAAAACAGTCAGGGGATTGAAGCAGGGCTGGGAATAATGATGGGAATAGTGGTTACCAGGGGTGACAGGACCAAGGAGGAGAACAGAGAGAGGACGGGGAGAGTTAGTTCCCTGGAGGAAAGTAGGTTCCAGGGATTTTAGGAAACTTCTTTATTTATTGAATTTTGGTAACCGGGTGATGGACCTCTGGTCTTTTTCTGCTGTCATTGTCTGTTTCTGAATTTCTACAGGGGGAAAACAATGTATGGTCCTCTTTTACAGAGGAAAGAGAAACAGAATGCAAAGAGTCACTTTGTTATTTTTTATTTCATTTTATCTTTTTTAGCCAAACAATGGACACACACACACATACACACACACACACACACATATCAGGTGGCACACTGCTGCACTCTGGAGTCACATTTCACCTCCAGAATCCCACCCCTAATCACTGCTGGTAGAAGGGAAGAGAATGAGAGAGATGCACCCTCAAGTTACTTAACTGCTTCTGCAAACCCCCATTCAAACCTCACATCCCCAGGCCCACACAGTAACCCACTATCCCTGGGCAAACCCCTAGTGAAAACAAAACATTTTGCACTTGCTTTTGCTGGCATTTTCAACAGAAATAAAAGGGGCCAGAGATATGGATGGGCTCCCAGATGGGTCTACAGTGTATGCGGGATGGGATCGGGGACAGGATCAGCAGACCTACCAGCAGGCCTTCTACCACCTAACTGGGAGCCTAGGCAGCAGTCACACCTACCAGTGAGTGGAACTGATCTCACAGATCATCCATCCTTCATCATTCAGGTAGTAGCTCCTCTTGGGCCACCTAGTGGACTCCCAGAGTAGGTCTGGGCTCACAACACAACACACAGGTTCTCCCAACTCTCTTTGTAGCCCACGCTCCAGACTCTCCCTGTTAGTCTGTCTTCTGAGCTCACAACATGAGCTTCCATCGATAAAACCTCCCATAAACTGACAACCACAGCACTTTCCACATCTGCACTGGGACTCTATTGCTCTTCAACCGTCTATAAACTGAATCATTCAAGGCCTCCAGACAGTTTTTAAATACAGGTATAGTTGGATAAATTTTTTCCAAAACCAAAGAGCATAATTGTGTACTCTTTTTAGTTATTATATTCCATTTAGTTAATCCCCAAGAAAATAATTTCTATGCCGCTGCTTTAAAATAAACTTGGACCGAAAGGTATTTCGATAGCTTGGGTGGAACCACTATCCAAACTCGTAAATATCTCGCCAGATTCTGGGCCACCCTCTTCTGATGAATCGTTGTCAATTATAACAGATGACATTTCACCATTTGTGAAAGAAATAAGGTGTGAAAAAATACCACTGGATCCACCATTCCTAAGCCCCCTTTTTCCTGTGGAAGATAGGTATAACAGTGTTTAATTGGATTTAGCTGATTACCCCACAACATCTGAAAAAATAGGCAATATAGTTTGGTATATGACTGTGATGGAGGAGGAAAAATCATTGCCACATACAATAAGCTGGGAATCAGAAACTGTTTCATAATCTGAATCCTTTCCAACTTCGACAGCGTCTGATGCTTCCAATGTTGTACCTTAACCTTCACATTTTGCACTGCATGTTCACAATTTTCCACTGGCAAGTTTTGTGGCCCAAAATCTAGGCCCAAAATTTTCAGGGAATCAGTAGAAACCATTATCTATGCAGTCTGAATGGTGTGAAAGGGGCTGCAACCTACCCAAAGCCCTTTACTTTTCCCTTCATTTAGTTTTGCGCTAGATGCTAAAGAGTACTGTCCCATGGTTTCCAAAAAGGACCCAAAATGTTGAGGAGTGGAAAGAAAAAGGCAAATATCGCCCGCATAAGCTTGTGCATACACTGTCAAATCTCTGTTCCCCTAGAATGCTATGCCATTTGTGGAGCTTAGTTAAAGCCAGCAACAGAGGGGTCCAGTGAGAAAATGTAAAGCAAGGGATGGAGACGGCATCCCTGCCATACCCCAGTGGAAATAGAAATTATATCTGTTGCTTGTGATTTTGGCCGAACAGTTTCCAATTTATATAATGATTTCATCCAATCAATAAATCGTGAGGGGACGCCGTATGCCTGCAGGGTCACAAACAAAAAAAGGTGATACACCCTATCAAAGGCCTTTAATCGGTCGACTGAAATAATACAGCCCGGGAGACCATTCAATGAGAGATGATCAGTCAGATCTTGAGTAATCATCAGAGCACTCTAAATTCTTCTATCAGGATTACTACAATATTTCATTTCATTTCATTTTTAATTTTTTATTTTTATTTGTTAACCGGGTTACGACTCTGGGCCGAAGCCCTTTTTCAGGACTGACCCGGACATAAAACATGACAAAACAACACAAACAATACACCAAAATACACATCATAAAAAATGTACAAATTACATGAACAGTTAGACTGTGCTAACACATATTGTTTAAGCTTTACTTTAAAACATGAATAGGACCTAATTAACCTTAATGAAACTGGTAACCTATTCCAAAGTGAAGAAGCCTGGTGATCAAATACTCGTAGGCCATAGTTATTATTAACACATTGTACTACCAACACAACCCCCTGAAATATTCTCAAATTTACCTGAGTTTTATGAACCTGAATTAAATCAAATAATAGAGATAAGCCATTTGAATAAATGACCTGCTGAACCAATTTCCCTAAGGCAAATTCATATTTAAACTGGGGCGACAACCATTTAAGTGAAGAATATAAAAGGCAATGATGGCTCAAAAAAGGAGTGTCCAAAACAAACCTGCTGTTATAAACAACACTCAAAATGTGTTTCTCTTTAGTTCCCAACTTAACGTACAATGAAAAAACATAATCAAAATATGGTATTAAAACACCATTAGCCAATTTCAAATGAGAAGCATAAGACAAATAAAGTTTAAATTTATATAATTGGCCCAACCTACAATTAATTTTCTTTTTTACTGGCTTTACCTGAGAAAGATAAGTCAACGAGGGGTCTAAAAGAACCTCCAGATACCTGAATTCTGTCACTTGATCAAGTAAATTCCTCTGCATATCATGTATAGTCAGGGAAAGATGTTTGCCAAGTCTTACAGAACTTCCAAACAACATAGCCTTGGTTTTATGAATATTTAAAAGCATCAAGTTGATAGTAAGCCAATGACACAACTTCTTAAACTCATCTTCCAACACCATATTTATATAATTCAAGGACTTTCCCTGACAATACAAGATCAAATCATCAGCATACAAAAGACATCTACACTTATAAAAAATTAAAGGAACTTGATTAACAAACAATGAAAACAACAGGAGTCCAAAAATAGACCCCTGAGGTACACCACACGTAGTATGACAAACTAAAGAATTAATCAAACCAATAGAGACAAACTGAGAATGTCCCTGCAAGAAATCAGAAACAAGTTCAACCACAGAAACAGCCAATCCAAGAGCAGCAAGCTTCTGACTAAGCCACGAATGATTTATCAAATCAAAAGCCCAGGACAGGTCCACGAAAACCGCCCTTGTCAACATTCCATCATTACAACCTTTAAGGACGGCATTTGTAACCTGACCAGGGCTGTACCAGTACCCCTAACCCACTAAAAACCATGCTGCTCTTCACAAAGGACATCGGATGCCCCAAAAAATTAATTCAACTGACTAGTCAACAATCTTTCAAAAACCTTCTCCAAGGGATTTAAAATTGAAATAGGTCGATAGTCCTCAACTCCAATGGGCCTAGCATTTTATGGGGTTGGTACAACCCTGGCTATCTTCCATAAAGAAGGAAAGACATTTGCAGAAATACATAGATTATATAATATACTCAAAGGTTCAATAATAAATTGAGCAGCCATCTTAATAAACCTGGCATCAAGCCCACCCCACAATCACCAAACTTATCAGGCAAAGAATGTAACAATTTCAATATTTCAGTGGGAGTAACCCATCGAAAAACAAATTGAGATGCTGTACCATTTTTCAATTGACTATTAACACAATTTGCTAAGCCATTTGTAGTCACACTAGAATCAGTAGTTGGCAGTTCAGGAGACATAACAGGAACATTAACAGAACTCTGATTTAGCAAATTAGCCATCTCAAGAGGATCTGAGACCACCTGATCAGAGATTTTAAGTGAAGTAAGGTATGCCTTAACCTTTGGGGACACAAGATGATTAATAGTATCCCCAAATTGCCCTGGATTACCAGCTACACTTTCCAATTTAGCCTGAAAATAGTCAATCTTAGCTTGTTTCACCTTTCTTGAAAACAAATTTCTAGCTGTCCTATAATCCTGCAAATGCCCAATAGTTGGTGACATTTTATACATTAACCAAGCCAATTTTTTATTTTTCAAAAAAACCTTCAACTCACTAGTATACCATGGATGTAACACCCCTCAAACCCGAGATACTCAAAAAGGAAACAACATATTTTGAACTTGTAACAGTTGATAACAAAAGAAATCAACAGCACAATCTGGATCAGGTATGGATGACAAAAATTACCAATCCAGGTTACGTAATTCCCCAAACAAAATCTCAGAAGCAACATTTTTAAAATTGTGAGACTGCACAAGTCTACGTGGAATTTTTTGCTATCTAAAATTCAGAACAGCAAAAGTAACCTGGTGATCACTAACAGAATCCCCAAGGACATCAACTGGTGGATAAGTGGAAGACCCTGCCTGAGGAAGTGGTGGGGGCTGAAACAATCACGGGATTTAAGAATCCATGGGATAGACATAAAGGAATTCTGGAGGTCAGGGGTAAAGGGTAAGAGAGTTCTAGGAAAATATAAACTGAAGTTACAAACTCAAACGGGCAGACTAGGTGGGCCATAGGCCCTTATCTGCCGACACTGTCTATGTATCTATGTATCTATGTAACTGTAGATACCATACCTACTCGGTTAATAACACACCAATCCAAAATAGTATGATTTATAGAATTCAAATTAAATCTAGTAGGTTCAACAATAAGTTGAGATAGTTTATAAGTATCTAACAATTTTTCAAAAGTACCATCCATATTTGCCCAATTCAAAATAATATCACCCATAAACACAAAATCATATTTTTGAAAAAAGGGGAAGTCTTATCCAAAAAATATTGCAACCCTAACTTACCACATTTAGGGGATTATAAAGGGCACCTACAATCACATGTTTTACACCTCCTAATAATAGCTCAAACAGAATCCAATCATCCTGTGTCTCCACAGATGAGCTATTTAATAACACATTAACATCAAAATGTTCTAAATAATAAACACCCACAGCCCTGCCCACTTTTGTACCCTTACAATCAGACCTTATAATCTTATGTCCAGTTGACTCACACATACCATCAAAGACAGTAAGTTTTAGCCAAGTGTCTGTAACGATCACAAAATCTGGTTTATATTCAGATATTATAAATTCCACATGAGCCAATTTTGGGAGCAAGCTTTGTACATTTAAATTAAAAGTTTTAAGACCATGTGAATGATGCCACTCAAGTGAATTTGAATCCTGAGGGCCAGGACTGGACTCAACATGTCCTGATAGCATTAATTTTAAGGCCAAAACAAACCATCGAATGAACATACATTCTCCATTTCACAACCTACCAACTAAACAAACCCCTAACAAGGCCTATATAAAACCTACAATCTTAAGAGAATATTTTTCAGAGTACAGTAAATAAACAGTAACAATAACCTTCTCAGACCTTATTAACAAATGTGACGTAGTAAAATCTTCACAGGGAGCATTAAAATAGAGCTGTCTATCGTACTCATTTAATATTAATGAATCACTCAATAGCAGGCAGCAATATAACAACCCACACCAAACAATCACCATATATGCCTCCCCAACTGGTTGATAGCTTACTCCCATTTTACACGCAATGACCACCGGCCCTCAGATCACCTCAATCTCCTCAAACTCCTAACACTTTGCAGCACTTCGCCACATGGATGCCGCTTTGCCACTGCTGTAAATGCCACTGCATTTACCTGGTGCAGCAGCTATACTCCTCTACTCCACCCACAATGGGCTGCCACCACCAATAGGGGGAGGAGGGCAGGCACGCAGGTTAGCTGACTTGATAGTCACAGAAACACCTCGTGGCTAAAGCTAGCACTCAGCCGGTGTTTAATTAGCAGAACGTTCACCCAGTACAGCAGTACGCAATTAGCAGCAAAGACAAGTTAATATAACAGCAACAGAATTACACAATCAAAGCAGCAACGTCATACAGTGATTTCCAACCATGAGTAGATTGACTGGATATTTTAAAAGCCCTCCAGGCCCTTCAATTAGCAGCACAGTTACTAGTGTCTCATAGACCAGATGATCCTTCCAAAATAAAACAATGTTGAAACAGTCACAGTACTTGGCCTGCTCCCACTATATCCTGCTCATTACAGCAATAGGATTCCCTTTTCACAGCAGTCCAGGTGCAGGACCAGAAGTGCAGAACTAGTGTGGATAACTTCTCAAGACAGAGGGAGACTGCCACCCACCCTCTAACTCCTAACACTTTGCAGCACTTCACCGCTCGAATGCTGCTTTGCCACCACTATAAACGCCGCGGCGTTTACCTGGCGCAGCAGTTATACTCCTCTACTCCACCCACAATGGGCTGCCACCACCAATAGGAGGAGGAGGGTAGGCACACAGGTTAGCTGACTTGGTAGTTACAGAAGCACCTTGTGGCTAAAGCGAGCAGTGGAGAGATAACCAAACCCGTATATCTTTTCAATTAATTATTTAACAAATGGGTAAACATTTTTGATATGCAAATTTAAAAGTGTAATAGGTCTCCAATTTTGTATCCTCAATTTATCTCCTGATATGTGGAGATAAATTAGCAAACCTTCTGAGAAGAAAACAGGAATCCCATGACCCTGAATGCCAATACACACCTCAGAGTCGGTCAACATAGCAGAGTTCACTTTCCATCGGCTGCCAGCTCGAGTGGTCTCTGGTGTATCCTGAAAAGAAACCTTTGACAACAAATGGTCCTACTATTCCGTCTGGAGGGTTCTAAATTGTACTGTCGGCATATGAGGAGAGATAAAAAAAGTGATCAATTGATTAAGTCAATTTACCTTTCTTGAAAGTATAGGGAGGGTCACTAACTTGAAAATCTCTACAATCCACCAAACTTCCGAGTTCTATCAGTTTAGTAAGGGCATTTCAGTTGCAGTAAATTTTCCGTTGTGAATCCTGTTGGTGAAGCAGTCGTGCTCTAGTGTTGCAATTAAAATCTCTTCCCAAAAAGATTTTTTTTGCAGTCACCAAATATGGCTGGACAGCCTGGAAACTGCTACCCTATCAGCTTTTGTCTGGGGACAGTACACATTAATAATTCTACACTGCACGTTGCGATAAAATCCATGTAAAATGAAAACCCTACCTGGTGTTAAGTCAACAAGCTTATGTAAAACAAACTCAAAAGAGTTAAAAAGAATACCCACTCCATTTACACTATCAGGCCCAAAAGACCAGTACGATGGGCCCCATTTCCATTCTCCTTGAAAAGACATATTTGAGCAGAAGAAAACATCCATGTTTCTTGTAATAAACCAATGTCTATATTTGATGTGTGGATGAAATCATAAATGGCCCGCCTTTTGGTAACGTGCAGCAAACTGTGACCACTGAAAGTGCTGATAGTAAGTTTAGACACAGAAAAGAATTAAAAACATTTCTTCCTCTTTTTTTTCTTTTTCTCTTTATATTCCACTAGTACTGGGGACAAGGGTGGTGGTTCTGGCTCAGTCGGAGTCTGAGGTATGTTCACCATCTCAGAAGGGGAAGCAATAGATATCTGTGCTGCAGCAGGTGGAGTAACACCAGTCTCCGGTATCAAGTACTTAATCTATCCAATCTGTTGTGAGGAGGCCGCCATCTTAACCTCCAATGGAGTCTTCATCTTCTGTGTGGGCTCTAAAGCAATGGAAATGGGGCACCAATCTGGAAAAACTTGCAGCCGTCTCGTAGATTAATCCCAGGCAAGGTCAGGTAGCCAAGCTCCGCTGGGCACCCTCTTCCACCCGGCTTATAGCAGTTTTGGTGACCATGCTATCACTTGTGAAGGAAGAGGCTGCACTAAAGAAGCCTTTTGAATGGCCACTAACTCTGTAGCAGCTTGAGTTGTGGAAATGTCAGGACCAAGGCACGTTTCCTGTGCAGAGCCCAGCCCTTGAGAGGCAATGTTCCGATTTGGCAAGGTAACAGCCATTCTTTTAGCTTTACTCTCATCTCTTGCACTTTGTTGCATACTAAGAGTATGGGCTTTAAATGAGAACTCCATACTGCCATCTTGACTCTTTGGGTCCATCTGATATCTAACCCCAGAACTCATAGCAACTGGTCGAAATGTACTCAAGCCAGCGGGAGAAGATTTGAAAACAAACCCCGCTGTTTTAGACAGGTGGATAGGGACTGTGAAAGATGAAGCCTCCACCGTGCTCTGCAGCTTAGAAGGGGTTTGAATGACTACTGCACCATTGCGTTCATCAGAGGCAGAGGTTAAAGAAACTGGTGCTTCAGTAGCAAAAACATTTGTGGGAGAAGTGACTGTCTCTGGCTTTAGGCACTCGTGATCAGTCGCGTTTATACTGCCAGCCGAATTTAGCAATTTTAACATAGGTATGTTCTTTTTATCCAATGGCAATGACCCACCTTGATTTAGAGCAGTCTCTGGTTCCATGTGTCAGATGCCACAAGCCCTTGGTTGACAGCATGGTCTGGTTCTCGAACAGCTGATTCCTCATGCATCAATTTGTCCAAGCGCTTCTTTAGTTGGTTCTGTTGCATAAGGTGTCGAGCATTCTCCATATCGATCTGGTGCAACAAAGCATTCAGTTCAGAGCAAGGTAAATAAAATTCAATACTACTGGGCTCCTCCTGAAGGTTACTAATGTCTTCTGTAGATACAAATATATCAGGACTGGAGTCCTCAGTCACCTCTCTTGTTGCAGGTCCCTCTGATCAACATTCACCTCTAATCCAACAGAGGCAGGGGAGGAGGCTAGCTCCCCAGCCGGAGACACATCCATGTCGTCCAGAGTCCCAGACAAAGTGGCCATCTTGGACTGGTCAGCAATTCCTCTACAGGCAAGTAGGGCAATTTCCCCAGAGCCCTGGCCAAATTTCCACCCATTCACTAAAAATACCACCAACAGCTTAATCTGGTTCAAGGTCAGTTGGCATTAATCTGTATCCCCCCTTCCCTGGGTCTTGCCTGAAAATGGGCAAGAATTTGTCTAGTGCACTTACCTGGCCAACAAAAAAACTAAAGAATGTCATGATCAGCCTGCCTGATGACTTGTCTGCCTGTTGAGCCCCTTGCAGACTGCCCTGCATTGGACCGACAGTGACACACCTATCAAGACCCACTGTCATACCAATATGTTCACCCTTGCACAAGCACAAGGGCGAACATAAAAATGCCACTGGTCGTCATATTTAAAATCTTTGCCTTACTGCCATATTTTAAACTCATTTTTTAGAAACTTTTCTCAGTCTTAGAGCACAGACATTACAATAACAGGGTTGCAACACATTCTCAAACTGTTTCCCACCACTTACATAAAAATGCTGTGTCTCTCAACATCTCAAACTGTGTGGCCTCTATAAAAAAAGCACTGTTTTTCCTCAACCCCTTCCCCCCAACTTAGACACCATCCAGCACCACAACGTCAGGTGGCTGTTAATTGCTTCCTACCATTACTTTGAAGTATCTTTCATTTTGCAGATAACCTTATAACATTTCCCTGTTGAACTCACCAAGATGTCTGGTGTTCCTGAGGTGCCATCCACCACACAGAAGTCACACAGCCAAGCTGTGAGGAGCATGGGAAGAAACCCTCTACAGTCAGTGAGCCACCATCTGTGCCACAGAATAGGCAGAGTGGCACCTCATGGACCACTGTCAGAAATCCCTTCATTCACTGAGGCAGTAGGCAGAACATAGCTGTGCAGAATGCAGCATGTGGTGGGGCAGAGAGCTCTTCAGTATGTGTGCCACAAAGCAGGATAGTGCACCAATTCTGTATGAACTCAACTTCTCTAATGGGTGAGTGTGGTGAGAGGGAGCTTTTCATTAGCCATGGCTCAAAGTGCCATGGCTCAAAGTGGGAGAGGGGGTCAGTTCTGTTGGAGGCAAACAAGTGGTGCTCTGCACAGTGGGGGGAGGGCTCTCTTGGGAGGCAGTATAGTGTAGTGGTTAAGAGCATTGAGTTGCAGACCTGGAGACTTGGGCATGAATCCCATCAGTTCCCACTACTGCGTGATCCTGAAAAAGTCACTGAACTTCCCTGTGCTCCCAGGTCGCACCTGGAAACAAGCTCTGGCTTATTACTTATTCTTGCCTGCTATTCAGCTGCAGTGGAAATAAAATGGTATTTCCACTGCAGCATATATTTCCACTACAGACTTGTCACAATGGCAAAACGGATCCCATGGTATAAATAGGGCATTCCACACAGGATACAGGAATAAGCTTTTTATTCAATCTGGAATGCTGCCAACAATGCGACCTAGCGCTTATGGCTTTGCTTTGCTCGGCCACTTGTTGTTAGTCCTTTCCTGGTTAAACAATTCCCCACCTCTCCCCCCCTTCAGCAAGACAAAACAGGTATCAACGTTAGAAGGCTACACTTTAACAAAGGGGAGACAGTACTATACACTGGATAAACAGGAATCTCAAACCAGAAAATGATAGCACAAGGCACCCTAGAGAAATAATTATGAAATAAGCCACATAGTGTCACCTGCTGGACATTTGCTTGGATTATTTTTTTACATTTCAAGTTTTTATTTAAAAAAAAAATCTTATTTTCACAACAACATTTTTATTTTTATATTTTACATACAAACATGCTAGTAGCTAAAGGCCTTATGGTCTATCTAGTCAGCTCAAGTGAGCAGTTCCCATTGTGTTTACAGAGGGAACTGCTCATCCTCCCCATTTCCCCCCGGCCTCCCTCAAATACCTCCATCACTCCCCCCCCCACCTCCCCACCTGCAACTTTCCCCTTCACCCTGTCCCATCCTGTCTTGAAGCTGTCCACGGTTTTTAGGGATATCACCTCCTCCAGCAACTCATTCTACTTAGCTACAAACATCTCAATGAAAAACTGCCTCCTCATCACCCTCCTGAACCTTCTTCCCACAAACTTTATGCTGTGACCCCTAGTAGTCTTTTTCCACTAGGGCCAAGGAGACCATTGGTGCTAGTGATGATCAGATAGTACCACCGTGGATCTGACTGTGATCCAACAGATGGTGGCGCTATCCGGGCGAGATCCGGCCCGGGATCCAGCCAAATATGGGTGTCGGATCATAGGTCAGATCCCTCCTGGATCCAGTGCTGGATCCAGGGATCTGGCACCAGATCCAGAGATCTGGCATTGTTTTAAGTTTATGGTCAGTAACATGTCAGCTGTCAGTTGTCCTGGCTAAAACAGAATTTGCCCTTTCAGTACTGCCGCTGACTAATTTCATGACTGCATCTGCCAGCCGCATCTGCTGAAAATAAATCAAGTTCGAGTTAAACATTTATCACCTCTATGACTGTACATTCTAGGCACTGATGTGAACACAGAATATTCAGTGAGTCCTAGACTAGTCTTAGTTCCAACACTGGAAAAATAAAGACATGTTCCTCACTCTGCTATGTAAGACTTAGACTACCTGTACCTGCTGCTGATAACAACGGAAAACAAAGCCACTCACTAGTTGGAGGCTTGAAGCTACACCTTACATCCAACTCCTGGTTACTGGACTGGGAAGGATGCATGATTTATTGATTTATCACAAGCCTGGAAGGGGATGGCAATATCCCTTGAATAAGACTTGCCTTTTTTTCAGGCTAAAATTAGGAATTTAATTTCAACAACAATCCTTCCCTGCAGTTCCCAGGTATCTCCAGCAATCTCCATATGAGACAGGGTTTGGGAGGGATGTTTGTCTGTGATCGATGGAGAGAGGCCTTTGGCTTATAGTATACAATGTGGCAGAATCTGACTGTATTATGGCTGAAGAAGATTAGAATAGCAGCACTAGAAGTAGGAACAGGTGAATTTGTGATTGATTCCCCTCCCACCCGTCCCGAACCCTGTTTTCTTCTTGGTTGTCAATGAATGACTTACTGTGGCACTGGTCTGGTGAGAGTGGACCACTGCTGTAGGCTAGCCTGTAACACAAACTTAGTTACTTTCTAGATCTGAGAAGAACACCGTAAAAGTGTGAAAAATCATATACTGTACAAATCTATACTGGAGGTATCAAATTGGGCAGACAAAAACCACGAGGCTCAAATGCACTGGTAAGAACGGAGGTTGGTTTAATTCACTGAGGAGACTGCTGTTCTAAGAACGGGCTAATTTAAAGGGTTAGGAGGAGCTGGAGGAAACAATGCTTAAGTTACAATGCTAGGTTTTTAGCAGGTGTGGCAGATGCCTTCATAGCTTTTTTTCCATGCAATATTATCAGTACACTATGCACCGGATCCCTGGATCCAGTGGCGGATCCCTGGATCCGGAGTCAGATAACGCAGGATCTGACCTGGATTTGGGGAGGTTGGATGCATGGTCAGATAGCACTGCTATTTGGTGGATCCACTATCCTGCCAAAAGGGCAGGTATTTGTGGATCTAGATTGCTCAGGATGCTATCTGAACATCACTACTAAGTGCTAACCTTGTTTATAACTTTAAGGTACCTGAAAGTCTCGGTCATGTCTCCCCTCTCCCTTCTGTTCTCAAAAGAGTGCATGCTGAGCCCCCTGAGCTCTTCCTGATAGGTGTTGCTCCACTGGCCCTGGATCATCTTGGCTGCCCTTCTCTGGATTGTTTCCAGCAGGTTGATATCCTTCTTAAGATAAGAGCACCAATATTGCATGCTGTGCTCTAGATGCAGTCTTACAAATGAGCTGTACAGCAGTAGAATGACCTCAGCCTTCCTGATGGTAATCCTTCTGGGTATGCAGCCCAGCATTTGATTTGCTTTGCCTGCTGCTCTCCTGCAGTGTGCCAAGTGTTTCAGGTCACTTGGGATGATTACTCCTCAGTTCTTTTTTTCCTCTGACATGGTTATCTGTACACCACTCAACCAAGATTTGGCCCCTAGGCTCTTCATCCCCAAGTGCATACCTTTACACTTTTTAGCGTTGAACCCCAGTTGCTAAATGCCAGACCACTTCTCTAGCCTAGCCAGGTGTTCTTTGAGATCCTGTCTCCCCTCCTCCATGTCCACCCTCCCACAGAGCTTTGTGTCATCTGTGAACAGGCAGATATTACCCTTGATCCTATGTGCGATGTTACTTATGAAGATGTTAAACAACACCAAACTGAGTACTGAGCTCTGTGGGACCCCACTGGTTACAAGTCTAGCTTCTGAGACTTTCCCCCTCAACTACTACCTTTTGACTTCTGTCCTGCAACCAGCTTCTGACCCATCCAACAAGCTAGCCCCTACCCCCAGATCTTCCTGCTTCCTGACCAGTCTCCTATGAGGCAGTGTCAAAGCCCTTGCTAAAGTCCAGATACAGGACATCAACCGCCTGGCTCTTATCCACTGTACTGGTGACCCAGTCAATGAAGCCAATTAGGTTAATCTGGCAGGACATCTCTGATACAAAACCATGCTGCCTTATATCCTGGAGCCCATTTTACTTCAGAAAGCTTACCAATCTCTCTTTAAGGATGGTTTCCATCAGCTTGCCACTCTTCAGGTCAGGCTGACTAGAATGTAGTTCCCTGGTTCATCCATCGTTTCACTTTTATGGAGAGGCACCATATGTGCAGTTCTCCAGTTGTCAGTCAAGTTCCCCAGCTCCAGAGGGAGTTAAACAGGTCTGTCAGGGGTCTGCTGGAACCTCTGCCAGTTTTCTGAGGACCCCAGGGTGCAGGCAATATGGCCCTGGCATTTATCCATCTTCAGGGCCCTTAGACCTGTCAGCTTGTATTACACCATCTGTGACTTCCCCCCTCAGTTCCCACCCGCTGTTCCCTTGTGGCATTTGTCCATCCTTCTCCCTGACGTAGTGTCCCAGAGTGGACACAAAGTGCTGGGGTATTGTGCTGCGTGTTTTCACTGCTCAAATGCTCTGAGTCTCTGTGTGGTTATTTTTGGCAAAGCTGAGTGCTTATTCTTTGTTTTTTTGGTATATGTCATTATAGCACCCGCTCATTTCTATGTAGCGCAAAGGCATACTGTATGTGTTTTTTCTTCTCCCTCCTTTTTTAATCTGACAATCTCATTCTTTATGCTTCTTTTTTTTCCTTATGTATCAGAAAAAGGCCTCTCACCCATTTGTACCCCTATGCTAGCTGTATTTCCCTTGTAGCTTTTGCCACTCTAACCACTCTGCTCGCCTCCCTTGATTTAGCACAATACTCCTCCCTATCCTCCTCTTTCTGAGTATGTTTGTACTTCCACAAGGCTGCCTTCTTGTCCCCTACTACTTTTGCCACCTCGTTCCTGAACCAGCTGGGCTTTTAGGCCTTAGATTTCTTACTTTTGATTTTGGCACACTCACTAGTGGCCTCCATTAGTCCCTCCTTTATTACAGCCCATTTCTGTTCCACTTCCATCTCCTTTCTGATCCCAGCAAAGTGTCCTACTAGAATTTCTCCCATCCTGCCAAAGTCAGCCCTCCTAAAGTTCAAAACCCTCATCTTGGTCCTGACCATCTCTCTTCCCATGGCCAGGTGGAACCACTCTGCATGGTGGTCAATTCCTGCAAGTGGTGCTTCTGCTTTCACATCCTGAACATGCACTCACTTAGGCCAGACAAAGTCCAGTATGGCCCTCTCTCTATTGGGCTCCATGACTGTGTCAGGAAAACACTTTGGAATGTATCCAGCAGTACTTGCTACCTAGTGCAGGAGGCAGCCAGGATTTTCCCCTCCCCCCCGGTGGACTACCACCTCCACTTTGCTGGACCCCAGTACCCTCTCTGACTCCTCATCCTGGGAAGGTGGCCTATAGACCCCCCATTCTTATAGTGGATTGTACTTTTACACACAATACTTCAGTCTTACCGTACACCTGTTCCTTTCTGGTAAAGGTACAGTCTTACGATCCACCTCTTCTTCTCTGGTAGAGGTTAGCCCCTCCTTCATGTATAGAGCCGCCCCCTCCTTCCTATCCCCCTATCCTTTCTATACATTTTATACCCAGGGACTATGAGGTCCCAGTCATGTTTTTTTTTGTGGCCCATGTCTCTGTGATGGCTGCTATGTTCATCTAACTGTCTGTCATCAGTGACTACAATTCAGCCATCTTGGTTCCCAAATTTCTGGCATTCAAAGACAAAACCCTCCATTGCAACTTGCGTCCCTTCTTACTCCTGACCTGCCCCTCCCTCCTTCCTTTCTCCACTCCTCTCATCTACTAGCTTGTCCTCATGCTGTCCAGATTGGGGTGGAGGTCTATCAGCCTCCTCCAGGTGACTAAGTGTGCTGTACACCCTGCTGCCACCCCATGTCAGTTAAAATTCAGGTTTTTCCCAATGAATTCCTCCAGCGTACCCTTCAGGACCCTTGTGCCCTTTTTACTTAGATGTAACCTGTCTGGTGCATACAGGTCTTTGTTATCCCAGGTCCCTCCCCAGCCACCAACAAACCCATATCCTTCTGCCTTGCACCACCCTCTAAGCCATCCATTAAATTACTCTAGTCTTTCCTTCCTTGCCGTACTAGCCCTTGGGACTGGTTGCACCTCCAGGAAGGCTACCAACCCCTCTTTCTCACTGCAAATTCTCCTCACCTCCCTGAATCTCTCTTGCACCGTCCCTGACTCATATCCCGCAAGATCATTTGTACCCAGGTGCACTATATTGTTAGGTTCCCCCCAACCCACATTCTGTGCTACTGGAGACCCCACTCTCCCTGCCATTATCCTGGCATACAGTCTACCCTCCTACAGTTTACCCATGACTCTTTCCCCCATCTCACTCCCTTCACTATTGAATCCCCAGAGACCACCACCCTTCCCCTTCCATCCTGGGCCCTCCCTCCTCTCTGTCCATAATGCTGCCCACTCCCACCTGCCTCCTCTTTCCCATCCTGTTCCTCTTGTATTCTTCCTGACCCCTGCACCAGCTATCCCCATCCCATTCCCCTCCTCCTGAACCTTCTCCCTCTGGCATGCCCCATATCTTTTCCTTCTGCTTCCCCCAACCTCTCCCCTCATTCTCCCTTGCCCACCACCCCTTTCCATGCTCCACCTGCCCACCTCCTTTTGCTTGAACTCACTTTCTCCAGCACCTCCTCCCTATTTTCCCTGCCATCCCCCCACCACCTCCTTTCCTACCTATCATGCTGTCTCTTCTCTTTCCACTGTTCTCCCTTCTTCCCACTTTCCAGTGGGAGAAATGTGTTCTGCACTGGCATCTCTGGAGATACTGCCACTGGATCCCCTCCCCATCCTGTCTTACCCTTTCCCCTTATCGTTATCCACCCCCTCCCTGGACCTTCTCTACTACTGAGGAAGGGGAACACAGGAGACCTGCCTAATCACCTATTCCTTCCTACCTCCCCCACGTGGCTCCTCTCCACTTTGGTTCCACTCCTGCTTTCCTTCTTACCAGCCTCCCACCCTTGCATCCCCTTTGCCCTTCCCTTCATTTCCCTTTGAAACCCCCCACCAGCACACCTGTCTCCTGCCTCAGTTGCCACACCTCCACCCTCAGCTGACTAATTTTCCTACAAACCAAGCATCTCCCTATCTCCAGGAGTGCTCCCAGAAACACCACTGTTCCACAACCCCTGCACTCCACAACTGTACCCACCACTTTCTGCTCCCACTGCATGCCTCCTCTCCACATATGAAGTTTCTCGGCCCTCCTAATAGTGTACTTGGCTAGCCTCCTTACCCTTATGAAGCTTTTAATTATGACTATTTGTCAGCCAGCTCTAGGAATGCACTATATGCCTTTCTACTAAATTTATTGCCTGCCCCTGTGGGCTGACCCTAGATAGGGAGTAGCTGAGATCCCCTAATAACACTGTATTTTGCTCCTAGTTGAGAGATAGCTTCCCCCCAAGGACTAACTTTACTGCTATGCTAGTGGAAGGCATATTCCACATAGGGACCAGATTCAGCCCCTATTTGCTGGCGATAGCTTCCCTTCTATAGAGTCCTATTTGCTAGGTTAGTTGTAGGTCTGCCATTGATAAAGAGTAGCTGCAGGCCCTCTTAGCTGCGTGCTCCAAAGACTGACCCTAGATAGGGAACGCTGCTATTCTTATCGAACCAATGTTTGCTCTTCCCTTGCCTTCTTGACTTCCCTACCCTCCTTTGAGCTGTATGGCCTGTGGCCTGTGGTTCTCCCTGTGGACATCCTACAGACACTCCCAGATGGCACATAGATAGATGCCATACTCCTGCTTTGTGGCAGTCATGCTTCAGGGTTTTCTAGGCCTTATGGGTGTTACATTTGCACTACCAAGACCCTATTTGTCCTGCCCTGCCAGGTGGTCTGTGTTTCTCCACTAGCCACTCATGCTCCCTCCCTTCCTTAGAGCCCTTCCTCTGCTTCTGTCTTCCTTCCTCCCAGTCACCAAACCCACACACAGAATAGAGACTTTACGGCAGTGATCCTGTCTGGAAGGGAGAGGGTGGACTACTGGACTCTGTTTAAATCCCTTAAAAATACCATAGCTCTAAAGCACTGGAAGAGAATCGGAGATAGAATCAGACTTTTCAGTTCCACATTCCACTAATGGCACTTGTAAAACCTCCTCCCACCTTGGTACACAAATGCTATATGGGATCCTCAACCTGCCTGGCCTCTCACATCCCCACCCTTGTGTCCCCCCACCTCTCCCTTGTGCCTATCTTACTGTGGCTGTTCTGTGGCTGGAAAAGCCTAGGGAATCCCTCAGTTTGCCTGTGATGCTGCTGTTTTCTGGTTGGTGCAGTGGCAGTTTGATGGCACTGAGGGTCAAGCTCTGTCCATCCTCCTGAAGATCCAAGCCAGATTCATCCTAAGTACACAACTCTACAAGAGACTGAGACCCCAGCCTACCAGCTTGCCAAAGTCACTCACTGCCATTGCCAATTTGCCATATAAGAAGTAGCCAACTTTTCAAGTTGTTGTCAGTGTGCACTCTTCACTTGCCCTAAGCCCATATCCAAGCCCCACTAGCAGCCAGAGCCAGCCATCACCACTGCCTCTTTACCAGTACACTGTCAGACAGAGGTACCCCAGGTTTTCCAGCAACAGCGATTTAAGGCGGGGAATATGGGAGAGTGAGTTGACACAAAGATGGGGACAGTAGAGGTCAGTCAGGGTCCCAGTTTAGTTTTTGTTTTTGTTTTTTGTTTTACTTTTTTACAATTCTCTGGGTGGGGGAAGGTTTTACAGGCAGGCAGGCTCAGAATCAGAATTGGAATATGATTCAGATTCTGATTTTGACCCTTTATTCAGAATTCTAATTTTAGGCCTTCAGTTTCAAAATTCCAAATTAGGAAACAAGGCTCAAAATTCCATAAATGTGATTCTGTGGAATGGATTCTGAGCAATCCTAGTCATAATTGATATGCTCAAGGTTAGTTTCGTTTCAATGGAATACTGAGCCAATCAGAGAGCAGCTTTCACAATGCTGATGATATCACAATTGCCTAGTGCAACACTGAACCAAGCAGGTAAAATCAAAGAGAATCAGTTCATTCTTCAAAGAAAAAGCAGGTTTGAAAGCTAAAACAGTCACACTCTATTTTAAGTGTCCATTCCAATGTAACTGCAGGGTAGGTTATCATTAATTACATGCAGCAGGGGTAATTACACTGTAGTTACATGTTTGTTGCATGCAACTACATTGCAATAGAGTTTACAAGGTAGTTACACTGTAACTACAGCACAGTTAACTGACACTTGAAGTGTTACCACTAAAACTAGCTCAGTGGTGGCCAATTCCAACAGTAGCCATAATGGGCCATGTTGGGCCATGGCACATGTTGATATTACTTTCTATGCACAGGGTAACATAGAACTAATGAAAACAATATTGTCTCATGGTGCACCATAATGTCCAATATTGTTTATCATGGCCATGCGATCACTGTATATTGATGTTGTAGAAATTGAATATGCAATGGTCTGACTCAAATTATGCAGTTTATCATCACTTGTGAGGGGGCAGGAATTTTATATCTCACTCATGGCTCTGCCACTTGTGAGTGAAAGACTGGCTGCCTCACACATAATGTAAAGTGCATATTTTTAAGTGTTCAATTATATGGACATAAAAATGTATCCTGAATATATTTCCTGAATGTATTCTTTAAGAATGAATTAGAGGAAGCTTCACATAAAGAATTTGAAATTAGAAGGGGCCTAGGATACTGAAACTACAATAACTTTATCTATTTTTGGCATTGACCATTTTCCAACTGAAAATAATGATATTCTCAAGGTATTTATTACCTCATTATTGTCCAGTATTTTGGAACTAGAGATTCAAAAGAAAGACATCACCTACCTTCAAAGAATATCAAGGATGGATGATGGCACACAGATTGATCTCCAGTTGGGATCAAAATTTCTAACCCAGGAAATATTGAACAGAGCCCATAAACTTGATAAACCTAATATTTTAATATTAGACTTGAACGAGAATGATATAGGTAGCCTGAATACATGACTAACGGATTTAGAAATAGAAATAATAAATAACTTAAACCTAAATAACAATTTAATACGTTCAGCTAACATTGTGTCCTGGAATCTGGCAGGACTTTCACAAAAATTATTTTACCTTGACTGGAAAGCATTTGTGTGCAATCATGATCTTTTATTGTTCCAGGAGACCTTGGCACAACAAATAGTTAACATAAATGGGTTTGGAAATATTTGGTCTCCAGCAATCAAATCAAGCAAACATGGAAGATCCAAGGGTGGGATGGCTATTTATATAAAGATTGGAAACAACATAATAATTCTGAATTTTAAAATATTGAAACCAAATGTCATTATTGCTGTGGTTAACTGGGGAAATCTGATTCTCATTGTTGTAAATGTTTATATTCCACCAAAAACTGTAGAAAAAATAAACAATGCGATATGGGCAGAACTAAATCTGATTTAGATATTACCCAGAATAAATTCCCTACTGTAATTGTTTTGCTGACTGGAGATTTTAACTCAAGAATTGTGGACTATGACAACTTACAGACTATGCAAGAACCGATTTACCTTGATGACCTGGAGAAAAGAACAAGGTAAGGCAAGGTTATCAATGGACAAGGAAAAAGGTTTATACCATTTATTGAAAATAACAATCTGCTTATAGTGAATGGTAGATTACTGGGTGATACGAGTGGAAGCACCACTTATTTTTCCTCCATAGGATAAAGTACAATCAATTATGTTATATGCTCTCCTGAAAATCATAGCTTTTTCAAATCTCTTTATATAAATATGTGGCCAGAGAGCGACCAAGCTCCTATGTGTCTGCAATTTTCTCTCCCAGGGCAAAACTTGGAAATCGAAGATGTGCATTGTCCTCACACTGCATTTAATACACAGGGAAGGTATAAATTAGTTTTAAACTATAACACATGAGATGTACTAGATGAAGTTTTTGCAGAAGTAGATATAAGCTTAATGTTTAATAATCTTAATGATATACCCCTATCAGGGAGCATAGAAAGACAAAGGGAGGGATAGTGAGGCTGAATAGAATGGATGGTGGGTGGGCAGAGAGTGACAGTGAAAAAGCAGGGATACTGAATGAATACTTCTGCTCAGTATTTACAAAAGAGGAAGTGGGAGAGGTGCCTAATCCAATTAACAGAAGCACTCTGGAGAAATCCCAGTCTTTTCACAGAAGAAAGGGTTCTGAAAGAACTCCTAAAACTGAAGGTGGACAAAGCAATGGGACCAGATGGAATTCACCCCAGAATTCTAAAAGAATTAAGCAGAGAACTAGTGACATCACTGACTACCCTTTATAACAAATCATGAGAGGATGGTGTGGTACCTGAGGACTGGAAGAAAGCTGATATGATTCCCCTTCACAAAAGTGGGAGCAAGACAGAGGCAGGAAACTACAGACCTGTCAGTTTGACCTCTGTGGTAGGGAAAGTGATGGAATCACTTCTGAAGGAAATAATTGTTGAGTACCTAGAGGCCAGTGGGGCACAGGACCCAAGGCAGCAGGGGTTCACAGCGGGAAGGTCATGTCAGACAAATCTAATTGATTTCTTTGACTGGGTGACCAAAGTAGTCGACCAGGGAGGGGCTGTGGACATGGCCTGCCTAGACTTTAGCAAGGCATTTGACACAGTCCCACACAAAAGATTAGTAGTCAAATTAACCAGCCTTGGGTAAAACATGGGCTGAACAACAGGACACAGAAGGTAATTGTAAATGGAGTCCACTCTGAGGAAAAAGGGATTACTAGTGGGGTACCATAGGGTTCAGTACTGGGTCCGGTCCTTTTTAATGTCTTTATAAGTAACATTGCAGAGGGACTGGAAGGAAAAGTAGGCCTCTTTGCAGATGACATAAAGATCTGCAACAGGGTTGATACACAAGAAGGCGTGGAAAGATGAGAGCGGGACTTGGCAAGGTTGGAGGAATGGTCAGAAGTATGGCAGCTTTGATTCAATGCAAAGAAGTGCAAAGTAATGCACCTGGGAAGCAAAAACCCTGGGAAGAAATTACACAATGGGGGGGTAGTAACAACAACAAAAATGGAAAGGAACCTGGGGATAATCATGTCAGATGACCTTAAGGTTGGCAAGCAATGTGAGAAGGTGGTAGGGAGGGCTGGGGGGATACTGGGATGTATAGGGAGAGGCATCAGCAGCAGAAAACAGGAAGTTGTTATCCCCCTGTATAGACAGTTGGTGAGACCCCATCTGGCGTACTGTGTCCAGTTCTGGAGACCCCATCTCCACAAGGACATAGACAGGATGGAGGCGGTTTAGAGGAGGACAACTAAAATGGTGCAGGGTCTGCAAGAGATCCATACGAGAAGAGGCTAAAGGAGCTTAATATGTATACCCTTGAGGAAAGGAGGGAGAGGGGGGACATGATAGAAATGTTTAAGTACCTCAGTGGAATCAACAAAGTCCAAGAGGGTAGCATCTTTCAGAAAAAGAGATGTGCAAGAACAAGGGGACACAATTTGAAGATAGAGGGGGACGGCTCAGGATTATCTACTAATTCCTGCCAAACCATACTTTAAAAACTGGTAACATGGGCAAGGTTTGGTATCTCAAAACTCTCCTGCTCCTTACAACTACCCTCTCACCCCCTTCCCTTCTCCACTTTCCTCTTAACTTACCCCTGCCCTTGTCCTCTTTTTGACTTTGCCTTGGCCTCCCTCCACCTGTCCTCATATACTTATCCTCTATAATCCCGCCCCTTTCTACTCTATTTCACAGTTGCCCTCCTCCTGCTATTTTCTCTTTTGAAATTCTTAGGTGTCACACTGAGCTAAGTTGTATCCTATATGTGTTGACACATGCACATGCACTTTGATTGCTGGTGCTGTGACCCATTCTAATATTTGTTTATTGACTATATCTCCTATACTATGTTGTATATGCTTTTGTTATTGTTTGTACGTACTGCTCGCTGTTGTTTCTGTTATTGATCTGCTGTTGTATCCTTGTTTAAATTGTTATAAACTAAGCTGTATGTATTATTGTAATGCACTTCTGAAATGTTTCTTGTATGTAATCCCTTGTACTCTCCCAGGTCATGCCTGAAAATAGTCATGTTTTGGCTAGTGCACTTACCCGGTCAACAAAAACTAAATAAAATAAAATAAATAAATTATCACCTCATGGCTTACCTATTTTAATAGAAAAAGGGATGACCATGCACCAAGTTCTAAACAATGCCCCAGTTGCAGGGGTTTTTCATGAAACAATTGAACATATCATTTGCCAATGCCCCTTATACAATACACCTAGGAATATGTTCCTGAAGGAATTCCTATAGGTGGATCTGAACTACAATCCTATTTTTATTCTTTTGTACCCAAAAACTGAAGATGAACTTGAAACGATTGCGAAATGTATTTCAATGGTTATTAAGCGTAAAATGAAGCAGAACATATAGCCCTTGTTACTTTTGCATGATTATTTCTCATTTATTTTATTTATTTAGTTTTTGTTGACCGGGTAAGTGCACTAGACAAATCCTGCCTATTTTCAGGCTCGACCCGGGGGAGGGGGATACAGATGAATGCCAACTGACCTTGAACCAGATTAAGCTGTTGGCGGTATTTTTAGTGAATGAGGGAAATTTGGCCGGGACACCGGGGAAATTTACCTACTCTTTTCGATAAGTGCCTTGGGATCTTTAACATCCACCTGAACTACCACCAATCCAGGCAGATGGGACCTCGGTTTAACGTCTCATCCGAAAGGCGGCACCTCAGAAGTGCAGCATCCCTCTCATGCTGCACTGCAGTGTCAGTACTGGGATATTAACCCAAGTGCCAGATGTGGGAACTGAACCCACAGCCCTCTGATCTCCCGGCCTCAGAGGTGAGTGTGCTACCTACTGAGCCACTGACACTGCTAATTGTATATTTACTGTTCACTTTTGCTTTATATAGTACCATATCATCATGAACAAACTTTTTAACATGCTATTTTTAATTCTGTTTTTAATAATATGATTGTAATGTCCTTAATGTCTGATGGACAAGCAGTAAACTTTTTCTACTACTACCACATAAATAATTAAGAAGGCTTTTCCATTGCTGAAGGGCAAAATGGGGATCCATTGGAAACAATGGCAACAGAATGAAGATGATGGTTAGTCTACTTCGATGGTTTTAGGCAACAATAACCCTTTAAAGGTGAATAATTAAAAATCTAAGGGAGTCATCAATAACATAGGGAGAAACCCTCTAGTCATTATAAAACATTGGCTGAAAATTGAACATTCTGAGTGACTTATAGCATTCTAAAAGGGTTATGTTGAAGATGATAGGAAACAGTTTTGTACACGTCTAAATGTCCTCCTGTTGCCCCTTTAGCGCTTATCTAATATTCTGACAAGTTTTTGATCTTTTCTGTTAACTATCTAATTTTGTTGCCCTTTAACTACCCAGAATCCCTCTCTCCTCTGCAGTTGCTGCTCTGTCTTTTCATACTGCCTGAACATTCTATGACATCAATAACACCATTCCAGGCCATTCAGATGAATAACATGGGATGTTTTTTTTGATGTCATAGAGTGTCTTAGAAATATGAAAACAAAGAGCTGCAGCTGGTGAGGTGAGAGTAGCTCTGATGGCACCCCAAAATGTAACTATTTATTGATCAAAAATTGGTCAAAGCATGTCAGAATACTGTACATAACTGGCATGGATAGGAAGATGAAAGGGCAGATAACTATGAAAAAATGTGTTTCTATCTCCTATAAGGCTGGAAAGTTTCCCTAACAATAAAACAATTAGAATTTAAGCTATAAAAACATTTATTCATTTAAAAAAATATAAAAACTGTTAAGGCAAACCAGTGGTTGGGTTACCTTTGTTTTCTAACCCTCAGCTCCTCACTGTTCCCTTTTGCATTTTGCTTACTGCCATGTTGTCATTTTGTTTGCTCTCAGTGGGAGCACCAGCGTGATTTCATTTTACATAGATACATAGATACATAGACAGTGTCGGCAGATAAGGGCCTATGGCCCACCCAGTCTGCCCATTTGAGCTTATAAGTTCAGTTTGTTTTCCTAGAAGTCTGTTTCCCCTTACCCCTGACCTCTAGAATTCCTTTATGTCTATCCCATGCATTCTTAAATCCCGTGATTGTTTCAGCCCCCACCACTTCCTCTGGCAGGGTGTTCCACTTGTCCACCACCTGCTCTGTGAAGAAATCTTTCTCATGTTTCCTCTGAATCGTCCTCCTCCAACTTCATCCCATACCCTCTAGTCCTGGAACATCTTTTTCGCTTAAAAATAGTGTTTCCTGCACTCTGTCTCTCCTGTAAGATACTTGTATGTCCTCTATCATATCCCTCTCCCTCCTCTCCTCCAGGGAGTACATGTTCAGTTCCTTCAACCTGTCTTCATAGGACTTGTGATGCAATCCATGCACCATCTTTGTTGCCCTCCTCTGAACCTTCTCTACCCTGTCTATGTTCTTACGTGAGGTATGGTCTCCAGAACTGTACACTGTACTCCAGGTGGGCCTCACTAGTGTCTTGTATAGCGGAATTATGACCTCCCTTTTCCTGCTGGTGATGCCCTGCCTATACATCCCAGCATCCTATTTGCTTTACCTGATGCCTTGTCACACTGTTTCCTACCTTGAGGTCATCAGAGATGACAACCCAAGATCCTCTTCCTGCTTGGTGCATGCTATATCCTCACCCCCAACTGATATATTGTGCCAGGGTTTTTGTGCCCCATATGCATTATCTTGCACTTCTTTGCATTGAATTTCAACTGCCAAACCCTTGACCATTCTTCAAGTTTCTGCAGGTCCCTTCTCATTCTGTCTACACCCTCTGGTGTGTCTACTCTGTTACAGAGCTTTGTGTCATCAGCGAACAGTGAAATTCTGCCTTCTAGGTCCTGCGCAATGTCACTGATGAAAATGTTGAATAGGACCGGTCCCAGCACTGATCCCTGTGGTACCCCACTGGTCACTCTTCCCTCTGTAATTTGGATCATCTAAATAAAATATTTACTTTTCAGCAAACAAGCTTGATTCAATACTTCATGGTGGTGAGTACCCAGCTTTGTTTTTTGAAACTCCATCTAGAATTCTGCAGTTCCATGATCACAGAAATTCCAGCAGAACTTACAGTATATACTGCCACAGAATATATGTAGAATCTATTGTTCTTAGAGAGTTTTCGTTAAAATATACAGTTTTCCTTTCCACAGTATCTGACTCCTGTCCCCTCCTTGATTGAAATTAAGCCCTCCTCTTGCTCAGCTTGTGATGTGATTGATGATGTCGCATCATATTTTCGCCAATGGTAGGACTGCAGTCTGCCACAGAAAAATGCATGCCACTGGAATGAAACGTTGCCACAGAAAGTCAGAAGCCCTACCACAGAAATCATGACTGAAGTGTTGTGGAGAACTAGGGGCCCTGATTACAGCATATCAAACATATCTTTTGTTCAGTTCCCCAAAATGTAGATTTTAGTTTATTTATACATTATTTATTGCACGCAAACACACATGAATGTATGACAGCATAAATAGCCCTTGAATGAAACCCTACAACATATAAAAATTCCAGCTTTAAAATAAAAGATAGGATCAGAGTTTGTTCCCAAAACTGTAAGCTTTAAATACAGTAGGTCATTAGATGACTCATGAAATTATCCCAAGGTTTGTGTTGTGCTTTAGGTTCAGTAACTTGCTTTGCTACTTAGAGTTCACAGGTCTGCAATATAAACATTGGTCTCGCATTGCATATCTGAAAAATTGTCCTGTACACTTAGGCCCAGATATTCAGACTGCGCCAGACGACAGTGCAAATGGGGGCACAGTGTAACTGAGCTTAGCCAGGGCCAGGACAGGGTGATATTCAAAGGTGATACACCATGGCGCATCACCATTGAATATGGCACAGAATGAGCATGGCACAAGTGCAATGCGCCATGCATCATACAGACAGGGAGGACCAGGAATACTCCAGCGCAAATGCAGTTGCACTGGGTGCATCACCAGTGATATTCAGAAGGGGGACTGCAAATGGGGCCATAATATATGCATGGTACAAATGGGGCTAGTTGCATGCCATTCTGGCCCTATTTGCATGCGTTGCACAGGGCGGCCTGGCGGAATGTGCCTGGCACCCTTTGTAGCTGCATGCAGCAGGTGTTGGGTCCCTGGTGGGCTAGTGCACTCCCCTCCCTCCATCATGCCTGATCGTGGGCAGTAGTGACATATGATATGACCTGGTGGTCCAGTGGTATCCTCCCTCCCTCTCGTATTGCCCGATCAGGGGCATGTGTCCATATGCTACCTGGTGGCCCATTGGACCCCCTCCCATCCACCACAGAGGACCCAGCCACCCAGCACTCCCCGTCATTGGTGGGTGGCTGCATTCCGCCCACATACCACCCAGCCACCTGCCGAATGACAGCGTACAGTATGTGCTGTACTTCTATTGGTCCACACTGTGGGCCAATGGGCATGCAGACCATACTGTATTACACAGGCATGATTATGTGAATGAACACGTTCATTCACATACTCATGCCTGTATAGTACGGTATGGTCTGTGGCCCATACTGTGGACCAATAGACATACAGCACATACTGTGCGCTGTCATTCGGCGAGCAGCTGGGCGTATGTGGGTGGAGTGCAGCCACCCGCTGATGACAGGGGGAGTTGGGTGGCTGGGTCCTCTGTGGGTGGGATGGGAGTGAGGTCTACTGGGTCACCAGGTAGCATATGTATGACACATGCCTGTGATTGGGCGATATGGGAGGGAGGATACCACTGGACCACCAGGTCTTATTATATGTCAGTACTGCCCACGATCAGGCATGACTGAGGGAAGGGGATGCCATCAGTCCACCAGGCATCATACTGGGTATGAATGCCCATGGTCAGGCATAGTGGGAGGGTGGGGAGTGCAGTGGACCACTGGGGAGGGTGTGGATGCTTGTGGACTGTATCCCTGCAGGGCGGGTGACCACCCACGGCTGGCGGGTGCTGTGTTGCACCCTGCAATGCAGCAGCCCAC
Source organism: Neoceratodus forsteri (assembly GCA_016271365.2). Lineage (NCBI taxonomy): Eukaryota > Metazoa > Chordata > Ceratodontiformes > Ceratodontidae > Neoceratodus > Neoceratodus forsteri. Next base: position 828,404,762 of record CM028136.1, read on the forward strand.
CTGTGGGTGGCCAGGGTTTGTTCCTACATTTTACAGGCTCAACCTTGCTCCCCTATATGCAGCGTACATCAGGGTTGTGCCAACATATGCGCTGCACATCCCGGGCTGAATATCGGGAAGTGCCGCATATGTATGGGCACGCCTCCTGCATTTGTACCGCATACATTACCATTGTGCCCTGGTGCAGTGGGACTTGCACTGCACCTGGCAGCCTTTTGAACATCCCACCAAGATGCATTGTGGGGTTGTGCTGGCACAACTCTGTTGCACCAGGTGCAACACCTTTGAATATCCTGGCCTTACTGTATATGGCAACTTAGATAGAAATAATCTTTTACTGCACTTGACTGTAATAGTATACATATTTTATAGATGATTCGTAGTGATGATACTAATGGTATATTGCATTTTACCCAAATTCTATAAAAGGTTAACAGCATCAGTAATAGCACTGTAGTATGTTCCCACAAATACTATAAATACTGCATTCTACTTGCTGGTAAAAACAACTGTACAGCAGGCATTTATAAATACCCAAAAGTTGGTTAGTATCCACTTGAAGGCAACCCTTTATTATCAGGGTTCAACCTCTGATTTTAAAATCTACTGAAGGACAGTCCCATGCAAGGGAGAACACTGTTACTTTAGCAATAAAGCACAACAGGATGTGTGTTATGCTGTAATAACATCACACCTCGGGTGGTTGAAGTATGAGGCTGCAGGCCAAATGCATTCACTACCTGAGGTGTGATGTTATTACACAATAACACATCCCCAGAGTGTCTACTTGCTATTATACAATGGCCCATTTATATTAAAAAAGATGTACAAATTTTTTAAAATACTTTTTTGCTTCTTTCTTTTTCATGTGGAATTGTATGTTAAAAAAAAAGTCCACAGAAACCCGTTTCGGTTTCTGCCTGAAGGTGGTGCTGCCACTGCATGCTGCCTGCATACTCCATTGGCTGAGGTCTACTCCTATGTAATCTATCAGAGTGTGCCCCCCAGTTTCTTGCGCTGGTAGTTGTTTCAATTTCTCCATTTATATAGTTTCCTTGTTCCTCTAGTGAGTGGCTGGTGACATGGTTTGCATGCTGCTACATCTGGTAGTGTGACTGGCTGGGAGTGGTACCTGAAAGGAACAGGTATGCGCTGTCCTTTTTAAGTTCCGCTGTTTCAGTGAGCATACAGCTGATCAGAGTTAAGGTTTTTTTTTAGAAAGCTTCAGACAATACAATAAATGGTTGTTTTTGAGGAGCAACTGCGATCTCTGTGGAAACTGCCAGCCATGCTCGGTCTCTTCCAACAATCACTTGCTCGGTCACTCTTTTAAAAAAGATACAGAGCTGGTTTAAACAAACAAATTGTATTTAAAGCACAATTACAGTGTGGGAAAATGGACAGAAGGAATGGATATGTGTGTGTGATTAAGTGAAGCCGCTCGGTCGATTTGGGGGGGGGGGCACTCAGTTCGAGGGGAAAACAGTGAGCATGAAGTAGCCATCCTATGATTTCTCACTGTGTTATGTGGTCATGTGTGTGCCTGGACTTCATATTGTGATGTTATTGTGAAATAACATCACTGTTCCAGGCATCCACTGACCAACCAGAGAGCAGAAAAAATGTTGCATGTCTTGATATTTCTGACCTTCATTGTTGCAGTTAGAACAAGCTGAGACCTTTAAATACTTGGGTGTCTTCCTGGATGCAAACCTTACTTTCACTTTGCATATCAATTCAAATAACAAGTTAATCAAAAGCTAGGTGTCCTTTGTAGACTAAAGAAATGATTTTTACCTGTTACTAGGCAAATAATTAGCAAAGGCGTCCTACTCCCTGTACTGAATTACAATTATTTTGTCTTCACAAATCATTCTCAGACCTAATCTGTCTGGATGGTGTCTCAAACAGCATTTGTCATTTTATTCTCAATGTGCCCTTTAGAACACATCATTGTGCACTTTACAGCCACTTGGTTGGTTGTTTCCTGACTTTCTTTGTTGCCTTGTGGAAAAGACCATAGGGCTAAACTCTGACTTATCAGTATTCACACTTTTGTCTTTTAAAAATTACTGTAGGAGTCTTAGATCCAATGCTAATCTTCTTTCTATCCCACTGGGCTCTACTAACATGGGTCAGCATGCCTTTTCCTTCTAAGCTGCCAAATATTGCAATGACTTGCCATTGACTGCCAGCATTACAAAGACACATCTGATCTTTAAACAGCAGCTGAGACATTTTTGCTTACACATTCATGTTCTAAATGCTTTTAGCCTGCATCATTGAGTGCTCTGATCTTAAATAATTTCATGCATATTGCAAGATGTCATTTATTGTATTGCATATATTTGTAATTGTAAATTGTGTTACCAACTGTGGCTCCAGGCCACATATGAAAAGGGGCCTTTGGCTTACTCATTCATCCCAGTAAACAAACAAAATGAAATGAAAATGTCATCCCAGTAAACAAATAAAACAAAATGAAATGTCATCCCAGTGAACAAACAAAATGAAATGAAATAGAAACTTGCTAAACAGCCAGAAGTGAAGAAGTTTAAAGTAGTGGTCATATGCAGTATCATATTATAACAGGTTGGAAACAGTAAACTAATCTGTTTTGTTTTATTTTTCAGGAAAGTGAACCCCGAGGAAATCCCTTATATCTAAACTAAGCAGCTGACACACGACAGGGTGACTGGCTCCATGCAGGTGGACCATGCTGAGACGCATATAGACATCTATCCAAGACACCATGCGGCCGTGGCCATCTTACGCTCTGGAGCCATCACCCCACATGAATATTTATCTTACTTCCAAAGAAAGAAACAAAAAGTTATAAACCCACCAAATAGGCAGGATATTAGCACCACGCCCTACATCAGTAAGTGAGCTGAGTGTTAGAATCAAAAGCCTGCCCTGCTTGCCATGCCAAAACTCCTACAGGTAATACAAGAATAATTAAAATATTTGCTTAGGGTATTGTACTCGGGCATTTCAACCACAGTTAATCATGAATTAGAGTCCACATTACCAAAAATATAATCAAGCTACTTCCTCTTCCAGGGCAGATTCAGCATGTGATTTTTTATTTTAATTCATTATTTCTTTATTTTCTTGGCATAATACATTTGAGCTAGAAGCTCGTTTACAAAGGTTCCATGTTGGCACAAAGCACATTTACAGGTAATAACAGACAGTTTGACATAAGCATTAAGCCATGACAAAGGAAACTTCTACTGGGGAATTAATGCATGGTTGGGGGTGTGGCATGAGGCTGAGGCCGGTGCCTGCCACCAACCATGCGAATGCTCTGTGGCTTCTACTTTCAGTGGCTTATCTGTAACAAGCTGAAGTCAAAAATTATTATGGTTTCAGTAATTCGCTGACAAATTAAAGACAATAAAAGAGAAGCAACAGTTTCTGGGATTGTGCAGAGTTTTACTCTGTTATTTGAAGATGAAGCATCATAAGCTGCTCATATTTATTAGTACTGTGGGGGTACAACTGTGAGCTGCATATATCCACACTTTTAATTGAAGTATAGCATCTTCTAACATGTTTTACAACTTCTGGAACTGCACAAATTTTAAGAAACCTATCGGGATGCTACTTGCAAAATTTTTGAAACGCTAGTGTTTAATGCTGCTTTAGTAGATATTTGTATACGCTTCCCTGTTTTCCCATATTGACAATACAAGTGAACGGGGATGGTTTTCTTGTGCATGCCTTCGGTTGCCTGTAAAATGCAGGAATGTGTATAGATCTGGGAGCCCTGCATTTGCGACTGGGAGTAATCAAACGTGCCAATAAATAATGACACAGTCATTTGGAATGTGTCGCTAACACTGGAGAAGGGCGTTCTGTTTTTCCATTTGGTGCGGGACTTACTGCAAGCACTTTCTTGTGGCTGCAGATGGTGAGGAGGAAGAAGAGATGCAAGCATGTGGGGGAATCCTGCATGGGGCCACCTCTTACTTGACATCGCTACTCCGCACAAGAGGCATCCCGGGTGGGCAGGCAAATGGAAATGACCTTGCTTATTGACATGCGGTGGGGGGGGAGCAAACACCTTGAAGTGCTGAAACTATCTGATGAGGAGCACAAAACATTGACAGGAATGTCAATTGGGAGACCAGTTACAATTGAATATTTTAGAGAATTTTGACAGATGGTGACAATTGTGACTGTTTCATTGGATACTCAGAGTTCCACTGATGGGTGGGTGGGAAAAAAACCTGGTCTTTATAACTGAGCAATTATTTTTCCACTGAAATACAACAAAAGTTTAGGACGGCATTAATCCCCACATTACTTGCTGGCGATTTCACAGTGGTTACTTTAAGTACTACAACTCAGAGCAGGCATTACTAGGGGAGTAATACCTTCCTCAGCTTTGGTCATGTGTGGTACTTTGTCTGATCGCTTTGTTGTATTTCAGTGGAACATAAATTGCCATGTTACAATACACAGTAGAATACAAAGTAGAATGTATATTTTGAATACATAGTATATTATACAATAAATTAAACATCCAGATAGATACATATTCATGAGAAAGAGGTGGGGAGGTAGAGGTAAGCAGCTTTTGGAAGTGTGTGTGGTCGCAGATTTTGTTTACTGTCTATACTTTACCTTAATTTTTATATACTTAATAACCACACCCAATGGTTATTTTAATAAACTTAGTTTATTGTCTGCACACATATATGTGGGAGCCTCAGCTAAAGGAGAGAGTTCCCTGAACAAAGGTTTACACAGTATTTTATAACACTTTTTATCTTGGAAAAACACCAACATTTTAGTATAAGCCAATTATAGTTTTTAGCAATGTAACAGAAAAAACACATTGATATGCATTAGGTACTTTTTTACTGGCTTATTTTATTTCTTTACCATTACTGCTTGATACATATTCCTGGGTCAAGCTGACCTAAGAGAAACAATGAGTTTCACTCACACCATAGCAATGTACAGTTTGTCTTTAATGCCACTACGTGCTCTTATCTTTATATTTTGTCCAAGCCTGCTATTCAGGCTGGTACAACCAGTTCTGCTCAGTTTTGTCTAGCCTACTATTTTTCATAACCTAAGGAACTGGTTTTAGCCAGCATGAGCTATTGCTTTCTGCTTGCTTTGTGATTTTTATGAACTTATAATGACCCTTAGCTTCTACTCAGACCTGGCTATATTCAACTACACTAGCAGCTCTACATTATAGTACACTGTAACACACTTTACTTTATATGTATGCATGAAAGAAAGATATATAAAAGAAATTCCTCCACACTCCCCCCTTTTGATACTCTGTATCAACTAACCACCCCCCTTTTTATTTATATGATTTAAAACTGGTTCCCAGCATACAGATAGTTAAGGCATTTATAAAAAAAAAACATTTTGTCTTGGAGTTGATACAGAGGGAGTTACAGATGGAACACAATGGTGAGTTTGTAAAACATAATACAGAATTGAGGGATGTCAACACCACAATTGAAATATGTGAAAAAAAATGCTAACATGTGACACCACGTATAACACAATATAACATAACAGTGAGAGTGAATAAGGTAGATGCTACCTTGTGTTGAGGTGTGGCACACCCTTGGAGCTAGATTGAAGAATCTGTTGATAATGTCTCTTGACAGATAAGTCCTTATAAAACATAATAGTCCAGTTTATAAGTTTATATAAGTAACCACAGGTTGATGTAGTTACAGTACAGATGAAATGTCATTTGCAGAATGGTGGTAACCCTGCAAGGCATATGGGGCAATGCAGACAGTAATTTAAAAACAAAACACCAGCATAGTAGAAAGTCAGTGTTTATTTTGCTGGCTGCAGGTTGGGACAGCAGGCACACTGGCCAGGGGTGCATTGAGTCCTTTTAATGGAGTAGCCACACACACACACTGGCATGGCATTTGTTTTGTGGTAGTTGATTACACCCCGGCATAAAGATTAACAGTCCATAAAAAGGTAATAAACCATTAAACCATCAAGAACACAGTCCATAACAGAGCAATAGGGTTGTAGAAAGTACCAGCCATGTTTGGAACAAGTGGCAGTGAAGAAAATGGATGTATTGCTTGAAGGTCAATTGAAGCAGAATCTTTTCGCTGGAGTTGGGGAGTGCCCCTTTCCCAGACTTAACTTTATAGTAAGCAGAAACAATAAGCTTGATTGCAGAGTCTGAACTGACTGGACCTTTTTTAGTTGATTTAAAGTTTTACAAATAGGTGTAATTTTGCTGAAAACATTACACTTGTAGAGGTAATAATAACTGGATTTATGCAATAGTCCTTATAAGGAACCAGTCAGACACAAAGATAGTGATAACATCAAAGCAGTGGTATTGTTTTTTTTTCAAGGAAAAGTAGAGGTCTTGGCAACAGATGAAAGTATTACTGCTGTTGAGCGTTGGAGATTTTATGTGTGCCACACCGTGAAAACCTGCAAACTTGCAAGAGTGTGTAGACACTGAGTTAAAACACATAAATAACAATCTTTTAAACCATTTACTTTTTGTTTTGTAAAGAGTGGTGTGACAGAGCCTAAATTTTGGGCAATTAGAAAGAGAAAAATAAAAAAGGACATTAACCCACACTGGGGGTGCAGGCCGAGGCTTAATTATACCATTTGACCATCTGTAAATCATGACAATGTTATGGTTACCTCCTGCTTTTAAATCACAGAAGCAGTTATGACAGTGATGAACATTATTTTCCTGTCTGTTGTAAGCAGGCCTGACTGAGACCTGAGTTATAAAAATGTTGTAATGTTACAATAACACGCTTTAAACATATTGTTCATAACAATATGCCTTTTACACAATGCAATTAGTGGGACAAATACATATGTTGTTGGCCTATGCTAATTTAATAACAGTGCCTATTGCACCTGTGACAAGTGAAAGGTCTACCTTTTTTACCCTGTATAGTGAAATACTCAAAGTACTGAGGAGGTAAGGCTTGAAGCATAGGTTTGGAGTACAATCTAAATTGTGCATATTATAATTGTTAAAATTGAAAATGACAAAACCTGCATAGAGTGCACTATTTTTTAAGGGTACCTGTGAGTAATAAGACAAACGGAGCATTAATTTTACTTTTGGTTTTGCTTTGGAACATATTGTGGGGGTGGGTCAGCAATGCTGGCCCCAGTATTTAGGTTTGGTTATGAGCATTAAAAACATTATACATGTGGAGCACTTTTTTGAATACACACATGATACAGTGTAGCAAGATGTATATCAAAACATTATAATATAAACATGAAACATAAGCATGTTTGTAATAGAACAATTTTAGTATTGAGCATAATGCATAAAATACATTTTAAACAACACATATAGACTGTAAACTTAGCTTAGAGTCCAGAAATGTTAGAGTACTGTGAATTTACTGATTGAAAAAAAATGCATTTATTGCTGTAAGACAATGGCAAAAGTTGTTTTGCATTTGTTTTAACAGGATAAGAAAGCTGAAAAGACAATTAAAAGAATGAATATGTGTGGACATACATACACAACTTTACCCTCTAGTGTAACTGATTACTTGCTGAGGGCAGAAACCCTTGTACCAATAATAGGTGTGAGATTTAACTGTTTGTACTAGAGAAAATAGAAGGGCTTGAGCTGGGTTATGCTGTTAAAATACCTTGGGTCTTTTTTTTTTAAAACCTGTAAATAAGAAACAATTATTGGCAAATATATATTTTCTTTATTTACCCCTTTGGGGGAACAGTGATGTACTTTGCAACCTTTGTGGGTACTACACTGGAAGGGATAGAGGAAGGGTAGCTTACCCCCTTCCCCCAAGCTCCTACTGGTGGAAGAGACAGCTCGAAATGAAAGAGACAGCCCGAATACTGTAACAATAAAAAGGTTAGCTGTGGATGGTGACATGATTTTTACCTACTACACTTTAAATTATAACAAGATAATATTACAATTAGTTTAGTAAATTTTATACCTTACTATAAAGATGGGGAACTTCCTTTTCTCTAGAAGAAAGAGAAGAAACACAGACAAACAACAAAAACAAACACACACCAGTTTAAAAATAAAACAAGATTATTTTTATAGGATAAAAGAAGCCAAGCGTCCCTGGGTTCCCTTATCCTAAGCATGATAAAATGTCAGCTGAGTTTATAAAAAATCCAGAGTGATGGTAATACCGTACATACGTATCTCTTAGAATGCATTTTAAAAACACAAAAAAAAATGATTACACCATGGTCACACATAAAAACAAAAGCCATTGCTTTTGACTGTAGATGGTAAACCCTTAAAAACAGCTGTAAGTCAGAAGAAATAAGAAGGAAAAACAAATGTGTTTTTTTTTACTTAGAATAGTAGTTTTGCAATAAAAAGTCAAATTACATGGTTTACTCTTGGTGTGCTTTTATGAAAACATACATTTTGTGTGGAAAGTTGTGCTTTAGGTATGGAATACACATCAAGTTTGAACTGGTAGTAACATAAAATGTTGAAACACAAGAAGGTCAAATAACGTGCAAAAGGTCACAGTGTGCATGCAAGGGTCGTTCAAACCCAGTTATTTTTTTTATTTTTTTAATTTTTAGTGTCCTTGAACACTACTGATATTAAATATCTTTAAATAATAATAGAGCATACAATAAAACTGCTGGCCAAGACAGTACACACACATACACATACACAAAAAGAAATACTTAACACAAAATAAGACTGACATTGTTTACACCAATTTGCTGAGGTAATGCCTATAGTTTCATTAGAAAACTGAAACGTGTTTTAGATATATGTGCTGCCTCCCCTGTCTTGTAACACTGACAATTTTAAACCAACACATTTATACATATTGCCATGCCAAATCTTTTTAGAACAAAACTTTTTAAACAGATTTTAACTCCGCTAAAATGCAGCACAACATATCATCTGTAAGTGAACACATCTTGTATAACATGGTTACACCTTTTGGCAGATAGCCAAAATATGGCACTCTGCCATTTTGCAAAAGTTTCTGGTTATAACTAGAAGTATGATAAAGCCATTTATAGCTGTTAACACATTACATTTTCACCTAGCAGTGGCTTGGCACATTGCTTGCAAACTACAAATCTTTCTGCACATTGCGATCTATATGACGTCATATTTTTTTACCTTTAACACTACCTGCTTTGACCAACAACTACATACAAAAGTTCTTCACTGACCCTATCTAGGCAGCACAAATGTTCCATTAAAAATAAAGCCAATTAAAACAGTCAGCTATGAGGCAAGGAAGCTTTTTTTTTTTACTGTAACATGTTGTGCACTGAAGGCAGTCAATCCTATCTCGCAACCTTGACAACAGAACATAATTACAGAACACAGATATAAGCTAGAAAATATGCATGAGAAAGATGGAGCATTACCTTGTTTAGTATACGTATTACAGAAATAAAACAGACAGACATATAACAACTTTGAATAAAAAAAAAATTTAGACTTACCCGGTGCCAAGGTATTTTGTTCTTTTTTTCCGATACACAAGTCTGAGTAAGAAAACTGACTGCAGGACCTTTATGATAATTTTCAAACACTGCAGCTATTAACCCTTTTAAAGGTTTTAACCCTTTCAAAGGTTTTCTTTTGGCCATTTTAGTAACCTGCCAAACCAAGTCTTTTTCAGAGCTCTGGTTTGCAGTTTAAAAACAAAACAAACAAAAAAATCTCTAACAGTACTAGGTTGAGATCCATCTGGTAGAGGTCCCCTGTATTTTCCATTGTAGTCCCTAAAAGGCGCCTAACCGGTCTTGGAGTGCCCACCCAACACTTCTACTTTTGGGCATCCCTGATGCGAGTGCCCACCCAGCACTTCTAACTTCTGCAGGCGTCCCCTGACGCCAAGTGCCCACCCAGCACTCTTGGTGCCACCCCAGCACCTAAGACAGTAAATGATGGCTGTCACCGCTCAAAGCGTCACACATATGGTGGGACTTGAACCTTCGAGGCCACCCTCCCCTGAGGCTGGGACTTGGCAGTCCGATCACAGTGTGACACGGAGAAGTGAAGCCATCCTGCCGACTACGCCAAAAAACTGTGGTCGCAGATTCTCTTTACTGTCTATACTTTACCTTAATTTCTATATACTCAATAACCACACCCAATGGTTATTTCAATAAACTCAGTTTATTGTCTGCACACATATATGTGGGAGCCTCAGCTAAAGGAGAGAGCTCCCTGAACAAAGGTTTACACAGTATTTTATAACACTTCTTATCTTGGAAAAACACCAACATTTCAGTATAAGCCAATTATAGTTTTTAGCAATGTAACAGAAAAAACACATTGATATGCATTAGGTACTTTTCCACTGGCTTATTTCATTTCTTTCCCAATACTGCTTGATACATATTCCTGGGTCAAGCTGACCTAAGAGAAACAATGAGTTTCACTCACACCATAGCAACGTACAGTTTGTCTTTAATGCCACTATGTGCTCTTATCTTTATATTTTGTCCAAGCCTGCTATTCAGGCTGGTACAACCAGTTCTGCTCAGTTTTGTCTAGCCTACTATTTTTCATAACCTAAGGAACTGGTTTTAGCCAGCACGAGCTATTGCTTTCTGCTTGCTTTGTGATTTTTATGAACTTATAATGACCCTTAGCTTCTACTCAGACCTGGCTATATTCAACTACACTAGCAGCTCTACATTATAGTACACTGTAACACACTTTACTTTATATGTATGCATGAAAAAAAGATATATAAAAGAAATTCCTCCACATGTGGTGGGTGGGTAGCTAGGGCCAGGGGGCAGGGCATGGGCAGGATGTGTGGGTTATTGATGTGGGTTGACAGTCACAACTACATAGCGAGACAAGGTGTTGGAGGAAGTTTTTCTTAAATGGTTCTAGTTTAGGTTCATTGGTTATATCAGGAGGGAGATCATTGAGATAACAAGGTGCTCTGTAGGCAAAGGAGCCCTTTGAAAACTCGTCTTTCATTTTCGCAACACTTTTGTCAGATTCTACCAAGTCATTGAAGATAAAAGTCTTACCCAAATAAACATGTCCCAAGCTCACCAGCAAGAGAAGGATGTGTGATACCAAGCTGTCAAAGATTGTGTCAGACAGAGTCAAATGGTTTTCTCCTCTGTCTTGTGGCATAAGCTGAATTGGGGAAACAGAAAAATCTGGTCTCATCCTCCATGGTGACCTGTCCCATAATCTTTCCTACTGTTAATATTGAGTCTGTGATGTGTGTGCAAGTTATATTAATCAACAGGGTCTGAGGTGAGTTCATAACCAGCAGTTCTCTCCATGGTGTGATCTGATATATTTTAATTAGCACGCCCTGTAGATCCAAGTCTAGAGCCGATTTGAAAGTCACTATGGCAAATGCAAGCAGGTCCCTTTAGTGCCACTCTGGGACATCAAGTAGCCAAATGTTTGCTTGCCATGCAAAACTCTCAAACTGTTCCAACCCATACGCAGGATTTCATTCACTCTGGCTTTAGCCATTATTGATTTCTCTGAGGTGGGCTGGGCTTGCTGAGCAGTCATCAATGCATTACCTACTTTAGGTTCCACCACTGCCACCCTGGAGTTAAAAGTGCCTACCTTTTTATTTAAATCATAGACAGACATCTCTAATTCTTTGACAACCTTCAGCACCTCACAATTGAGAGGTTCAACCTCATTGCCTGGCATCTTTCCTTTCCCTGTGCCCTGTGATGTCATTTGTATGGGTTTTCCTGTAGCTATATTGACCAAAAATGAACCTTCCTACTCAACGCAACCAGCGCTATCCAATGAACTTAAACTGAAAAACTTTAAACAATGAAAAAAATAATAAAGAGTTAGTCAGGTGTACAAGGCTCTGCTCAAGTGCATCCTGCCTTGATGGCTGCTACCACACCCCTGAATTATTTATTGAACCATTTAATTTATTGTGTAGATGCATTTGTAAATGTTTTAGTTGACTGTATGGTCTAATTGTGTTTTTATTGTACCTATTGTTCTATTTTTTGGGAGGTCCTCTTGAAAAAGGGCAATGGTTGTCTTTAGGTTCTTACCCAGTCATCAAAATATTACATAAATCAACCTCATGGGTTCAATATATTGAGGCTGCCAGAGAGTTACAGTCATATGACCAAAGGAGCCATTAGTGAGGGTCCCACTCATACTGGTACTGGGTCAATTTGTCGCGTACAAAACTACGCAAGGATAACTGCACAATCTAAAGCAACGTAATGCAATACAGTGACAGGGGTAGAATAGCAGTAGGACACTATCGCTATCCCTGTCACTCACTATGAACTGGAGGAAGGGCTGAAGATGCCACAGGTGCTGTGCCTGGTTGAACCACTCCCATGGTGCAGTGGCTATGGCACAAGCACCTGGCACAGTGGAGGCCCGGGGATTGGGGTTTGAATGCCCCTCTCGCAACATGTTGTTTTTTATTTTTATGCAAAAAAAATGTTACGAGTTTATCCTTTTCTTCTGGGTCCCCTAGGTCCACACCCCCCTCGAAGTTAGTTATTTTATTTGGTAGGTTTTGGGGGCAAAGCTCCCCATGTTAATGGGTGTCGGAGCTGAGCCCCCCACAAAAACAAGGATTTTGCTATGTTTTATACTGGTGTGGGTTTTTGTATTGCAGTCACTGTTTTCCTCTGACTTTATTTTGCCGCATGCCATAATGGCTGCGGCATTGTTGTTTTATGTGGTTTTGTCCATGACATAATGACCCCATGCCCCCCCATACTATGTTCAGACCACTGGACAACTAAACTATCCTCAGACTAAAGAACAGCTCGAGCTTGACCTATAAAGTACAGCACAGAAAATAAATCTGACTACCACTTGTCCCTATCAAGCTAAGACCTCAAGCTAACTTAGTCAGCTAGGCCCTAAACTGATCCTAGAAGGAGTGGTGGTACTGCTGGAGGAAAGTGCGCAGACAGAGTCAGGCATAGGTTGGTCATTATGTAATGGAGCCACATGGGTGAGCATAGTAGCCCCGGAGAGGCTGGTTAGTTGCAGCGTGATGTACTTTATGGCAATGCCTACTGACTCTGGGAGGTACTGTTTGAGCAAAGCATGATTGTCTGGGGGGCCAAAGCCCAGTAGTAAAGGGGCATAAGCCTGGTAGTCATGGGTGTGAGCCCAATTGTTGCATGATCCTGATAGTTGGTGAGTCACTAACTCAGTAGTGATGGTCAAGAGCCCACAATCATGACAGCTGTCATGGAGTGGGAGGTGCAGAAAGAAAAAACAGAGGCCTATGGCAGGCATACAGGTGTGTAGGTAGCAAAAGATCCCTCCAAAAGACAAAGGCAGAGCATGGTCACAGAAATGGACACACAGGACCAGCCAACCCTCAGCAGCAAAGCAGGCAAGGGGAGGTAGAATGGAAAACTGGCCCCAGGCAACCCCTGGAGGAATGGAAGCAAGGGTGGGGGCAAGGCACAAGGACAAGGAACAGGGAGACCCACCCCAAAGGAGTCTCCACTGAACAAACAGAAACGTTGGGGCAAGGAGCAGGAGGTAGCCATCAGAAAAGTCAGGGAAGAAAAAAGGGACCAGGAGGCCACAAGCACAACAAGGTAGCAAACAGAACAAACTGCAGACCAGGAGCAACAACTGGAACAGCACATGAGGAATAGGGCAAATGGACATTGCATCCCAGAAGGGAGCAGAAGAACAGGGAGTAGTAGACCTGGCAAGTAAGCCAGTAGAGGTGACCAATCCAGTGCCCACTGGATGAATAGCAAGCAGGGTGGCATGAAAGAACAGGGGAGCCATGGAGGGAGGGCAGCAGCCAGGGAGCATCACCAAGGGAGCAAGCAGAAAAAAACAACAAGACCAGTAGGGCTGGAGAGGAGCAGTATGGTAAGCCACAGAAGTGCAGCAACACTGGTGAAGATATGCAGGAAGGGGAAAAAGGGGCACTGACAGCCATGTGGCTATAGCAATGGCATGCATGCTTCTTATAGTACTCAGTGGGGGGAGAGCATGTTGGTGAGGTCATCCACTGCCCCTCCGAAACCCCAGAGAAGCCTGATGGTTAAACACCAATTTTCCTGATTCAGTAATGGGTATATGATCAAGCTATTCAGATGGCGACTGACCGAGGAGAGGAGTTGTATGGTTTTGCTGACCACTGTCTGGGTGGGTCACTTTGAAGGGGGTCTTCAGCAGCACTGGGCAAGGGCTAGTGGTGCCAGCCTAAAAAGCTTGGTGTGGTGGAGTGTTCCAGGCACAAAGCCTGTGCTAGTCTTCACCTTGCTGGCAGGAGCCAGGACCAGCAAGGGGAAGTGGAGACCTTATTTTTGTTGTTTTAAATAAAAAAGAAATGGGCACAGAGTCCAAGAGAGGAATACCTTCACTAGTTCTATGCAGTTTTTTGGTTGATAACAAATTACACATACTGATCATGCAAATGAAACAATGAGCACCATTTTGGTACAAAATTGCTTTAGATCTGTAGTGTTAGCAGCATGCCTGCCAATCATTACTTATTGTAATAAAACCACATGCTCGGGAACATTTAGCAGTCAGAAAGTGAGTTTCTTCTGTATAAAACTGAGCAAGCTAGTGCCACATATTTAGAACAGATGCCTCTCGGTGATACTAACCGAGGAAGCAAGGAGGGAAGGAGTACACACATCTGTTAGTATGTAGGAAGGTTTTTATTGGAGCCGCAGCAGTCCCTGTGATGTGAAGCTGAACTTGTTAGCAGATGCATCCTCTCTTGTAGCTTATGTTAAGCCATGCATTGCACATGGTGTGCTGCCTCGGTGGGCAAAGGGAGTCCACCCACCACCTGGTGCCTGCACATGTAACAACAATAGTAATGGGAGGGAGGGAGAAAACTCTCTGATGGGACCTGGGCTACCTGTTTGTACTTCAATAATAAATAAAATATATTTTATATAACAAATCAATTAATCAACCGATCAATCAATCAATCAATCAATTGCACAGATAATCAGCAACCCACACCTGCAGTATTTGAGGTGATTTATGTCAGTCATTCAGATTGCTGGTAAGAAGAAGGTGATGGGTCCCACAGTACTACTGTATGTAAGTAAATATTATAGAGTACTTTGAGTTGTTGTATTACCCTACATGAGTAAATCCCACACACAGAGCTGTTTTGTGATGAATTGGTCCATAGCTATTTTAAGTGATCCATAGTTCAGCACTGAAAGTTGTGGTAGCTGCATGTATAGCAGTGCTACGTTATGCTAATTTACTTTCAATCTCCATTTTCTAATTGGATGTTCCCAAATCTCTAATGCTGCACCTTTCCACAGACATCCCACAGGGCCTGTTCACCTCACTGATATCAGCAGTGCCACTACTGACCTTCTCCATCATAGAAACATAGACAGTGTTGGCAGAAAAAGATCATCAATCCATCTGGTCTGTACTGTTATACCCTATGCTGTCCTAGGATCTAATGTCTGAATGGGGTTTATGTCCTCACTTTCCTACCTTTACCATCTACCTTACTGTTACCCCTTGGAGTAACCATTAACCCCCTAACTCTGTCCCAGCCATGCTTGAAATCCCCAATGGTTTTTTTGAGCCAACCATGTCAGCTGGTAGGCTGTTCCATGGCTCAACCACTCTCTCTGTGAAGTAAAACTTTCTCAATTCCCTCCTGAATCTCCCCATCATCTTCCACTCATGCCCAGGACAGATCTGGAAATGAGCTGTTACCAGCTGAGTATGTCTTTCCAGTATCAGATCAACAATGGCACCAATGATACCTTGGTGCTAGGCCCACACTCAGAAGAGGGCCCAGGGGCAGCCATATGCCTTGTGGGTTGTTCTTGTGGTGTGCTAATTTTTAACTTTGCACAATAAGTGCCCTGTGTGCACTCATGCTGTGACTGCAGGTGTGTGCCTAAGTCGGCTGTTGTCTCCACCTGTTAGCTGTGGCACCAAGTCATCGGTGACGTGATGTGGAGGAGCAAGAGCACATGAGTCACGTGACACACACTTTCCCTCCACAAGGTACAGCTCAGCCAGTGAGCTCTTGCTTGCATTAACGCAGCACGGCAGCATCAACAAGAATTTCGGTCTCCCTTGATCTCGGAGAGTAGAAGTAGCTCGGTTAGCTAGCTAGCTCCTAGCTCCTCAATTAGCCTCACAGTACCAACGGCAAGCAGCAACATCAATGGTTCAATGGTTCAGCCAGGTTGTTGAGAACTTGAAGCTCTTGTGCAGTGAGCTCCTTGCATCACTGATGGCCAATGCAGAAGTCAGACTCACACTAAAATAAATGCAGCACAGTGGCTGCAAGCAAGCACATGTTCAGGTTATGGTCAGGATGGTTTGGTTTTAGGAGGGGGGGAAGAGGAGGTTTTGAAAACTGGTGGGCTAGTGGCATTGGCAGGCCACAGGTTCTGGCTGGATGGCCGGCCAAGTAAGTTAATTTAATCGCATCATGGGGGAAGCAGAGATGAAATAAGTGCTTTTTTCTGCACCTTTTTAATGACTCCCCAACCCAAATGGGTAGAATGGGGTGATTGGGCTTTTTTGGGTTCAGAAGAAAAATAAACGGTTTGTGAGTTTACAAAGGGAACACAAATCTGATGCAGACATCCTCAGGGCTGGAAGTAAGAGTCCTGAGCAATGAAGAGACTGACTGAAGTAAAGAGAAAGAGAGGGAGCGATGAGACTCAAGAGTCGGTGGTGGTCACAGTGAAGGACTGAAGCTCCTGAAGGTCAGCTAATTTTTGTGATATAGCAGACTGCGAAAGTCTAAAGCAAGCAAGGGTTCCTAGTCTGACCCAATGGTTGTTTATGGACAGAAGTGGACAGGGCGCTCCCAGTCTTCAGACCTGAAAAAATGTATGAGCAGGTAGCTGCTCAAATGTACACGCAGTTAATGCAGTTCCAGTGTGAATGTGCAAGGGGCCTAACTGGCACCTGACCCCACCGGTTGTTGCCCTGTGCCCCCCCCATTGAAATCTGAAATGGCGCCCCTGGTTATCACAGCTCTGAGCATTTCAGCCATGTAATGCTGATCTTAGAGCACATGAAAATGGGGGCAAACAAAACCTTTTGGCACCGCGCCTTCAAAAGGTTAATCTGGCCCTACAGTATGTCTTTCCTGGTGAAAACTTTTGAAATGAATAAATGTCTCCATGTTTTAGATTTGCCACCCCTGCTGCATCGTTCCTCACAGTTTACCTCATTTATTCCTTTCAGAAACTTGAAGGTCTCTATCATGTCTCCCCCTCTCCCCTTCTGGCCTCCAGTGAGTACATGTTTGGTACCATAAGTCGTTCCTCGTAGAATCTGCTCTGTTGACCCTGAATCCTTTTGGTTATCCTATGAGCATCACCTCCAGCCTGTCTTTGTTGTTTCTCAGGTGGGGACTCCAGAACAGTGCACAGTATTCCAGATGTGTGTTCTTTTTTTGTTTAGTATGCTTTATTCCTCCTCTGCCAGCCAGCCCCATTCAGTCTATTTACTTCCCCACCTCTGTCACCCTGTTGTCTCCGGGACTTACCAGCCGGTCTACAGTGCCCAACGGTTTACCCACAAAAACTCAATCCCAGGAGGAGTTTAGCTTGGATGTGACTGGTGAGCCTGGTAGGTGGGTTTAGAGCCTGTGAGGAGGGAGGGAGGGAGGTATCATCCTGCCAGGTGGGAATTTCCTCCTGTTGTTCTTCCCCAGGGGGCACGGAATGCCGTAATGTAAGTGGCACATATGCCATACATCTGGCATGCCCCAAACTAAATCTAGCCCCAGATGTCAGACCCCTGGCTGCTGCAAAGGGGGTCAGAACCACAATGACGACTTCCCCACCCCCCCCAGAGGAGGAAAGCAGTCTGTGGGATGCTTGATCCCCCCCCCGTTTGGCTCTCAGACTCCCAAGATTGCTTCTGATCCATGGTTGTCAACGTCATAAGCAGAAGCACTTCCACTGCTCCGGCAGGCTGGTCAAATTATGTGTTCTAAAGAGGGGTAGTATTACCTCTTTTTTCTCCTGCTATTGAACCCCCCATGGAACCCAACATTATGGTTGCATGCTGTAGTTCTTGCTGCACTGGCTGGATTGTTTTAGGGAGTCGTTTATGATATCTCCCAGATCCTTTTCCTCAGAAGTAGTATCCAACTTAATCTTCCCATCCAATATTCTGTCCTGGGGATCTTGTTCCCATTGTGCATTACCTTGTGCTTTTGGACATTGAATTTCAACTAACACATTTTGGACCCCCTTTCTAATCTTTGCAGGTCCCTCTTCACCCATCTTGCCCTCTCCTCACTGTTCACCCTGCCACAGAGCTTAGTGCCTGCTGCTAAGAAACACATCCTGCCCTCTACTCCTTCTCCTATGTCACTGATGAACATATGTCTCTGATGAACATGTCCATCTAACTAGGTCCTTTGCTGCAGCTAGATACTCTAATTTGTTCAGCAACCTTCTATATGGCACCAAGTTAAAAGCCTTGCTAAAACTGAAGTATAGTAAATCCCCTGATTGTCCCTTATTTACTGCCCTAGTTACCATGTCAAGGAATATTATCAGATTGGTCTGATCTGTCTTTCAGATGAGACATTAAATCGAGGTCCTGTCTGCCTGTTCTGGTGGTTGTTCAGGTGGACGTTAAAGACCCCATGGCACTTCTCGAGAAAAGAGTAGGGAATTTCCCCATTGTCATGGCCAAATTTCCCCCATTCACTAAAAAATACCACCAACAGCTTAATCTGGTTCAGTTTCAGTTGGTTAACATCTGTATCCACCTGTACCCCCCCCCCGGTCGCCCCTGAAAAAGGGACTTCTAGTCTCAGTGGGCCTACCGGGTCAACAAAATTCAATAAATAAATAAAAAAATACCACCCTGCCACAAACCCATGCTGCTGCTATCCTAGAGCCCATCTTTCCAGGTAGTCGACTACTGTCACCATCAGCTTACCCGTAGTAGAGGTAAGACTGATGGAACTATAGTAACCCGCTTGCTCCTTATTGCCTCCCTTGTGGAGTGGAACTACATCTACTACCCTTCAATCTTTCAGAACTAACCCTGACTATAGTGAGTTACTGAACAGTCATGCCAGTGGTTCAGTCATTTCCAGTGTTTGTTCCTTGAGCACCCTCACATTCAATCCATCTGGCCCTGGGGCCCTAGCTGATTTTAGTGCTGTAAGCTCTCTTGTGACCCTTTCCCCTGTAAGTACCACCTGCCCCATTTCTGAGATCCCCTTGCAGCATCCTTTATATTGCTTTCTGACAAAAGGGCCCACTATCCTCCACAGTAACTACAGGGCCGTAGTATTATATATAGTAATCATTAAGCCTGGCTTCTGTTTGTCCACATCGATTACCTTGCCCCCTTTTGTCAGCCTTACAACTCCCATTCTCATCTTCCTGTTTACTCTAATGTATCTAGCAAAACTGTTTTTCCCGTCTCTTGACCCCCTCTGCAATACATAGCTCACTGCCTGCTTTTGCATCCCCAACTGTCTTCTTGGCTTCCTTCATTTTTTGTTCCCCTGACTTTTTTAGAGAACCAGATTGGTTTCTTGTGCCTGTTACTCTTGGCAACCTTTCTCAAGAGCGACTTAGTCGCCTTGATAATGGCCCCTTTATTTACTCTCCACCTCACCTCTACCCCACCTGATTTGATCTGTTCCAACTAACTTATCGAGGACCACCACTCCAGCAGGTACCCACAGAACTGAGATATTCTGGAGTTGGTCCAGGGGACTGCAGTATAGCTAGGGTTGCTGGTTTTAAGTGTTTATTTTTTTAGAATAATTGTATTTATTTTAAACCTTTTCTTGCACATTTTCAAATTCATAAAAATCTGAGTTTTCCAGTGTAAATAAAACAAAAGACACAAAATTTCAGTATTTGTCAGTGTTTATTCTAATAAATAAAAAAAGTTTAAACATGCACTGTGTACCATGGTCATTTGTTGCTGCTGACATAAATATTGTTTTCAAGTACAGTAATAACAATAGATATTGCAGCTTTTAGTAACCCCCAACCTCCAGTATAACAGCCCTGACATACTCGCCCAGCTGTCAGAAGCTCCTATCCCCCAGTATAAAAGACCCAACCCTTTCTCAGTTGTCAGTAACCCTAACCCCCAACCCCCAGTATCACAACTTCAACCCCCTCCCATCAACAAAAGCAGGGCTGTGCAGGACAAGGTTCGGGGCCCCAGACAAAACATCTGGGCCCTAACCCTGAAGGAACAGCCCTAACAATGCCCATGCCTGCTGGAAGTTTGTTTGCTGTTACCCTATCCCTGTGCTGGGGAACTGTTCATTCAATATTTGGGAGGAAGGAAGTACTGTAGGAATGTTTTGTGTGCCACTATCCCTTTTGCATTGATGTGCAGGATGGGCTCTGCCTTTTCCCTGCTGGGAGGGCTGGATGAGTGTTTCTCTTTCCCATATCTCCCAGAAGCTCTTGACAAATGAAGCAGGGAGCAAACAGATGGCAGACACTCTGTAACTCACCACTAACTCTGGCTGTCCCAGTGTCAATCTCTTATGTGTGCAGCACATACCCGACCCCTCCTTGTCAGTAGCCCTAACCACCAATAACATCGCTCCAGCTCCCATCAAAGCTATCAGTAACCCTCATAAACCAACAGGCAACCACAAAGGAAAAAAAACATGAAAGTGGCACTCCAACAGCCCTGGTCCCATAGCTCTGCCCCGGGTAATATGACTGTGAAGGCCATGTGTTCTGGCATGTCACTTGTCTGGGGTGAGCCATTCTATTCAGAACTTAACTTCCAGGTTCGGTCTCCTCTCCTAAGATTGTACATCTCCAGTGTAGCCACTTGAGTGACAGCATGCGTCCACCCTCAAGCTTCATATATTACTGAGCTCGATGATTGCACCGACAGAGCCCGAGTGCTCGGTACGCTGTACGTGGACCACCCTCACACCATGGGAGCGTGAGCCAGGAGCATAAGGAACGCCCATCACTGCACATACAGAAATTCGGTGCTTATCAGTTTTAACTGAAATCACAAAAAAAATCTCAGAATGTTTTATAGGTGATTATGGGTTAAAACCGAAAACTGGGAACCCTAAGTATAGACCAGGGAGTGCCGAGGTGGGAACTGTGGTTTTAAAGGTTCTAGTCTGGTGTAAATGGATCTAAACCACTGAGGTAGGAAGTCCAGTATTTTTCCTGCACTTCCTGTCAGAAGGTTGTGTGACAAGGCAAACCCACACCATGCAACAGCAGGGCTTGATCATGTAAGCTACTCCAGCTTGTCTGCCTGCCACCTGCCATTAAAGCTCTAGGTGATTATAAACTACAAGCAAAGACTGCATCACTGCTGGGTGGGGGGTGTGAAGTGCAGAGTCTGCTGCACACTAATTTTAGTGATGCAATTCCACTCCAGTGGAACTGCGAATTCCAACAGTAGTAGTATGCAATGGTTCCACTTCCGCCTTCTCATTTTCTCTTACCGCATGATGTCATTCATAGCTATGCAAAGCTGCCATATAAGGTATTTTACTGCTGCTATTGCTGCATTCCTGCTACAGAGACGGATTTCTTTTAATCAAATAAATTGATGCTTTTATTAAATATTGTGCCCACTTTACTCTGTCCCTCCAACCTTTCCTCCTAGCTGTCCAGCAATCCTGAGTCAGCTCATTCTGGAGAATGGAACTTCCTTTTGCAGAGAATGTCTTTAATTAAAAAAAAAAATGCTGTGTTTTATTTACTCGAGTAATCCGCCTCTGTCCATCCCTCCTCCCTACTGTTCTGGTAGGCAGCTCATCACTGGGCATTCTTTGACATTCATTATTCCAAGAATGTTGTTTGATTTAAAAAAAAACACTGTTTTTATTTAATAACTGTATCTTGTCCCCTGTTTGACAATCCCACACAGTCATTCCAGTCATTGGCTACTGTTTGGACATTTAACAAAGCAACGTAAAAAAGAAACTCACATTGATTTGATGCTTGTAATGTAGCATATGTTACAATATTTTTTGTTTATGCAGAACATACAGAATAATGTATGGGCAAACACACACAACAATGTTTGTGTTTCCACTGAGTGGTGAGATGACATTATTCACCTTGAGAGAGAAGCTCCAGAGGTCTCTGTGATGTCACCTCACCCCAAAATGGAAACATCAACCTTGTGTATGGTTGCCCATACATTATTTTGTTTAGTATACATTTGTTTTTATTCATTTACTTTCTTTCTCTCTGTCTTGAATCATGGTCAGATAAGCAGAAAGCAGCAAACAATATGATTCAAAAAATCATTGTGATTTAAGAAATAGCTACATGATCTGGAAACATTTTTTTGTTATCATACTATGCTTTTTCCTTCCAACGCCCCGAGCCTTGTGAATGGGCTCGCCCTGGGCTTGGCGACCCATACCCTCACCTGGGGATGCCCCTCCCCCGAGTGGGGCCACCAAGGTGGAACTGAAGGTGGCTGGAGGGTCGGGCACTGAGCCCTGGCTCATACACAGGGTCAGGCAGCATTTATTCAATGATCTCCCCTTGGAGCTGGGAGCATGCAATGAAGCTGACGCCAAGGCAAGCATCTACCCCAGCTCCACCCACATTCCAGCGTGGTGCCATGTCCCCCGGCCTCCACCAGGGGGCGAGCGACAGCAGGACCAGCTCCCTAGCCCTCCCAGAAGAAGGAGAGCAGTCCTCTGGATGCTCAATTCTTCTTCTCCCCTGCCAACCCCTGGTGACCCCTGTCCATTCCCTAACATGGGTCACCAACATGGCGCAAGGTGTGGCGTCCAGCGCCTCAACCCTCAGCGCCACCGGGCCATGGCAACATTTCTAATAACAGAACAGTCATCCCCTAACCAAGGATGACTTAGCTGGCCTGCAGGAATGGAACTGAGTTACATAAGACAGAGTCCTGGAAAGCAAAATGGTTGCGGCTGACATTATTAGCCACATTGTTTCTGAAATGAGACCAACCCTATTACAGCATATAAAGGAAAAGAAACCCCAAATAACTCTTTTCATTGATTAAAGTACAACCATATTCTCATTTGCACTACCTGGTCTACACCACTGTGAGCGGTGAAGGTGAGTTGCATCTGTGTGGGTCAGGCAGTATAAACAGCAAGGGGAGCAGTGCAGGTAACTGCTGTGGTGCATAATGAACAGTGTTTTGGTCAGGAGCACCATTGCAGGTTTTTTGCTTGTATGTTTGTTTGTTTTTTGCTGTTGTGTAAACAAACTGCTCTGCATGGTATGGTGCAGTCTCATGACACGCTACGCCAAAACAAACTGTCCCCCTCCTATAGCTGACAAAACATGTAAAAACAAACAATAAGATCTAATTCCTACCACTGCTCCTAGTGCCAGTCAGCAGCAATACAGAGGGTACACTTCATGAATGAATGCTCCACAAATGTCCCTTGAATAGGCCACTCCTTAAAATGCCTGCATTGCAGCAATCATTCTCTCACTTTTGGTTGGCTCTACTGGTCCCTCCTAGGTAGCGGTCCGAGTAACCTGGTCTCAACGGATAAGGTGCCTGCCTCTCTGCCTCAACTTTCTATCTATGGGACCTGGAATACAGGGCGACATCAATGGGGACTGTGGTATCCAGGATTCACTGCTGTATGTGCATCACCTGCCGCAGGGAACCGGGACTTGTTGCCCCCTCTACTGGACTCAGTATTGCTGGGATCTGGGATTTTGATCCATATCACCTAGATATTGCAGTGTCAGTGGCTCAGTAGGTAGCCCACTCGCCTCTGAGGCAGGGAGATTAGAGGGCTATGGGTTCAGTTTCCACATCTGGCACTTGGGTTAATATCCCAGTACTGACACTGTAGTGCAGCATGAGAGGGGTGCTGCACTTCTGAGGTGCCGTCTTTCAGATGAGACATTAAACCGAGGTCCCATCTGCCTGGATTAGTGGTAGTTCAGGTGGATGTTAAAGATCCCATGGCACTTATCAAAAAGAGTAGGGGGAATTTTTTATTATAATAACATCAAAAACAAATAATTACAAACAGTGTTGAATCACACAAAACAATATACTAATCATAAAGTAAAAGAAATCCAAATAAATACAAAACAGTGTTAAGTCACACAAAAGATATACAAACCAGAAAAGAAATCAAATGAGTTTTACAATCATACATTTTCTAACTAACCGGCTAATAAATATTTAGAAACCAAAATTAAATCATAGTATTAAAAAAAAGATCACCCCCCCCACCACTAAGAGTAGGGGGAATTTTTTATTATAATAACATCAGAAACACATTTTTACAATCAGTGTTAAAGCACACAAAACCAAATAGTAATCAGAAAGGAAAAATCAAATTGGCTACATAACAGTGTTAAATCCCATAAATAAAAAACAAAACAAAACAAAAAAACAGCAGATATCCAGAATTAGTCATTCAAATATATTACAGTCATACCTTTGTATTGGCACTCATCTCTTAATAATCATTAAACCCTGAGACATACCCCTCCCAGTAAAGAGAAAAAAAAAATCAACTATAATCTAACCTGCTGCCACTGTAAAGATGTAATACAACACAACAAAATTACAAAGAACCCATCCATGTCCACAAAGAAACCCTTCTGTGCCTCCTAACTTATTTATATTTAATAAAATAAGTCATTCCTTGCCACCAAGTCTGTACCTGTTTGGTAGATGCAAACCCTATATCCATGAGATATACTCTTTCCATAGCCCCTTTAACTAACAGACTCACAGTCTCGTAAGGCATTTGTTTCTGATATAAGACCCATTGACATTGGGCCTGCCATAAATAATATATTAATGCACAACATAATATCTGTAAAGTACCAATATAATATTTTGTTTTTAACTGAGCAAATTTCCCCAAAACCAAAATATCATAGTCAAGCTTACTTAACCACTGCATTTTCCATTTTGCAGCTAAGAATTTCCAAAGAGAGATGGCATAAATACAATCAAAGAAAAAATGTTCCACTGTTTCTTCTTTATCAATACAACATAAATAAGGACAATTTCTTTCGGTTTTAGCCTTATATTTAGCATTACCTCTCACCCCCATTCTGCCATATACTGCCAACCATATAACTTCCCACATATATATTGGTAATCTTGAATTGTTTAACCGCTGCAATACTAATTTTGTATCTCCTGCTGGACAGTTTTTGAAAGCTGGTTCGGTTGGATATAGTTTCAACATTACTTTATTATATAAACTTTTCCCTTTACATTCCTTCACTGTTTGTACCAATAATTTCCATCGATATAGTCTTTTAGCAATAGATAAAAATAAACTAGGTATAAATAAAGTGGGTATGGGTTTTGGAGGATCACTTAACCAAGCCAAAAAGTACCTAGATAACACATTTTGTAGCATAAGTCTTTCATTTGTGGATGCCACTTCCCATCCATCCTTCAAATTAGATGAAATGAATAAAGTTGAAGAAAAATTACTGGATCTATCATCCCTAAACCTCCATGTTCTTTTGATAAATAGGTATAATGTTGTTTGATGGGATTAAGTCTATTTCCCCACACCATCTGAAAAAACAAACTATACAATCTGGTTTCCAAAGTTGTGGGAATTGGAAAAATATATGCAATGAATAGTAAGATTGGTATGATAAATTGTTTCAGAACTTTAACTCTTTTAATTTTAATTAACTTCCAATGTTTCCAGATATTGATTTTACTTTCCGCAGTTTTTAAACCTTTCTCCCAATTTAGACCAGCTAAATTCTGGGATCCATACCATAAACCCCAAATCTTAATTGGGTCAGAAGAAATGTTCAAATCCTATACTGTTAATGGTTCCAGAACATGAACCCCAATAAACAAACCCTGACTTTTAACAGTATTTAGTCGTGCATTAGAAATTCTAGAGAACTTCTCCATGCAGTCTAAAAACCGTGACACTTTATGATTATGAGTAAAAAATAAAGATAAATCATCCGCATATGCCTGTACCCATACTTCCTGTGATGGGGGGGCCATAATCCCTTCCCATAATGGTATTTGTGTTAAATACTGAATCAACACATCAATAGTATAAACATATAACAATGGGCATCCCTGACGTACACCTGTCAGAATATGAAATCCTTCTCAGCGTGGCTCAGTTGGTAGCACATCCGCCTCTGGACCAGAAGGTTGTGGGTTCTCGTCCCACACCGGGATTGGACTTGCACCTAAAAATCGCTGGCATCCGAGTGCAGTATTGGGGGGTACTGTACTGCTGGGGTGTGCCGTCCTTTGGATGAGATGTTAAACCGAGGTCCCTTCTGCCCATCCTGGTGTTGTCCTGGTGGGTGTCCTGGTGGAAGTAAAAGAACCCAGGGCACTCTTCACAAAGAGTAGGGAACATACCCGGTGTCCTGGCCAACATTCCCCTCCCCATAAACCAGTTCATGCAATTATCCAGGCTGTGTGTGGGTGATGATGTGTGATATGGCTGCCACCACACATTCAGTCACTTCACTACCAGTCTAGCATTGCTTGTAAAGCACTTTGGATGTATGAAAAGCACTATATAAATGCTGATTCTTCCTCTTCTTCTCCTACCATTGATTGGATAATAGGATAAGTAATATTTCTGTTATATATTGCTCTAATCCATTATATAAACCTTTCTGGTCCCCATAATGCTGCAACACCAAAAATAAAAAAGGATGGTATACTCTATCGAATGCTTTTTTTTTGGTCTACCGACACAATACAACCCGATATTTTTTGTCTATTAACATATTCTATCCAATCTCGAATAATCCTATGTGCCTGAAATATATTTTTTCCTTGTATTGCACAAAATTGGTTGGGAGATATAACCATCCGTGCCATATCCTTTAACCTAGTATTTACAATTCCTACCAACAATTTGTAATCAGAATTTAATAATGTGATAGGTCTCCAATTTTCCAAGGCAAGTCTATCTCCAGATTTAAACAAAAAAATCAATAAACCTTCTGTGAATCATTGTGGAAATTCTGACGAGTCTAAAAAGAAATTAAAAACTAGTTCTAGACCTATTGCAAAATCTTCTGGAAACATTTTGTATAATTCTATCGTTAACCCATCTACCCCCGACGAGGTGCCAGATTTCATTTTTTTAATAGTTTTAATAATTTCTACTTTTGAAATAGGTGTAACAAAGGACCCACCCTTTCCATATTGGTCAGGAATTTTAAATTGTGCCAAAAAATGCTGTATCTCATGAACGCTTGATGGATTCACTGGGTCATGAGAAGTCACAAACTGTTTAATTAGTTTTTGTAAATTATTTGTGTCTGTAAAAATCTTTCCATCCACACTTTTTAATGCCACAATTGTAGTATTCTTTTTATAGTACTTAAAGGCTTTATAAGGGTCTCCAGTTGGACTCTTTTTTTCACCATACTGAAACAAAGCTTGGAGGGTAATCTGCCCTATCATATTGCCATTCTTTAAGTTGTTGTTTAACTTGCTCTATATGTATTGAATTATCTCTTTTGGAGGTATTTGCTGTTGAAATAAAATTATACAGGTGCTGTCGTAATGTTAAGTATTTGAGAAATTTCTCATTACCCTTTGCCCTTCCTATATTTTTGAAAAATTTACCAAAATCTTGTTTTGAATCCAACCACCATTCCCCCAAATCAACATATAAAAAGGCCACAGACAATCTTGTATTTAGTAAAACTTTAAATTTAGCTACCACCTCAGGACAGTTCAATAATAATGCATTTAATTTCCACCTGGGTCTCTTTTGAGATGGTATTTGATCAGTTCCTATTGCACATTGTAACATCAGATGATTGGAAAATGAAACTGGAAATGAAGAAAATGTAAATGACAAAAATTCTAATAGGAACATATAATCTATAGTAGAGGTATATTGATTTTTTTATAAGTGAATTTTATCCCTCCTTGTTGCTTATTGCTAGCATTTATGAGGCCAGATGATTTTATCAACTCCTCTAATGCATTTGAATTACAATAAACTTTTTTATTTACCCCAGTCACCTCCTTCTTAAGTCCACTTTTAATTTCACAATGAAAATCTCCACATAAAAATTTTTTATGTGTAGTACATAAATAAGGCTTGATTAATTGGAAAAGCGCCACCCTCTCTGCTTTAATTTGAGAACAATAAATATTTATAAATCTACATGTTATTGTTTCCCAAACCCCATCTAAAATCATAAATCTACCTGGAATGATATCCATCAATTTAATCAAAGAAAAATTAAAAGAATTAAACAAAAAGCCAATCCCATCAGCCGTTTGCTGACCAAACAACCAATAGGATGGTCCCCAGCGCCATTCTCTTTGGAAAAGTCTTGCTTGATCAAAAGAGTACATCCATGTTTCCTGTAATAAACAGATGTCAAAAGCTTGAAAATGAATATAATCATATATCATCCTTCATCTCTTAAAATTCAAAAGACTGTGGACATTTACAGAACCTAATTTCATTACCATTTATTTAAGCCCAAAACCAATCATCCATCTTTTTTTCTCCATTTTTTCCCCTTTATAGCCCTTGTGTGCCCGTAAAGGAGAGGGAGAGCTATCTTGTACTGGTTGTGAGTCTAACTCCTGTCCATCCATTTCTGACTCACCCCATGAAGTAGCTAACACTGCAAAAGGGTTATTGGACTCCATTTCCATCTGACTTGCTCCTATACTAGATTAAGTATTCTGGGAAGACCGCCTTACTGGGATCATAATCAAAGGTCTTGTAACTTCTGCACCCCCTGCATCTGCCTAGGTAGTTGTACCATCAGGTCTCTCCTCTGAAGCTTTCTGGGATAATTTCTCTGGTGCTTTGTCTTGTCTTATACTGTTAACACTATGGTTTTCTAAAATTCCTTGTCCCACTATGGTTTCACTCTCAGATGCCTCCAAAATAATGACTTTGTCCTGAGCTTCCTGAATTAATAATTCTGGACCACCAGAGGAAGCTTTATTCTTTGCTGCCCACTCACAGTCAGAAAAAAACATGCCCAATCCCTTCACATAAATCACACTTCTTGAGATTAGCACATTGAAACACCCTATGGCCAACCTCCCACAATTATCACATCGGGTTTATCACACGAGCTCGATAAATGTGTACGCATTCCTACATCTATAGCAAGCTCTAGGCTGACCTGCATAGAAACACACCTCTATCCCTCCCTAAAGGAAGGAATTGGGATGTGTTCAATCCATATCTGTTTGCCGTAGTTTAACCTTAAATTTCCATCCCCCGGTCCAAAACTGCTCTGAATCTAGAATAGCTTCCAGTGAACTCAAAACTTCACATTTTTGGGCTAGCCAGTATGAGATATCGTCCACATGGACACCTTCATTTCGAAACATAACCGTTATAAACTTTATTAAAGGTTTTGTCAAGGGGATAACAAAAAAAGGTGTCCAAATGGGAGAAAATTTAACCTGGCTATATCTTTCCCAGAATAAATCAAGTGCATATGCAGAACGAAAGCTGACATCAAAATTATCCTCCCCAGATATGTTAATGAATGCAAACACCTCCCGTGGTGAGAAGTGTAAGGAATCCTTTAATAAACGTTTTCCTACATACACTCTGTCAGGTCTAACTTCCATTCCCCCTTTATATCGTATCCGAACCACATTTCTACGAGGGGGTGCCTCTTTCTTTGATGTTGTAAATAAGTCAGACATAAGAGGCTGTTCCCCAGTGTGGACTTGCTCCTTGCTTACCTCAAGCTGTTCCACCCCTACCAAAGGATTAGGCCCAGAACTATTTCCTTGATTCCTGGATTCCTGCTGATTAACCACCTTATCTAGCTTTCCTCTCCCCTCATCTCCTACTGACATATCAACAACCACAGGTAGATTTGGTTTCCACCCTGGTACATTTTGTGAAAAATTCAATTTGGGATCCCAGTCTTGTGTGGGGTGCCATGACCCTTTATTAAGCGTCCAACCAGCCTCTTGCAAGGCTTTTTCTGGAGACCAGTTCTCAAATCCTGGGGTCTGCATTAAGGCAGTTTGTTCCATAGTCATTTCAGCATGCTTACCCTGCGTTGCCTCATGCCCTCTATTCTCCACAGGTACCTCTAAATTTCATTTGGCAAAAACCACGACCGCTCTTTTCTCCTTCCTTTCTTCTCCTATTTTCTCTTTACCAGATGCCAGGCATTTAGTAAAGGTGAATTCCGAAACTCCTTCCTGACGATGTGGATCCGTTTGGTAAACACAAAGAATAGATTCTGAAAATAGTTGTTCTGACCCACGAAAAACAAACCCTGCTTCTTTTGAGAGATCTGTAGGAATCCCTACAGGCTCAATATTTCCTGATTCTGTGCAAATTACATCCGGGTCGCCCTCTGTAACCTTGGCAACCGGTATAACGTTTCCAACTTCCCCATCGCTCTCAAGTCTCTTCTCACACTGCTCTTTCATTATTTGTGAATCCATTTCTTGTGAAATCTCCTTCGTATGTAAAACATCCATCTCGCCTTGTTCCCCACTGGTTATTAATTCAACTTGTTCTCCGCTCACCTCTACGGTGAAAACACAACTCTCCGGCGTCTCCAAAACACACTCCACACAGCTGGGAAGGATCATTGTTGCAACTGACTCTAGTGCTGAAATCTCCTCCAGGACTCTTGCCTGTGATTTCCATAAAGCTGTAAGTTTCTCTGTTGTAGTTCAAGTAATCCGATGACTCTCAGTATCCTTTTTCGTTTGTAGCAGCACTTGGTCACATATTTTTTCCTCCATAACAGACAAATTTCCATCATCCAGCGATACCGTGAATGGTGCAGTCGGCACCCGTTCTTCCTTTTCCTTCTGTTTATCTATTGATAGAGCACTCTGTCCGTTCTCCATTCCAGTGTCCATCCTCTCCCGATGCAGACCTCAACTGACCCAACGGGCCATGTTGCTAGCCCTCTACTGGCCACAGAGCACCAGCAGAGTAGGGGAATTTCCCTGGTGTCCTGGCCAAATTTTCCTCATTCACTAAAAATACCACCAACAGTTTAATCTGGTTCAAGGTCAGTTGGCATTCATCTGTATCCCCCTTCCCCCAGGTTGTTCCTGAAAATAGGTAGGATTTGTCTAGTGCACTTACCAGGTCAACAAAAACTAAATGAATAAATAACAAATATTCAGCATTTCATGGATCTGGACTCCACAAGCAGTATCACTGGGATCAAGGGTCACAGAACTCCAAGCAGCACTACAGATCTGGATCTGTCACTGTTTCACTAGGATGTCACATAACCGCATACAGGAGTGATGGGACTCTTAGCAGCATCACTGAGGTCTGGGACTAAGGAGGCAGCAGTATCAAGATCTGGTACTCACTATCGTATCATCAGGATTCCACATCCCCTGATTTAGAGACTCCCTGCTATACCACTGGGGCTGCGGTATCTGGGGTTCACAACTGGAGTGCAAGTAAGCTGCCCCTCTCCACCCTACCACAACCTGCACCAGGGAAGACTACTCCTTTTCTGATAATCCCAGTAACAGAGACATTGTAGTGGCTAGGAGCCTTGTAGAGCAGCAGAACTAATAAACACAAAAACAGGAGAGGATACAGTTATGCAGTGATGTCTGGGGAGGCATGTCAAAATAATCCCATCTAAACTAATGAATCAGTGGGAGGGGGAGGAATGCCAACAAGTGTAATTGGGTATCTAAACTTGGTGATACCTTAGTAGATTTATTTTGCACTGGGACAGTACCTACAACCTTCTCCACTGTACCACTGTACCACTGCTCCAGTGGAAATACTGTGGAAAACGTTGGAAGTGCTTCATGCAGTTGAATACAGCAACACTGATCAGTTTCTGTCAATGTTTTGCTATAAATCAATTGCTTCTTCAGGACTAATAGACCTGCCCATAAAAATAAGTATATCTTTTAATATTTCATAAACAGATTCTAAAATTTGTGACCTTGCGCCTTGACTACTGCAGCTCCCTTTATCTAGGGCTTCCGGGGGTTGATATCCACTGCCTGCAGCTAGTGCAGAATGCTGTGGCCCAGTTGTTGATGGGGACCCCACGTGAGAGTCACATCACACTGGTGCTGCACGAACTGCACTGGCTGCCTATTCAGTGGCTGATCACCTTCAGAGTCGGGCTTCTGAGCTACAAGGCCCTACATGGACTGGGTTCAGACTATCTGAAAGAGCTCCTAATTCCTTACTCCCCCAGATGACCACTCCACTCAGCTGATGAGGGGTTGCTAGAGCACCACAATACGCACAGGGGTTGTATACAGACCCCCTTCTCAGGGGGAGGAAATGGACAGGGAAATGATAGAAAGTATACTTAGAATGGCAGAAAAAGGGGAGATATTGCTGATGAGTGATCTGAATATGGTAGATGTTAACTGGAGTGCAGTTGCAGCTGCCACTTCGAAGAGTGTAATTATTCTAGATGCCCTACAGGGGGCATGCCTTGAGACAACTAGTACTGAGCCCTCGAGAGGGAGCAATATTAGACTTGATTCTCTCAAATGGAGATGGAGAGAGGATCACAGATGTAGAAGTGGGTAGCCATCTGGGAACTAGCTACCATCGAACAGTATGGTTCACAATAAACACAGCAATAGAGTCAAGCCATACAAAGACAAAAGTACTGGACTTTAGGAGGGCTGACTTTTCAAAATGGGTGAGTGCCTAAGGAATGCACTAGCAAATGGGCAGGAAGGAGGGGTGGAAGAACAATGGGGAATAATAAAAACTGCCATCACAGAGGTAACGAGCCTTTGTGTGAAGCAAATAAACAAAACAAGACGATGTAAGAAACCACTATGGTTCTCAAAGGAAGTGGCAGTGAAGGTTCAAGAGAAAAAGAAAGCATTCAGGAAGTACAAGGAATCGCAGAAGGAGCAGGACAGAGAACTGTATCAGTTAAAGCAAAAGGAGGCTGGGAAGGCAGTCAGAACAGCAAAGGCCCAAACCGAGGAAAGATAGCCAACTCAGTTAAGAAGGGGGATAAAACCTTTTATAGGTACATCAGGAGCAAAGGAAGATGAAGGAGGGATAGTGAGGCTTAATAAAGGGGAGAGAGGGTGGGCAGAGGGAGACTGTGAAAAGGCAGAGATACTAAACAAATATTTTTGCTCAGTATTTACAAATGAAGATGGGGAGGTACATAAAACAAACAGTAGTAACACTCTGGATACAGAAGTTGATACCAGCCCATTTACAGAAGAAAGGGTTCTGAAAGAACTCTTAAAACTGAAGGTGGACAAAGCAATGGGGCCTGATGGATTCATCCCAGAATTCTAAAGAGCTAAGGGTAGAACTAGTGACACCACTGACTACCCTTTTAACAAATCATGGGATGATGGGGTGGTACCCGAGGACTGGAGGAGGGCACATGTGATTCCCTTCACAAAAGTGGGAGCAAGGCAGAAGCAGGAAACTACAGACCTGTTAGTTTAACCTCAGTGATAGGAAAATGATGGAATCACTTCTGAAGGAAAGAATTGTCAAGTATCTAGAGGCCAGAGGGGCACAGGACCCTAAGCAGCATGGATTCACAGCGGGAAGGTCATGCCAGACAAATCTGATAGATTTCTTTGACTGGGTGACCAAAGTGGTAGATCAGGGAGGGGCTGTGGACATGGCCTACCTAGACTTTAGCAAGGCATTTGACACAGTCCCACACAAAAGATTAATATACAAGTTAGCCAGCCTGGGAGTGGGTCCCAAGATGACAGCCTGGGTAAAAATTGGCTGGAGAATAGGACACAGAGATTAATAGTAAAATGGAGTCCACTCAGAAGAAAGGATGGTTACTAGTGGGGTACCGAGGTTCAGTATTAGGACCGGTCCTCTTCAATGTCTTTATAAGCGACATTGCGGAAGGATTGGAAGGAAAAGTATGTCTCTTTGCAAATGACACTAAGACCTGCAACTGAGTTGATGCACAGGGTGGGGTGGAAAGGATGAGAAGGGACTTGGCAAAGTTAGAGGAATGGTCAAATGTATGGCAACTTAGACTCAATGCTAAGAAGTGCAAGGTAATGCACCTGGGAAACAAAAACCCTGGGGAAGAGTACACAATTTTTTTTTTGGGGGTGAGATACTAACAACAACAAAAATGGAAAGGGACCTGGGGGTAGTCATATCAGATGACCTAAAGGTGGGCAAGCAATGTGAGAGGGCAGCAAGGAGGGCTGGGGATTACTGGGATGCATAGGGAGAGGCATCACCAGTAGAAAACAGGAAGTTATTATCCCTCTGTACAGACAGCTGGTCAGACCCCATCTGGAGTACTGTGTGCAGTTCTGGAGACCCAATCTCCACAAAGACATAGACAGGATGGAAGCTGTCCAGAGGAGGGCAACTAAAATGGTGCAGGGTCTGCACCGGAAGACATATGAAGAGAGACTTAAGGAGCTTAATAGGTATAGCCTCGAGGAAAGGGGGGCATGATAGAAACTTTCAAGTACCTCAAGGGAATCAACAAAGTCCAAGAGGGTAGCATCTTTCAAAAAAAGGGGTGTGCAAGAACAAGAGGGCACAATTTGAAGATAGAGGGGCGGCTCAGAGGTAATTTAAGGAAGTATTTTTTCACAGAGAGGGTTGTGGATGCATGGAACGGCCTTCCAGAGGAGGTTGTGGAGTCAAAATCAGTGGTGGAATTCAAGCATGCATGGGACAGTCATAAGGCAATTCTGGGGGGTGGGGGTAAGAAGAAGTAGGCTGCTGGTTAACTAGGATCTGCAGCTTATCCAGTAGATAGGGAAATGGGCAGACTGGGTGGGCCAAGCGGTCCTTATCTGCCATCAAATTCTATGTTTCTATGTGTCCCAGGGTGAGTCTTAAGTCATCTGGGCCCATGCTTTTATGTACATGGCCCCAGCCCTGTGGAATTCTCTACACCATCAGATGCATGAGTGCATGACAGTGGAGGGCATTAAGAAAGTAGTAGACCAGGAAGGGGCTGTAGATATGGCCTACCTAGACTTTAGAAAGGCCTTAGACATAGCCCCAGACAAAAGATTAATAAACAAGTTAGCCACCCTGGGAGTGGGTCCCATGGTGATAGCCTGGGTAAGAAATTGGCTAATGAACAGGACGCAGAGGGTAATAGTAAATGGAGTACACTCTGAAGAAAGGGTGGTTACTAGTGGGGTACCACAGGGTTCAGTACTGGGACCAGTCCTCTTTAATGTCATTATAGGAGACATTGAAGAGGGGGCTAGAAGGAAAAGCATGCCTCTTTTCAGATGATACAAAAATTTGCAACAGGGTTGATACACAAGGAGGGGAGAAAAGGATGAGAAGGGACTTGTCAAGGTTGGAGGAATGGTCAAAAATATGGCAGCTTAGATTCAATTCAAAATAGTGCAAAGTAATGCACCTGGGAAACAAAAACCCAGGGGAAGAGTACACAATGGGGGGGGGCACTAACAACAACAAAAATGGAAAGGGACCTCAGGGTAGTCATATCAGATAAGCTTAAGGTAGGCAAACAATGTAAGAAGGCAGTAAGGAGGGCTGGAGGGATACTGGGATGCATAGGGAGAGACATCACCAGTAGAAAACAAGAAGTTGTTATCCCTCTGTAGAGACAGTTGGTGAGACTCACACATGTGATATGCCTAACTTGCTTAAGAGGGAGATTTGGGTCAAATAAGTAGGGAGATTGGCCTGCTAGTAGGAAGACGCCGTAACGTCATGAGTTTATCCTTAAATAGCATCAAAAAAAAAAGAAAAAAGCATTTAAAAACATTTAATATATTTCATCTTGTCAAGAATAAGCGTTAAAATGAATCAACAACTAGCTGTACAAAGTTATCACTTACATTGTTCATCACTAATTTACTTTTTATGTGTCTTTATCTGCCAAAAAAACATGAATGGATATTTTGGACAGAATTTTACTTAAACAGGAGATTTTGTTTCCCGGGAGGGAGGGAGTTCAGTCAAAAAAACAGGAGTCTCCTTCAAAAAGAGGGCGATATCACATGTATGGAGGCCCCATCTGGAGTACTGCATGCAGTTCTGGAGACTCCATCTCCGTAAGGACATAGACAGGATGAAGGCGGTCCAGAGAAAGGCAACTAAAATGATGCAGGGTCTGCACCAGAAGCCATATGAGGAGCGACTGAAAGAGCTTAATATGTATACCCTCGAGGAAAGGAGGGAGAGGGGGAACATGATAGAAACATTCAAATACCTCAAGGGAATCAACGAAGTCCAAAATGGGAGCATTTTTGAGAGAAAGAGATGTACAAGAACAAGGGGGCACAGTTTGAAGATAGAGGCTGGACAGCTCAGAGGCAACGTCAGAAAGTATTTTTTCATGGAAAGGGTGGTGGACGAATGGAACCACCTTCCTGAGGAGGTCGTGGGTTCAAAAACAGTTGGGGAATGCAAGAATGCATGGAACAGATATAAGACAAAGTGAATGGTAGGAGGAAGTAGGCTGTTGATTAACTAGGATCTGCAGCTTGTCCAATACATAGGGAACGGGCAGACTAGGTGGGCCAAGCGGTCCATATCTGCCATCAAAGTCTGTTTCTGACTAATTGTTTTATTTATGTAGCTACTCTGATCATTGAGTATTTTATTGATTTATTTATTTCATTGTTTTATCTGTTTTTACTGTTCAGTGCCTTGACATTGGAAAGGCGCTTTATAAATAAAGATTATTATATTATTATTATTATAAAAAGAATCCCTAATTAGATGGAAACAAAATATTTGCTCAGCTGAGCTGTTATCACTATGTTCTGCTGCACTGTAATCTTCAGTTCAAATTATGTCACTGGGTTCCAGAACTACTAAGTAGTTACATATAAAAGGAATATTTGTGAGAAAAATGCTGCATTAATATGGGGCCTTGAATAAGGAAAATATAAACCCATTTAACAAAAATCTCTCATCAGATAAAGACTCTTAAGACAAAAAGTAGATAATACCAGCTGCACATGCAGGGTAACATGAACTAATGACAGTTACATTTGCTGGTGTAGTTGCTGTTAATTATATTTTTAAAGACACTATAGCCACAGTAATATCTTTTTTCCATAAGCTGTGCAATATTTGGGATTTTGAACCAGAGTCGTTGATGCTTCCCATCAAGATGAGGAAGAAGCTGGTAGATCTGGAGCTTGAGCTTACAAATGGTCAGGATGATTAGAGGGCTGGTGGATTCAGAACACAACTGTTGAGATTGGCAGCACAGTCGTGAAAGGTGGGGGACACACTCTCCATATGTGGACTTTGTAGGGCAAGGTAAGATTGCCAGCTACAGGGCAATCCCCAAGCCATATAAGGGTTGTAGCTGGCATGTATCTGACTGTAGGAAAGAGGGGTCGTGGCAAGGCCTGAGGACCATGGGTGCATGGAACATGAATGTAAGTAAGGATGAACAGCTGCTTTAACTGAATGCCAGGGTGGTAGTAGTAGGAGGCCAGGCAAATCCAGAAGGCCATAGGTTAGGTAGTAGGAGGCTGGACAAAGTCAGATGGCCATAAGTTAGGTAGTAGGAGGCCAGGCAAAGCCAGATGGCCATAGGTTAGGTTGAACTGTGAGTGAGACATCGAATGATAACAGGGACAGAGACTGAGTCTAATGATACAAGCATGAATTGCATGTAAGCATGCCAACCAGTTTGAAAGGAGGTTAGTGTCAGTTGGTGATGCATCACAGATTAGGTAAACTGGGGCAGTAGTATAACAAACAAGCATTTGTCAATGTCGAATGTTGTCTTGCTGGCATTGGCATTGGTAGTGCAGGAGTTAGAGAGATACATAATAGGAATGGCAGAAAAGTATTGAACTGATGCAAACCCACCCCCACCCTGCAGAGAATGACAGGCATTGGGGTGTCCCTTTGGGTGTTGGCCATAGTGCTCATGCCATTTCACCTCTCCTTATCCTGCAGACACCGACAAGTGTCGCAGTGTGCATTGGGGTCTTCGGGCCTTACGCTCACCCCATTCCATAAGGAAATACACTGAGATGGGTGCAGTATAGGACAGTGGGGTGAACTTTGGAGCCAAAGCGTCCAAGGCACATCTTGATGATTGTCACTGGCTGCAGGGTGGGGGGGGTGGAATGGCGTGAGCATTACGTCCGACAATCCCAAGTCGCACCCCTGACACCTGTCAGTCTCTACAGGGTAGGGCGTTATGGTTGGAAACCCTAACGCCCGAGGTATTTTCACTTCAGTATTTCAACATGAACTTTTTGTGACCCTACCTCATGAACAGTGACACTATCAGTTCGTTAGCCAAAAGGTGATTTTTGCACAGCGACTGTGCCATTTGGTGCCACAGGTGCGAAAACACATTTTGCACAGGATGTGAAAAATAACAGCTGTACTTTTCATGAGGAGGTACAAAAAATGGCAATGTTGAAAATCTGGAGTGAAAATATGAAAAATTGGTGAAGTCATGAGCGTGCATAGAAACTGAGCAACGCACGCCTGTAATGCAATTATTTTGGGGATTTTTTAACCAAATTTTCAGCATAGGCATTTTGGGACCTCTGCTTATAAACAGTGGCACTGCAATTTTGCTAATCTGTCCCGAAAGTTGATTTTCCACAGTGAATAAGTCATTGTGCGCCAGATGTGCGAAAACACAGTTTGGGCAGGTTGTGAAAAATGACAGCTTGTCTGTACATAAGGAGGTGTGAAAAAATGGCAATATTGAAAATCTGGAGTGAAAATATTAAAAACTGCCAAAGTTACGAGCATGTGTAGAAACTGCAAAATGCACACTCGTAACACAGTCATCTTTTGGAATTTTTTCCCCAAATTTGCAACATAAGCTGTCTGGGACCCGCCTCATAAACAATGGCACTGTCATTTTGTTAATTGGTCCCAAAAGGTGATGCCATGCAGTGACCACAAAATCACCTTTCGGGACTGAGTAACTAAATGAGAGTGCATGTGTTCAAGAGATAAGGTCCCAAGAACCCCATGTTGAAAATCTGGAGCCAAAATTCATACAAGCATTTGTCAATGCCGAATTCTGTCATGCTGGCATTAGCTTTGGTAGTGTAGTGCGGGAAAACATTTTGGGCAGGATGTGAAAAATGACAGCTGTATGTTTCAGAAGGAGGTGTAAAAAAATGCCAGTGTTGAAAATGTGGCATGTAAATATAGCAAATTTGTGAAGTTACAAGGGTGCGTGGGAAATATGCAACGCACGCTACTTTATACACACTTTTATGGATGCTCGCACCAAATTTTCAACATATAGGCATTTTAGCACCTCTGCTCATGTACAGTGTCACTGTTATTTCCTCAAAGTGTCCCAAGAAGTGATTTCGCACAGCGACCACGCTATTCTGCGCCTGAAGTGCAAAAACACATTTTGGGCAGGATATGTGAAATGATGGCTGTACTGTTCATCAAGAGGCATGGAAAAATGGCAATGGTGAAAATCCAGAGTGAAAATATTACAAATGCACAATGGTGCGAGCGTATGTGCAATCTGCCAATGCACGCTCGTAACACAGTCATTTTATGGAGTATCATCACCAAATTTTCAACATAGGCATTTTAGGACCTCTGCTCATGAACTGTGTCACTGTCATTTTCATAATCAGGCCCAAACACTGATTTCCCACAGCGACTGCGTTATTGTGCGCCGGAAGGGTGGAAACACATTTCGGGCAGGATGTGGAAAATGACAGCTGTACTGTTCACAAGGAGGTGCACAAAAATGACAATGCTAAAAATCTAGCATTAAAATATTGAGAATTCGCAAAGTTGCAAGGCTGCGTAGCAACTGACAAATGCATGCTTGTAAAACAGGCATTTGTTGGATTTTTTCCACCAAATTTGGAACATAGGGTTTTTGAGAGGCCACCTCATGAACACTGGCGCTGTCATTTCGTTAATGAGTCCTTAAAGGTGATTTCATGCAGTGACTTCAAAATCACCTTTTGAGGCCGATTAACACCATGACAGTGATAGAATTCATGAGGAGGGGCCCCAAAAACCCCATGTTGAAAATTTGGTGCCAAAATTCCAACAAATGCCCGAGATATGCAGCAAAGTTGAAAAAACCCTATTCATTCCATTATACAGCTTACTGGAATTTCCTCAGTTCGCAGTCGGCTTTGAAGAGTGCAGACGTGTTCCCAGTCCACCGAAGATCATCGTGCTGGACTCCGGAGGTAAGTATGGGGTGAGGGGGTTGTGGGGAGGCAGGGTGCACAGTGGGTGGGTGCAGGTGGGAGGCAGAAGACTACGAGGGACCATTTTTATTTTACAGGGAAGAAGAAAAAAAACTAACATCGCAGGACAGTTTTATTTTTCAGGGGATTTGGCATGCAGGGGTGGGCTCCCAGCATTCCACCTAACTGATTTGGGGGGTGTTGCTGCAGTCAACAGGGGATTGGGCACCCTTATCGGCAGACAATGAGGGCTTGGGGGGTGAATTTATGCCAATGGGGATTGGGCACCTCCATCAGCACACATTGAAAGCGGGGGGGGGAGGCAAGAACTGAGGGGGATTGGGCACCCCCATCAGCATATAGGAAATGGGGGGCTGCTGTATGTCAATGGGGAGTGGGCTCCCCCTTGGCAAATTTGTGTGGCCACAGTAAGCTGGCTGGGGGATTGCTGGCTGCTAATGTGGCAAGCACACAGAAAGGGTCCGCTGCATCTGACGAGCTTTGCTTGGATTGCAGTGGACCTTTCCTTAGATGTGCTCGCCACATTAGCATGCATGGTGTGGTGCCGCTGATTGGGAAATGAGGGACGCACCTACTGATGCATGCCCTGCATTCACCCAACAGCAGCCGTGCCTCCAAATCTGCACTACCACAAGATGTTGACTTGCGTGCAGGCGCGGCAAGCCAACATAAAAAACTGCAGGGGAAGCTGGAGGTATGTGAAGTAACTAGGGAGCAGGCTGTTGCAAAAAACAGAGAACATGGAAGAGAGTGGTTGCCTAACAGAAGCCAGGAGTAATCAGTTATCAACTGAGTTGGACTGAGGGATAGCTAAAGGTAAGAAAACAGCAATATGTAAACTTGAATAACACAAATAAACAATGTTGACACATGACTCCGGAAAAACTTAAAAAATAAACAAAACAAAAAGAAGCAAAACTAAAGCACAGAGCTGGAGGGAGCAGAAATAAACTGAGCGAGAAGCATAGACTACAGCTAGAGGTGA
The DNA here is from genome assembly GCA_016271365.2 of Neoceratodus forsteri. Lineage (NCBI taxonomy): Eukaryota > Metazoa > Chordata > Ceratodontiformes > Ceratodontidae > Neoceratodus > Neoceratodus forsteri. The sequence continues at coordinate 828,445,837 of CM028136.1, forward strand.
AAACAAAATGCTGACCTAGAAAGCAGGAGAAGCACAAACCACGCAGAGTCCAACACAACCAAGCTGAGAGTCCAGCACAAACCAAGCAGAAAGTAACAAAAAAAAACCAAAAAACAGGGAAGGAGACAAATGCTGAAGAAAGGGAAGCAAGGTTAGACACTCTGGCTGCAGCAAAGAAAAAGTGCTTCTGAATGAGGTTGGAAAGAACTGGCTTATATAGCTCAGGCAGGAGGAATGACTAGTTGCTGCAGCACATTGAACTGCAGGCATAGCCTTTCAAAAGATAAAGATAGGCAGTGTTATCAATCAATCAATCAATCAATCTTTATTTGTATACTGGAAGGTATGTAAGCCAAAATGCCCATTTTCACAAACATCCATTGTAAGAAATACCACTGAGGCTACCTTGCATAGTCAGTTTAATGTTGCACAGTCACTCCTGCCTCTGTAATTGCTAATTTATTTCCTCAAAGTTACCTTTTAAATTTCTTTTAAGTGCAATACTCCATACCTTGTTTTGTATGCTAGCGCACGGTGCTGCCATCAATTGCTCTAATTCACTTCACCACTGCTGCTAAAGGGTGGTATACCATGCCTTGTTGGATTAGTAAGCAACAACCTACTACAGGCAATGTTTTCTAGGGAATTTATGCATACCCTGGGTGAACTGGAAGGCACAAGACCACCAGCCAAAAGCCTTCCAACACACCTGGGAAGTGCATTCATTCATTCACAAGAAACCCATGCCCTGGAGTGGGATATTGTGCTTATAAAATGAGAAAAAGGTTGCCTTTAATGGAAAAATGTTTTATTTTCATGTAGTTACAATGTTACTAGGTAGGATATGTAAGTATAGTAATGAACGACAAGTGCCTTTGAATGCACCCAGGAAGTGCTTAATTTTGAAGAAACTTGTGCCCTGTCAAGAGTTACTGTGTTTAAAATGTGTAACTCCCAGACCACTTCTTTAACAAGTGTGCTCACCCCCCCCATTATTTTTAGTGCTCACTTAAATATCTGGGTACACTGGTGCCCATATACTGGCATACCATTTTACATTGCTAAAAGGTAGGTACCACCCTTGGCATTAGGATGTATACCTGGCTCATTTTCTAGAGGAAGAGAGGGGTTGGGGGTACAGAAACAAACAACTTGAACCTTTTGTAAGTAACACAACCTAGGTCCTGGGTGGAGGCTGCTAGGCATATGCTTGATCTAACCTGCTGAGGGGGCCCCAGTAAATCCACACAACCAGAAGCAATAATCGGGAATGTCCGTAACAGTGACTGGGATTGTGCAGTATGGCTTTATTCAATGGATAGCAAGAAAAGCTGAAGTGGACCCCCAAGGGTTGGTCCAGGCTGGACAGATACAAATTCAAGAACTCTCCTTGCATATAGTACAGTTCATGAACAAAACAGAAACATCTTCTTCCCAAATTCCGAAACATAGAAACATAGACTTTGATGGCAGATAAGGACCGCATGGCCCACCTAGTCTGCCCATTTCCCTACCTGATGGATAAGCTGCAGATCCTAGTTAACCAACAGCCTACTTCCTCCTACCCCCCACTATAACTGCTTCATGTCTGTCCCATGCATTCTTGAATTTCCCCGCTGTTTTTGACTCTACAACCTCCTCAGGAAGGCTGTTCCATGCATCTACAATCCTCTCTGTGAAGAAATACTTCCTCACATTACCTCTGAGCCATCCCCCCTCTATCTTCAAATTGTGCCCCCTTGTTCTTGCACATCTCTTTTTCTGAAAGATGCTGTCCTCTTGGACTTTGTTGATTCCCTTGAGGTATTTCAAAGTTTCTATGATGTCCCTCCTCTCGCTCCTTTCCTCTAGGCTATACGTCTTAAGCTCCTTTAGGCTTTTTTCATATGTCTTCTGGTGCAGACCATGCACCATTTTGGTTACCCTCCTCTGGACAGCCTCCACCCTGTCTATGTCTTTGCGGAGATGGGATCTCCAGAACTGTACATAGTACTCCAGATGTGGTCTTACCAACTGTTTGTACAGAGGGCCAACAACTTCCTGTTTTCTACTGGTGATGCCTCTCCCGATGCATCCCAGTATCCCCCCAGCCCTCCTTACTGCCTTCTCACATTGCTGGCCCACCTTTGGATCATCTGATATGACTACAGCATGTTCCTTTCCAATTTTGTTGTTGTCAGTATCTCACCCCCAATTGTGCACTCTTCCCCTGGGTTTTTGTTTCCCAGGTGCATTACTTTGCACTTCTTTGCATTGAATCTAAGCTGCCATACATTTGATCATTCCTCCAACCTTGTCAAGTCCCTTTTCATCTTTTCCACCCCACCTTGCTTATCTACGCTGTTGCAGATCTTTGTGTCATATGCAAAGAGACATACTTTCCCTTCTAGTCCCTCTGTAATGTCACTTATAAAGACATTAAAAAGGACCGGCCCCAGTACTGAACCCTGTGGTACCCCACTAGTAACCCTCCTTTCTTCACTGTGGACTCCATTTACTATTACCCACTGTGTCCTGTTGTCCAGCCAGTGTTTTACACAGGCTACCACCCTGGGACCCACTCCCAAGCTGGCTAATTTATTTATTAATCTTTTGTGCGGGACTGTGTCAAATGCCTTGCTAAAGTCTAAGTAGGCCATGTCCACAGCCCCTCTCTGGTCTACTACTTTGGTCACTCAGTCAAAGAAATCAATTAGATTTGTCTGACATGACCTTCCTGCTGTGAATCCATGCTGCCTTGGGTCCTGTGCCCCACTGGCCTCTAGATACTCAACAACTCTTTCCTTCAGCAATGATTCCATCATTTTCCCTATCACAGAGGTCAAACTGACAGGTCTGTAGTTTCTAGCCTCTGTCTTACTCGTACTTTTGTGAAAGGGAATCATATCTGTCCTCCTCCAGTCCTCAGGTACAACACCATCCTCCCATGATTTATTAAAAAGAGTAGTCAGAGGTGTTACTAGTTCTTCCCTTAGTTCTTTCAGAATTCTGGGGTGAATCCCATCAGGCCCCATTGCTTTATCCACTTTCAGTTTTGAGAGTTCTTTCAGAACCCTTTCTTCTGTGAAAGGACTAATATCAACCCCCCCCCATCCAGAGTGCTTCTATTGACTGGATTAGATATCTTCCCCTGCTTTTCCATTGTGAATACTGAACAGAAGTATTCGTTCAGTATCCCTGCTTTTTTGCTGTTGCTCTCTTACCAACTACCTTCCTCTTTATTCAGCCTCAGTATCCCTGCCTTAGTCTTTCATTGCTCCCTAATGTACCTATAAAAGGTTTTAGTCCCCTTCTTAACCGAGTTGGCTATCTTTTCCTCGGTTTGGGCCTTTGCTATTCTGACTGCCTTTCCCACTTCCTTCTGCTTTAACTGGTACAGTTCTCTGTCCTGCTCCTTCTGTGTTTCCACACACATGCATATCTTTCTTCCCATGAGTGTTATTTAGTGAATCTAAGCCACACACTCAGAACTCTTCTCCGACATAGGTGCAAAATGTGAAACTCAGACACACACCTTAACCTGCAGCTTGGCCACTTGCTCAGGTAAAAATACTGGTGCCCTTTATGAACCAGGAAGCCCTGCCTTGTAAGTGCTTAGATGGCATTCCTCCCAGTCTTGACCCCAACTGACAGTCTCTGCCATTCTTCAGGGTTACACCATCAAAACCCCCATTCCCCACTGAAATGCTAGGGGTCCCATACTTTACTTGTCACAACATTGGGGTGACACAGAGAAAATGAACTGCACTTACTGGGATCCACAGTTTAACTTCCTTCACTCACACTGGTGAGACTAGGGCACTGACAGGTGTGATCCAGCTTTATCTATGGGCACACGCACCAGACTATCCAATCCCCTAAGAACATGTGGAGAGCTAGTCTCCTTGACAGTACTCACATAAACTTGTTCCGTCCACTGGGCATGGAACAACCAAATAGGAAAAGGAAAGGCACTCTTCCAGGTAGTCAGTCCAAATAGTCTATTTCAGGTCCTATCCAAGGCAGCTGAAAACACCACAGAACATTCAGGGGATTGCCCTCTGAGTCCATAGAGAACAAGCAGATCTTTACACTTCACGGGGAGTAGAAATCAGGAAATCCTGCTGTAGTCTTGTCTCCACCACTTCAACCAGAAGCTGGAAATGACACTCGGCTAGGGTGAGAAATCCTGGGCCCTCTCTCAGAGCCCACTGGCAGTCCTTCTGCCATATTCACTTCCTCACTCAACTATAGGCTGAACAACACATTGCACCAGACTGAGCATTCTAAGTTCCCCAGAGCAGCTATCCACAGAGTGTGGCTTATGCTGCTGTGAAAGTTCTAAATGACCTAATCATTCCTCCCTTGGCTAGCTGAGTAAACAATGATGTCATTGTGTAAGGAGCCCCTAATAAGTTCTCTACCAGCTGCCTGCTGCCTTCCTAACAATAATACTGATAGGATTCTAGTAACCCCAAGGACTGGGTGGTTACACTTGAAAATATTTTTATTTGAATGAAAAAAGGTTTTATTTTCATTTAGTTAGACTGTTACTAATTAGAGTTCATCAGGTTAGGTTACTAACCATGCATTTACTGGGAATTAATGAACAGCTTGGGTATGTGTTTAAACCAATGAAGTTGATAGGGTGCCAAAGGCCATTTTATAAATGTAGTTACTGCTCAATAGAGTTCCCATTTCCACTCACCCTAGGATACATCTGTAAATGAGCTGATACCAGCTCAGTATGCTTTTCCTGGTAAAACTTCTGAACTCAGTAAGCAGATACAGTAAATACATTTCACTGTACTGTGAACTAAGAATAATTCATTAATGAGCTTTGAAGGACATCAGCACACTCATGATACCGAATTGTACTTTCCTTCCCTTTCTTGCCCTTTTAACTAAGGTTGCCGATTGGACTGTTTTGTGACTTGCTGAAATAAGCAATTGGAATATTTTAAATGTTTAACAGATTCATTTGGGTAAAATTCAAAGTATGTTATTTTGAAAGTGAGTCACATTTACTTGTCTGTGAAAATATTGCAATGTATTTATTTTTATTTATTTTATTGAGATATTCAGAAAGACCTTTGAGTCAGAGACTCATTTACAATGGTTCCACATCATACATAAATTGCATTAGGATGAGACTTAAAGATACAGATATACAGCACATTACAAAGTAACATTAATAAAAAACAGGCTACATGGTTATTTCATTGAGGGCTAACAGTGATTTAGGTATTTTAGCACAGCCAGGAGAAAAAAAGAAAAAGATGACAGAGATTCTGTAGGAGGCTGATTGTTATGTTTCATAGATGCACTTATAGGTACATTGATCTGCTATTAGTTTGTTTGTGAGGAGGCAAGGCAGATCAGGTATCAATGGCAGTCACAACACTTTGATGCCTGCAGGTATTCCCTTAGCTTTGATTTATATGAACCCAGCCTTTTTTTCATCTGTTATGTGGATAGGGAGGGAGTTTGTCCAGGATGGGGCCCTGAAACTGAAGGTGCATTGGTATTCTGGCCATGGGGTACCCATAGTAGCCGCTTGCTAGTGCTACGGGTTGTTTTGCCTTGTGGTGTTGGGAGGATAATTTGGTGTAGGGAGGGTGGGGTGAGGCCTAGTAATACCTTTTTGGTCATAAGACAGGTGTGGTACCTGATTCTGCTATCCAGGTTTAGCCATTTTGTGCTGCTGTAAAGGGAGCAGGAGTGAGTGGACAGATCACATCCAAGGATGAGGTGGCAGGCTTTGTTGAGCACAAGCCGGAGTCTACTTATGGTTGTGGAGGGCGGCGCGGCACTGTATATTAGGATGCCGTAGTCTAGCAGGGAGACGATCGAGGAGTTTACAGTAAGCTGTAGAGCTTCAGGGGTGAGGCAGTGTTTGTACCGGTAGAGTACACCTAGCCTGGAGCTAAGGGCGATTGTCAGGTGTAGGATATGGTGATTAAAGCTGAGGGCGGGGTCTAATGTGATACCTAAGTATTTAAAGCTGTACACTTGTTCTAGGGGGTCTGATTTGCAGTGAGAAATTTGGGGCACAGGTTTTGGTGTGGGTTCTGAGGGTGGGCGAATATCATGACTTTAGTCTTATTATAGTTGATAATAAGATGCTGGGTGGTGAGCCAGTCTTCGATTTCATGGAAGGAGCACTGGAGGGTTTGGTGGAGTTTGAGGGGGGCCGGGTCGGAGGCGAACAAGAATGCATCATCCGCATAAAGGAGCAGATTTCCGGGGCATGAAGATGGGAGGGAGTTGAGGTATAGGCTGAAAAGTAGGGGGCCAAGTATGGAGCCCTGTGGGACACCAGATCGGATTGGGAGGCGGGGTGATAGGACAGGGCCTACCTTGACTATCTGCGTTCTATCTGAGAGATAACTGGAGAACCAATTTAGGGTGTCATCGGAGAAGCCGGTGTAGGCCAGGGTGTTTAGTAAGAGGGCATGGTTTACTGCATTGAATGCTTTAGATAGGTCCACAAAGATGGCACCCGTGAGGTGGCCATGGTCCAGAGCTGAGTGGACATGGGAGGTAAATTCAAGGAGGGTGGTAGTGGTGCTGTGGCCCTTTCCAAAACCATGTTGCTGTCTGGAAAGAAGGTTATATTTATTTAGGTGTTCAGTGAGTTGGTCGGCGACTATGCGTTCTAGTGCCTTTGACGGTGGGGTAGGATAGAGATGGGGAGATAGTTATTTGTGGATGTGCGGTCACCACGTTTATAGATAGGCATGATATAGGCCGATTTCCATTGGGTGGGGAATTACCCTTGGCAGAGGGAGTGATTTAGAATGTGGGTGAGAGGGGCCAGGACTTCCTGGAGGGTGAGGCGGAGAAGTCTACGGTCTCGGGAGTCGTGACTGTAGTGATTTTTGTTTAAAGCTCTAGTAAGGTAGGGTTTTGCAGTCTCCGGTGTAAGGACTCGTAGGTAGAAAGGCGCTGCAAGTGGGGGGTGGGGAATGATACGGTCCGGTGGAGGGTCGAAGAAATTTGGGTGCAACACATGGGAGAGATCAGTGAAATCGGCATTTAGGGCTGCGGCTATGCTGACAGGGTCGGTGGAGAGGCTACCATCTATGAGTATTTGGTCAGGTGGTAGATTTGGGCCTTTGCCACAGAGTTCCTTTATATTCTCCCAGAACTTGCGCCCATTTCCCCAGGAGGAGGTTAAGGTGGCTTTATAATGGTTTGCCTTGGCGGTGCGGATGGCTCAGGTACACTTGTTTCGGGCCTCCTGATAGCATTGCCTGTCCTGAGGCCATTGGGTCTCATTGACCAGGTGCCATAGTGCAACACGCTGACGTAGTTGGCCATGGAGGTGGTCCAAGAGCCATGGGGCATGATTCCCCTCGGTCATAGTTTTGGAAAAAGGGGCGAACTTGTCACAGGCTGAGTAAAAAATGTTGACAAACAGCTCGAGGGCATGGTCCGGGTTGAGTGTATTAGAAATGGGTGTCCAGTCCCAATCTCTGAGGTGGGCTTTGAGAAGGAGTAATTTGCCAGGCCCTAGTTTACGTTGAGTAGTAATTTTAGGCGCGGTTTTGAGGATGGTACTGGACCAGTTGCAGAGTACTGATGAGTGGTCATTTAGGGAGTCGGGGAGGACTTGGGTGCTTGTTATTTTGTGGGGGCGGTTGGTGAAAACTAGGTCTAGAAGGGTGGATGTCCCCGTGCGGGTGTGTAGCCGGGTGGGTGTTTTGATGACCTGGGTGAGATCGAGGGCAGCGACCTCATTGATATAAGGCGCAGCTGTTTTGGCCAACCAATTTATGTTAAAATTCCCCAATGTTATTTTTTCTTGTTTTGGGGGTAGGATGGTGAGGTGGGACATGATGGCTTGGAAGGCTAGTTTCTGGTCTCTGGCGGGGGGGGATAGGCCGTGGTGAGGAGGAGAAGGGAAGGGATGTAGACCTACCTAGAGTAATTTTTAGAGTGAGGGCCTGAGCCCTGGATGTTAGTACAGGCAGGGGGAGAAGGTGGCCAGTGAGGGAGTCCTTGAGGTAGGTAGCGCAGCCACCTCCTTGCTTTCCCATACAGTCGGCGCGATATGTATGTGCAGGAATAGATAATAAAACCTTTACCTGCCATTTAAATACAAATAGCAAGTTATGAAAATGGCAAAATGTTGTCATGTAGTTATGGACATTCTGCTATATTCAAAAATGTCTCACTATTTAGGCTGCTTACAAGTTTATTTTCACTCTGGCAATCAGCTGCAAAAACTACTGTAACATTTCTTATTGCCCTAGTGTTCTCTACTGTTAACATCAGGTGCAAAAGTGGCTGGCCTGTGTAATTTTTCTGAGACAGAAATATAATTATGCTGCTCACCTTTTTTACAAACTGTACTGGCGAAGAGTTGAAATGAGGACCAAAATTCTATTTTTGGTTCTATCATTTTAAACACTGATGAACACTTTTTCAACCTACTTAGAAAAACGGATTAAGTGCTCATGTATTATGTCAGTTACACTCTCAGGAAGGAAACTGCATCACAGCAAAATGCATTGCACAATACAAAAGCATATGGGGCTGGTAGTACAGCCTACAGGTTAGAGTAAGGAGCTATGAAGGAACGAACGTGGTACATCCAGCTGTTCGGGATTTGATTCCCACAACCTCTACTTGCATGCTGTGTGACTCTGAGCAAGTCACTTAACCTCCAGAGTGCTCTTGTGTCACCTCTGCAAACAGGAACTTGTGCCCAGTGGGTCTTACCTGGCTACCAAAGAAAATAAAAAAAATAAAACATTAAGACACTCGGCACAACAGACTATGACTGCAGCGGCTGAAAGGTCCTGCAGTGGACTTTCTCAAAGAGGAATACAAGGACAGATGAGAAGCAGCATTAAACCTGAATTCCTTCACTTTAGTTGAAATCCTGTTGGAGAGGTATGCTGTATAAAAAGAGATACAAGAAACTGAGGAATATGTAATACTGTTGGAATCTTCAGTGGAATTTAGGGACTTATATTCACATCTAAAGAGTCAAGTAGCTAACCATGAGAAGAAAGTGATTAGCAGGAAACAAAACAAATACCTATGTGAAATAACAGATTACTCAAAGAACACTGTATGTTAATGGGAAAAAATTACTAAATTCCCAGATGTGATGGTCTTTGTGGTGCTCTGATCTGATGATGATGGTGGAGTGAGTGGAACATCAAGGTCTGAATTAATGTGGATAGATGAAAGTTACCCAGACAAGGAGAGGCAGGAGTCATCCAAGAGATTCGATGCCCACAGGGCGTTTATTCAATACCAGTGGGTAGGGAGACACAGTCACATGAGAGGTAGGCAACACAATAATAGAGAGAACAGAACTGCTTTTATCTCACACTGCTGAAATAACTACCAGAAAATGTGTTGAGGTGCACCTCAGCCTATTGCCACTATATTCTAAGATTTCTTAGCAGTAAGCTGTATGTAAAACTACTACTAAACAGAAATCAGGTTATATTTACTACCCACAGTATCTAGATTTACTAGGACCACAGAATCTTAACAAAGTCCAACTGTCTGAAGTCTTTGTGTGCACTGTTGATCTCCGTTGGTAGCTACAAGAGAAGTAGAACAGAACTGTAGAACACTTGGACACAATTCCCAGCAAAGACCTAGTTAAGGCCACTGGGGTGGTGAGAGGTTTTGTAAACAGACCATAGGTTTCTCAGTAAAACCCACTCTTTCCAAGGCTGCCAGAAAGAAAAACCAGAGAAGCTGGTTCCTGGACAGAACCCACTTTTGGGTTGTCAGATTCAACACTGGATGCAAAGAATTCCTCGGCCAAAACCCCCTTCTAGGGCCGCCAAGGATGAAGAGGAACCAGGAGATGCGTGGTGACAAATCCAATGGAGGACTACCATGACCTGGACGATGCTGCAGCACTCCAAGGGCCAGCAAGACTTTGAAGGATCTGAGATGAAGATGGATCTCCAATGCAACCAAGAACCAGAAGGATCTGAAGTGAAGATGGTTGATTCTGAAAGAACGTCACAAGAAACTGGAACAAAACAACTAAATGGTGGACGCATCCCACACTGGGCTTTGACAGACTAAACTTGCAGCGAACGACTAGGGGATGCAGACCAGGTTCTTACAGGATATGCACACTCTTCTGCAGAGGGCGACTAACTTCGGGAAATCCAATCAGGAGCCAAATGAAACGACACTGGCATGGCGGTCGTGATGCGCTTGAACTTTGGTGAACGTAACTTCCAACTGCAGGACAGAAGACACTGCACGGCGGGTGCGACTTGTACAAACTGCGACAAACTCAACTTCAGCGAATGACATGGAGGAGTAGATGATCTGATGGTTGGACACTTTCTGGTGAAGAATGATGAGATGTCTCCTTCAGGTAGAGGCTGAATCTGGATACATAGAACAGCAGACCGCACCATGGAACATCAATGTGGCGGAAGATTGAGTCTGTTCCCATATGCTGGCAACACTGTAGCTAATAGGCACACTTTCTCACAATACCAAGAGAACTGTGTGATGACCAGGTAATTTGCCTGGAGAAGGGGCAAATTATCAATTTTGGGGCAATTATTTACTGGTGGGGCAATTGTTCAGATGCATGGGGAAATTGTTCGGATGCATGGGGCAATTGTTCAGATACCAGGGCAATTGTTCAGAAGCACAGGACAATTGTTCAGATGCATAGGGCAATTGTTCAGATACCAGGGCAATTGTTCAGATGCCAGGGGCAAATAACCACAATCCTATTGTCACAATGCAGTCTTGGTGCTTTTAGCAATAACACAATATTCCAGATGCTGGAGCAATAAACAGTTACATAAACAGTACAGTTAACAGTTCTTTCGCAGCATATTGTGAGCTAAGAACCCTTGACTGGACCCTTTTCTCACTTTAGGGCCTTCCTGGATAGGATCTGGCTACCCCTGAACACTTTGCTATGAATGCCCCAACTACTGGACTCGGATACCCTTGCTGCTAGACCAGCTGCCCTGAATACTAGAGGCCTAAATGCCCTAATTGCTATGGGCTGACTTGCCCTAACTTGCTAGGCCTGGGCTGCCCTCACTATCTCGGGGCTGGCTTGCCCTAACTTGCTAGGCCTGGGCTGCCCTTACTACCTTGGGGCTGGCTTGCCCTAACTTGCTAAGCCTGGGCTGGTTTGCCCAAACACTCTTGGCCGGGGCCCTTTATTACCATGGGCCTGGTGCCCTCTTAATTATCTCGGGCCTTGCGCCCCAATTACTATGGGCCTGGCGCCCTCTCTACTTTGGGCCTGCTGCCCTCCTTAAAATTATGGGCCTGGTGTATTGCTTTACTTTGAGTCTGTTGCCCACTTTACTTTGGGCCTGGTGCCCTCCTTTTAATTATGGGCCTGGCACCCTCTTTATTCTGGGCCTGTTGCCCTGCTATAAACTGGGTGCCTGGTGCCCTGCTTTACATTGGGCCTGGTGCCCTCTTTAAACTGATGGGCCTGGTGGCCCTCTTACCTCTGGGCCTGGTGCCCTGCACCCTCTTTATTCTGGGCCTGGTGGCCTGCTTAAAACTTGTGGGCCTGATGCCCTTCTAAATCTTTAAATGCTCCCTGAGCCTGCTGCCACTCTGTTTCAGTGGTCTAATCCCACCCTCTCATGAATATTCATAGGCCTTCTTCCATGGCTTTGCTTTACTAGCCCCTCCCCATGGGCATCGCTAGCCCCAAGATCAGTCACTGGCCCCTCCCCATGGGTGTCGCTAGCCCCACAACTATGAATGGCCCCCTTCTAGCAGGCCCTGGCTCCCCAACCCCACAATGGCGCAGAAGCGCTAAAACATTTTATTATTTAAAAATTTTCAACAGCTGGGCTGTCAGCACATCTCCTAATGCTGCCGCTTGACTCACCACCCCACTGAGGTGAAGAGAGCTGCAGTCAGGGAGGCGGGAGGTGCTCTGGCAGTGGGAGGGAGCTGCGCAGTTGGAGACAGGCAGCGCAAAGGACAGCAGGGGACCTCGGACTGCTGGCAGCTTCTTGGGCGAGATGCGGCTCTTCTCTGCCACCAACGGGGGACAGGAATTAAACTTTAAAACTAGGGCACAGAAAAATAACAAGCATTTGTCAATGCCGAATTTTGATTGCGTTGGTCTGTTGAGATTGCTCAACGCCCCTCTGTCACTCACTCAGTCTGTTTCTCCTGGAGCTGCAGGCTGCTGTTATGTACTGGGCTCCTGCCTGCATTGGCAGCTTTTTCTGCCACTAAGAAATCTGCAGCTGTCCCAACAGAGCTCTGTCGAGGTGGCTCACTCCCCCTCTCTCACTCACTCACTCATTGTGTTTCTCCTGGCACTGCAGGCTGCCCTTTTGTACTGGACTCCTGCCTACGCTGGCACCTTTTTCTGCCCACAAAGAAATCCGCAGCTGTCCTGACAGAGCTACGTTGAGGTCGCTCACTCCCCCATCTCAGTCACTCATTCTGTTTCTCCTGGCACTGCAGGCTGCCCTTTTGTACTGGGCTTCTGCCTCTGTTGGTGCCTTTTTCTGCCCACAAAGAAATCTGCAGCAGTCCCAACAAAGTTCCATTGAGCTCACTCACTCCCCTTCTCTCACTTGCTCATTCCGTTTCTGCCAGCGCTGCAGGTTACCCTTTTCTACTGGGCTGCTGCCTGCGTTGCCGAATTCTTCTGCCCACAAAGAAATTTGCAGCAGTTACAATAGAGCTCCGTTGAGCTCACTTCCCCCAACTCACTCACTCTGTTTCTGCCGGCGCTGCAAGCTGGTCTTTTGTACTGGGCTCTGCCTGCTTAGCCACATTTTTCAGCTGACAAAGAAATCCGCAGCAGTCACAATAGAGCTCCGTTGAGGTCACTCACTACCGCTCTATCACTGGCTTGTTCTGTTTCTCTTGGCGCTGCAGGTTGCGCTTTTGTACGGGGCTCCTGGCTGTGTTGGCACCTTTGTCTGTCCCCAAAGAAACCCTCAGCTGTCCCGACAGAGCTCCATTGAGGTTACTCAGTCTCTCTCTCTCTCACGCACTCATTCTGTTTGTCCTGGCGCTGCAAGCTGCCCTTTTGTACGGGGCTCCTGTCTGCACTGGCTCCTTTTTCTGCCCACAAAGACATCCATAGCAGTCCTTCTAGAGCTCCATTGAGCTCACTCAGTCCCCTTGTCTCACTTGCTCATATTGTTTTTCCCACCACTGCAGGCTGCCCTTTTGTACTAGGCCCCTGCCTGCATTGACGCCTTTTTCTGCCTACAAAGAAATCTGCAGCAGTCCTGACAGCACTCCGGTGAGTTGTCTCACTCCCCCTCCCTCACTCGCTCTCTCGTTCTGTTTTTCCTAGTGCTGCAGGCTGCCCTTTTGTACTGGCCTCTTACATTGGGGCTTTTTTCTGCCCACAAACAAATCTGCAGTAGTCCTGACAGAGCTCAGTTGAGCTCGGTCACTCCCCCCCCCCACTTGCTTGATCTTAATCTGTCCCAAATACTGATTTCCCACAGCAACCATGCAATTCTCCGGCAGGAGTGCAAAAACATATTTTAGCCAGGATGTGGAAAATGATAGCTGTACTGTTCATAAGGAGGTGTGAAAAAATGCCACTGTTGAAAATGTGGTGTAAAAATATTACAAATTTGCTAAGTTACAAGGGTGCGTGGAAACAGTTCAATGCACGCTTGTAACACAGTCATGTTATAGAGTTTTGTCACCAAATTTTCAACATAGGGATTTTAGGACCTCTGCTCATGAACACTGCCACTGTCATTGTCTTAATGCGTCCCGAACACTGATTTCCCACAGCGACCGTGTTATTCTGCGCTGGAACTGTGAAAACAATTTCAGTCAGGATGTGAAAAATGACATCTGTACTGTTCATAAGGAGGTGTGAAAAAATGCCACTGTTGAAAATCTGTTGTGACAATACTACAAATCTGCGAAGTTACAAGGGTGCATGGAAAGTGTGCAACGCACACTTGTAACACAGTCATTTGATGGGCTATCATCACCAAATTTTCAACATAGGCATTTTAGGACCTCTGCTCATGAACAGTAACACTGTCATTTTCTTAATCTGTCCCAAACATTGATTTCCCACAGTGACCGCCGTATTCTGCGCTGGAAGTGCAAAAACACATTTCAGCCAGGATGGGAAAAATGACAGCTATACTGTTGATAAGTAGGTGTGGGAAGATGGTAATGTTGAAAATCTGTAGTGAAAATATTACAAATTTGTGAAGTTACTAGCGTGCGTGCAAACTGCGCAACACACGCTCGTAACACAGTCATTTTATGGAGTATCATTACCAAATTTTCAACATAGGCATTTTAGGACATCTAGTCATGAACAGTGTCACTGTCATTTTTGTAATCTGTTCTGAGCATGTATTTCCCACAGTGACTGTGCTATTCTGCACTGGAAGTGCAAAAACACATTTTGGCCAGGATGTGAACAATGACAGCTATACTGTTCACAAGGAGGTGTGACAAAATGTCAATGTTAAAAATCTGGCATGAAAATATTGCAAATTCACAAATTTATGAGCGTGCGTAGCAGCTGCACAACGCACGCTCATAAAACAGTCATTTTTTGGATTTTTCTGCCAAATTTTACTAACATGTCTTTTGAAACCCACCTCATGAACACTAGCACTGTCATTTTGTTAATCAGCACCAAAAGGTGATTCCACACAGTGACCGCGAAATCACCTTTCGGGGCCGATTAATGCCATGACTGTTTGAGAATTCATGAGGAGGGGTCCCAAAAACCCCATGTTGAAAATTTGGTGTCAAAATTCCAAAAAATGACTGAGATATGCATTAAAGTTGAAAAAAACCCTATTTCTACCATTATACAGCTTACTGGCATTTCCTTAGTTCGCTGTCAGCTTTGAAGAGTGCAGACGTGTTCCCAGTCCACCGAAGATCATTGCGCCAGACTCCAGAGGTAAGTATGGGGTGGGGGGGCTGTGGGGAGGCAGGATGTGCAGTGGGTGGACGCAGGTTGGGGTTGGGGGCAGGGAGAGCGCCGAGGGACAGTTTCCTTTTTTTCAGGGAGAAAAAAGCAAAAGACATTGCAGGACCGTTTTTTACTTTACAGTGGCATGTGGCACACTGGGGTGGGCTCCCAGTATGTCACTGGAGGCTTTCTGTTTTGGGGGGATGCAGTAGCCAACGGGGGATTGGGCACCCCCATCGGCACACCACAAAAGGGGGGGTATCATTATGTCAACGGCGATTGGAAACCCCGCTGGCAGACAATAAAAGTGGGGAGGGGGTTTACCTAATGCCTATGGGGAGCGGGCTCCCCTGTCAGCGACAGAAACACGGGGGCACTGAAGCCAATGGGGATTGGGGCCCCCGTTGGCAAGTAAACACGGTGGTGGGGGTAATATTTTCTGTGAACATGGTGACAAACTGCCGCCATGTTCACAAACAATATCAGTATGCGAAGATCCCACTCTGCAATGACGGGTTGCTCCCTCATTGCAGCGAATGGCTTACGCTGCAATGACGAGGTGGCCCCTGATTGCAGCAGCTAAACTGTCACAAGTTGGTGGCAAGGTTCCAAACTAGAGCCAGCAGCAGCATGCCACGGCATTGGGGGAAGCGGGACAAGCCTTTGCAGGCTGTGGGGGCATTGGCCACAACAGTGCCGCACCTCCACAACCTGCTAGTGGAGAAAGCTGCCACAATATATTTCTTGTGCATGCGTGCAATCAGCATAAAAAATGGGGCTATATAGAGCCCACACCAACTGCTGGGGACTGAATTCTTTTATTTTCACCACCGGACTCGACCGCACAGCATACAGCAGCAACAGGAACAGCAGCAGGAATCTTCACTGGCTGGAGGAGGCACCAGGCAGAGTCAATCAGACAGCTTCCCCCTAAGCTCAGGTAAGCCCTGTTTCCGTTGCACTCCACAGGTCCTCACACTCCACAGTCCAGCATGATACTGACTCAAACAGCTAAAACTCTGTTTGAAAAAGCAGTTGGGGTTCTGATTCTGGAACCCTGAGCTCGCACCCACACAAACAGCCAGGAACTTGAACAGGGCACCAAGTGCTGGCCTGGAGCAGCAGTCCTAGCATGTGGGGTGCCCACTCTCTTGCTGCTTGCTCTGAGAGGGGAGTTGGAATGGAGCAGTCAGGCAGCAGAGAGGGACAGAATAAAAACTTTCTCTTTTTTTTTTTACCAAAACGTTGCACTGCCAGACAGTTTTCTGGGGTGTGTGTGAAACATTACACAGGGACTCCCACCACTAAAGCCCTCATGCTCCCTGTGACATGAACAGCCAGTTCTGAGTGCTGTATGATCATTTTTTGTAATATAAAAATGTGTATGGACTGTCTCCCATGATAAGTGCTGAAACAGTATGTGAGATCACACACACACACACACACACACACACACACACACACACACATTTTAGATACAAGGTGTTACCTGGAAGGCCTTAATCAGGAATCTCCTGTTTTTCTAAGTTAATTATAGCTTTAGCTGCTTAGAGGGAACTCAATATATTTTTATGACGTTTCAAGAGGGAAACCAGGTTTAGTACACTGGTGCAAAATCATAAAGATACCATGATGTTCTGGAAAGGGGAAGATGCTCATGAGATCAAAGAAATGTCATTTGAAAAAGGAAGTGAATTGTGCTGAGGATTACAGAATTTAATACTTTGAAAAGACATCATGCTTTTGTATATATATATATATATATATTCTGACAGGGAGGAGCTAGGTGACCTCATGCAAAAAGGTTGGCAAAGCCAGCTTTTAGACAATATTCTGTTTTACTTCAGAGACACTTTTATCTAGACTCTGAGAAATAAACACCTGTGAGCACTATGAGCAGGTATTTAGAGAGAGAGAGACAAAATCAAAGTATTGTAGTAGAAATTGCACTGTTAAAACCTGTTTTGTTTAAGTGATTTGTATGTTTTGTGATATAATAGTTCTGTATTTTATGTGTTACATATTTTGTATCTAATTTAGTAAAACTCTATTTTTAGAGCCTACTTGGTCTGTCTTTGATTTCTTTCCTTTTACAAGTGGAATACATATGGTTAAAGCAGACACAGTACATAAGCTTGAATGGTGATACCAAACTGGAAAAAGGTAAGCATTTTAAATGTGAGGTCTTTTATTACAGTTTTTAAGGGTTCATTTCTACAGACGTGGTTAGGTGCCTGTAGGCAAAGATATCTGGCCCCCCATAGACAGAATTATCTGAGCCTGTAAATTGGGTACACTAATAAGAGGTTCACAGTTTGAATCCCTCCAAGACTTGAGACCAAAGGTTGATTCGAATCCACAAAAACAGACAAGAGGGTTACCTTGTTCTGTTAACTGTTCACAAGACTGCACTCGGAGGTTTGCACTTTGGGAGTAGAGGGCTAACCTGCTGAGTGGGTTTGTGACACTGAGGATTACAGAATTTTATACTTTGAAAAGACATCCTGTTTTTGTATAGATATTTTATATATATATATATATATATATATATATATATATATATATATATATATATTCTGACAAGGAGGAGCTAGGTGACCTCATGCAAAGAGGTTGGCAAAGCCAGCTTTTAGACAATATTCTGTTTTACTTCAGACACTTTTATCTAGACTCTGAGAAAGAAACACCTGTGAGCACTTTGAGCAGGTATTTAGAGAGAGAGAGACAAAATCGAAGTATTGTAGTAGGAATTGGACTGTTAAAACCTGTTTTGTTTAAGTGATTTGTATGTTTTGTGATATAATAGTTCTGTATTTTATGTGTTACATATTTTTTATCTAATTTAGTAAAACTCTGTTTTTAGAGCCTACTTGGTCTGTCTTTGATTTCTTTCCTTTTACAAGTGGAATATATATGGTTAAAGCAGACACAGTACATAAGCTTGAATGGTGATACCAAACTGGAAAAAGGGAAGCGTTTTAAATCTGAGGTCTTTTATTACAGTTTTTAAGGGTTCATTTCTGTACACCTGGTTAGGTGCTCATAGGCAAAGATACCTGGCCCCCCAAAGATAGAATTATCTGAGCCTGTGTATTGGGTACATTCACAAGAGGTTCATAGTTTGAATCCCTTCAAGATTTGAGACCAAAGGTTGATTCGAATCCACAAAAATAGACAAGAGGGTTACCTTGTTCTGTTAACTGTTCACAAGACTGCGCTCAGAGGTTGGCACTTTGGGAGTAGATGGCTGACATGCTGAGTGGGTTTGTGACACTCCCAACTCAAAGGGTTCCCGGGCATCATAAACCCCCGACTCTTTTCTGTGATGCCCCCTCTTATTCTAACCAGGGGTGCAACCAGGGATTTCAGATCTGCACACCAAGTGGACTCACTGCTACCCCCCCCTTGTTAGGGTGAGCTACCCCCCTGTAGCCAGACAAATACAAATGTACACCAGGACCATGTTTGTTACCTCATTTGGCACAATAAATACAACTTTTGTGTCTCATGACAGTGGTTGTTGCCATGCATGGGTAAATACAAATGCCATGCATTGTTCCCTAAGACACCCACGTACCAGCCCAGAGCCTGTAAAGTTGTATTGTCTTTGGGATGCAAAGAGAGTATTAGTGACCAGTTCTTCTAGTTTTGACTCCTAGAATAAAATTATAGAAAGGTTCAACATTTTCTTTGTTAGTTTTCATTGAAAAAGGAAGCAGTTCAGAGCCTATTTGCTACCCCCCTTAAATAAAATTGCACACCATGGAGTGCTTGGAGTATGCCTGCCTACACCCATGATTCTAACCCCTTACTTTGGGGCATTACATAGAGCTCAATCTGTAAGTTGTAACAATAGGAAAACTAATAGAGGGAGACTAATAACTTGCTCCCTACTGACTTCTACAAAGTGGAACTACAAATTTAACACAACAAAAGAAGGCTGATTTTTCAGAACAAACAAAGATAGTGGTGAGAGAAAAAGGCCTTCAAATGGGTACTATCCCAAAGAAAACCAGCCAAAGTAGACACAACATGAGGAGGGGTGGGAAAGGTGGCAAACAAAATCATCATCAGTAGCAGCAGCAGCACAGAGACCACAACTTGAAGAACAAAAACAAGTGTTAACTATTCCAAGTATACCCCTCACAGAAGCTTAGCTTTCCACATTATGTAAAGGTTTGACCTTTGTATCACACCTGCCGATTGACTGCTGTGCTCTATTACTGAACTTACAAAAACATTTTGGAAAATTCACTTTGAAAAATGTAACTCAAGATCAAGGAGAGTGGAGTTCCTGGGCAATACCACACAGCCCAGTTTAACACCTGCAATAATCACAACTATAAACAGTGTGGATGTACACTGTGGGAATGATTCAGGCTATGTATGGAGGACTCATGGAATGAGCCAATCAGGCAAGTGCTCAATAACAATGAATGGGATCTGGAGCTGGCTTTGGGATTGTTCGATGATCTGGAATCAAACGGCCACATGGAAAGCATGGTTTTGCAAGGCTTTGTAGCTAAGAGGAAAACATTTCTACCTTCTGTCCCACAAAGTCCCTCTCACTGGCTATCATTACTTTTGAGAACCTAGCCCTCAAAGAGGTTGATAGAATTTTCATTGAACACCGGAACTACAGTGGACAATACAACCTAACAAAGGATCAGACTGAAGCACTGAAAGAACTATAAAAATGGACACCCTCAAGATTAAATCCATGGACAAAGGGGGCCAGACACAATATTATGTCCAAGAAGCAATGCAAAATCTGGAACGTTATTGGTGTCTCACTTCTGACCCTACAATATCTTTCAAGAACCAAACGGATGTGTTTCTGATAAGAGCACTTCGCACAGGTGCAATTTATCAAAAGGAGTTTTGTTTTGTTCAACAAAACAAAAACTACCATAGCCAGCCCAGTGGTATAGAGGGTTAAGGCATATAATGCCTTACCTCCTGCCTTGCAGGCGACATGTGTTTGTGAACAAGCACAGGCTGCTGGAGGTCGGCAGGGTGGGAGTGGACTAAGCATCCCAGGGACTGCTCTTCTCTTCTGGGCGAGGGGTGGCCAGTCATATTGGCCTTTGACTGCCATGGGGTGGAGGCCCAGTAGTAGTGCAGGCAATGAGCAACTTGATGGGCAGGACCACAGATCTGCAGGGCATACACACTTCTATGTACTTGTCCTGTCATGAAAGCTAGGGCAGGGGTGGAAAGAAAAGTGAAAATAGGAATCTGAGGGCATGTAGCCATCTGCATATGTACACTGAGAGGGAGGACAGCCCCCCCCCGGCCCCACCACGGTGGCAAAGCCTTCGGGAACTTGCTACAAACTAGGTCTGGGGGAGGTGGGTGTCGGCCAAAGGGAGGTGGGGACAGGAGCTGACACAGCTAGCCTAAGAAGTAAAAAGCTGTTTAAAAAAAAATACAGAACCAATATGTTATATGTAAGCCCCCCAATTTGGGGTTACCTGCATGATACTATGGGTCTTCCAACCTCCTGCTGGCATCCATGCAGTGGCTGTGGTGGGGATAGTGCATGGTCACCCCCAGCTGCTCTGTGGCCATCAAGAATTTCGGGACCTCGACCCATGTGCAGATTAGGGCTGAGGTCCGATTACTGGTTCTGTGACTCTGGGTGCACTTTGAGTCCTGAAGCGGTCCCAGTGTGGCCGAGAAAGCTGGGAGTGCAAAGTAAATTGAAAGTGGTGGCCACACCCCTACTGAGCATGTGCTGCCACCAGGGCTGAAAATGTTAAGGAGCCACTGCTCCATTTTAGGGTCAGCCATGCGCCCAAGTGAGAAATGTGTATCCCTGGCTCCAGGGAATTCAGAGGAGATGCAGAAGAAATGCAGTATTGAACAGAAAGCTTCTGGTTGCTGGGGGGAGTGTAATCTGTCCTTATTAGGGCCAAAGTCACCTGGTAAAATAATTGGTAAAAAAAAAAAGACATAGAAATTGAGGGCCAAACTGTTTAGGGCCCTTGCCAAGACAAAATGTCAGCCCCCATGAAGAACTACAGAATGGGGGCTACTGGGTAAAATAAAGAGCCAGCACTGAGTTCACTCAGGAAATGGCAGCCAATCACAGGGAGGTTATAAATATAACTTTTTTGCCACCAGAAGGGGGGGTCATCAAGAGGAGCTGCAGTGTGGCTATGAGGAGAGAGACTATGTTGGCTGCTGAGCTCAGTTCTCGGAAGTTTTGCCTAGCTGCTTCTGGACCTCGACTCTACCGAAAAATTACTAAGTTGTGTGCAGGAGGAATATCTGCGGAGTCATTTGGTGAAAGTGTAAAATTGCTCCCTATCAGTCCCAGCAGTTGGACAGTATTTCTGAACTGGGAAAATAGTTGGACTACAGATACTGATTGAGCTACTGTGCCCCCTTGGTGGAAAAACTGTTTTAGTGAAGGGAACATTCAGCCAGGAAAGAGACTATAAATGCAGTGGCAAGCATCTGTGACAGGACCTAGCACTGCATGTGGAGACATCTCCTAAGGGAGGGGCCGTGAGGTGACGGACTGTGTAAGCCCAGCTGCCCTGCATAGGTCCTGTAAGTTGACCAGAAGTGCAACAGAGGGGTTTGGAGAACCTCATCCATCCTTGCTCCCTGGACTGAAGAAGAAGAATCTGATCAGTGTGGAAGAATGTTGAGAGGACTGCCTGATTGAAGTCTATATATAAAGGCCCATCGGGTGAAGCTGGCAAGGCCAGGCAGGTGAAGATCATTATGCCTCAATTTATGTCCTGTTTCAAGGCTTTCAACCTGTGGTGTACCACCAATGGAAACCCTCCATGGTACCATGCAACTCAGCCAGCTGCAAGCCCTTGTGTGAACTGCAAAAACTGTGAGTACCCTGAGCTGTGGCTCTGGGGAGTCTATTAGTTAGTTAGTTAGCCAACAAGATTCAGGGGGGTAATTTCTAAACCGGATGGTGTATAATGTCAAAGTTTGGCAAGACCAAGAGTTCAAGTTTGAAAGTGTGTTCAGTGTTTCATTTGGGCCCCAACAAAAGAACCCAGGCTTGCATCACCATCCGGTGAGGTACCCACCATATAGGGACATTTCTGGGTGCACCCAGTGTGGGAGGAGGGGTGGCTCCAGGGAAGTGTTGTCTGGGTAAAGTGTTGGGGCATCTGGTCTTCTCTGTTTTCCCCCTTACCTCAATAAATAGTCATTGTTTGCATTTCAGCCACTGCTGCTGTGTTTTATTGAAATAGTGCTGCTGGGGGTGAGGGTTGTTACTGTGTTGGAAACTGCTATTGGGTGTGGGAAAAGTATTCAGGGGGGCAACTTACTAATTTTCCTGGGGGGTGGTAACCTGTCCTTTCTCCACAGGTGTTCTCTGCCATTTCCCCCAGATGGAAGCGCCACGCCACATCTACTGCTACTGTGGAACCCAGGCCGGCCCCCTCGGAGGTGTGTTCTTAGTTGCCCCAAGGGCCCCATTGTAGCCTAGGTGAGTCAAAGGGCTGTTACAAATACATTGCTTGAAGTACACAAGGACCTCCTAAGACTGCCTGGTAGACCCATTTTTTCAAGTATAGGCTCATTTACTGAAAACCTGGTGAGTTCTGTAGATTCCTTTTTACAGGCTCTAGTAGTACAAATACCATCTTATTTAAGATAAGAATTGATTGTGAACTATGCTGACTAATAATGCTGTATTCTTCTACATATTGTGTCTGTTGCTGCTTTCTAAATGTATAACGTATAAATCACTGCTTTATGTCTCTCTGTAATTAACCCTGAGTCGCCCCTGAAAAAAGGGACCATCCGGTCTCAGTGGGCCTACCCGGTTAACAAATTTAATTACATAAATAAATAAATACCATGGCAGTCCTGGAGGCCTTTGAGTCACAAAAATGGAATACTAGTCACAACAGGTTCACTATTGATGTGACGTCCTTATATACTAGTATCAAACATAATTTGGGGTTGAATGCTGTCTGTTATTTCAAGGATATGTTTCAGACAGAGGCCATAATTTTTCTTGGTTTTGTTCTTGAGGATCTTAATTTGATCCTGACAACAAATAATTTCACTTTCAATGGGCCCTATTCACAAATGGGTGAGTAATATGCGCTGGAGGTGCGTTACCTGCCCGCAGAGTTCCGCACCTGCAGACAGGTGTGCACCGGCCAGTATTCACTACCTGCCACCACTTGTCTGTGGCCCCACCCCCCAGTGCACAGACATGCAGAAGACATTTCCACAGACTGGGCGTGCATCCAATGGGTTGCCCGGACATGGTCTGAGAATGGATCCCTTGTGCCACAGGGCATGGAAAACAGCAGAGGGCATGATGTGTGCTGCCAGCTTGGGGAAGGTGGGTGCCCAGTCAGCTGCCCCAGACCTCCTTGATAACCCATGGGCTGGGGTGGCATGTGGGAGGTCTGCAGTGCCCCCACGTCAGTGCCACTACCATCGGCAGCATCTGGAGAGGAGTGTATCCCTTACAGCTGGGAGTTACCCAGTGTAAGGTGTGCCTCTGTTCCCAGCACTCCGCACCTTTATGAATGGCATGGATTGCGGGCACACTCCTGACATGCCCTCCATCTGCCCTTGGGGCATTGCTGTCCGTGAGGCTGGGGGATCGGGTACAAAGGGGCTGCATGCCCCAATTGGTGAATTCGGCACAGGTGGCACAATGGGTGTGGAGTAGCTATGCACCACAGATACGCTTCACCTAGCCACTTTTCACAATAGTGCGTAGGGCCCAATAAGGATTTCTATCTACAGATGTGTGGTACAGCTATGAGGTCATGGATAGCACCCTCCTACACCAACCTGTATATTAGTTGATGGGAAGAGGTTGCCATCTACAACCCCTGTAGCAACCCATTTGCTGACAGGATTCATTATTGGGATCATTTCATGGACGATATTGTTTGCATTTTGGAAGGCACTGAAATAAAGGCAGAGGCTTTTGAAAGTTAATTAAATGACAATGAATTTAATGTAAGAATTACACACTCCTTCAATCTTCCTGAGGTCATTTTCTTGGACCATAAGTTAAGGGCTATGGACAGTTGTGAAATTATCACAAAGTCAAGGATGAAGATTTTCAGTGTTTACCAGAAAGTCTGGTAAAATTTTGGAATCTGGTCTTTCTTTACACTGGTAAGAACAAGGCATTTCATGTAAGTTGCCATTTTTCTTTTTACTAGATCAGTGAATCTTTGAAAAAAAATTGTTCTATAAATTCTTTCCCGTGCTGTTTTTATTTTGCTTTATTTAATTTGATGTATACTTAGCCTTCTTTTATTCTGAAAATTTTGTAAACATACTGAAAGGGTACAGGGATGGAACACTAGTAAAAACTGATTTTGACGTTGCAGTTTTTTCCATCTGCAAAATAGAAGTTGCCCTTTATCAATCACGGTAAACCACTGTCCCTGCACAAAGTGCTTCAGAAAGCCAATAGTAGGCAATTCCCTTTTCAGGTTTAACAGCTCTCATCCCTTCCACTTTAAGAAAGGAATACCACATGAACAATTTCTTTTACTATGTCAAAACTGTTTAGACTTACAGACTTCTGACAGACAGACTGCAGAGCAGGGCCATAGGTTCCTTGTGAGAGGGTATGGGCTATAATTGATTAGGGAGGCACGAGATAAGGGCTGAAGTAAAGGCAGGAGTAATCTTCTTCAAACTAATAATGTGAGTCAAAATGATGGGATAATCAGCTATGTAACAGAATTTAATTCAGTTACCTCTAAAATCACAGGAACACTTAAAAGGTTTTGGAGTGTTCTGAAAACAGATAAAGATCTGAGGGAGGAAATGGGAGAGTAGCTGAGAGTTGTGTATCAAAAGGGAAACAATGTTAAGGACTTAGTTATCCAGAGCTATTTGAAGCCCACACAGTACAGATAAATCTGCTTATACTACTGACAAGCTTCCATAGATGTGGAGCCAGTAATGTGTGCTGTTACTCTTCACACGGTACCCAATTCACTAGTTTCATAAATGCTAAAGTTACCAAGTCAGGAGTCTCATTACTTGTCATACTACTTTTGTTATCTATGCAGTCTGGTGTGATTGCCCATAGCTCTATGCAGGGTGTACAGTTAACTCTATGAAGGAATGCATCCAAGAGCATGCCCGCTGTATCCTCAGTGGGAAATGTGAGACACCAGTAGGCACACTTTGGCATAGAATACATGCTTCAAGGTTGGAAACATTTCATTTCATTTCATGGGTATTCACTATGTTTATGAGTATCCTCAGGGAGAAGATAGGGTCAGGTTCACCCTGCAAAGGGAAAGTAAGCTCATATACAAGTTAGATGCTTTGATCCCTTGTGGGTTAAATGAAAATTGGGATATTGTTCCATTTTTGTAAATGATCTCGTTACTGCTTTTAGATAAACTGTGCAATAGATCGTAATCTGGACTAACATGCTATATAAAAAAAATGTGCTGCGGAGCATGTGGGCTAAAAACAAAACTAAAAGGTAGTATTAAACGCACACTGAAAACAGAAAAAGCATTAGAATCAATGTTTTGGCCATAGGTCTTCTTCATGAATTATCTAAAAGAGAAAAAAAAGGCAAAGTTAGGTGGATATAATATAATATGTTACTGTACATATTTTCCTTCTTTCTTCTATTTTCTGTTGTTTTGCAGAGATGCTGGAATAATTTATGCCGAAGGACCATTTGGGCACCTTTCATAATTTCAGGAAAATTATTAATTTAAATATATACATACATTTTAATATTAGTCATGAATACATTTACTATATCACCTTTATTGAATTTTTCTAAGTCTTTAAATATTCACTATTTACTATTTATTACACTTGGGGTGTCTTTTGTTACTGTATTTTGTATTAGTTCTTATATTATTGTATTTGTTCTACACTTCAATAATGTTGTTATGTATGCAGGGGCTCGAGTTGTTTACGAACATACAAACCTACAAAACACCAGCAGAAACAGGCCCAAAGGTCTATCGAGTCTGCTCGATTGTGCAGCTAGCCCCTCAAACTATAATTCTAATTTATAAAGGTACTGTATACATTTTACCTGAGCCCCTGCCTCCTTGATGAAGGATCCCTGTTAGATCCAAAGAACTGTTTTTTTTTTTTCCCTCATTGCCACAATAAACTTTCTGCTACTGAGCAGTACTGGTTGAAAGTCTTCCTGTTTAGCATTCCTGCTTTGTCCAGTACCTCTGGGAATCCCAAGCTCTTAGACAATACTTGCCAACCGTGATGATAATAGAGAATGTGATGACTTGAAATTCAAGCTGGCTTTCCAAAGTGGTGCAGTCGTGTACAGCTGATACCTGCAGTTAATTTTATTTTTAATTTTTTATATTGTTTGTAAACAGGCGGACCCTTCTTTAGAGGGAGAAAAACACTGAGTGGCAGATCACACAATAACCAAGGAATGAATAAAAGCCATCTTGGTCCCAGAATTCCGATCATGGTAGGCCAAGAGGGTAGTCAGGAATTTCAGATTTGTATACACTTTCTTCAACTGCTGCCCCCAACCCCTTGTTACCCTGTTATGTGTGGTCATGTATCACTGTGTATGGATTTAAAAAAATCATATTTCTGCCAGAAAATGTCTAATCCAAACTTCTCAAATAGTTTGTGCACTTATATCTATGCTGTAACTAACAGAAGAGTAAGCAGATGCAGACATTGTTCAGTGGTCAAAATCAAACATAGCAGTAGTTTCCACTGCAGATTGCAATAATGGTTAGAAAAAGGCACATGGGTAGGGGCACATACAAAATCAATCTGTACACATGTATGGACAGTGAGAGTACATGCTTCCACCCTTGGACTGGGCCTGTGGGGTGAAGGATGTGTCTCCCGTTTGAACCAGATTACAAGATGATATTTATGAACAAATTAAAAAGACAACAGGCATGTGGGCAGACTGGCCTTAGCCTGTGGTTGCTGTACAGAGGCAGCAACCCTGAGGGGGAAGTTTGACAGAAAAAGAAAGTGCTGAAGTGTTCACGTGGCTGCTTTTAGAAACAGCACCAGCAGCAGGAGGAAGGTGCTGGTTTCCGGGCAGGTTACTGCATGAATGCCAAGAACAGGAGAGACACAATACTGAAAATAAGAATAAAAGATTGCGTTCATTTCAGGGTTGATTCATTGTTATGTTAAGTGATTGTGCAATGACAAAATAAATTTCCAGTCATTGTTTTGTTAAGTAACAGAATATTACCAGCCATTTCTCCTTTGCTTTCAATGGAAGTCTCTAAAAAGAAAAACAAGTGGCACACATGACTGTCAAAATGGAGATTCTTCTGAAATTGTCCTTCTTCATAAAACACATTTCCTGCTGGTGGCAGCTGGTGAGGATATGGTTCTGCTGGGCTTTCACAGTGTAGACCCTCAAACCAGTTTGTGTAACTGTATTTTGCTTGACAATATATTGTTCTGTATCTTGGAAGGTTAAAAGTTAATAAAGTTTAATTATTAAAAAAAAATGCAAGAAGCATTAGAGGCTTGAGATTAAGGTCCCAATCTACAAAAGTCCCCTGGCATTTCTATGTGTTCAGAGGACCAGGAGAAGCCAGAGAGTGCCCCATTATACATGCAGAGCACATGAAGGGCACTCAGTGGTATCCACAGTATTGGACGTGCACCCTTTCTGCACCTGATCCTGAGACACCCACTCATGTAGATGGGTATCTACCTGAGTTAGGTGGTGAGG
Source organism: Neoceratodus forsteri (assembly GCA_016271365.2). Lineage (NCBI taxonomy): Eukaryota > Metazoa > Chordata > Ceratodontiformes > Ceratodontidae > Neoceratodus > Neoceratodus forsteri. The sequence continues at coordinate 828,473,424 of CM028136.1, forward strand.
TGCATCCATACAGTAACTAAAAGAGTTACCCTGACTGGGATGGCACCCAGTGACCAGCAGTGTTAGTCAACTCAGAGGCTGCCATAATAATGTCCCAGTGTGCAGGTTCCCGGCAGCACCATCAGCCCTCCGAGTTAGCAGGGAGTGCTGGAGCCATATCTTTAAATTATTTATATTTAATGAATCATAAAGTATGTGCACAGCAGTTCTTTGAGGACTTCCATAACCCACTTTTCCCTGCTCCATGCAGAGCAGGAGATCCATGCTGGTGGTAAAACAAGCATTCAATTAGATGCCCACAACTGTGGCTTGATCCACACCCCCAGCCTCTGGTTGCCATACTTTGGGTGGGATTGGTGAAGAGAGGCTGAGGGCTGTGAATCTGCCTCTTGCATGCTATTCCCTTAATGCAATGTTATTCTATCTTCAGACCCCCCAATAATATTTTAAAAATCAAGCCCAAAATTAATAGTATTGCTCTGCTTTTGAGTACCAATTTTTACTGCAGAATGCTATTTCATTAGTGCAAAGCTCCACAGCATGAATATGCATATTTGGGTTTATTCAGAAGCCCCCCCCAAAAAAAGAAAGATTTAAAAATCAAGCTCAAAATTAAAGGAAAGCTACTGTACATGCAAAAATTGTAAAAACACATATGTTGTGCTTTGTTTTTTTCTTTCTCAGATGATCATGTTGAGCATTGGGTTTTTCTTTCTCTGATGATCCCTAGTGTTCTGTTATCTTCTGTTACCTGTGTCTGTAGCAGGATTTTGTGGGTTTTTTTGTTTACTTTTCTGTGCAAGTTGTATGGCCCCAGGGGTAGCCATTCAGGCTTCTTTTATTGTCTTTGATCTGTTGAAATTTTCCCAGAATGCCTCTGGGAATTATGTGAATTAAACCTTGCATTAAAACTAGTAGCCAAGGATCCTAGTTATAATCTAGTCACACTATTTAACTGCAACTGCTCGTGAAAGTTAACTGCTTTGAAAAAAGTGTTTGCCCCTCCCTCCTTGGCTGAAGTCAGATTTTTCTAAGCGCTAGCTGTTGTTACACTGGATGTGTAGTCATTTTCTTTGTAAAGTGCAGTCACTGAGTGATAATAAAGCCAATACATCTTTGAAGGACGTAGGGCTAATTTACATAATTCCCAGAGGCATTCTGGGAAAATTCCAAAAAATTGAAGTCAATAAAAGAAGCTTGAATGGCTACCCCAAGGGGCCATTAACTGACAAGGAAAAGCAAAAAAAAACTTTGTCACAGACACATGGAATAGAATGCCAGGGACCATCAGAAAAACCAAAATACAATGCATAACATCTGTTTTTATAATTTTTGCATGTAGTTTTCCTTTAACGATATTCCTCTGCATTTTGAATACCACTTTTTACTGCAAAATACCAAAACTCATTTGCGGTTGTTCTGCTGGGATTTCCCTTTTTTTGTCAACTGATAGTGTAGTTGCAAGGATGGACAGTGTAGTTGTACAGACTGTCCACAAGTGGTTCTACTAATAATGGGCTAGACTACCCCCCTGAACCAACCAGTGCCTCCACCTTACCCACATTATTGATTATGGACCCCCCACACTCAGACAAACATGTGTGTCCCACTATTTTCCTCACCTAGTCCTCAGACACCCCTTTTATCCAGTACCTTGCAATTTATTATTTCAACAATCCAATTCAGCACAAAGGTTCTTGTCCCTCTTCACCTCACCTCCAGACACGAATGCCAGTATCTTGCCCCAGTAGTGTTTTGCTTGACAGGGTGAGATTGCCATCATTTGGGCCCTGTGGTGAGACTCAAAGAGCAAGGGCTTTTGGGCTGCATCAGACTGTTGTACTAATTAACTAAAAGGTACTGGGTGGCAAAAATGGTGTGTGTGAGCAGGGTGCCAGGGTCTAGATGGGTGGGGGAAGGGTTGCTAAAGTCAATAACATGGATGAGACAGAATTACTAGAAGTCAGTTGATTGGGTGGTGTAGGAGGATGGACTACAACACTATGCAATGCACTAACAATCCCAAAGAACTGGGCAGAATGCAAGAATGCTGGATAGAATGCCAAAATGAGGAAAAAGTATTTTTTATTTTCTATCCCTGAAAATGTTCACACTTTTCAACATTTGTTCAATGTACTAATTAGCAAATATTCTTTAAATACTTAATATATATGCTAATTTAATAATTTATAGATCCAAATGGAGAGAGTACTTTATTTATTCTCTGCATTTTACATGATCAACACACTTAAAGAAGCAAGCACAACAACTGGGGGTATGTGGGGGGAATGTCCCCCTTAAAATGTTTTATCTAAGTCCAAAAATATTGTCAATGCATTTTTCCAATCCTGCAATTGTTCAACATTCCGACACCAGTACTTTTTACGTGGTTGCTGTTATAGAAGACGTTTTGACAGACTGGGTATGCTTTCCCTGGGAAAAAAAGATTAAGTGGAGATGGTATTTCACTTTCTTTAATGTTCAAAGGATTGGATAAGGTGGCTCTGGATAAAACATTTCAGTTTATTCAGGAGAGAACTAGAGGTTGCACCTTTTGTTAAAGGTAGGGAGACAGAGCTTGGGGTATTGTGAGAAAGTTTTTTTCACCAAGAAACAACGTGGGAAATGTGTAACAATGTCCAAAGTGAAAAGTTACACGTGGGTATTGTTACATCTTTTAAACTCATACTGGACCAGCCTCATAAGGAGAATGACATTGCTGGGTGCAGCATTTAATGGACTGCGGAAAGGAGGGTTCCCAAAGGTTTCCAGTACAGTATGTCCCATATCTGAATGGTGCAGTTGTCTGATTGGCAGGAAACAAACACAAAAGACCCACAAGCCTGGATCTTCAGACATCTAGATGTAGCACTTGTGACAATTGCATTACCACATTTGCATCTGTGCAAACGTGCCAGCATGTTTGCATGCAGTTTTCAAACATTCTGATACATTTACGACACGTTGCACAAGTCAAAGGCTGAAAAATGAAAAATGTATCAATTTTGGTTCACAATGTGCCTTATTTTTGGTAAGAAGCTAGACCATCTTTTCTGTAATCTATCCATACCTCTCAACTGTACAGCATTACGAGGAACATTCCTTATTTTACTTCACAAAAGCTGCCTGTTCCACATTGTGAGGACCCGTCCCACATTCAGTATTAACATTTTAAAGCAAAAATCTATAGTAAATGATGCAGAAATATATTATTCAATTGATAACAGACTTTCTGAACATAAATGCAAACATTTTAACAGTGTTCTGAGCCTTCTAGGTAAAGATTTGATTAAGTGTTCCACATTTTGCTCATTTGTTCCACATTTTGAGAGTCAATGTTCCACATTTGGGGGACAAAAGGTTGAGAGGTATGGCTCTATCAGTCTTGTTACAACATGTACCATAAGTGCAGCCAAATCATGCCACAACTGGATTCAAATCCAGCTCTATGGCCCCCAAATCGAAATGGTTAGTGCTGCGCTAACGAGGGATAGTGCAGGCTGATGGGAAGGAGTGCTTACAGTGGCCATCACAGCGCAATTGCACAGAATATAAGTACTTCACTCATGCAAATGAGAGACTAAATTTGCCAATGGGCAACTTCTTCATCCCTTACCACCAAGTGAGCTGTCTAGGATCATCTGTGTCAAAATTAGTCCTAGATGCAGACTGGAACTCAAGCTGGGCCACTGAGTTGTGGCGTGGTGGGCAAGATTAGTTGCAGATTGGATCTCCATCCCCAGCAAGACACCTATGTTCAGCTTTGACAATGCTGGTCAAATTCCTGGAGCTGTGAGTCAGAATATGATCTAGTTCACAACTGGTTCACCGATATTTAGTGTACAGAAAGCAGAACACAAGTCAATAGTAGGGATGTGCATTCTCTAAAGATTTATTATTGATTAGCATGAATAATAAGGTATTCAGTACATGGATCTGAATATGTTCCCCCATTCATGTGTATTCAGGGATAACTGTTTTGAGATAATAATAATAATATACTGTATTTATTTATTATGCGCCTTTCAATTGTCAAGGTGCATTACAAAACTTAAAACAACAGATAAAACAGCAATAATAAATACACAGTAAAATCCAAGAATTAACCTTATTAGTCACAGTCTACCCTGCTCCATAAATAGGTCTTCAATGCCTGTTTAAACCCCCCCCCCATGGTCACACACTCCCGAAGCCGACGGGGTACAGAATTCCAAAGGGCTGGGGCCACGTACATAAATTCACGGGCCCCTGAAGATTTTAAAACTACCCTTGGAATCTCTAGCAACTCCTCGTCTGCCAAATGGAGTGATCACTTGGGGCAGTAAGGAAACAGGAGCTCTTTCAGGTAGTCCAGGCCAAGGTCATGTAGGGCTTTATAAGTCAGTAATCCGTCTTTGAAGGTGATCTGCCACTGAACTGGCAGCCAGTGCAGTTTGTGCAGTGCCGGTGTGATATGGGAAGTCCGAGGAGTCCCCATCAACAATCAGGCCACAGCATTCTGCACCAGCTGCAGGCTGCAGATATCAAACCCCAGAAGCCCAAAATAAAGGGAGTTGCAATAATCAAGGCATGAGGTCACAAAGGCGTGGATCAGTGTGGGAAGATTACTGGACAGAACAAGGTGCTTGATCCTAGCGATGTTCTTCAGTTGGTAAAAGGATAACCTAATGACAGCCGGCACCTGAGATCGTAGTGTCAGCCTGTCATCGAGTATCATCCCTAGATCCTTCACCTATTCAGAGACTAGAAGCTGGGAACCCCTCAGGAAAATCCCCGTGGGTTGACCAGCCCTCGACCCCCCTATCCAGCGACCTGGATCCACAACCATCACCTCAGTCTTCCCTGGGTTCAACCTCAACCAGCTGGAATTCATCCAATCCTGGATTTCAGAGAGGCAGTTAATAAATATCAAGAGTGCTACATCCTGGTCAGGTGCAAGAGACAAGTAGAGCTGGGTATCATCAGCATAGCAGTGAAACCTCAGCCCATAACGTCTTACGATGTCTCCGAAGGGCAGCATATACACCACAAACAACATGGGGGACAGCACAGAGCCCTGAGGGACCCCACATGACAGAGAGAGAGAGGGTCGGAGGGAATAAATCCCCGACACCACCCTCTGAGTTCTGCCAGTGAGGGAGGACCTAAACCATCTGAGGACTGAACTAGTCAGATACTAGAAACACATGGTGGCCAGGGTTAGTCTTACCCATTCACAGACATTTCCTCCCTCCCTCCCTCCCTCCCTCCAGGTCCTCACCCAGTCTCCCATAAACACATTTTTTAAATGTTGGGCTTCTGGCACTATGCCAGAAAGCAACCATGATGTTTAACAACTCCTCCTCCCTAGCCCAACCCCCTCTACCGAAAATATAAATAATTGAGGTTTGGCTGCCATAATCATCTGATCTGTAGCCTTGTTTACATGGTCACATTTGGACTGGAGTAACATGAGCGATCGGGTTGCTCCAGTGCAAATGTAACTATGCAGGCAGACACTTGATCATGGTAAGCCACTCACTAACATGCTCCCAGATTCTCTAACAAGCTGGGAACACTGAGCATAGCAATTGGCTTACAGCGACTTCCACAGCTGTATGGACTGTGTGCGCTGCTGCAACCCGTTTAGTGGCTCATGATTCCTTGAGCTGCCATGCGGCTCCCCCGACAAACTGCCCCTCACCAGCACAGATTAGAGTGATTCAGAGAGGGGCCATATAGACAGGCAAACAATCGAGTCATGGGTGATCAGGACCATGCTGTTGCGGTTTTGAGTTCAAAGCACTACTGCCATGTAAACACAGCTTATGACTTCGTGGAGATGTGCCAATAGTAAGCCAGATTCCCAGATTGCTCAGTAAGTCCCCATCTCTATTGACTAGTGTACCATTCCATGGCTAGCTATACTGTAATCTAACTATAATCATGAGCGTCATGTACAAACAGATAGCTGGAAGAATGAACTTTGTCATTGTAGACAACAGGCAAAACAACTGGTCAGTCTGCCTTGCATCATCATTGACTGGGAGTAGGGAGAGGATGGCCACAGGACCTGCCCTGGCCAGCAGGGGAAATGTAGAGGAATTATTTTTCACTTTTTTTTGGCCAAATCTGAGTCCTGACTAATGAGTAGCCAATCATCTGGGGGTGGTGAGTACAATTATAAGGCTAAATAATTATTCATGGAGCTTCCTCAGTCTCCGATTGGCTGCTGGATCTGTCATTAATAGTTAGCGAATGACCAATCCAGCTGCTAATCAGGAACATGAGGCCAACTTACATACCGCAACCACATTTATCAATTCAGCTGTCAGCAGATTTGTGACCCGACTGTGTAACAACAGAAACTACACCATGGTAAAAGCCACTTGCTCAGAGAAAGTAACAGTCATTTTAAACACATGTCACTGCAGATGATGAGTTTTGCTGTGTCACTGCAGATGACAGGTTTTGCCGTGGCTGCACTATCTTTTTCACCTGATCAGCAGCACACGTATTCATGCACACTGTTGCCACACATTGTGCAGATGTGTGAAAGATCGTGCACCCCCCTCTGAACAAACAAAAACAGCAAAAAGTAAGATTTTTTCAATGATTTTGCTATTCAAAGGCTGTATTGGCCTTTTAATAGCAATAACAACCTCAATGATGGTCATTTCCTGGGGAATAACAATGGGGTAGCAGGTGATAGCCCCCCAAACCTGGTCATTAATTCCCAGGAAACAACCACCGGTTCAGTCGATATTGCTAAAATAAAATCACGTATGAAGGAGGAAAATGGACCACGCCTATAGTTGTGGTGAAGGGTGAGAGACCTCCTGATAAGAAACTGGTTGGACAAAATAAAGACAAACTGGGCAAATATCTGTAACCTGAGAGTGGTAGCAGTTGCACCACAAGAAGCAGCACAGAAAGCATTGGAGAAACAGTTCTATTTTCCAAGAAGGCTATGGTATCATTCGGGAATTCATAGCAAAGATCCAAGTGTGAGTAGGTGCTAGTACTATTTTCTATAAGCCTTGATCTATGCCCTACATGCTGAAAGAAGTGGCAGAGCAACAGTTTGACTGACTGCAGCATCATATTGTGTCACGAGTCCAGAAGAACAACTGGGCATCCCCTATCATTGTTGTGCCAATGCAGGACAAGACCTCACGGATCTGTGATGATAACTACAAGATCAAAGTAAATTGCTGTGTGGAACCAGAATATTACTCACTAGAACTTTTTTTGCCACACCAGTGGATGGCAAATTCTTCAGTGAATAGGACTTATCCTGTGCATATTAGCATTTGGAATTGGAGCCTCTGGAGTTTTGATGATGCTGACAGTTTTCCAATATTCCATGAATCGGATATTACATGGGTTGGACTAGGCAGTTTGCTTCAAGGTTGACATCTTGGTAACAACATTTACAGTGGAAGAGCACCTGTTGACCTTGGAACAGGCCCTGGCCAGTCTGCAGCAGTATAGAGTGAGAGTGAAATGTGCCAACTGTCAGTTTCTCCAGGATTCTGTTGAGTACCTGGATTATAGGAAACCATAAAACCACATTTCCCTACTTTTTTCGCTTTAGTCTTAACCCTAAATGGTGCATTAATGCAGTTTTTTGCAAGGAATGTATAATAACCATTTTGTAGCCTTCATTGATCCAACCCTAAACTCCTTACACACACACACACCTGAAGCAAATCAGGGGTAGAGTCTTCCTTGGGGTTGTCAACCCTTACGTTCATCCCATTGTATACACTCCTGAAACATGCACACCTGTGTCCATCACATCTGAACTTCTTGCTACTGCAATATGGTGAGCTTTAGGGTTGACAACCCCAAGGAAGACTCCACCCCTTATTTGCTTCAAGTGTGTGTGTGTGGGGGGTTAGGGTTGGAAACCCTAAAATCACATTTTTCTATTTTTGTAGCTTTAGTCTTAACCCTAAATGGTGCATTAATAAAGTTGTTTTTGTAAAGAATTTCCTTATTTTTTGAGATAGTAGAATCGTATATCATTTGGCTGTGGGAGTGCAGGGCCCTCTGGGCTCTACGCCCCCTCCCTCCATGGATGCATACACGCATGTTGCTCTGGAAGCAAGAGGGACCTGCGCTTGCATTTGTAGCAAAATAGCAACTAAATTATCAGCATAGTCTTCTTATTACCCCACCTTATGAACCCAGTACTGAACATTTTCTAATCCCTGCCAAAACATTATTCTGTACTACTGCAACGGCATTCCACGCCACAGGTGCGAAAACACAATTTGGCCAGGATTTGAAAAATGACAGCTTTCACATTCATGAGGTGGTGTAAACAAATAGCTATGTTGCAAATTTGGGGTAAAAATATTTAAAGTTATCAAAGTTAAGAATGAACGTACCACATTTTCAGTGTATGCACATAACTTTGCCATTTTTTTTTATTTTGACCACAAATTTTCAACATAGCCTTTCTATGACCCCACCTCATGAACAAGGGCAGTGAAAATTTTCAAATCCTACCCAAAAGGTGATTTCACCAAGCAACTGCAAAATCAAGTTTTGGGCTGGATTTCCATAATTCCACCGCAATTTTTCCTAAGGTGGACTCTCATAAGGGCCATGTTGAAAATCTTGGTATCAAAATATGCAAAAATGGCAACGTTATCCTTTAAAGTTGAAAACCCCATTGAAATACATTGACCTGCACGTACCTTAGTTTCTCATATTGTAGTCGGCAGTTCCAGCAGCAAGACATGTATTTGATCTGGGAGTGGATCTTCACCCTAGGACCTGTTCAGGTTTAGGTTGTAAGAGGTGTGTGTGTGTGTGTGTGTGTGTGTGGAGGGTTCAGAGTGGTGGGTGCTCAGTGGGAGGATAGGGTGGGGGGTCTAATTGATGAGGGACTTTTTTTTTTACAGGTTTAAAAAAGAAATAGAGGGATATTTTTCTTTACTACAGGGTAGTGGTGATGGGGGGTGCCACTAGACGTCAGGGAAACTTCAAACAATATGTGGATGGTGATCAGGAAGGGGGTGTCACTAGACACCAGGGAAACTTCAAACAATGTGGGAACGGTGATCTGGGGGGTGCCACTAGACACCAGGCAAAGCTAAAACAGTAAAGGGATGGCAATTGGAAGAGGGGTGCCACTGGACACCAGGGAAACTTAGAACAATATGGGAATGGTGATCGGGGTGAGGGTGCCACTACACACCAGGAAATATTAAAACAATACGGAGATAGTGCTTTTTCCATATGAGGGGATTCTTTTTGTATGAGTGAAAAAGACCATTTGAAAAAGCTGACGCAAGTCACAAAAAAAGGATTTAAAATGTAAAAAAAAATACATTGGGGGGTCATTTTTTCAACAGTTAAATGTAGAATCCACCTAATGAGATCCCAATGAGCCAGATAGATGTGTTGGCCTGTCTGCAGGATGTCATTTCTGTGGTGTTATGAATTTTTTTTATAAAAAAAGTAAAACAAGATGGAGGAAAACAATGAAGGATTTTTTCCCTCACGAAAAAGGATTGGCTCCAGACAAAAAAGGATTATCTTTTCATTTCATACAGCTATTTTGAAGTGTTTACAGAGCATGCTCAGAACCCACAATTTCAAAATTTAATAACTTTGGAATGAATTAACATTTTTTCACCAAACCAACAATAGCCACATCTATAGGCCAGGGTTTTTCTACCCTGAAAATTTCAGACCAAAATTCCAAACTGTCAGAGCACTATGGTTCTTCAAAGAAACAGAAAAAAAAACACTTTTTCCACTATCAGGATCTCAGAATCTACACATCCAACTGGAACAAAACTTGTAAAATCAAGAGATCTACCCCACAAGACCACGCATGCAAACTTTCGTGCAAATCTTTTGAATGGTTGCAAAGTTCTTAAAGTACAAAAATTTGGGTTTAACAAACTGCCTACTCAACCCTAAATACAGTGGTTTTATATATATATATATATATATATATATATTATGGTAGCACGGTAGTGCTACCATAGTTAGGGTTGAAGAGCCATTTCTATGTTAAACCCCAAAACTTTGCACCTTAATAACTTTGCAACCGTTTAATGGATTTGCCTGAATTTTGTAATTTATGATCAAGAACCATAGGCCTTGGGATCTGCCAAGTTTTGTACTGGTCGGATATACGGCTGCGGAGTTATTAAGTGTGATCTGTGCGTGCATTTACGCTTTTCTGGAATTCTGTGGTCGCGCCTACAGGTCATACAGTTTGCGTGACCAGCCCAAAATCTTCAGGGAACATGCAGCCGGGGTCCCCAATGTGCCTTTTGAAGATTTTGAAAAATATTAAACGTGTTCAAAAGTTATTCAAAACAGTTTCCATTATAAGTCAATGGGAAAAGTTAACAAAAGTTCAACACTTTCGCAAATGCATTTTTACTTTCGCAAATGGCCTGTTACTTTCACAAATCGGCCATTTTGTTTTCAGTTGGTGATCAGAAAATGGTTGGCATTTAAATTTGGGACCCTCTAGCAACCTAATTTTTTTGTATTCACCTAGTCGGGCCCTGAGGATGCTTGCCATGTCTTTATTTTGTGGTAAAACACCCCAGAAATATGTTTTCAAATTTCTGAAAAAGTACTTTTCAAATTACTTTCTCGTGACTCACGTAAAGTGTTGTAAATTTTTGCGAAAGCTTTTGCAAATTGCGACAGTAATTTTCTAGTCTGTGGGAAAATGACAGCAATTCTTTGGCACTGCACTGCAAAATAACCGTTGGGAGTTTTGGGCTGAAATTTGGAGGGAACGCAGCCGACATCTCACAGATCTGCCTTTCAGTGTTGTATTGAAAAAATATTACATGGCGGCAAAGTTATGGTACTCCAAAGTTGACAGTTTTTCCCATAGGATAACATTACGGCACCCAAGCATTACAGGAATCCTTTGGCACCCTGCTGCAAAATAACGGTTTGGTCTTTTTCCTGAAATTTGAGGAAGACAGCCAACAGTACACAGATGTGCCTTTCAGTAGTTTGGTGAAAAATATCACATGGCGGCAAAGTTATGGCACTCCAAAATTGATGGTTTTTCCATAGGATAACATTACGGCCCCCGACACTTAGCAGAAATCATTTGGAGCCCTGCTGCAAAATAACGGTTTGGTCTTTTTTCCTGAAATTTGGAAGGAAGACAGCCAACAGCCCACAGATGTGCCTTTCAGTAGTTTGGTGAAAAAACATTACAGGGAGGCAAAGTTATGGTGCTCTGAACTTTTCTTTTTTTCCCATAGGATAACATTACGGCATTCGCCGCGCCTTTCAGGGCCCGTATCTTGGAAACGGTGCGAGATACGGACTTTTCGTCAGAAAATTTCTTAGCCCCACAATGGGCCTAAGATTCAAATTAGCCAGGACAGTTGTAAATAATATGACTTTTAAATTTTTTTTCTACGTCGTACGGTTCCTGAGATATAATGTATTTAGTATTCCAAGATCTCATTTTCTGCACCGATACTCATTATTTTGCATACATTATTTGTACTCACTGTCTTTCTCAATGCAGGCTTTGGGGAAAACCAGCCTGTGCGCTTACATTACTGTTACTGTTGCCCTTTCCGCTTGCGGATCCATACCTGTTTCACTTACCATTGACGTCTGTGCCACCATATGCGTTATCCTTTGCGTTTTCATTTGCGCTTGCGTTTCTGTTATTTTTTGCCATTTCTGTCTACAGTACTGTTTATCTTACTGTTTCACTTACATCACCATGCCCATTGACATTTCTGTTTGCAGGCACCATGTTACTATGTGACAACACATCACGTGGCAGACCATTCCTGCTCACGCCACCATGTGCGCATCTCTTCTGTTCTCATTCGTGCTTGTGTTACCATGTGCGCCACTGTTAGCATTTCTGTTTGTGTTGCTGTCCCTGTTGTATGCCACAACATCATGTAAGGGGGCGCTGGGCCCTAAGGGCCCCGCCTCCGCCGCTGCATCATTCACTATTTCTCGTTATCATTCTCAAAGAAGGAAATTAGAGGCAAAAACTCCATTTAATGCATTAGTTAGGGTTGTTCCACAGCGACAAAAGTGAGGAAATTCGCTGTTAGGGTTGAAGAACCCCATGGACCCCAACTGGCATTGGGAGTGCGATTGGGATCGTGGGTCCTAACTCTCACCCCATTCTCCTATACTTCTGCTGCTTTACACATGTCATGGGGTGAGAGTTGATCCATGATCCCAATGTGCACCCCAATGCCGGGTTGGGGTCCAAGGGGGTTTACAACCCTAACTCCAATTTCCTCACTTTTGTTGCTGTGGAACAACCCTAACTAATGCATTAAATGAGTTTTTTGCCTCTATATATATATATATATATATATATATATATATATATATATATATATATATATTCCACACTATAAAAATAAATGTTTGTACTCCTCCACAGACTCTGAGATATATATATATATATATATATATATATATATATATATATATATATATATGTATTATGGTAGCACGGTAGTGCTACCATAGTTAGGGTTAAGGAGCCATTTCTATGTTAAACCCCAAAATTTTGCACCTTAATAACTTTGCAACTGTTTGACGGGTTTGACTGAAATTTGAAATACACAATCAAGAGCCATAGGCCTTGGGATCTGCCAAGTTTTGTACTGGTCGGATATATGGCTGTGGAGTTATTAAGCATGATCTGTGCGCACATTTACGCTTTTTCTGGAATTCTACGGTCGCCTACAGGTTGTACGGTTTGTGCGACTGGCCCAAAATCTTCAGGGAATGTGCGGCCCGGGTCCCCGATGTGCCTTTTGAAGATTTGGTGAACAAATATTAAACGGTTCAAAAGTTATTCAAAAAACAATTTCCCATTATAAGTCAATGGGAAAACTTAACAAAAAGTTCGACAGTGTCGCAAATGCACTTTTTAGTGTCGCAAATGGCCCTGTTAGTGTCGCAAATCCACCATTTTGTTTTCAGTTAGTGATCAGAAAAATTCTTGGCATTTAAAATTGCGACCCTCTAGCAACCTAATTATTTTTGTATTCACCTAGTCAGGCCCTGAGGATGATAGCCATGTCTTTATTTTTGGGGTAAAACACCGAGAAATATGTTTTCAGATTTCTGGAAAAGTTTCGCAAAGTAGTGTCGAACTCACGAAAAGTGTCGCAAATTTTTGCGAAAGCTTTCGCAAATCACGACACTGCTTTGCGACACTATGCCCAAAATAACAGTAATTCTTTGGCACTACGCTGCAAAAGAACAGTTGGGAGTTTGGGGCTGAAATTTGGAGGGAACGCAGCCGACATCTCACAGATGTGCCTTTCAGTATTTCATTGAAAATATATTACATTGCGGCAAAGTTATGGCAGTCCAGAATTGACATTTTTTCCCATAGGATAACATTACGGTGCCCGACGCATGACAGGAATCCTTTGGCACCCTGCTGCAAAATGACGGTTTGGTCTTTTGGACTGAAATTTGCAGGGAACACAGCCAACATCCCACAGATGTGCCTTTCAGTGGTTTGGTGAAAAAATATCACATGGCGGCAAAGTTATGGCACTCCAAAATTGACATTTTTTCCCATAGGATAACATTACGGCCCCCGACACTTAGCAGAAATCATTTGGAGCCCTGCTGCAAAAATAACGGTTTGGTCTTTTTCCTGAAATTTGAGGAAGACAGCCAACAGCCCACAGAATGTGCCTTTCAGTAGTTTGGTGAAAAACATTACAGGGAGGCAAAGTTATGGTGTTCAACTTTTCTTTTTTCCATAGGATAACATTACGGCGTTCGCCGCCACTTTCAGGGCCCGTATTCTCGGAAGCGGTGCGAGATCACGGACTTTTGTCTGACAAAAACTAGCCAGGACAGTTGTAAATCATATGACTTTAAAATTTTTTCTCGTCATAACGGTACCTGAGATATAAGCAATTTAGTATTCCAAGTCCCTCATTTTCTGCCCGATGCCCATTATTATGCATGCATTCTTTGTACTTACTGTCTCTTTCTATGCAGCTTTTGGGGAAAACCAGCCTGTGTCTTACATTACTGTTACCGCGTTCTCATTACATTTGCAGTTCCGCACTCATTTCACTTACCATTACGCCTATGCCACCATGTGCGTTATCCCTTTGCGCTTTCATTTGCTGTGTTTCTGTTATTTTTGCCATTTGTGTCTACAGTACTGTTTCTCTTTCTGTTTCACTTCTTCGCTACCATGCCCATTGACATTTCCGCTTGCAGGCACCATGTTACTATGTGACAACAAATCACCGTGGCAGACCGTTCCCGTCTACGCTACCGTGTGCATTACTCTTTCTGTTCTCATTCGCACTTGCGTTACCATGTGCACCACTGTTAGCCCTTCTGTTTGCATTGCTGTTCCTGTTACTATGCCAGAAGACATCGTGTGGTGGGAGCGCAGGGCCCTTCCGCCACATTATGTCGCGGGAGCGCAGCTGCATTACATTCACTATTTCTTGTTATCATGCTCAAAAAGAAGGGAAATTAGAGTAAAACTCCATTTAATCGTTAGTTAGGTTGTTCCACGACAAAGTGAGGAAATTCGTGTTAGGATTGAAACCTCTCGAATCTCTTTCGCCCACCCCCAACCAGCATTGCAAGCGATTGGGATCATCGGTCCTAACTCTCACCACCCATTCTCCTATACTTGCTGCTTTTACACATGTCAGGCTAGAGTTAGGACCAACGATCCTAATGCGCACCCCAATGCCGGGTTGGGGGTCCAAGGGGGTTTACAACCCTAACTCCGAATTTCCTCACTTTTGTTGCTGTGGAACAACCCTAACTAATGCATTAAATGGAGTTTTTTGCCTCTAATATATATGTATATATATATATATATTTATATATTCCACACTATAAAAAATAAATGTTTGTACTCTCCACAGACTCTGATATATATATATATATATATATATATATATATATATATATATATATATATCAGTAACGGGTAGTGCTACCATAGTTAGGGGTTGAGGAGCCATTTCTTTGTTAAACCCCAAAATTTTGCACCTTAATAACTTTGCAACCGTTTGATGGGTTTGGCTGAAATTTGAAATACACAATCAAGAACCATAGGCCTTGGGATCTGCCAAGTTTTGTACTGGTCAGATATACGGCTGCGGAGTTATTAAGCATGATCTGTGCGTGCATTTACGCTTTTTCTGGAATTCTATGGTCGTGCCTACAGGTTGTACGGTTTGTGCGACTGGCCCAAAATCTTCAGGGAATGTGCGGCCGGGGTCCCCGATGTGCCTTTTGAAGATTTGGTGAAAAAATATTAAACGGTTCAAAAGTTATTCAAAAAACAATTTCCCATTATAAGTCAATGGGAAAAGTTAACAAAAAGTTCGACAGTGTCACAAATGCACTTTTTAGTGTCGCAAATGGCCCTGTCAGTGTCGTAATCCACCATTTTGTTTTCAGTTAGTGATCAGAAAATGCTTGGCATTTAAAATTCAACCCTCTAGCAACCTAATTATTTTTGTATTCACCTAGTCAGGCCCTGAGGATGCTAGCCATGTCTTTATTTTGGGGTAAAACACCAGAAATATGTTTTCAGATTTCTGGAAAAAAGTACTTGCAAAGTAGTGTCGAACTCATTAAAGTGTCGCAAATTTTGTGAAAGCTCGCAAATCACTTACACTGCTTTGCTGTACACTATGCCCAAAATAATAGTAATCTTAGTACCACGCTGCAAAAGAACAGTTGGGAGTTTGGGGCTGAAATTTGGAAGGAACGCAGCCGACATCTCACAGATGTGCCTTTCAGTATTTCATTGAAAATATATTACATTGCGGCAAAGTTATGGCAGTCCAGAATTGACATTTTTTCCCATAGGATAACATTACGGTGCCCGACGCATGACAGGAATCCTTTGGCACCCTGCTGCAAAATGACGGTTTGGTCTTTTGGACTGAAATTTGCAGGGAACACAGCCAACATCCCACAGATGTGCCTTTCAGTGGTTTGGTGAAAAAATATTACAGGGAGGCAAAGTTATGGCACTCTGAACTTCTCTTTTTTCCCAATAGGATAACATTACGGCGTTTGCCGCACCTTTCAGGGCCCGTATCTCGGAAACGGTGCGAGATACGGACTTTTCATCGAAAAAATGTTTAGCCCCCAATAGGGGCTAAGTATGAAACTAGCCAGGAAAATCATAAATCATATGAATTTTTTAAAATTTTTTCTACGTCATACGGTTCCTGAGATATACGCTATTTAGTATTCCAACTCATTTTCTGCTCCGAGACCCATTATTATGCATACATTCTTTATACTCACTGTATTTCTCTATGTAGCTTTTGGGGAAAACCAGCCTGTGCACTTACATTACTGTTACCGTTGCCATTTCCACTTGCGGTTCCGTACCCATTTCACTTACCGTTCACGTCTATGCCACCATGTGCGTTATCCTTTGTGTTTTCATTTCCGCTTGCGTTTCTGTTATTTTTTGCCATTTCTGTCTACAGTACTGTTTGTCTTTTTGTTTCGCTTTGCGTCACCATGCCCATTCACATTTCTGTTTGCGGGCACCATGTCACTCTCTGACAAGACATCACGTGGCGGACCGTTCCCGTCTACGCCACCTTGTGCGTTACCCCTTTCTGTTGTCATTCGCTTGTGTTACCATGTGCGCTTAATTAGCACTTCTGTTTATGCTTGTTGTTCCTGTTACTATGTCACAAGACATCATGTGGTGGGTTACTAAGTTTCTATTTTCTAGTTTGACTTCTCATTCTCAAAAAGAAGGGAAATTCATAGCAAAAACTTCATTTAATGCATCAGTTAGGGTTGTTCCACAGTGACAAAAGCGAGGAAATTCGGTGTTAGGTTGAAAACCCTAACTACCAATTCACCCCCAGCACCACACACACACACAGACACACACACACATGCAAGTATGGGGGAGGATCAAGGCAACACACGACCAATGACAGACAACCAGCAGCAGGTGACAGAAATAACAAACAATTGTCTAAATGTACTACAAGACATCCCCACCCACCTGACCAGGTACTGCATGCTCAGTGGAGATCAACAGCAAACTGAGGCCATGTACACCAAACGTACACATCCTGATTGCAGGTGCTGCACAACATACCACATTTAGTAGTTGCATGGCCTTACCTACCGATGCCCCACACCACACCACATGTGGTGGGCCACCTGAGCAATAGAATTGAGCAAAACCAAGGAGTTGTACAGGTATAATATGTCTGATTATAACAAGGGTTTGAGAAATGCAGCTTTCTGATTGGCTGTAAACATTCTAACAGCCTTATGTTGACTTTTTATTAAGATACATGTAGAGCCTAACCATACGGTGAACATGGTTTAATGTTGCTTGAAAAATAGTTTTATTATGATAGCAATAAGCCACTCTCAGGTATTATGTAAATGGTCAGTTTATCACTGTCTAACGACATGTGCCACTCACGTACGCCTCATTCAACATTAAACCCCTAGGGGGTGATTATACAGACCATTTTACATAACCGTTGGTCATGCCTTATTGCTTAATTACCTTCATGTAGATACTCTTCCTCTGCTAGGCACTGCAGGAGCTTGCAACACAGTGTCCCACTCAGTTACACCATCCACTGTCTAGTTACTGGACAATGGCTGTGAATATGAACTCATGAAGATGAACAGTGTAACGTGGATCATTATAGTCATCGAACCTTAGTGTGATTATAACTGACAGACTCAGTGATAGAGAATAACCCTGCCATTAGTTAGGGTTGTTCCACAGAGGCAAAGAGTGCATAAATTTGGTGTTGGGTTGAAAACCCCTTGGATACCTGCGTCGCAGTCACTCCAACCGGCATTGAGTGCGTTAGGTTCGTCGGTCTAACTGTCACCATATTCTCCTATACTTCTGTTGCTTTACACATGTAGCCAGGACTGTTATAAATCATATGACTTTTAAATTTTTTTTTCATGTCGTACAGTTCCTGAGATATAACCTATTTAATATTCCAAGTCCTCATTTTCTGCTCCAATTAGCCATTATTATGCATACATTCTTTGTAGTCACTGTCTTTCTGTATGCAGGTTTTGGGAGAAGCCGGTCTGTGTGATTACATTGCTGTTAGTGTTGGCCTTCCGGTTTGGGTTCTGTACCTGCTTGACTTACTGTTGCTGTCTGGCGTCATCATGTGTGTTATCATTTGCATTTTCATTTGCATTTGTGTTTCTGTTATTTTTAGGCATTAGTTTGTGCAGTAATGTTTCTCTTTCTGTTTTAGTTTGCATCAGCATGCCCATTGAAATTTCTGTTTGTAGGCACCATGTTACTATGTGACAACACATGACGTGGCAGACCATTCCCGTCTATGCCACTGTGTGTGTTACCCTTTCTGTTTTCTAATAATGACTGCATAGGCACAGGAAAAGTAAGTACATTGCTGAGTGTGACATGCAATGTGCCATATCGTTGCATTTGCTGTGATTCTGACTGGCCATCATTGGCACCAAAGAAATTGATGGAGATATAGTTGTGGCACTATTAGTTAACATTAGTTTGTATGCTTAAGTCAGACACACTTATTTTATGTCATAATGCTATTTTAAGTAAAGAGTCCACACAGGTGGTTATAGTTTTAAAAAATGTATTGCCAATTTGTTAGATGGAGAAAGGGCCAATCAAGACTGAAATTTAGTTAACAGAAGCAGTCTCACAATACAATCTCATGTATGTTAATCATTGCTTGTAATATATGTAAATGTGTAAGAATGATAACAACTGTATAATATGAATTGGAGTAAGTATGTGATATTATAGGAAACTAATCAGGTGTTGTGTGTTTCTAGTGATGTTTCACTACTCACTATTCTTTATGTGAGGAAGTGTTTTCTGACATTTGACCTGGAATTCTAATAGTAAAGGTGAAACTGTGGTGCTTCATTATATATTTACTATTGAACGTGAAGAGAGTTTGTTAAACAATGTAAATGTTTTTTGAAATGGTTGTATGTTGTAATTATGTGTAGTGCATTACTTGTGTGATATGTAATAAGGCAATGTCAGTAGGTTGTAGACTGTGATTACACACATGATACAGAAGTGTTTGTTGTTATTGTGTGACTGCTAATGTGGATGTTCCTGGGGGTAGAAAAACCATATGCTAACTGTTGAAGTAATACAATGTTAAAAATGTTAATTCAGTGATATTTGATTAGTGTTATTTAATATATGTCACTGACTAGGCAAATGGAAAATTCCACCCGACCCCTCAATTGAGGCGATCATAAATATTGTCAGGAACAGGTATGCTGTGTGTTGTGATCAGTAACAGTGTCTGATTTACAATTGTCAATATTTTTACATACGTTAGAATTACTTATGTGACAAGTTGAAAAATAGAATATTTTACATGAACAAATTACATATTATCAATTTTTACATTAGCTTCTATGTAAATTCTTAACTTGTAAATACTAAAACTGTGCATGGTATGCATTTTTTAACAAACTTATGGTTAATTAAATGTAGTTAGTATAGTGCTGAATAATATGTTAAACATTCAGTTGTACTTTAGTGTTACACTAATACTTTTAGTACAAGTATAGAAGTAGTTATTAACAATGTAAAGGTGAATACAAATCTTTATATTATGTACAAGTAATTACAAACACATGTAAAAGTCAGTAAATGATATTCTGCAATTGGTTGGTATTTACAGTTGCGTAATTCAGCTTCTTGCATTATCAATAAAGGTAGTTATTTTTACATATGAACAGTATTAGTATTATACATGAAGGTGGGATAGTTCTACACTGTTGTATGGTGAGCGAATGATGTTGTCTACATGTCAAGAGTCAATAGACAAATACAACTGTTGATACACAACTTGTGACAGAGTGCAATGTTTGGTGAATGGTAAGTGTTGCTCAGTTATTTATGATGATAACTGAGAACTTCTCTTTATTTGCAAAGAGTCACACTTTAAAACTGATATGAATTTGTTGTTATGTATGAGTCGTTACATGAATAACTACAGATATGTACAGAGGAGGACAGCAGTAAGGCCTCAGTTTTTAGATGTACAATCTTTGATAGACATGTAATCATGGTTTCTCTAGTGACTGTGAATATTGTTGGTGCCGATTGAAGCCACTACAACAATTTTCATGTAGTCACTGATCCACACAAGATCTTACATGTTGTAGTGTATGGAATGTCTCTGTCAGAATAGCATTTTGTAGAAATGCTATGGTTTATTTAGAGTCATACATTATACAAAACTGTACTGACCTATGAATGTTTCTGGGACAAAGTAGTCATTTTAAAAAATGCAACATGTTTTGTCCTATTCTGCTGAAATATGAAGGTCATCATAATTCTTCAATATTAGAAGATATGCATTTTTTGAGTGTCGTGGCAGTCTCTGTTTAAAATTGCTTGTAGAGTTGTCACACTCTACCCATCCACTTCTGCATCTTAGTAAACAGGTGTAATGGCCAGAATGCATGGATTGACCATGGTGATATATTAATACTGTGAGTGTCAAACACTGATTGGTTGAAGACTATTCTACTAGCTGTGTAATCCGTGATAGGAGTATCAACTCTGAGCCCATTGGTGTCAAATCTGTGTAACATAAGCAACAGATATTGAGATGAACTCCTGAGACATATGGACTGAGTGCATCTGCCTCCACACCTTCTACAGGCATGCCCACATTCAGCATTGGTGAATAGCTGTCGAAATTTGACACTTTTGGTTTGTGGGAGAAAGAGAGTAATCCACAGCAAGTGTTCTGTGGTTTCACGCTGTAAATGGCCACATGAAACACATACATATTTTGTTACATATGTTACTGTGAAGTACTGCCGCATTGGGGTGCCGTCTTCATCCAGGTTGTTTATGACAGCCATCATAAACTCAGTAGTGTCTTGCTGTATGTCTGCAGCAAATGTACTACATCCATCATATGTAGCTAACACCTGTCGTAGTGGTGTTAGTGAGTGTACATTGTTAGACTGGTCAGAAGTCAAGTTGACAATCTGCTTCAAAGTGTTTGATAGGGGGATTGTCTTGTGATGCAGATATTGCCTGCACAAAGTGTGGCATGTGTAGAAAAACTTGCATAGCTGAGTTAGCATAGCAGTTGACTCTAGTGCTGTTGTCAAAGACTGGTACAGCAGCTACACCAACTGATTTCTGACAAGTTGCTGCCTGTGAATGTTTACTTGAAGTTGTGACCTTTGTTGAACTCTTTTTAGTTGAATCACTTCTGGAAGCTTGTCGCTGTTTGTTGATACCTGTAGCTGTGACTGAATTGTGTGAGACAGACAGATATGTAGGCAGTGGTATTAAAGACATTTGTGGCTGATGTACAGTGCGTAACCTGTTGTACTCAAGAATACATCGCTTGTCAGCTCGGATTTTCTGAGGTGCTATAGTAATAATGTGCAACCCAGAAAGGCTGCGTACACGTGAAAGTGCCATGTAGATCATGCCATCCTTGAAAATGTCTATACCTATGTCTACCATTGCTGAATCCAAACTCAATCCCTGAGATTTGTGAATGGAGACAACATATGCAACACATAATGGAAATTGTTGTCCCTCTTCGCAGCGCAGCAGGCAACTATCAAGTTATTGCTTGAGCCTGTGGATACAGCAGCAGGTGGCAGTGTAACAAGTACCACACCTTCACCTGCACCACAAACAGCAACTGTTGCTGAGACAGAGTGACAGCCTCCACAGCTTAATTGGTATCTCCATTCGCTCATGCCGCAACAGCTTCCACTTTCGTTGTGCCTCCACATACTGTCCAACTTTCAGCCTGGACTGCCTCGAGCAGCACTACACCTCTCTTCACATTGGACAGTCTCTCTTGTAAATAGTTTAATAGCCTGTAAATAATAATTAAGTTTAATTTTATGTCTTCAGAATAATGAATATTTTTTTTTCATTTGTTCTTACAACACTTTCAAGAATCTAACATTTTTTATATTTTTATTTTTGTGGTAGAAGTATTTATTTTGTATGAAAGACAGATTTGATATTTTTTTACAAATGTTTTATATTTGAAATGATTTGTTTTATAAAAAAAATACAATATTTTCTTAAAAAAACTTGGTTCGTTCAGTTTCATTTTTGCTTTATGGGTAGTATCTATGGAAAAGGTATCATGACGAACTATTGTTTTAATAGATGTTAAAAGAAGGGTGTTGCAGCTGATATTCCATAGTTCAGTGAAAACTTACTTACAGCCTTATGCTAATCTTTAACTTCAGATAGCTGTAGAATTAAGCAATATGCTGCTCAATATTTATCATGTTTTCAAACATGTTAAGATTATTATAAAAATACATGACTACAACACATTATGTTGATGGTGAGTTAGTAAGTATGTAAGTAGATTTACACTTGGGCAAACATTGTGGCAAAATACAATGCTACAAGGCCATAAGGACAGCGTCAACAGAATTGTTGACCAATCATTGTCAAATAAACAAATAGTTACATTTCTTGTGCAGTACAAGCTGAGACACACATCACAGTTCAACAAGTGTTTACTGTGAAATACATACTATTTATTTTCACATGTTTTCAGAAAGGTTTCTTAACATGTACATAGTTGTTTGAACAGTATCTTAAAACTTAAGCAAGTGAAGTTCAACATGAAAAAATATGCTGATCTTGAACTGTGTTTCAGAAAAACATGGCAACAGATTATGTTTTATTACAGTAGTACCAGTTACTGCTAAATGACAGAATGTTAAAGAGCAGGCAAATATAGTTTTTCATGTGGTATTGCAATCTTAAGTACATGTAATCACAAGCAGTAATAGTAATGCATAAGTAAAACTATTATGTGGTCATTCAACAATCCAAGTATTGATTTGTGTCACATTTCATTACTGTGGGTGTAAACGTTAGTTCTGTTCTTTTTTGTAAGACTTACCATTGATATGTTATATATGAAATCAAATGGTGGATAAACAGCATGGCAAAGCTGTGCACTACCACTACTGTATGCATAACAGTAATTATTTGCTGGTAGTGTGGCGCGTACAGTATGTGCCCTGTGAACAGTGCATTGATATACCAAATCATGTGATGTGAGTGAAAGGCCAGAAGGGTATGCAGTAGTAGCACTGCATCCATGCAGGTAATCATGTGGTGATAGTGTATATCTTGAAGGTCCCAGCCCCGCAGCACTACATCTATATGACAAATTACATGATGATCTTGTATGGACTGGTGGACATATACTGCCAGCATAGTATACATACACCAAATTATATGATGAGATTGTGGCAGGCAAGGGTGAGTAGTACCACCATTGTATTGATACAGTAAATGGTGTGCTGGGATTGCACGGCTGTACTGATAAGTTTCTATTTTCTAGTTTGATTCTCATTCTCAAAGAAGGAAATTCATAGCAAAAAACTCCGTTTAATGCATCAGTTAGGGTTGTTCCACAGCGACAAAGCGAATTTTAATAGAAGAAACCCAACTCCGATTCACCCCCAGCATCACACACACTCAGACACACACACACATATGCAAGTATGGGGAGGACCAAGTCAACACAACCAATGACAGACATCCAGCAGCAGGTGACAGAAATAACAAACAATTGTCTAAATGTACTATGAGACATCCCCACCCACCTGACCAGGTACTGCATGCTCAGTGGAGATCAACAGCAAAACTGAGGCCATGTACACCAAATGTACACATCCCTGATTGCAGCTGCACACAACGCACTACACTTAGTAGTTGCATGGCCTTACCACCGATGCCCACACCACACCACAACTGGTACTGTGCGTTACTCAATATAAATGCTGAAGGTGCATGATGACAGTTGTAGAAAGGTTTTAACACTAGTGAGTATACATTAATTAAGAGAAGTACATAAGTTAACTACAAGACACTAGCATGCTCAAGATAAAAGTAGTGTTACATTTAGTAAGTGATTTACACAGTAGTACATTTAATGCAATGGTTTACTCAAGATAGAGAGGCTGATGTAAACGTATGGAAAAGCATTGCCTGTTCAACGCCGTAAATTGCATCGCCAGTATCAGATGCATTCTTACTGATGAAGGTGTACTGTTGATGTACATACATAGACCTTCAGTGTGTTTCAATACTAAAGATGCAGTAAGTATTCTTTGTAAGAAACAGTGTAATTGCATGGATCAGGCCAAGCAACTTCTAAATATCATAGCACTACTGAGCCAACAATGACGTACCTGTATCGGAGATGTATATAGGATAGATTTTCCTGTAGACACTTACTGAGTATGTTGTACCTGATAAAGACAATCTCATTGCATTTGTGATGACTAACTTATTCAAAGAGTAATACATTTACTATTGTTGCAATGAGTGATCTATGCCACTTATGGACACAGTGTAATTTTTTTTAACATTTGTTTCATACTCAGGCTGTATGCCTACTGATTGGGTTTGCCACACTTCTGTCACTGATGCTATCAAAGTGATAACTATGTTAATTGTGGTACAACAGGAATCAAGTAGGTATGGTGTAGATATAAACAGAATGTCTTTTAGTATTGATTTAACTCACAATGGGGTAAGTGTACTAGGACAGCAGGGGTTATTCTCTATCACTGACTCTGTCAGTTATAATCACACTAAGGTTTCGATGACTGTAATGATCAAGTTACACTGTTCATCTTCATGAGTTCATATTCACAGCCATTCCCCAGTAACTAGACAGTGTGTGGTGTAACTGGGTGGGACACTGTGTTGCAAAGCTGCTGCAGTGCCTAGCAGAGGGAGAGTATCTACTCATAAAGATAATTAAGCAACAAGGCATGACCAACAGCTATCTTAAATGGTCTGTTAATCACCCTGTAGGGGTTTAATGTTGAATGAGGCTATAGCCGAGGCACATGTCGCTAGACAGTGATAACCTGACCATTAACATAATACCTGGGAGTGGCTTATTGCTATCATAATAAAACTGTTTTTTAAACAACATTAAACCATGTTCATCATATGGTTAGGCTCTACATGTATGTTAATAAAAACTAAACATAAGGCTGTTAGATTGTTTACAGTCAATTAGAAAGCTGCATTTCTCAAACCCTTGTTATAATTAGAGATATTATAGCTATACAACTCCTTGGTTTTGCTGAACTCTATTGCTCAGGTGGCCCACCACATGTGGTGTGGTCTGGTGTGCGGCATCGGTAGGTAAGGCCATGCAACTACTAAGTGTGGTACGTTGTGTGCAGCTGCAATCAGGGATGTGTACATTTGGTGTACATGGCCTCAGTTTTGCTGTTGATCTCCACTGAGCATGCAGTACCTGGTCAGGTGGGTGGGGATGTCTCATAGTACATTTAGACAATTGTTTGTTATTTCTGTCACTTGCTGCTGGATGTCTGTCATTGGTTGTGTTGACATGGTCCTCCCCATACTTGCATATGTGTGTGTGTGTGTGTCTGTGTGTGTGTGGTGCTGGGGGGGGTGAATTCGGAGTTAGGGTTTTCAACCCTAACACCGAATTTCCTCGCTTTTGTCACTGTGGAACAACCCTAACTGATGCATTAAACAGAGTTTTTTTGCTATGAATATATACATATATATATAGATAAAATGTATGGTAGAACATTGTTAACTCACAAAATTCATAATTTCCCAGTGTTGTTAATCCATCGATGTGACGTTTCATCCTTGTTAACCCATCGATGGTATGTCACATCGATGGGTTAACAACTGGGAACAGTCTGCACATGTGCGCACATTTTTTCTCTCAGGAACCGATGGATGCACGCAGCTGTGATGGAATGACCAAATGGCCTGCGGTGATGCCTTATTTAAAAAGTAAGGAGCCCTCTTCAATCTTTCTCGGGACCATACACTATAAAAAACAATGTATGGTCTCTCTATTGGCAACCGGTTACTATTAACCGTCTCGAGGTTGCCATGGTGACTTAAACCTCTTGGGCTTCACTCTGGAGGTTTACACAGTCGCCCTGGCAACCTCTCGATGGTTAATAGACTGGTTACTGATAGAGAACCATACATTATCCTCTCCTCTCTCTCTCTCTCTCTCTCTCTCTCTATATATATATATATTCTATGCAAAAAACTGTGTTAATGCATCATTTAGAGTTAAAACATAAAAAGTCAGGAAATTAGACCTTTAGGGTTGCCCCCTCCCCTCCTCATGTAACCCTCCATCCTCCTGAGATTGACAGACACCAGGGTGTGTCATTGGGGTTGTGACGCCTAAATGTCACCCCATTCCATGTGTAATTATATTCATAAGCCACAGTAAAGAAGAATGGGGTGACATTTAGGCCTCACAACCCCAATGACACACTCCAGTGTCTGTCAATCTCGGGAGGATGGGGGGTACACGAGGGGGGAGGGGCAACCCTAAAGGTCTCATTTCCTGACTTTTTGTGTTTTAACCCTAAATGATACATTAATGCAGTTTTTTGCATAGAATTTCCTTACTTTTCGAGAAAGCATAGGAAAGTACAAACTCCCACCAACTTGTAAATTTCTGCCTAACATAACAGTAGAAGTACTGAATATCATATCTATTGGTGGGGATGCATATTACCAGCTTGAAACAAAACAAAGTTTCATTCATCAGAGTGGTATAATTCCACACCTGTTTACATTTCAGACACCTAACCACTAAAAATTACCTCCATGGCAGTGAGACTAGCTACCCTATAAATGTCAGGCCACTACCACAATGCAAAATGCTATACATGAAATATAAAGTGTGTCACACAATATCTCCACAGCAAATTAATTTTCCAACACCTAAATACCATAATTCACATATACAGGACATCCCCTCAACTCCCTCCAAATTTCAAGTTAAAAGACCAAACCGTTTCCAAGATATTACATTTTAAAGTTTGAGATTTTCATTCATTGGCATAATTCCGCACCTGTTTACATTTTACACACCTAACCACTGAAAAGTATGTCCATGGCAGCAAGGCTAGCTACCCTATAAATTTCAAGCCAGCACCACAATGCAAAATGCTCTCTGCAAAATGTAAATTGCATCACGCAATATCTCTGCAACAAATATTTTTCTAACAATTAAACACCATAATTCACATCTACAGGACATCCCCTCAATACTCTCCAAATTTCAAGTTAAAAGACCAAACTATTTCCGAGATATTTAATTTTAAAAGTTGTGAAAATTGAGCTATCTGGTCCCTCCAAATCTGGCCATCTAGTCCCTCCCTCGTGAACAAAGAATCTCACAATCAAAGAATTTGCAAGTTCGCAACCAACTCATTTTTTGCATGCTCATGATCAAAGAATTAAAAATTGTTAAAATTCATTTTTTTCAGACAAATACATTAAACCACAGGCATGACTCAATAGAACGAAGCCCCCTGAGCAAAACCCACCCTAGTTTGACTTCATAAGTCACCCCTGGACTGAGATATTTGATTTTTAAATCTGGCCATCTAGTCCCTCCCTCGCAATCAAAGATCGCAGTCAAAGAATCTCACGATCAAAGATTTTGCAGGCTCTAGACCAAAGAATTTGCAGGCTCACGATCAAAGAATAAAACATGTTAAAACTCAATTTTTTCAGAGAAATACATTAAACCACAGGCATGACTCGATAGAACGAAGCCCACTGAGCAAAACCCATCCGAGTTTGACATCATAAGTTACCCCTGGGCTGAGATATTTGATTTTTAAATCTGACCATCTAGTCCCTCCCTCACGATGAAAGATCAGTCAAAGAATCTCTCAATCAAAGAATTTGCTGGTTCACAATCAAAGATCATTAGCGAGCCACGATCAAAGACTTTAAAACTTTAAAACTCTATTTTGTGACATAATTACAAGAAACCACAGCCATGGCTCAATAGAGGGAAGACCCCTGAGCAAAACCCATTATAGTTTTACTTCAGAAGTCACCCCTGAGCTGAGATATTTTTTTATTTCCGACAGCAAAATGAAAACAAGATGGCAGCCATCACAATCAAAGAATTCCTCATGATCAAAGATTCTTTTATGTGAGCCTGCAAATTCTTTGATCGTGAAGAGGGACCAGATGGCCAAAACCCCATTCATCTTTCGCAAAATAACCATATCAGTTTTCCCATAGACTTATAATGGGAACTTAAAACGTTAATAACTTTTGAATGGATTAATATTTTTTCACCAAACAAAAAGTGGCATGTTCCTTGACCCAAGCTCTTTCAACATGCCAAGCTGCATGCCACACAATGGCCATGCAGTGCCATGGACAAAATCCAAAACACTACCCACAAAACTGGCGAAAAGTGCATTTTTCAGCGTTTTGGTGCTCATAAATTGTAAGCCTGACCAAAACAAAATTTGGCAAATCAAGAGATCTACCATGCCCCACCACGCATACCAAATGTCATGCAAATCTGTTGAATGGGTCTAAAGTTATTGACATGCAAAATTTTGAGTTTAACATAGAAGTGACTTCATAACCCTAAATATAGGGGCACTGCCACTCCCCTATTATATATGTGTGTATATATATATATATATTTATGTGTATATATATATATATATATATATATATATATATATATATATATATATATATATATAATGCATGACAGGGCATGCAGTCATGCTCTGATATACTCATAGCTTGGGTGTGTTGTGAGCCACGAGGCTGTGGGCCAACTGTGTTCAACCATCCTAAGGCGTGCATATATCAGAGAGTGACCGCGTGTCCTGTAGTGGATTATCTGTCTTGTAAAATGTCCAGAAGGTACTAAGGGATGAAAAGAAGGGCAGGTGTGCGGTTGTTGTGGAATAATGCATGGTCATATGGTGTGTTCCATCTACTCAGGAAACTAGATTTTCACAACTTTTTTATAACTTTTAACTATATATATATATATATATATATATATATATATATATATATACAGTATATGTGTATATTTGAGGCCCTGATTGCTTTTTTATGCTGTTAGTATCTTAGTTTTATTGACCAAAGTGGGTATCCCTCATCATAGTTAGGATATATATTTTTTTTTTTATCATGTAACATTTTATTATTTTTCACACTTAGCACAGCATTGGTAAAGAGTATTTATCAATACCATCTACATCAACAAAAAGCCGGTCTAAATACATTCAGATATTAGCTTTCCACCAGAGTATACATCATGTGTCAATGAACTTGCTTTAAGAAAGAAACAGCTTATCTTCATGCCTCTGGAATTACATAATAGATTTCAGAAACCATCTATACCTTACAATGCCTATCAACATCTATTATAAGCAGCAACAGACACACCTATGAAAGTGATAAATTAAAAGGCAGCTAGTCAAAAAATACTATACAGGCCTACCATCAGTAGGAGTAGAAAACAAGTCAAGAAATAAAAGATTATCCGAGGAACAGCAAGTGAGGTAGGAAATAATCAAGAAGCACAGTTCGCAGTGGTGGGAAGCAAAAGCATGGACTCCCCTCGGAAAGGGGGAGAACCCTATCCTTCATCCTACCCCATCCTTAACCAACAAGGGGGTTTTGCAGCGGGAAGGGTGCAATCATACAAATATGCGAGTGCAGGTATGCATCCCACTTACGGTGGTAACCAGTCAGTTTACCCTTGGCTGCTGCTGTGAGTCTTTCAAAGACCACCAGCCTAGCTATGGCCGCATGCCATTGTGAGATTGTGGGGGGCAAGCGGTTCCTCCATTTTAACAGGAAAGCCCTTTTCGCCTCCATGACTACAGCCAGTACTCATGCTTTACTGTAATGGGGGAGAGTGGCCGGGGGGAAACATCCCCCAATAGCAGGGGGTAGTGCTGAAGGGTGATTTGTGTGCCTACTATAGTTGAGCAATCCTTCAGGACTTGTGTCCAGAAAGTATGTATGCCTGAGCAGGACCACAGTATGTGGAAAAGGTGGGCCGGAGAAGCTTGACATCTCCAACACGTATCTCGTGGGATGAGCTGAAGGCTGAACAGGACTGCGGGGGTCCTATGCCATCTGAGTAATATCTTAAGTTGCAATAACTGGCTCCTGGAGTCCTCATATGCCATATGTGCTGCCCTAAGACAATCTGACCATTGCTGGGGAGATATCGGATGGGGAAGGTCTCGGTCCCACGCCGCTTTGCTAGGTAGTGAAGTGTCCGGCTGCATGTCTCAAAGTGTTTTATACAGGGCTCCTACTAGGCCCCTGCCACCTAACGGTCGGTGGAGATTGTCTATGCAACTCCATTTAGACTGGGATACGGCCGACTTGAGAAGGGGGGTAAGGACACTCTTTAACTGGAGAAACTTCCAAAAATCATGGGATGGCAGGTTGTATTTGCCCCTAAGCTGTTCAAAAGACATCAGCACGTATGTGTTTGGAAGGAGAAGTTCTGCAACTGTATTGATGTACTTAAAGGCACAGAGCTTCCAAAAAATTGGCTTATGATCCACCATGATGAGAGGATTATTCCAAATCGGGGAATAGCGAAGGAGGGGGGAGATACTCCGCTTTCGGAACTTTAGCTAGGGCCATCGCCCTATGCCAGGATCTGCATGTCTCTTTCATAAGAGGTGTCAAATGCTGCCCCCAGGATTGTTTACCAGACAACAAAGAGTAAAGGGGGAATCTGGGCGATAGGTCGGTTTCTAGCTGAACCCATGGAGGGGGAAGAGTGAGGGGCAAACTAAGCCACCGCCTGAGCCACCCGAAAGGCAAGTTCATACCCTATGAACCAGGGAAGGTTCAAACCCCCTCTGGTCCAATGGGCGCACAACTTCGCACTCTCCCATCTGGGGTCTTTGCCCTCCCAGAGGAACAGTGCCACCAGCCTATCCAAGGCCTGAAATGGTTTCTGAGTAAGGGGAATAGACAAGTTTGCAAGAAAATATGAAACCTTAGAGAGAATAAACGTTCAAATAGCTTTGACTTTCCCTTTCAAGATGAGGCGTAATTTCCTCCACCGTTGTACTTCGGCTGCTAACGACGCCAAGAGGGGGGAAAGTTAGCTGGTTCTAAGTCCTTCCACGCTGACGTAATGGTAATACCTAGATAGGGGAAACCTTGTGGGGCCCAGGTAATATCTGTGCCACTCAGGCAGTGCCTACTGCATTTCTTATTTAGTGGAGAAAGTGTAGTTTTCTTTTGGTTTACCCAGAGTCCCGACAAAGAGGCGAACTCTTGCAGTATGGGCAGAACCAGGGGGACAGAAACCTGCTGGTAAGAAAGCGTGAGCAGCATGTCGTCTGCATACACATTGACTAGGTATGCAGAACTGCCTACTTTTATGCCAGTGATGCTTGGGATAGCAGTAAGCTTCCTTGTCGGTGGATCAAGGGCCACCAGGAAGAATAAAGGGGAGAGGGGGCAGCCCTGCCTAGTGCATCTGTACAGGATAAAGGGGGGGAGATATCCTTATTAGTAAGAATTCTGGCTGTAGGTAGGTTGTACAGAGTCAAGACCCAAGAGCAAAAGTAAGGGCCAAAACCATACAACCGGAGAACCTGATGGAGGCATGCCCACTCCAGAGAGTCAAATGCCTTGGCTAAGTCAATTGCCAAGGCAGCCATGGGAGTATCGGACTGTAGCGCCAACCATTTAAGACTGAAGATGAGCCGTAGGTTATCCGCACTGGATTTTCCCACTAAAAATCCTGTCTGTGAGGGGTGAATTAACCCTGTGAGAAGTGGGGACAGCCTGGCCGACAGCACTTTGGCCAATACCTTAGTATGCACTGGGAGGAGTGAAACAGGCCTGTAGTTCACGCAAAGTAGCCCATCCGACGCTTTTTTTGGAATCAGTGTGATGAGGGCCTCTTGCATGGTAGAGGGGAGTGAGGTGTCCTTCTGAGCTTCCTGGAGGGCATTTAGAAGGGGGGGGTGGTGATTTCATCCTGTAACAGTTGGTATAACTTGACGGACATCCCGTCTGGACCCGGGGCCTTCCCTTTAGCCATGTGTGATAAAGCCAACCGTAGCTCATCTTAGGTAATCGGGGCATCCAAAGTATGGGCCTGTTTGTCAGTGAGCACCAGTAAGTGGGCTCCTTGGCAGAAAACTTGCAGGCGCTGATCTATCTCCTCGCCGGGCAGGGTGGTTTGGGACTGATAAAGTTCTTGATAAAATTGATACATGGTTTCATTAATAGCTTTGGGCATAGTCGCTACCTTCCCCTGTTTGGTCTTTAAAGCCAGGATCCTAGAAGATGCCTGTTGCTTTCGGAGGCAATAGGCTAGGAGCTTCCCCCCTTATCCCCTCCCTCCCAGAAGCGGTGTTTGGCTCGTGTTAGTTCCCACTCCACTTTTCTATTTAACAAAATATTGATTTTATATTTTAGCCCAGTAATATCAGCTAGGAGGGGAGAATTAAGTGGGTTAGCAGTGGATAACTTGAAATGTCTTTCCAAATTCACAAGTTCCGTTTGCAGTGCAGATATCTGTTGCCCCCGCTGCTTATTTTTAGCCGACGAGTAGGAAATAATCCTCCCCCTTAAATAGGCCTTAAAGGCTTCCCACACTACCATTGCACTGGTTTCCCCTGGGGTATTAAGGGTGAAATAGGCATGGGATTCTTCCTTCAGAAAATCTTGAAATGCTACGTCTTGCAGCAGGAGTGGGTTTCACCTCTATCTTGTTGAGGACAGCCCCTGCCCCGGGGGCCAAAAAGTGATTGTCATTGGGGCATGGTCCGAAATCAGTATACTGCCAATGGAGATATCTACCACCCCCGGAAGAGCAACATGGTTGGCCAGCCAAAAATCAAGCCTGCTATGTGTTCTGTGTACATTTGAAAAGAATGTATTGTCCCGCCCAGTTGGGTGACAAAGTCTCCAGGGGTTCCCTAACCCCCATTCAGATATTAAAGTGTTTAGGGATTCTAAAACTCTCGGTTACAACTGCGGTGTGGGGACAGATTTGTCTAGGAAGATATCTCTCACCAGGTTGTGGTCTCCACCCAGCAAAATTGGAATATCAAGTTCCTCAGCTGAAAGTTCTGCCAATGCCTGGCTCAGGTCAGGGTAAACATCCCCCGTATCTGAGTTAAAGCCATAAACATTAGCTATTATGGCTTTGCCACCTGGGTATGACAACTTAGCTATCACCCAATGTCCTTGCATATCCCTGCGTTGAGCCTCCATTATCCAGGGGCCTGATTTCCGTAGCAGGATGACGACACCCTTGGACTTCATGGAGGCGCAACTGGCTATCACTGTGCCCACCCAAGACTTCTTTAGTCACTGGACCGTGCGGGTGGTAAGGTGTGTTTTCTGGAGTAGAGCAATGTCCGCCTTCATAGAGTTTAAAAATTGTAGTACTTTGGTACGTTTTACTGGATGGTTCAACCCACACACATTCCAGGAGACACACCCTTGCCACGTGGTCCAGTTGCAGCTTGAGTCATTCTTTTGTGTCCCACCAGATATGTATTAATAAAACCAGGTACTCACCAGTCTGATGGTAGCAGTGGAGACAGGCGAGTGAGAAGGAGGAGAGGAAGAGACAAAAAGCAAGGGAAGGGGGTACCTGGGTAGCGGCTTATATGGGAGATACTTGCCACTGGTGGTCCCTGGAAGTAGAAGTTGCTAGAAAAGGAGTAATAACAGATAGAAGGTGCTCAATCTATGGACCGCAAGGAAAGTCTAAATAACACAAAACGAAAGAAGGATAAAGTGTTAGCTATACAACTAAGTTACCGTACAAGTAACAAGACCAGTTATCTACCAATAATATCAGCGTCACACACTATAATCTTGCTAAACACAATGTAATCTCAGTTATGGTGCTGAAGTAAACGTGTGCGAGGGGGAATTAACACCCCCAACAGCCACACTGCTTCAGACACCAAAATGTAAAGGGGGGAAGGTTGCGCCAGATATGGCTAATCCGACCCAGCCCGCCTCCATCAGATTAGCGCTGGGACCTTTTTCCTAGAGTAGGGGTAGTCCCTTTTCTCCCGACCAGACTAAAATAGAAGCAACATCCTCATCAGTTAAGTGCCAGGATGTATTTATCTGGTCACGGGATAGGATATGGGGGGGTGGATCAAGCGGCTTCCTAGCTACCATTGGCAATCAGGGTATCCCAAATCTGGTTCAAGGATAGGCAGGAGCTAGGTAAGGGGGGAGAGGGGAAGGGGGGGATGGGGAGAGATAGGGAGAGGGGGAGCAACAAAAATGACCATGCAGGATGCTTGCCAGAAAGGCAGGGCCATCTTATAGTAGCATTAAGACCCACGTTTGTAGCAGGCAATTGCCATTACACCGCCTCCAGTAGACAGGGGAAGGCATAGTGGGAGCTGTCAATACAGGGCAGTGTCATATAGCAGGAGTCTGCTGCTTTCCATAAGGATAGTCACATATGCACTATTGCAGGGAACAGGGCTCTCAGGGACAAGGGTCGGGTCATTACTAGGACAACATCAGGTAGGGGGAAAATGGGGGCAACAAGACCCTCCATCATTGCCCGTGTCCCTTAGGGGCTATGGCGGTCTGGACCAGCCATAAAAGAAAATAGTTGAATCTGACCAAGTCTCCAATCACCACACATTCTTAAGCAGCTGTCCCTTGCTTGGTGTCACCAGAGCTTTGGAGAAGGTTTTAAGTCCTGGTTTAATCCAGCCTTCAGTCTCTGCTTCCTCTTCTTCAGCTTCTTCCATGGCTTCTGCCCAGTCCAACGGGACTGGGTATTCCAGGTGACCCCCCAGCCGGTTGTCCGAAGGCTCCAGGAACTTTCCAACTTCCAGGGTTAATCTGTCCGCTCTGGGAAATTTAGCCGGGGGGGGAGGCAGCAGGGTTGTCTGGGGCTGAGGACTGGGGGCTTCTAGCCTGCTGACGCTGTTTCATTGGGCAGGAGGAATTGGGAGGGTCCACTGGTTTGGCTGTTGCACCCCTGCACGGTGTATTAGGCATAGACTAAATGGCCTTTTCTGCTGCTGGGGCCCAAAGCTGTTGTTGAGTGTGGGTGTCCTTATTCTGGAGCCCTGTCTGTCTACAATTAGGGTCCCTGTGAGCAGCATTACCTTTGCTCTCTGTTCTGCGTTCTGTGCAGTCACGTGGATCCCACAGGCACCTGGGGAATGAAGTCCCTGATAGTAGGCCAGGCCAATGGCTCCGGATCCAGGATTCTGCTTCCCGAGGGGATTCAGCAAGGAAGGACTGGCCATTCTTTGAAATATACAGAGAGGTAAGATTCTTGAATCTGTATTGTATGGCATTTGCACTCAGGACTTTCTTCAGCTGACTATAGGCCTTGCATTTAGCTGCAACCTCTTGGGAGAAATCCCTATAGAATGAGATAGTGTGACCCTTCCAGGTCAGTTCCCCAGCTTCCCTCATTGCCCTAAGTATTTTCTCTTTCGTGGAGAAGCGCAGTATATAGGCTGTTATGGTCTGGGGATTCTTGCTGCTATTTGGTCTGCCAGGGACGCGGTGAGCACGCTCCACCTCATAGGCTCTTTCCAGCATTCACCGAGGATCTGAGGGATCCACTCGTTCAGGAATCTCTTCATGTTAGGGCCTTCTGCCCCTTCAGACACACCAAGGATCCTGATGTTATAATGTCTACTTCTGTTTTCCTGATCCTCCACCCTGTGCCACAACTGGGCTAGCTTTGTTTCATGATCCCTCAGCCTGTGGAGTGAGTTCAAGTGCTGGGTTTCCAGCTCCTCCACACACTGCTCGAGGACGTTATGCTGATTTTCCAAGCGGCGAACATCAGCGACGTTACCAGCAAGGGATGCCCCGATTGTGTCTACCCTGCTGAGTAGTGCTTCCAACATCTTAGTGATGTTCGCCAGCGCCTCCCCCACTTGCGGGTGTTCTGCTGCACTATGGGGTTGCTCCGGACTCCATGCCCTCACCTG
Source organism: Neoceratodus forsteri (assembly GCA_016271365.2). Taxonomy (NCBI): domain Eukaryota; kingdom Metazoa; phylum Chordata; order Ceratodontiformes; family Ceratodontidae; genus Neoceratodus; species Neoceratodus forsteri. Next base: position 828,509,259 of record CM028136.1, read on the forward strand.
GGCTGCAGGCCTGCTCCATCTGCTTACTTCAAGCTCCCAAACTACAGGCAGCTGCAGTTTTATCAAGTAAAACTCTGGTCTGAAAGTGGTCTCTCTAGGGCACCCACTGCCCGCGTAGCGCCTCTCGACAGATAGCAGGAGGGGGGGAGGAAGAAGTTGGTAGGAGCCGCTGATCCACCAGTAGCCGTGCTAGGCCTCACATCGATGGCACTGTAGCGAAACCGCACTCTGCGCATTAGTTGCCGATTAACAATGCGTGGCCATTCCCCAACAAAAACACCTCAATAGCACGTACCGGTAGTGAGTTAGGACATGTCCCGTTAACATAAACAAAGTTTCAACCCAGCATAGTGATCGGGTATGGGCAGATTTTCACTGGGCTGGGGCAGAGCGAGCGAGTCAAGCAACCATCTTGTCCGGGTCCAAGCCATGCCCTCCCTCATCATAGTTAGGATATTTTTAAATTTAAAATTCAACTAAGGAGGTACAGTATAGATCATGGATTATGTCATTCATCATCATGGGATCCCCTCTTGCTCATCTGGTTTCTTCAAGTGACATCAGATTTAATCTCTTTAATATGGTCTCATACTCTTAGTGTTTTAGATCATAGATCATTTTCGTAGCCCTACGCTGACTTCTTTCCACTCTATGTATTTCACCTCTTTTGAATGGATACCAAAGATGGCTACCATAATCCAGGATGAGTATGACATAGGCCCTGTATAATGGAATAGCAACCTCACACTTGCAGCTACTAAAGTTCCTTTTAATAGTCCAAAGAACCTTGTTGGTCTTAGCAATGACAGTGGAACATTATTCCTTTTGATTAAAGTTTTTTGAAATGATGACACCAAGGTATCTTTCATTGTGAACCTCTTTTACCACCGAGTTACATACTGGACAACTGGATATAACACTAATGCATGTGCCCAGAGTCACAGTTTCAACTTTTATACACAAAATAAATGGGTCAGATTACTTGTTTTTCAAGGGGAATAGCTTTGAAGACATCAGTGGCATGAATGGCAGGAGCTGCAACATTTTACTAATATGTGACACCAAATTACTAACTCATTCATGAATGAGTTTACCTGCGGCTCAGTGCTATTCCAGCTCATGGATGTATGCCACAGGCATTTCGGTTGGGGCAACCAGAATATAGTTTGCGCAAAAATAAGGAATATCTCATTGTTGTTTCCAAATCTCTCGCCATCAATGTTTTCTATAATGATAGTGCTTCCTCCAGACACATTTAGTCCAGACACTATAAAAATGGGCAGAAAAACTGACAGTGTCCCTTTAAACCATCTTGGTTTATTTCCTTGGCTGATGGATTTTTTGATTTTCTTGACATGTTTATTTCATATAAAAGCAATGATATGTTTTATCTGTGCCCATATTTCATCAACAGTTTTATTTTTAAGTATACTATCCCAGTTAATGCTATTTGTGGCTTCCATCATTTTCTGAACTTCCTCTGTATTATAGATATAGATTTCAGTGTGTCCCTTGACGGCAGGGTGTTTTAATTCAGTTCTTAATATAGTGTTATTGTGGTCGCTGCATCTGGAATGGGGGTTACCTTACAGTCTAAAATGGTTGTGTTTTCTGTGTTATGGACTAGGTCCAAAATATTAGAACCCTAGTTGGTTTTTAAGGCTTTGGGGGGAGCTTACAGCTGTTTTGCGAGAGCTTTGTAGCTCTGAAAATGACCGATCTCACAACCTCTTCCATGGGACTTTTGGAAGTATCTTTCTGAAATCTCAGTGGAGCTGAAAGCCCTCCGCCATGATTGGCATACGGAATAACAGCCGCACTATTTTGCCTGTTACTTCAGCATTCTGATGCGTGCACTGCACATGTGCATGAGTTGCGCGCATGCATGGAAGTGTGCGCATGTGCAGTTCTGTGGGTGCACATGCTCAGAATGGCAAAATGCCATTTAGTAATTTCTGTGCCCCCTCCATAAGTCATTCCTGACATCTCGTGGTACACTGGGAGCCCACCCTAGTGTGCATATTTTGTTTTTATTCTGTAACTTTGAAAAGGGTCCCTCTTCACATTTTTTCCCCCAGTGCTCCCCTGCCCAACTCATGCCCAACATGGGGTGCCCCATCCCCATGCCGGCATTCCATGTGGCACACTGGGAGCCATCCCAGTGTACTGAACTGCTTTGTTTGCATGCTGAAAATTAGAAAACGGTCCCTCATTGTCATGTTGTTTTCCCTGTGAAACTAAAAATGGTCCCTCATCATTGCTGCTGTCCCCTCCCCCTCCACTGCGCACCCAGCTTCCCACACACCTCTTACCCCATACTTACCTCCGGAGGCTGGTGCTGCCATCTTCACTGGACCAGGACACGTTTGCACTCTTCAAAGCCCAACTGTGAACAGAAGAATTAAAGGTAATCATGCTATAGAGCCATTTAATGGGGTTTTCAACTTATACTGATATCTCAGCCATTTTTAGGAATTTGTGCCCCAAATTTTCAAGATGGGGTTCTTGGGACTCCACCTCATGAAAGCTTTCACAGTCATTTTGTTACTCTGTCCTGAAAGGTGATTTAATGGTCACTGCACGGAATCACCTTTCAGAACCAATTCATGAAATGACAGTGCCACTGTTCATGAGGTGGGGTCCCAAAAGCCCATGTTACAAATTTGGTTAAATAATTCCAAACAATGACTGCGTTATGAGCGTGCATTACACTGTTTCTATGCACGCTCCTAACATCACCAATTTTTCATATTTTCACTCCACATTTTTAACATAGCCATTTTTGCACACCTTCTTCAAAACAGTACAACTGTCATTTTCCATAACCTGCCCAAAATGTGTCTTCGCACCTGTGCCATAGAATAACACATTTGCTCTGCACAATTACCTTTTGGGACAATTGAACAAAATGACATTAGCACTGTTCATGAAGAGGGGTCCAAAAAACACCATGTTGAAAATTTGGTGAAAAAATTAAAAATAATGGCTGCTTTATGAGTATGCGCTGTGTAGTTTCTATGCATGCTGCTAACGTCGCTAATTTTTAATATTTTCACTTCACATTTTTAACATAGCCATTTTTGTACACCTCCTTCACAACTGTACAGCTGTCATTTTCCACAACCTGCTTGAACCAATGTTTTCTCACCTGTAGTGCAGAATAGCACGTTTGGTCTACGCAATCACCTTTCAGGAAAATTGAACAAAATGACATGAGAAGGGGTCCAAAAAAGGCCATGATGAAAATTTGGTGCAACTCCTCCAACATATCACTAAGTTATACCTGGGCATTGAATAATTTCTATGCACATGTGTAACTTTTGTCACTTGGTAGTGCTTCACGGCCCTATCGGCTCTGGACAGAGTTTGTTTTAACATGCTGTGTAAGGTTTAGTTGGGTACATATATCTAGAAATTCTACAGTAGACCTAATCTGGTTGTTGCATCATTTAATTCCCAGTCTATTCCACCATAATTAAGGTCACCCACAAACAATACTTCTACAGCATTGCATGCTTTTTCTAATTCCTGGTTGATAGGATTATTCATCGAGTCATCTGAGTTTGGTGGTCTGTAGTACAGATCAATAAATATACTGACATACTAAGTTGCCAGCAGATTAGACATAATGGTCTAGCTCGTCTGCCCAAGATACAGCTCACAGTTTTGTCTCTCTTGCCACCCCCCAACCCATTTCATTCCATTGCTTCCAGGTTCCTTCTCCAGAGCTCCCCTGCTGTTCACTTCTGTCCCTACCTGTACATTGCCCATGTGCCTGTCCCAACCCCTTTTGAATCCTCCCACTGACTCCATTGACATAAGTTCCTCTGGTAGTGCATTCCAAGGTGCCACCACCCTCTCCATGAAGTAATGTTTCCTTATTTCTCCTCTGAACATCCCCCCTACCAGTTTCAGGCTATTACCCCTCATTGTCCCATCCTCTTTTAATTTGTGCAAACCCCTCCGTGTTTACCCTATTGAACCCTTTCAAATATTTAAAGGTCTGTATCATGTCCCCCCTACCTTGTCCCTTCTGTCTTCCAGGGAGTACATGTTCAGCTCCCTAAGTCTCTCTTCATAGTAATTTTCCCCCAGTCCATGTACCATCGTTGACGCTCTCCTCTGGATCCTCTCTAGTAAAGTAACATCCTTCTTTAAGTGAGGATACCAGAACTGCACACAGTACTCCACATGCGGCATCACCAAGGAATTGTACAGGTGCAGGAGAACCTCCCTCCTCCTTGATGTTATCTCCTAGCAATGCACCATAGCATTCTATGTGCCTCTGCAGCCACTGTCCTGCACTGTTCTCAGTGATTCATTTTGGCATCTATTACCACTCCCAGATCTTTTTCCTCCTTGGAGAACATAAACTGCCCCCCCCCCAAATGGTAGCCATACCCAGGATTCCTAACCCCTAAATTAATATGATCCTAGAATGTTTATTTATAATGACAGCCATATAGTTTCAGTAGAAGAGGTGTCATCTTTTATTTTGGAAAAATCAGAGACTGTTAAATTATCAGAAACATGAATAGCAATTCCCGATCCCCTTTTTGTGTAATCAGTCATGCCTAAATAGTAGGTACCCAGGCAGATGTTTCTCCCAGGAGTCTTCTACGGACCACCAAGTTTCAGTAGCTAGATGATGTCTATCTTATCACTAGTCGCCAAATGATACTAATTTACCCTGTTTTATATTAATAATAAATGCAGGTAGCCTGGAGGGGTATGGTCTGAGGCCTGATTCCCCACATATTACCTCCATAGGCATTTCCCCCTTTTTCTTTGTAAAAAAAAGCTAAGAATACAATGTTAAATATTTAGATACCACCATGTGTAGAGTTTGGATGGTGGCTCCTTCCTTTTATCTGATGCTCTTTCAACCAAGGGCCATTCCCTGTCTCTTTCAGAAATCAGAAGTCCCAGTCATTTCATTTTTCCTTTGGCACAGATCTTTGGGCATTTTTCCTAAGGTATCTTTAGACAAAGGGAATTTTGCTCCTGTTCCACTTCTAGGGGTGAATCCCTCCGTAACAGGGTTCTAGCACCTTAGTGGTATCATGAGAGTGTAGTAGTCTCTGTATTTGGGACAGAGAGCATGAATGGCCAAAAGACTCGTTACATAAATAAGATGACTTTAGCTTGTGGTTCAGTGGGGCAGTAGGTGACATTCACCACAACCCCCACTGAGCGGTATATAACCATGCATGGCCAACCATCCACTGGACACTCGTCTTTTTTGTTGCGGCTGTGCAGCTGCCAGTTCTCCCACCCACTCTGCCTGTTCTAATTACCTGCTGCTGCCACATGCAGCTCATGACATCCCTGCTCCCTCTCTCTCTCTCTCTCTCTTTCTTGCTCCCCTCTGGCTATCTGTCTGCTGCATCCAGGCTGCTTTGCTGATTTCTCCATGCTGACCACTGGCTGCAGTGCTCATCTTACTCCTGCTCCTCTGTCTCTCTCTGTGGCTGTCTCCTCCTGCCTGCCGCACATTGCGGTCGCTCTCACCTACTCTGGCTGCACACTGTGGCCCTCTTTCCCTCCCTCACTCTACCACTCACAGTGGCCCTCTCTCTCACACAGCCTCTCACAGCTGCTCTATCTCTGCCCAGACTTGTCCCCAGGTGCTCAACCATGGCTTCTATCTGCTGTCCTGCTTGGCTTCACTTCTGATCAGAATATTCTGCTGCTGCTGCTGTTCCTTCTCCTACTGCCTTCCAGCGACTGTTTTCTTGGGCGGGGGTGCTGTGGGCATTCTCCACCCTTCAGCCATTAGGGGAGATTCCTTCCACCTTGTCACCTAGGCCACATTGGCACAGCAAGTCTGCCCAGAAAGTTGTACAGTCCTTTTCATGGGGTTTGGAACTCAAACTTACTGCCAACTCTACCATACCCATTGTTCCTATATCACCATTATTACTATCCAGAAAATGCCCCAAATGCAATTGGCTTTCCACCCCAGCAACAATCAGGCTTATGCCCTAACTATAATATTGCCATGCAAGGGCTATTTATTCATTTTAGCTCTGAATGATAATTTCAATGGTCTTCACCTCTCAAGAGCTTGACTCAAACTTTGAACCTCAAGAGCTTGGCTCCAAAAGTACTTGTGCCTGGCTTGTGAGGAGAATGTCTGGACAGTCGAGCCTGAAGCAGCCGTTTTTGTCTCCCAGTTAAACATGTTTCTGACATGCTCATCTGATTCATTGAAGCCTGTACCCTAAAGGTGGGGACCACGTTCCCTAAGAGCCCCTCTAGCCACACAGACTGTCTTAGCAGCACCAACAGGTATAGCATCTATGGATTCTGCATCTTGAAGGTGGAACCTTCACTAAGTTGAGGTACCTTGTAGCTGTACAGGTTGACACGGTGGAACTTCTCAGTGTTGTTTATGTTGTCTTCCTTGCCTTGAGGGTAGATTCTCCCGGGGGGGGGCTTGAGCCATGCTGAGCACCTCAGCAGCATCTTTGGATGCAGTCCTTCTGCATCTACCTGTGGCTCATCTGATTCAACTCTGCAATCCCCTTCCTTTCATGGCCTATCTTCAACAGCAGTCACTCAGTCAAGGGTAGGCTCATGGTGCTTCTGGGGACAGGTGATACTCATTCAGAAGATGCGCTCTCCTCAGACCACACCTTGCAGAGTGATGTCAGTTGCTTCGTGCAAAGTGAGGCCACTTTTGGTCATGTAGGACACTTCAGTGGCACCTCACAGTTATCTCATTAGAGGAACAGAGCGAGAGCCTTCCCTTCAAAATTTCCCTATAATTCGTTTCCAAATTGACAGAGGTGAGCCATTACTAAAATAGCCCTAGCCTAGAGGCAGGGAAACCTAAGTCTTGGTTCCCCAGAGGTTTCTTCCACAAGGGTTTTTCCTCTCCTCCATGCCAAAGGTCATAAATAATGTATGTACTAATAATTACTTGTTTAACTGAGAGTTGGAGCTGGAAGGTGGTCCTACATTTTCGATAATGGCATCTCATCCCCTGGCCAAGTCTCTTATTTCTTTATGGTAAATATATGTTTGTTTAAATCATTTGTACTTTTGGGACTTCTCCCCTAAGGTGCCTTTGGTCTAAGAGGAACTTGTGGCTGTAGCATCTCTAGAGTTGCAACCATCCTTAAGACAGGTACAGTGTCTTAATGGAACCCCAAAAGGGTGGTAGTCTCTGTAATCAGCAAAGAGCATGAATGGCCACAACCCCATTACATAAGCATTTTAACAATCTCAGCTCAGTTCATCATTAACAATATCAGTCATAAGCAGTCAGCTACTACAGCTAAGCTCCATCTTATATATCTTCCATTGCATACAGCCAGCAACTTTAAACTCATACCTGCCAGCCGTTCATAACACTGTACAAACATTTCATACTTAGTTGCTCACTGATCCAGTGAACAGGCATTGCTGCTTAAGTGTGGTGGGAGTATGGGGTGGGGTGAGGGAGCAGTTTACGCACCGACAAATTTGCTGGGAGTGCATAAATCATATTATAAAATGCTTTTCCTTCCTATGTTCCCCTGCTATGCAGGATACACCTGCAGTCCTGTTGCTGGTGTTGATTTTCTGAAATGCACGCAGCTGATGAATTATGCAAATTTTCCTTGGGTGGGATAATAATGCAAAACTGAGTCCCAGTGGGGTGAACATTGCTGGGTGAAGCACATTCTGAGGCTTATAAGAAGTCATTCTGAAACCTCAGAATGTGCTTCACCCAGCAATGTTCACCCCACTTGAACTGCATTTTACATTACTATCCCACCCAAGGAAAATTTGCATGATTTATCAGCTGTGAGCCTAGAGTGTACACATGACTGAGCAGCCTAAGCATTACTGTATGTGCTGCAGCAACTGCATTAATGATTTATTAACATTTTTGTATTTATTTATTTGAAATTGTTTCACCAGATAAAGGATTCAAAATACAAAGAAACAGAGATACAAAAATAATTCTGTTTACAGATGTGACCTGTAGAAGGGGGAAGAAGGAGCAAAAATAAGAATTAAACACAATATGTATATACAATAACTGAATACACAGGTCAAATGAGAGAGACAATCTAGGACAGTTAAACACACTGTGAGGCATGGGTTATCATCAGGTACAGTCACAGTAAAAGACAATTACATTTCTGATATACTTCTTTGCTGTAGTAATGATGATAGGTGGGCTGTTTCTCAAGGCTAGGTTGTTCCAGACTTGTGGGAGTTTGTAAAATGAAAGCCAGCTGGCCAGAATTTTATTTATGTCTAGGGACAAGAAATCTCCTTCCTGAGTGGGACTGAAGTAATGTTTGGAGGGGGCAGCGGGGGGAGCAGGGTGCGCAGATAGTTTGGGAGTTTTTTTACCCAGTATTTTGATCCACAAAGAGCTAGGTGCTGCATACTGTCCCTCTTTTCTTCAGAAAAAGCCAGTTTGGACAATCATAAACTGTGCAGTGATAGGTCTGGCTGGGGCAGCAGAGAATAGCCTAATTCGGGTGTAATGCCTAGATTAAAGGGGGATCTTGGGAGGAAACAAGCAATACAGTTGCAAAACAGTTAGATATACAGACAGCAATAAAATATGTGCAAAATAATAGACACTGTATGTAAAACATTGTATGCTAGCTACAGAATTAATAATATGAACATAAATATGTATTTGCACTCCAGTTCCCTAGACCATTGTGATATATTCAGGTCAAAAAATGGCTGCTGTTAATGGGTTAGAGGTGGTGGCCAAGTTGGGGGGAGAGGGAACAATACACAGAAGGAGAGGCAGTGATGAGAAGCGTCTTTGGGTGGGTGAAGTGCATTGAAGTAGGGGAAGTACCATTGCTTTATTTAGAGAGGGGAGAACCGCCAAAAGCACCAGAGATTCAGAAAGCTTTTGATAAGCCACCAAATAGTTACTTGTGCCTTATCATAGCTTTCAGCACCTTTTTGGTTCATGTAAATTCTGTATTTATTTATTTTAGCCTTTGGTAACTGGGTAAGCCCACTAGGCACAAGTGTGTGCACGTATCGTGTTCGGCTCTGCCCATCCCTGACACCGTGTGTGGTGCCACACTCAGACCCATTCCCTTTCCGCCGTCTGCCCCAAGAGTTCTGCCCTGCCTGTCTGTGGGCTGTGCCCTTGCCATTGGTGGTTGCGAATGGCTCCGTGACCTACCTGTGTTGACCAAAGTGCTCTTCTGTAATGGTGTCCCAGTGCAGCTGTGTCATACGGATCAGGCAGGGTTTTTTTTTTTTGCCCATGGGGTGGCTGCCCATCACTGGCTGGACTGGTGTCCTCATCGTCCCCACCGCTGTCCCCCTTTTCAACCTCTATGGCTATCCCACAGTTGGTGGCCATGTTGTGCAGGATACAGCAGGCCAGGAATAGCCCACAAGCCTTCTAGGGGCAGTACTGTAGGGTACCACCAGATGTGTTCAGGCACCAGAACCGTGCTTGTTTTCAGGGGCACAAGTGCCTGTTTTCAGGGGTGACCTGGGAGCACTGGGGGTTAAGTGACTTGCTCAGTCACACAGCACACAAGTGGAGGTTGTGGGAATCAAACCCATGTCTGCTGGATGTACCAAGCTCATTCATAGCTTATTACTGTAACCTCTAGGCTACACTGCCAGATTTAAAGTACAAAAACATGTTCAAGTTTGTTGTAACCCATATTCCACTGACAGGGAAGGGAAAATGATGGTGAAAACTATGTAAAGTTGAACTAAATGTTCCTAGTATGGTAAGTAACCTACGCAAGTTCCATATTGTACAACATCACTGTGAACAAATACAGGACAGACTTGGATCCCAAAGTCACTTCTCCCCAACAAGTCAATCTTTTTCAAGGGGGAGTCAATCAACCCCACCAAGCCTTCTCTCTATGACTGGGAGAATATGCTGACCTTGAAATCTATGATATCTAGTATTTTCTATGTAAGTCCCATACTGTCGTGCTTTTCATTTGCCATAACAAGCCCATGAGTGAATGCCTCACCTCGGTGACACACTCTGCCTCAGCTGCCCCCCCCCCCATCTCATGTGGGACTCCAGGGTTTGCACACAAACTCTGGTCACTCAACTGGCAGAACAATGCACTGCAGCCCTGATGCTAGACATAGAAAGGTAGAAACATAGAATCTAATGGCAGACAAGGACCACTAGGCCCACTCAGTCTGCCCATGTTGTTTCTGCCTATACTGTCACCACAGATTCTACCTGATCTCCAGCTGCTCACCCCCCCCGCTTTCCTACCAAGATTCCTTTCTACTTATCACATGCAAGCTTGAGAAGCCCACCACTGTTTTTGCCATACCACCACTGGAAGACTGTTCCAGGTGTCCACCACTCTTTCAGTGAAGAAATGCTTCCTCACATTCCTCCTAAATTTCCCCCTTCCTGCTTCATTGCATGCCCCCTTGTTCTTGTGCACCTTCTCTTCTGAAAAATACTCAACTCCTGCACCGTATTCACCTCCATAAGGTACTTATAGATCTCTATCATGTTCACCCCTTCCTCCTCTCTTCCAGGATGTACATACTGAGATCCTTCAGTCTTTCCTCATAGGGCTTATAGTACAACCACTGCACCATTGTAGTTCCCCTCTTTTGGACAGCCTCTATTCTGTCTATCTCCTTCCTGAGATGTGATCTCCAGAATTGGACACTACTCCAGGTGGGGTCGCACCAATGATCAATGCAGTGGTAATACCACCTCTCTCCTTATGCTAGTGATTTCCCTCTCTATGCACCCCAGCATCCTGCTGGCCCTACCTACTGCCTTGTTGCACTGCCCTGCCATCTTGAGGGAATCAGATATGATAAGCCCAAGGTCCCTTTCCTGTTTAGTGACAATCAATACTGCGTCTCCAATTTTATACACTGACCCTGGGCTTGTGTGCCCTAGGTGCATGATTTTGCACTTTTTTGCATTGAATCCCACTTGCCATACCCTCGACCACTTCTCCAGTTTTCTCAGGTTTCTACTCATTCTCTGCACCCCCTCCAAGGTATCTTCCTAATTGCAGATTTTGTTGTCTTCTGCAAAGATGCATACCTTCCTTCCAGCTCTACTGCAATGTCTCTTATGAAGGCATTGAAAAGGACCGGTCCCACTGCTGAGCCCTGAGGTACCCTGTTGGTCACTATCCCCTCATTAGAGTGAGTGCTGTTTACCATCACCCTCTGTTGCCTTTCCTTCAACCAGGTCCGCATCTAGTTTACCACCCTGGGTCCAACTCCCAAACTGTCCAGTTTCCTTCTAAACTTCCCATGTTTTACAGTGTTGAATGCCTTGCTGAAATCAAAGTAGACCACGTCTACTGCCCCACCCTAATCTATTTCCCTAGTCACCCAGCCAAAGAAATCCATCAGGGTTTTCTGACGTGACACCCCCCCTCAAAAACAAAATCCATGCTGCCTTGGGTCCTGTAAGCCACAGAATTCAAGATACTCCACTAGCCTTTCTTTTAATAGTGTTTCCATTAACTTTCCCACCACTGACATTAGACTGACTAGCCAATAGTTTCCAGCCTCCTCACTGCTGCTGTTTTATAAAGCAGGACTACATCTGCCCTTCTCCAGTCCTCTGGACCACTCCTGTTCCAGTGAGTTGTTGAATAGGGCTGTCAGAGGTACAGGCAGTACCTCACTGACCTCCCTCAGCACCTTTGGGTGTACCCCACCTGGACCCATAGCCTTATCCACTTTCAGATTCACAAGTCCCCTCAGGACTCTTTCCTCTGTGAATGAACTTGCGCCCAGCCCTCTCCCCCAGTATTCCTGCTAGTATTCATGCTCCTTCTATGTGGCCATCCCCCTCTCTCTCCACTGTGAAGACTGAACACAAGTATCTGTTCAGGATATCTGCTTTTTCTTGATCCTTCTCTGCACAATCCCCCGGCCTTCTTAACCTCACAATCACTCCCCTTGTCTTCCTCTTTTCACTTATGTATTTGAAGGGCTTGTCCCCTTAGCTACCCCTTTGGCTATCCTTTCCTCTATGTGCACTTTTGCATCCCTTACTGCCTTCCATGCTCCCTCCGCTTTTCCTGAAATATCTCTGTCTTCTTCTATCTGCATCTCCTTGTATCTCCTGAATGCAACCCCTTTAGCCTTAACTTTCACAGCCACTCCCCTTGAGAACCACTGCTGTCTCTGTTCCTCCTGTTTTTTCTTCACTTCTTTCACACAGAGGTCTGTTGCCTTCAATATGCCATCCTTTAATTTAGCCCACTGTTCCTTTGCCCCACCCAGTCAATCCCCCCCTGCATGGTCATCTTTGAGGCATTCACCCATTTTTTTATACTCTGCCCTCCTGAAGTCCAGGACTCTCGTCCTTGTGCATCTTGTTTCTGCCACCATCCTTGTGTTAAACCACACTGTATGATTGTCACTACTGCCAGGTAGAATCCCACCTTGATGTCTGCAATAATGTCCTGTTTGTGAGCACCAAATTCAGTATTGCCCCATCTTGACTGGGATCTTTGACTAGTTGCCTGAGAAACACCCCCTGCAAGGAGTCTAGAAAAGGATGGTCCTGCTATTAGCTGAGGCCATGGCTGGGAGGCTCCAATCTAGATCTGGCAGATTGAAGTCCCCCACCAGCAGCACCTCCCCTGTTTTGCCATCAAGCTAAAGGCTTCCCTCATTGCCTTATCCAATTCTTCCCTCTGTGTTGGAGGTCTGTATATCACCCCAGTGTGAAAAGTAGGGCTGCGCATGGTCCAAATAGTATTTCCCAAATACCACGAGTAGAAGGCTTGCCGAATATTCGGATGGACATACCGAATAGTTCACTATTCAGCTACTATTCGAGATGTACTATTTGGTGGGTAAGATTTCAAAATCTCACAGAGCTTCACTGGCCAATCAGAGGCTGTTTTTGGAGCTCAGAGCCTGGAAAACCATGTGATCTCCTCACTCTGAGTGTGTAGATGAGAGGAGACAGCTGTTTCTCAGAGAGTTAGCTCTGTTTAGTTTACCACTTGTAACTTTTATAACTGTTTAAAAAATGTTTTGTGTGTGATCCAGTTTTTACATCTGATCACCTTGTGACTGCATTTGACTGCAGTTTTGTTTTTCATCATTGAAACTGGGCTCAGTTTCAAGGAAAAGGAGAGTATGTGTGTGAGTGAATCTGTGTGTGTGCTGCTGCATGCTGACTCCCCTTCCCCACTGCTTACAGTTTCATAGCTCAGCTGAAGCAGTGTGGTTTGATTTTTTGCTTAAGAACCAACTAGTTCTTATCAGGATTTTTTTTTTTGTCAACAAAGTCCAGTTAATGGGCTCAGTAACAATGAGTGGCTCAAGCTTTTGCTGACTGCCCCATCCCCACTGCTGTGCTTGCTTAGCTTTTTGTTTCAAATCCACACACAGCCCCTGTGGTATTTTCTATTTCTTTTGTGAAGCAAATTGGTATTTTGCTGTAATCAGGTTCTGAGCTCAGTTCCCTGCATAAGTGAGGTATGAGTGTCATCTGACTCCCTCTTATCTGCGTTGCAGCTTACCATGGTGCATACATCATCCATGTGTGCATTGTATTGTTGTTCTTGTAATCTGTGCCCTGCAAGTGCGTGCACAGTTGTCTGCACGCATTTTTTTTTTTTTGTGATATATAAAGCAGCCTATTTTTCTCTCACTGGGTCAGGCTTGGCCCATTGAATTGTTGCTGACTGTAGTCTGGTTCTTGGCTTAGTTCCCTGTACAACTGAGTAAGAAGGGTGTCGCATGTGACTCCTCCCTTCACAGCTCACTGCACCTGAGTGGCCTCCTGTGCATGTGAGTTTTTTCTTTTTTGTGTGTCTTCACCCCCTGTGTGTGCACTGCTATGAGTGTGTACACATACATTTTCTGTGAACTGCTTTAGTATTTCTGTGTGTGTCAGGCATGACTCACTGGGTTCTGTGTGTTGTATGTTGTTTGGTGCACCTTCAAAGCTTGAATTGCTGTACTGTATGACTGCACAACTGACACTGTGCAACTAAGAAGTTGTTTGCCTACTCCATCTCTCTCTAGTATCAGCTTGACTTTATTAGCTGCTACATACGTGATGTTGCTATTGTTGTTTTCTGCAAGAAGCACCAACATAAACAAAGACACTAATCACAAATAATATACACAGTAAGTTACAGACCATGTCTCATCAATCCCGTAAATGTGCATGGTCCAGCCCAAGCAAGTCATCTTCACCACCAGTCGTAACTGGTGAGGAACAGGGTGAGAGAAGATCTGTTCATATTTGCCGCTCTAAAATAGTTTTCTGCCCTGATAAGCCTTCAGGTTCTGGTGTCAGTAAGATTGGGGTAGTACTAGTACTACTATAACTTCAACTGCTGCCACTACTATTACTAGTACTGCATTTGCAGCACCATCATTTTATAAAAGCAGGAGGGCTTTATAGCTGACAGCTCCAGTTATACAAGAACAAGAACCCACCCCCACTACCAGTGGTAGTATTATTCACACAACTTCCCCCATAGAGGCAACATCGCCTATCAGTGTGCTCCTCCCCACCACCACCAGTGCCGTGATTTCAGAAACCAGGGCAAATCCTTTTTGTACTGTTGACACCGCCACTGCCATAACAGTGTGCACTGTTATTTGCGCTCCTTGTACAACCACTGTCGCCACAACCTTTGCTTCCATTAGTAGTCCTGAGTGTTCTGCTGTCACCATGACTACTGCTGCCAGTATTACAACTAGCTGTAATATGACACCAATTTCTTCAGCTGTAACTCCTGATTGTAATTCTGGCAACAGGACTATGGTCGACAGTGCTACTACCTTGCCAACTGTGCCCATGACCATAGATACTGTGACTAGTACTGACCATGAGACTGTTACAATGGCTGCACCAATTGTGTTGCCAAAATGTACTGTTGCTCAGCCTCGCATGTTTCCTCTCACCACATTTCCTTTTGCTGATGTGGAGGATTCCGAAGAAGAGCATTCATCTGGTTCTGAATATTTACCAGAGCCTCAAGACTTGCTAAGTACATCATCTGACAGTAATACCCACCTAAGCAAATTTGGCGATGAGGTCGAATATGCAGCATATCTGTGTGAGAAGCGTGAATGTGCAGCTGCCAAAAAATGCAGTGCTTCTTGTCGTGGCAAGCAGGCTGGTCAGGGTAACCCTCCTCCTCCTCCTCCTAAAAAAAAAAGTCCACCCTGTCCTTTCAAAGAGTTGTGTCAAGTTCAACTCCATATGATACACGAAGTAGTTTTACAACTACATCTGTTGCAGAGAAAGAAAGGGGTAGAACAGCTGCATCCACTGCACCCTGGTCTGATAAGGGGAAAGGGGAAAAACATGCCCATGGTCACCCTATTGGGGCCCATACTTCCACTGTCAGTGCGAGGAAAAGTGTGGTATGGCTGTACTTTAATGTTGTAAAATATGATCCATCAAAGGCAGTATGCTGTGTGTGTGACTGTACTATAAGTCGTGGTAAAAACCTTTCAAATCTCACAACATCAATGATGAACCATCTCCGAATGAACATCCCAGTGCACTTCAACAATCCACAGCTGTTCCTATCTCCACAACATGTGCCTGTCAGCCCCTCTTCTGGTACTGGTCCAGTAGATGCACAAAGTATTGTTAGTGATTCTATTACTGAGACAGACAGTGTGCCCTCAACTCCCCCTACACCACTTATAGCGCATCCCTGTACATGAGCATCACCCATTCTGTCTTCTTCTGCTCAATTGTCTATTATTGTAACACCCTCCACCATGGGTTCAAAGTCAACATCAATGCAATGTGGTACCGCTTTGACTACACCCATCATGCAAACCTTCCATGCCAGCACCAAATACCAGGCGTCACACCCAACAGCACAGCAGATCACCAGTTTAATTGGTGAGATGATGGCCTTGGATCTGCAGCCATACATGCTACCTCATGTATAATACTATGCCATGTAGTACCAAGGCAAAACTGTGTCATGATGATAACCATGTCTGTAACCACCCTATGCTCGAAAAACCTATGTGTTCAAAAGGTTTTCTCCACTGTATCATACCTTGTATTGTTATCCCTGGTCGCTCCTGAAAAAGGGACCTTCGGGGCTCAGAGGGCCTACCCGGTCACCAAAATTTGATAAATAAATCAAATAAATAAATTTTCCATTGTGGAAAACACAGGTTTCCGTAGGCTGCTGCAGCATTTGCACCCTAGGTATAATATACCATCACAGACCACATTTTCATGTACTGTAGTACCTAACATTTACCATGATTTGAGAAAAGAAGTTGCCAGACTACTAGCACAGGCTGTTGGTGGAGTTTTCCACTGCAATATGGACCAGCATGTATTCAAATCATGCATATATGTCATGGACAGCACACTGGTGTGTTGCAGATGTGATAGTCACTGGTGGAGATGGTGGTACTGGTGCTGGTTCTGTCTCTTCCCCCTCTCCCTGCAGGTCTGCTTTGCTAAATGTCAGTGTTATGGAAAAGGATCACTGGGCTATAAACATACTGTCATTCCAGCAAGAGATGTTGAGCCCATAGAGTGATGGCAACAATTTGCAGATAGGGTTTGTGGTCACAGACAATACCATAAATATGATAAAAGCACTTAGAGATGGCAATTTTGAGGGGATGTGCTGCTTTGCTCATACATTACATTTGGTGGCGACAAAGGCTTTGGCAAACACAGTGGAGGCAGATCACACAGTCAAAGTAGACAGAAGCATATGCAGCCACTTCCATCACTCTGTGAAAGCCACAAACCATCTGCATCAGCTACAAGAGCATCTTCAAATGCCACAGCTTCATCTCTTCCAGGATGTACAAACCCAGTGGAATTCCACCTACTACATGCTGCAAAGGCTTCTGGAGCAAAAGCGGGCTCTTCATGAGATAAGCATGGAAACTGATATGGGGGAGTCCTCGGACATCAGGACTGGACTGTGATTGAGGGCTTGGTAAAGATTTTAGCCCCTTTTGAAAGGAGCACTCATGACCTTAGATCTGATTCTGCACTGCTAAGTCAGGTAATTCCTGCTGTACAGATCCTGAAAAAAGCCATGAGGAGATTCAGTGAAAATGCTGAGAAAGATCCAAACCAGACACCAGGAACAGTGATATCCCTTGTGGAAAACCTCACCACAGAACTAGAAGTTAGATTTTCTGATCTCTGTTCCAATAAAAAGCACATATTTGCCACTATGCTGGATCCACGTTTCAAGTGTGAGGTACTACACCTTATAATGCCCACTCACAGGGTTACAGACATTCAGAAGCAGATGTGCTCAGAACTTGGTTTCTGCATCCTTGGGTCGATAAAACCAGCAGGTAACCCTATTGATGAGTCAGTCTCAGAATCACAAACTGAAAGCAGTATGGAAAACCTTGAGAAGGAGGGTGACTGTTGGGCTGAACTCAGCTCATCACTACAGGCTGAGCAGTGGAAGAAACAGAACAGCAGCCACAGTTGGCACCCAATCTGCTGAACGGTTATTTCAATGATCCTCTGGAGTCATTCTCCTTAAATCCAGTTGAGTACTAGATCAAAAGGATGAAAGCATATCTGCACTTGGCACAGTTGGCCCTTAAATATATCTGTTGCCCCCCTACCAGCAAACCATCTGAACGAATGTTCAGCACTGCTGGGGATGTGGTGGAACCTCACCGATCCTCACTTGATCCAACACATGTGGAACAACTTGTGTTTATAAAAATAAATCTACCTCACTTTGGGTACACATATGGCCACTAACAATTGCATTAAAATAATTGTCTTCTACTGGATACAACATTTGTGTGTTGTAGCATTGACTTACACACAATCCATTCTGTGTTAATCATCATTGTTCTGTTAGCAAATAAGCACATTAACATTTATATTCAAAGTCATACTAACACAAATCTGTGACCAGCATATTTTTCCTTTATTAGTTCCACTGTCATTGTGTATTCTTTTGAACGAGAATGCCCTGCAGTTCCCAATGCCTAAAACTGCCACCCACCTATTAATTGCTGTTCCCAATACAAAATCCTCAACTGGTGTTGCTACATCTCTCATCCCCTGCGTTGCTCATGCCCATATTCCATCGATCCCTTTAATAGCTTTCCAGGTGCCAGTAACCAGTGTGGCATCACCAGTCTCAAGTATTTCTCTTGCATAAAATATGGCAGCTAATAGTGTATCATCTCCAGTCTCAGTGTTTCCCATGCCTGAAATATGGCAGTTACAAGTGTGGCATCACCAGTCTCAGTGTTTCCCATGCCTGAAATATGGCAGTTACAAGTGTGGCATCACCAGTCTCAAGTATTTCACATGACTAAAATATTACGGTTACAAGTATGGTATCACTGTCTCAAGTATTTCACATGACTAAAATATTACGGTTACAAGTATGGTATCACTGTCTCAAGTATTTCACATGATTGAAATGTTCTGGTTACCTGTATGGCATCTCCAGTCCCCAGTATTTCACATGCATGAAATATTCCAGTTACCAGTATGGCATCTCCAGTCTCCAGTATTTCATGACTGAAATATTCCAGTTACCAGTATGGCATCACCCATCTCAAGTATTTCCCATGCCTGAAATATTCCAGTTAGCAGTGTGGCATCACCAGTCCCAAGTATTTCACATGCCTGAAATATTCCAGTTACCAGTGTGGCATCACCAGTCTCAATTATTTTCCATGCCTGCAAAATTACATAGAAACATAGAAACATAGAATTTGACGGCAGATAAGGACCGCTTGGCCCACCCAGTCTGCCCATTTCCCTACCTGATGGATAAGCTGCAGATCCTAGTTAACCAGCAGCCTACTTCTTCCTACTCCCACCCCCTAGAATTGCCTTATGACTGTCCCATGCATGCTTGAATTCCACCACTGTTTGTGACCCACAACCTCCTCTGGAAGGCCGTTCCATACATCCACCACCTCTCTGTGAAAAAATACTCCTAAATTACCTCTGAGCCGCCCTCCTTCTATCTTCAAATTAGCCCCTTGTTCTTGCACACCTCTTTTTTGAAAGATGCTACCTTCTTGGACTTTGTTGATTCCTTGAGGTGCTTGAAAGTTTCTATCATGTCCCCCTCTCCTCCTTTCCTCGAGGCTATACATATTAAGCTCCTTAAGTTTCTCTTCATATGTCTTCTGGTGCAGACCCTGCACCATTTTAGTTGCCCTCCTCTGGACAGCTTCCATCCTGTCTATGTCTTTGTGGAGATTGGGTCTCCAGAACCGCACGCAGTACTCCAGATGGGGTCTCACTAGCTGTCGGTACAGAGGGATAATAACTTCCTGTTTTCTACTGGTGATGCCTCTCCCTATGCATCCCTGTATCCCCCCAGCCCTCCTTGCTGCCCTCTCACATTGCTTGCCCACCTTTAGGTCATCTGATATGACTACCCCCAGGTCCCTTTCCATTTTTGTTGTTGTTAGTATCTCATCCCCCACTGTGTGCTCTTCCTCTGGGTTTTTGTTTCCCAGGTGCATTACCTTGCACTTCTTAGCATTGAATCTAAGCTGCCATACATTTGACCATTCCTCTAACCTTGTCAAGGCCCTTCTCATCCTTTCCACCCCACCCTGTGCATCAACTCTGTTGCAGATCTTTATGTCATCTGCAAAGAGACATACTTTTCCTTCCAGTCCCTCTGCAATGTCACTTATAAAGACATTGAAGAGGACCGGTCCTAATACTGAACCCACGGTACCCCACTACTAACCTCCCTTTTTCAGAGTGGACTCCATTTACTATTACTCTCTGTGTCCTACTCTCAGCCAATTCTTTACCCAGGCTGTCATCTTGGGACCCACTCCCAGGCTGGCTAACTTGTATATTAATCTTTGTGTGGGACTGTGTCAAATGCCTTGCTAAAGTCTAGGTAGGCCATGTCTACAGCCCTCCCTGATCAACTACTTTGGTCACCCAGTCAAAGAAATCTATCAGATTTGTCTGGCATGAACTTCCGCTGTGAATCCCTGCTGCCTTGGGTCCGTGCCCCTCTGGCCTCTAGATATTTAACAATTCTTTCCTTCAGAAGTGATTCCATCATTTTCCTACCACTGAGGTTAAACTAACAGGTCTGTAGTTTCCTGCTTCTGCCTTGCTCCCACTTTCGTGAAGGGGAATCACATCTGCCCTCCTCCAGTCCTCGGGTACCACCCCATCCTCCCATGATTTGTTAAAGAGGGTAGTCAGTGGTGTCACTAGTTCTACCCTTAGTTCTTTTAGAATTCTAGGATGAATCCCATCAGGCCCCATTGCTTTGTCCACCTTCAGTTTTAAGAGTTCTTTCAGAACCCTTTCTTCTGTAAATGTGCTGGTATCAACTTCTGTATCCAGAGTGTTTCTACTGTTTGTTTTAGGTACCTCCCCTCTTCCTTTGTAAATACTGAGCAAAAATATTTGTTTAGTATCTCTGCCTTTTCACAGTCACCCTCTGCCCATCCTCCTTCCCCTTTATTAAGCCTCACTATCCCTCCCTTGGTCTTCCTTCGCTCCCTGATGTACCTATAAAGTTTTATCCCCCTTCTTAACTGAGTTGGCTATCTTTTCCTCAGTTTGGGCCTTTACTGATCTGACTGCCTTCCCAGCTTCCTTTTGCTTTAACTGATATAGTTCTCTGTCCTGTTCCTTCTGTGATTCCTTGTACTTCCATGCAAAGTGCTGCAGTATGCTGCAAGGAGCAGTGTAATTCAATGGCAGTTAATCTCTAGTCATCCAATATTTTGTGACAGCATTTACTGCAAAGTATTGAATTGCATCTTGTCTTGCTTCATTGTATACTATTGATACATAATACAATTCCAGAGAAGGTGGTGAGATAGACTACATGGACGATGACAGATAGATGTCTCTTTATTAGATGGTCTCAAATATTTTTCTCCCCAAGCAAGCCTTTTACTTCTTGTAGCATTGGGAATAGTACTACTACTACTAATACCACCGGCAGAACTATTACTACTACTGGTGTCACCACCTGTTTCATCTATACATTCACTGTCACATCCTTTTGGGCAGTAGTAGGAGGGCATTAGTCCATACATGCTTTGTGCAGGAAGCAGCAGACACCACCACCACCAGTGTTCCCACTGCTATCACTATGGCTGCTACATCTACAGTCAGTGTGCTTTCCACCACCACCGGTGCCATTCATGCAGCAGCCACCCTTTCAGCTGTCACCACTATGACAGCCACTGTTACCACTATTCTTATGCCCATGGCCAAAGCACCGTCTACCCCGTGTCTGTGGATTTATGTGATAACCACAAAAGTGCAATCACGATTGGTGGCAGGGCAAGTATATATCACTGAAAATCTGTTTTAGTGATGTACCCCCCAATGCACAGGAAAACAGTGACAGGGACTTAAATTTTGATTGTTCATGCAGTGGGCTGTGCCCCTTACATTGCCCCACACCCCCCTACTAAAGAATTCTTAACTCCAGGGGGGTGCATGTTGGGGGGTGCAAAATCTGGAGAAAAAAAATTTGGGGATGGGCACACAAAAATGTAGGCATGCCCGGACCCGAACCTGGAACCCTTGCACCTTTAGGCTGACAACCACCAACCACGCTATGGGGCCAGCTTGGCAGCCCCACACCAACCACACCAGGCCAACCCTTCCTCCCTTCCATCAAGCTGGACCCCCCCACACGCACACATATAGTGATGTCCTGTCGCTATACTGTATGTGCCCACCTCCCCCATCCTGTCACCCTTCCTCAGCAGTAGCCCCTTCGACATGCAGCAGGATTGAGTTGCCATTATTGCAAGCACTCAATCGCTGATGCCCATGTCATGGGCTACCATGTCTGTGACCATAAACACCCTCCAGTGCTGACCCAATGCAATGCTTGATATCATTTTTGGAGTGCTATATGTGTGGTGTGGTGGATCAAGTGTGCCACATGTAGCTTGTGTTGCATTAATGAGAGCTCTGCATTGGTGGTTGAAGTATCATTGAGGTGTATATGCTACACCAGGTTTAATGGGTGATTAATGGTGTTGTTAAAGTGCTTTTTTTAAAATTTCCTTAAAAAAACACCTTTTCTGGCCAAATAATGAATACCAAATACCTGGGACCCGAATACTGAATATTCGGCCGAATATTCGGGAAAAGGTATTTGCACAGCCCTAGTGAATAGTGGCTCCAGCTCCTGTCTCCAGGGTGGCCCACAGCATCTCCAACCCATCCTTTACCATTAAGTTCTGTTGCATTTCCATTGCTCTGATACCCTTCCTCACATACAGCATAACCCCTCCACCCTTCCTCCCCTCACTATCCTTCCTGAACGGAGTGTAGCCTAGTATAACCATATTCCAGTTGTGGGTCCTTGTGCAGCATGACTCAGTAATGGAAACAAGATCCAGGACTGCCTCTGCCATGATGGCCTCCAGGTCTGGAATATTATTTCCAAGACTCCTTGTACTGGCAAACATAGTTCTCCACACCTTGCTCCCATTTTGCCTGTAATCCCCCTCCTTGCCTTTGTTGCCACTTGAAACTTACCTTCCCCCCACTACCCTCTATGTGCCTTGCCTCCTCAACACTTCCTTTTCTACCGCTTCTGTTCATGCCCCTGTGGCAGAGTGTAGAGGGAGATTATATCAGCAGCAGAATGAATTGAACATTGTTTCTTTTTTAGAAAGGCTAAGGGGGTTGCATGGGGTTCTAGAGGCATCCTGGTGTGACAGGGTTGAATAAGGCCCAGTTCTCCCAGGTGGAAGACTAGGTTTGCTGGCAAAGGCACCTAGCTTCACCTAAGTTCTGTTCTTCTAGGTTTGCTTGTAAGGACAGAGCAAGGAACAACATTATCAGAGCAAGGAAAAAGATTAAGACTTATTTTGGCTAGGCAGGTTTACTGTGTGTTATTATTTTCTTTTGTACTCACACATTTTGTTACTGTTTTTTGCTTACATTTTACTGCTTTATTGTTCCTTTATTCAAATTGCTGCTGCAGGGTATACTTAGTGCTGCATTATTACAGAGTGTGCCTACAGGTTTGTTACTGTTTTGTGCTTACAGATTGCTACTGTAATCTTCTGTGATTCGAATTGTTTTTTGCAAGGTATATCTTCGTTACTGCTTTATTTTTCTCTGTAGCAAAGTGTTTTTGCAGGGTATATCTTCTGTGAAATTGTTACAGGTGGTGCTTACAGGTTTTGTGACATTTTTTTATCTCTCATTAGGCTAAGCAAAATTACTGTTTGGTACTATTTTATTTTATTTTTTGCTGAAAGGTTTTTGTTTTGGTCTCAAAGGTGTTGCAGTCTCCTTCTCACATCGAAGGAGCTAATTGCTTTCCTCCCACAGCTCTTCCAGGGGATTAGGCATGTAACTGGGGGGGGGGTGGAGCTGACAAAATCTTAGTAACCTCCAACAGAGGGATGAGTTAAAAGGTCAGGTTAGTTGGTTTTTTTTAGGTGGACAACCAGGTTTTCCTGCAAAGGCACCTAGCTTCACCTGAGCTCTGTTCTTCTAGATTTGCTTGTAAGGACAGAGCAAGGAACAACATTATCAGAGCAAGGAAAAAGATTAAGGCTTCTTTTGGCTAGGCAAATTTAGTGTGTTACTATTTTTTTGTGCTCACAGGTTTTATTACTTTTTTTTTGCTTACATTTTGCTGCTTTATTGTTCTCTGATTCAAACTGCTGTAGCTGGGTATACTTTCTGCTGCATTATTACAGGATGTGCCTACAGGTTTGTTAATGTTTTGTGCTTACAGATTACTGCTATAATCTTCTTTGATTCAAATTGTTTTTAGCAAGGTATATCTTCTGTTACCGCTTTATTTTTCTCTGTAGCAAAGTGTTTTTTTGCAGGGTATATCTTCTGTGAAATTGTTACAGGTGGTGCTTACAGGTTTTACAGTTTTATCTATCATTAGGCTAAGCTTTCAGGGATACTGCAGTTGTTGTTGGTTGATTGTATCTGCTCTTACCTCCTTGTTTCTTTTGTCCATGGTTCTTTTTTGGCAGGGGGAAGGGCCCAACCACCCACCCCCTTCCCCAACCACCCCATGCTGTACTCTTTTTATAGGGTAGCACAGTCATGACATTTCCTGTAGCAAAGCAGGAAAGGAAGGGGAGGATCAGAGGGGTATCCACACAGTAACCTCATTAAGAAGGGCACAATTAATTGAATTTGTTATAAAAAGTTATACAAAACAAACTAACCAACAAAGAAAGAAATATTTTGCTTTCATTTTCCTTCTAATTACTCGGACCAGGTTATAAACTTGGCAACTCAATTGGAATGGATATTATTAACTGCAGGTACTGTGGGACACTTTTTAAAAGGGCAGTTATACAGGATTTAGGACACTATCCTACATGCTGGATCATCAGAGATCTAAGGGCTCAGTTCCAGGCAGCATGGGCAGAGACTGCGCACCTCAAATCTCATATTCAGGAGGAAATATATTACAAGAACCACCCACCATTTCCCCAACATCCAACTGAAGCACCTCGACCGTAGAGGGTAGTTGGTCTGGGAGGTTGGCAGGTGGTTCAGAGGGGCAAATCAGGTGCCCTATCACTCAATGCTCACCAATGTATCACCTCCACAAACCCTATAAAAATTGCAAACAGGTATCTGCCTCTATTCCCTAAAACAAACAAAGGGGCAGAGGACACTGCAGAGCAGGACACTGCAGCACAGGAGCTAGCACTACAAAACCCACCCAAAACAGGAACCAAAGCAAAAAAGGAAATCCAAAGCACTTCTGATCATAGGAAACTCCATGATTCAGGGAGTTGATACCTACCTCTGGCCAGGGGTAATGATTAGATGTCTCCCAGGTACATCAGTGTCAAGAGACACTGACTACATTGCTAAAATCATGCAGGAAGCAGGAGAAAACATCAATGTCCTGGTACACGTAGGGACTAACAATCTCACCAGCCAGTCACTTGTGGAGACCAAGGAACACCTGACCAGGCTGGGAGACAAACTGTCATCCATTTCATCCAGCATCTCCTTTTCTGAGATCCTGCCAGTCTGGGAGAGGGGGGCAGATGGACAGAAGGTCAGAGAAGGGGAGATAGGGGAGCTAAACATGTGGCTCAAGGGCTGGTGCCAGGAAAAAGGACACAAATTTGTAAGTAACTGGTAACAGTTTTGGGAGTGAAAGTTCTTTAAATTTGATGGACTGCATCTGACTAAGGAGGGAGTCAGTGCATTGGGGCAGAAGTTGATGTCTTTGCAGAATATTTAAACTAGCAAATGGGAAGAGGGGTGCAGCACCCGATACATCAAACGGGAAAAACTCCCCTCCCTCTCCCAGATAGTGATTAAACAGGACTTCGGCATGTTTGCAGTTCATTTGCATCACCAGGTAAGGGAAAAAAGGTCCAGCTTCCCATGTGATACACAGGGGAAACACTGGACTTCGCTGAACAACTAACGCACTGAAATCTGGCCAATGAAAAATCATGTACACAAATGCCCGCAGTCTAAGAAACAAAATTCCAGACCTAGAGGCAACAATGACAGAGGCTAAACTGGATACAGTAGCCATTAGTGAGACATGGTTCACCAGTAACCACACTTGGGAGACTTCAGTACCCAGATCAGAAGAGACCGAGGTTCAAAAAGGGGGGCTGGAGTGTCTCTTTATGTCAATGAAAATATCAAAGCTACAGAAATTCAGAAAACAAATATAAGGAGCCAGAAGAACTGTGGGTCACCCTGGAAACAGGAAATTGGACAGCCATATGAACTGGGGTAGTCTACAAGCCTCCAGACCAGGGGGAGGACATAGACACATTACTGTTAGAAGATATAGAAAGAATGACTGCTAAAGGGGAGGTTCTGATAATGGGAGACTTCAACATGCCAGATACAGATCAGTCAATACCAGCAAGAACATCCACCTGAACTAGACACATAGTGGATTCCCTGCAGGGGGAGAGCCTCAAACAACTGGTAGAACAACCCACAAGAGACAGGGCTATCCTGGATCTAGTACTGACTAATGGGGAAAGAATCTCAGATCTCTGGGTAGAAGGTCATCTGGGGATCAGTGACCATTACATGGTGTGGTTCAGTTTGGCCAGTATAACTAAATCATCCCATTTCAAGGCAAATACATGGGACTTCAGAGGAGCTGACTTTGATAAGATGGCCAACAAAGTTAAGCTAGCCCTGGCAAAAAGAAATACAGGTGAGAGGGTACAGGCAAAGTGGGCAAGCATTAAGGATACAATACTTGAAGCAACATCCCATTGTGTTAGAGAGAAAAGCAAGAGCAAAAGGAGGAAACCACTTAGATTCTCATAAACAGTAGCTGAAAAGATCAGAGCCAAATGGTTAGCCTCCAGGAAATATAAGGGAATGCAGTGGGACAAAGATAGGGAGGCATACCAAACTTCCCTAAGAGAAGCAGGGAAGGCAGTAAGGCAAGCAAAGGTCCAAACTGAGGAAACACTAGCACAAAGAATAAAAGAAGGGAACAAGACTTTCTATAGTGAAAGGAGAAAGTCCAGAGGGGGTATTGCTAAGATCAAAAGGGATAAGGGGGAGTGTGTGGAGGAAGACCAAGGAAAAGCATCTATTCTAAATTGATACTTCTGTTCAGAATTTACTGATGAGATGGTAGGGCAGGGCCCACAGCTCAGCACCATGAACACAGGTGGGAGGGAGGTGTGCACAAGTCCCTTCACAAAAGAAAGGGTCCTACAAGACCTCGCTAAGCTTAGGGTGGACAAGGCAATAAGACCTGATGGCATACATCACAGGGCAATAAAGGAGCTAAGCATGGAAGTAACAGAGCCCTTAGCAGAACTGTTTACTGAGTCTCTGAGTACAGAAAAGGTCCCAGAAGACTGGAGAAGGGCTCATGTGATCCCGCTTCTCAAGAGTGGTAGCAGGGAGGAGGCAAGGAACTACAGACTAGTCAGTCTTACCTCAGTAGTGGGCAAGATTATGGAGGCACTCCTTAAGGAAAGGATAGTGCAACACCTGGAATCCATGGGAGCACAGGATCCAAGACAGCATGGGTTTATAACAGGAAGCTACTGTCAAACTAATGTCATGGAGATCATTGACTGGGTAACCAGAGTGGTGAATCAGGGGAGTAGTTGATGTCACCTACCTTAACATCAGCAAACTTTTGATACTGTTCCACACAGAAGATTGATTAATAAGCTAGGTAGGCTCAGGCTGGGTCAGAAGATGGTCAACTGGGTGGCAAACTGGTTGGCATGCAGAAAACAGAGAGTGGTGGTAAAAGGTATACAGTCAGAAGAAATGCAAGTCACAAGTGGGGTACCTCAGGGATCAGTCCTGGGACCCGTCCTCTTCAATATCTTCATCAGTGATATTGCAGATGGACTGGAGGGTAAGGTTTGTCTGTTTGCAGATGACACCAATATCTGCAACAGAGTAGATGATCCAGATGGGCGAGCAGAATGAGAAGAGATCTGGATAAACTGGCAAAATGGTCAGAAGAGTGGCAACTGGGGTTTAACGCAAAGAAGTGCAAGAGCATGCACATATTTATTTATTTATTTATTGAGGATTTGGAAATACCTTTGCATCAAAGACTCATTTACAAAGGTTCCATGTCACAGAAATCTGGTACAGAACAGCCTTTACATAACAATTCAACAAGAACACAGTTCAGCAATGATACAAGGAAACAGTGAATTCTAACAATCAGAAACTAGGGATAATTAGTACAAGTTGGAGATACAAGGTAGAGCTCAGAGATATATCTTAGGTCTGGAAGCCTATGGTAGACAGGTCAGTGGCATTGGTTAGTGGGGAAAGAGAGGAGAGGAGAGGGTAGGGGTTAAGTAACAATCACAGGTATTTGAGTACTGGAGGTGGTTCCCAAGATGGGTTTTGAAAGGGCCAATTCTATTTTCATTTACAAGCAAGGTTAGAAGGCTGTTCATGAGGGAGGGGACTCTGAAACTGAAGGACCTTTGGAATTGTGAGGTACGGCAGGATGGAACCAAGAGGAGTGGCTTGGCAGAGCTTCGGGTGTGCCTAAGCTTCGGGCCCAGGTGGACTAAGGGGATGAGCCCAGGGAGGGAGAGGACAAGGGTAATCTTTTTGGCCATGAGGCAGGTGTGGAACCTGCTCCTATTGTCGAGATTAAGCCAGTTGGTGATGTTATAAAGGGAGCATGTATGGGTCAGACAATCACATCCTGATATGAGGTGACATGCTTTATTTAGGGAGAGACAGAGTCTATATAGGGAAGAGGTGCTTGCAGCGCTATAGATAAGTATGCCATAGTCAAGCAGGGTGAGGACAGAGGAGGAGACAGTGAGCCTGAGGGTATCTGGGGTAAGGCAGTGCTTGAAGCAATACAATGACCCCAGCCTAACACTGAGGGCTTTAGACAGGAGATGGATAAGTTGGTGGAAATTGAGCGCAGGGTCTAGTGTGATGCCCAAGTACTTGAAGGAGTCGACTTGGTCCAAGGGGGTCAGATTAGCAGCTAGTACTTGGGGGTAGTGCACCTTCTGGGTGTTGAGAGGATGAGAGAGTGGCATAACTTTGGTCTTCTTATAGTTGAGAATAAGGTGCTGTGCAGAGAACCTGTTTTTGACACAGCTAAAGGTGGATTGAAGGGAATGATGGAGTTGAAAGGGGTCAGGGTCGGAGAAAAATAGGACAGCATCATCCGTGTATAGTAGCAGGTTACCAGGGTAGGCCATGGGGAGGGAGTTAATGAAGAGGCTGAAAAGTAGAGGTCCTAGTATGGACCTCTGTGGGACACCTGAGAGGACAGACAGCCTATTGGATAAGGTATTACCAATTTTGACCTGCTGGAAGTGATTTGAGAGGTAGTCAGAGAATCAACCAAGGGCATCCCTTGAGAAACCGATGTTGGACAGGGTAGTTAACAGAAAGGAGTGGTTGATGGTGTCAAATGCCTTAGTGAGGTCAATGAAAACAGCACCAGTAATATGACCTCTGTCCAGGGGGAGTGGATGTGTGTGGTAAACTGGAGAAGGGTGGTGGTTGTACTGTGGCTCTTCTGAAAGCCATGCTGTTGTTCACAGAGTAGGTTGTATTTGCTGAGATGGTCAGTGAGCTGATCAGAGACAATCCACTCTGGGGCCTTGGCTAGGGGAGGAAGAATGGAGATGGGGCAGTAGTTATTGGTGATGGAGCAGTCCCCACTTTTGAATATGGGGGTGATGGAGGCTGATTTCAACCTCGAGGGAAACTTACCCTGACATAAGGAGCGGTTCAGTATATGGGTGAGGGGGTAGAGTACCTCATGAAGGGTGAGCCATAGGAGTTTCAAGTGTATGGAGTCACTACTGTAACTGGAGCAGCTTAGGGCTTTTTTAAGGTATGGCTCAGCAAACTTGGGTGTGATATGGCGTAAGAGAATGGGGGGACTTTAGGAGGGGAAGGGGAGCTGGCCATGGAAGGGTCAAAGAAATTGGGAGGGAGAACATGGTCAAGGTTTGTGAAGGCATTGTTTAAAGCAGCAGCTATACAGATAGGATCAGAGGTCGTGCGCCCATTGACCATTATCTGGTTAGGGACTGGGTTGGGGTCTTTTCCACAGATATCCTTAATATTGTTCCAGAATTTGAGCCCTAAGCCCCAGGCAGAGGTTAAGGAGGATTTATAATACACTGCTTTTGCTTTGTGTAGAGCCCACGTGCATTTGTTCTGGGCTTCTCTGTACTTTTGTCTATCAGTAGGCAGGCCTGTCTCCTTGGAGAGGTGCCACAGAGAATCTCTAGTCTGCATAAGGGCCAGGAGGTGGTCCGAAATCCAAGGCACTGGGTTGCCTTTGACCATCCTTTTGGTAAGTGGGGCAAATTTGTCTCATATGGTATTGAAAGAGAGGATGAAGAGGTCAAGGGCCCTATCAGGGTTGAGGGTGTTCATTATGAAGGACCAATCCATATAACGGAGGTGCAATTTAAGAAGGGCAAGTTTGCCAGGGCCCAGTTTGTGTTGTAAGGTTATTTTGGGAGGAGATCTGGGTGCTTTGTTGGTCCAGGAGCAGAGAACAGGGGAGTGGTCACTAAGAGCAATTGGGAGAATGGTTGTGCTTATAATTTTGTGGGGACAACTGGTGAACACAAAGTCTAGCAGGGAAGAAGACCCTGTTAGCTGGTTAAGGTGGGTGGGGAGGTGACTAATTGTGTTAGTTCTTGGGCAGTGGCAGCATTGATGTATGGCTCAGTGATCTCATCTAACCAATTGATATTAAAGTCCCTGAATATGATTTTTTCAGTTTTGGACAGGACGGTGGACAGGTAGGACAGTACTGTGTGGAAGGCCACCTTCTGGTCCCTAGGGGGAATGTATACAGCCATAATAAGGAGAGGGGTTTGGTGTGTCCCAAAGTGAGTTTAAGTGTAAGGGCCTGGGGTCCTGGAGCCAGCTGAGGGGTGGGGAGCAACTGCCCTTGTAGTGTGTCCTTGGTATAAATGGTGCAACCTCCCCCATGCATACCGAACTGATCTGCGTAGTATACATTGTAACCACAGAGTGGTATTTTTGAGTCAGGAATCCGAAGGGAGAGCCAGGTTTCACCCATGGCTATAACATCAGGCCGAAGTTGCTGTATCTAACCCCGGAAAGAGTTCCACTTTTTTGATAGACTGAATGCATTAAGGGTAGCAATGCACAGCCAGCAGGCAGGGGAGTGAGTTGGTGCTGGTGGAGTAGGAGGTCCATGGTTAGGGTGTATATTTCCTGACATGAGAAGAAGGGGGAGTAGGAACCCTAGTACAGGGTTCCAGTGAAACCTTTTATGGAGATCGGATTTTCCTTGCTATAGGCCCTTTCGGGGTAGATAGAGTAGGAATGGGGAGGTTTAGAATAAGGGGGGTAGCAAGGAGGAGGAGTCGATGCAAAGGGAGGGGTGACTGCATCAGGGGTTGCAGGTGATGTGGCAGCCAGGAGTAGTATGGCAAGCATAGAGTGATACCACTGGCACAGCACTCTTTAGAACAGATAGATGGAGAGTAGGCCAAAGGGATGGACCCATTTGCAAAAGCATAGGTAGTCTGAGATATATTACTTGTATTAGTCACTGAGGTTGGTGAAGAGATAAGCTGCTCATTAGAAATGATAGATACAAAATAGACTTTACATATGTCTATCACTGATGCGGCTGCAGGGAAACTCTGTCAGGCAGGCCAGCTAAAGTCTGAGACTTAAGGGGGTGCGTATGTATGGATAGCAGAGTACACAGCAGGAGAACTGAAGGGACCATTTTTAGAGTTAAATCATGAGCTGAGGACAAAGGGAACACCAGTAATTGGAGAGACAAAATGAAGCAGCCACTGGTGGCTAAAATCTGTTAGTGAGGATAAAAGGTGTGCTGAGGACAGAGTGAACACTGATAACTTAGTCTAGTACAAAGGCAGCGTGGGGGCAAAGAATTGCAGTGAGTGGACCAGAAAGGAGGTAGTAGCCTTCTGGTGGTGGAAGGTGATTAGCTGCAGAGGGGAAAGTGGGCTGATAGGCTCAGCGCACCACGTGACCACACCAATAAATACAAATGTTCACCAAGGGAGGTGGTGGGGGCGGTGGGGCAGCCTACACTGAAACCACCTGTAGGCTGGGAGGGGAGTTGCTGGCAATCACAAGGGAAGAAAGAGACTTGGGCATTATCATCACAGATGACCTGAAATCATCCAAACAGACCACTAAAACAGTAGGTAAGGCTAGAGGGATGTTGGGGTGTATTAGTAGGGGTATCACAAGTCATAAGAAGGAGGTAATAATCCCTCTTTACAAGACACTGGTTAGGCCCCATCTGGAGTACTGCGTGCAGTACTGGAGGCCACACCTGCACAAGGACATTAACAAAATGGAGGCAGTCCAGAGAAGGGCAACCAAAATGGTACAGGGACTGGATCAGAAAGCATTTGAGGACAGATTAACAGAGCTCAATATGTATACCCTAGAGCAAAGGAGGGAGAGAGGTGATATGATCAAAACATTCAAACATCTTAAGGGCATTATTAATAAGGTGAAAGAGTCTAACATGTTTCAATATAAGAAGCATGACAAGAGGACACAGCATGACATTAGAGGGAGGCCAATTAAGGGGTAATGTGAGGAAGTTCTTTTTCACAGAAAGGGTGATGGATGCATGGAATGACCTATTTCAGGAAGTGGTGGATATGAATACAGTGCAGGGCTTCAAACAGGCATGGGACAGGCATAAGGGAGCAATAAAGATGAGTATGAATAGATAGGCCATTGACAGAGTACAGGCCTATGGCACATTCATAAGGTAGAAAAAATGGGCAGACTGGATGGACTTTGTGATCCTTATCTGCCATCAACGTCTATGTTTCTATGAGATAAGACTGTAAAAGGACTTATAGATTTGGGAAGCAATCAGACCCTCGTACATACTGAAGTGCTAGGAAATCAGTGTCCAAAAGGACCAGGTACTGGTGTCATCTGCATTCACGGGGACACTTGATACTATCCCACCAGTCAAGTGACTCTGTGTATTAATGGGGTGTCATACGAAATGAAAGTGAGGGTAGTACCTAAGTTACCTGTACCTGTGATTATTGGAAATGACTTTACAGAATTTGCTGAGTTAATCAAAGAGGGAGTAAATCCTGATGTTTCAGCAGTTGTGGTGACAAGAGCTCAGGCAAAGAAAATCTCAGATGGCGGGGACTCTTCTCCTTTTACTGATTTTGATTCAGACTTGTCTGAGCACAACTCCAAAATCTAGAAATACAGGAAAGAAAGACGACGTCTGAAGAAACAGTGGCAACAAAAGACTGATGGATATAAGGGGTTAACATATAAAAATGCTGACACTAAACTGATACCTGATTATGACTTTGTTTCACAACAAGCTAACAATGTTTCTCTTCAAGGTTATTTTAAGCAGCTGGGGATGAAATCAAAACAGGGTGAACCTATGTTTAAAAAATGTAATGGGCTACTGTTTGGGTTAAACCTCAGACACAGCACTGGATAGAACATTGGTTATACCACAAAAGTATAGATCTGAGTTGTTACAGATAGCACATGATAGTCTTATGGCTGGTCATTCAGGGAGGGATCGCACCTTTGCCAGATTGCTGTACAGATTTTACTGTCCTGTAATTCATGAAGACTTTGCTACCTATTGCAGTTCTTGTGCTGAGTATCAAAAAGTAGCCCCAGTGACTAAAAAGATGCCCCTGGTGCCCCTACCTTTGATAGCTGTGCCTTTTGAGAGAATTGCAATGGATATGATTGGCCCCTTAGACAAAAGTAAAAAGGGAACTCAATTCATTTTGGTAGTAAGTGACTATGCTACTTGATACCCAGAGACTGTTCCTCTGCATACTGTCACAGCCCCAAAAGTGGCAGCGGAGCTTGCCAACATTTTCAGCAGGGTTGGCATACCTAAGGAGATTATTACTGTGCAGGGTTGTAATTTTGGTGCTGCATTACTTAAGGAGCTGTACAGACTACCAGGTTTCACTGCCATAAGAACCTCTCCTTATCACCCTCAGACAGACGGTCTTGCTGCATTTTAATCAAACCCTAAAATGCATGTTAAAAAGGTTTGTAAAAGGGGAAGGGAAAGACTAGGACCAATACTTACCTTACCTGCTTTTTGCTTACAGAGAAGTGCCACAGGCATCAACAGGTTTTTCACCATTTGAAATGCTGTATGATAGACAACCTAGAGGGCCACTAGATGTAATAAAAGAAAACATGGGAAGATAACCCCCATCAAAAACAATCTATTACATCTTATATGTGTGCTCTGAGAAAGAAGCTGGCAAAATATGTTGACTTCGCCCATAGTAATCAGGAAGAGGCCCAAAACCAGCAGAAGGTGTATTATGACCATGGGGTAAAAGAAAGTTTTTGAGCCAGGTGAAAAGGTCTTGTTACTGTTGCCTACTACAGAAAATAAACTGTTAATGAAGTGGCAAGGGCCTTATATGGTTCTTAGACATATTGGCACAGTTAACTATGAGACTGAGACCCCTGACAGGAAAAATCCTGTTAAGATATACCATGCTAACCTCCTCAAGAAATGGGTTGAAAAAACACCAAAAGCTGTTTTTTCTAGTTTTGCCAGAAACTAATAAAAAATATATTGGACGTAGCTTATGATAGATTGAAAGCAAGTTGTTACTGCTGATGCTGTAAAGGTGAATGTTTCCTTAACCTCTGAACAAACCGTAGAAATTCATAACTTGCTAAAGACATTTAATAGTACTTTTACCACAGTGCTAGGCTGAGCTAAAGGTGTTGAGCACATAATAGCGACAAAGAATGCTTGCCCTATTAGTCAAAAAACAAACAGATTACCAGAGCTGTTAAGAGCTGACGTGGTTAAGGAAATACAAAAAATGAAAGGATTGGGTATCATAGAAGAGTAGAGAAGTGCCTGGTCATCACCAATGGTGATTGTAAACAAAAAAGAAGGGTGTGTAAGACTATGCCTTGATTTTAGGAAACCTAATCAAGTGTCAGAATTTGACAGTTATCCTATGCCCAGAATAGATGATTTGGTGGCCAGACTGGGGAGTGCCAAATATATCAGTACCCTTGATCTCACCAAGGGTTACTGGCAAATCCCCCTAGCTAAAGAATCTAAAGACAAAACTGCTTTTACCACTCCCATAGGATTCTATCAGTTCACCACCATGCCGTTTGGTTTACGTGGTGCACCCGCTACATTCCAGTGGTACATGGGTGTAATTTTATCCCCTCACAATGGTTATTGTGCTGCATTTCTGGATGATGTCATAGTGTACAGTCCAGACTGGAAAAGCTACCTGGAACATCTACGAGCAGTTATCCAATCGATCAAAAGGGCAGGTCTGACAATTTATCCTACCAAGTGTGCATTGGGCATACAGGAAACCAGATATTTGGGCTATGTTTTGGGAAATGAAGAAGTCAAGTCTGAGGTTTTTAAGATAGAAGCTATAGCTCACAGCCCTGTCCCTAAAACCAAGAAACATGCCAGGTCATTTTGAGGGCTGCCTGGTTATTATAAGAGATTTGTTCCCAACTTTGCAGAGTTAGAGAATTCCCTCCCAGAACTAACGAAAACACGGTTCCTGAATAATGTGAAATGGACCCCAGAGTGTGATGAAGCTTTTGAGCTATTAAGGCTACATTATTTTCAGCCCCTGTTTTAAAAAGCCCAGACTTTGAGAAACCATTTTTGTTACAAACAGATGCATTAGAGGTAGGCCTAGGGGTATACTGTGATGTGTGCGACCGTGATTGAGCAACCCCAAAAGGGTGACTCAATTGCGGCGCATGGCACAGCAGCTACCACACAGCTACAGTGACTAGATGGGGTGGGTTGCCAACCGTAGTGACAGGAAGTCACTGCAGGTACACGTGCAGGGGGGTGGAAGCAAGAATGCTACAGGTACATGCACAGGGGGGGTGGGAGCAAGCTCATTCGGCAAGGGGTGGGAGAGAATTTGAGGGGAGGCACTGTGGTAGGCTGCTGAGCTGGCCCCATGGTGTAGCGGAGCAGCTCGTGGCTTTGTTGGCTAGATTGCTGGGTTTGGGTCCGGGTGCAGGTTCATTTTTGTTCCGCCCTGCATGAATTTGATTTTCTTTTACATTTTGCCCCCCCGACATGCAACCCCCTGGAGCTGAGAAACCTTAAGTAGGGGGGTATGGGGTATGCAGCTCCCCACATAAACATAAAAAAAGCAAGTCTCTGGTGCCATTTTGTTGTGCTCCGGGGAGTCAGAGCGCCAACATTTATTTTCGTCACTCTGACTTCACCATAACAGCAATCGCCCTTTGGTGGTCACCGTTATCACACAGAACCTGCCTAGGTGCAGTTTTGAGTCAGTATCTAGATGGGAAAGAACATTCTATTTTATACATAAGTAGGAAATTGCATGACAGAGAGAAAAGGTACTCCATCATTAAAAAGGAATGTCTTGCAGCAAAGTGGGCAATGGAGACCTTACGTTTTATGTACTAGGAGCTGACTTTGTACTTGTAACGGATCACAATCCTCTCTGTTGGCTTAACCAAATGAAGGATAAAAATGCTAGACTCACACGGTGGTACCTGGCACTACAGCCATTTAAATTTAAAGTGATGCACAAATCTGGGAAAGAGAATATCAATACTGATTTTCTGTCTAGACATGGATCAGGAATTGAGAATTCCAAAGGTTCAAAAAAGAATGGTGTGAGTTGAAACTTCTCCGTTTGATATGCTGCATACGCACTGAACTATAAAGATTATACGCTACAGTCATGTTAAAGGAGAATTTGAAGAAAGTTTTGGAAACATGTTTTTGTAAAACAGGTTCTCTCTTAATGAGGTGTTATGTCACAGGGTTGAATAGGGCTCTGTCCCAGTTGTTATGGATAAAGTGTTTAATTGCAAGCATCTATTCTATTCTCCCCTTTTCTCTCTTGTCTTTCTGGTTGCTCAATATTTTTTCATAAGACCTAGGACTTGATCACCCCTACGGTTTTGCAATTCTCTGCCTCATGCTATATCTCTACCTTTTCTTGCTGTTCTGTCTTTTCTACCTTCTTGCATATCTGCTGGTATAAAAATATATGTGAATAATTATGTGGAAATGTAACTGATACTGGGATCCCTTTGTTTAGAAATGTATATAGTTTTACTGTTGAAATGTATATCGGTATACTGTAGAAATGATTGCAAAAAGTTGTTTGGAACTCAAGAGGTTAACCTGTTGCAAACTCTCTGAGAAGCTGTAAGCAATAGGTCAGTTCTGGGTCACAATGTTCGTTTAGCTGCACTTGTTGAAACATTCAAGAACACTGTGAGAAGCACACTGTTTTCTTAATGAGTGGGGGTTGCAAAGACTTGTAAAAACAGAGATGCAATTTTTTGCAGAAGAGGGAAACACAGAGACTGAGATTGGAAATTGAGAAGAAACCTAGATGGGCTTTCTCTGTTTATACTGCCTTTGTAGATAGTTATACAGAACATTTTTACTGTATTTTTTTATTTTACTGTTATTAATAACAAATCACTCGTTGTGCATTTTACAACTGCTCCTGGTTTTCCTAAGCTTCCTGACCTGTGCTTTGATGACACCTGGTATGGAACTAATCAAACACAGAACAATTCAAGTGGTAGGGAGCTAATCAAACACAGCGCTAATCAAACATTTTTCTCTGCGTTGTTAAAGAGACTGCAACCCTAATTAGTTGGAATCAGCACTGCCTAAGATAAACTGCATTGCTGTACTGTACTTGACCTCAGATTGTGTATGTCTCCTTGGACACAACTACACCATCCCATTCAGAGAAATAATGGAGGTCACCCCACCACACTTGGTGTAAGCAGCGGGATTCATCTGTCCCTTGGTGTGTCAAGGAAATGGAAGAGGTCATAAAAGCCCTGTTACAATTGACAGCTGCACAGTGGGAGACTAACTGAGAGGTGATCCAAGCACAGCATGAGGTGAGCCAGGCACAGCAGGAGGTGAACCGAGTGTAGCAGGAGACAAATAGTTTGTTAATGTCTAAGATTGCAGAAATCTCAGCTGCATAATGGGAGATCTCAGCTGCAC
Organism: Neoceratodus forsteri; assembly: GCA_016271365.2. Lineage (NCBI taxonomy): Eukaryota > Metazoa > Chordata > Ceratodontiformes > Ceratodontidae > Neoceratodus > Neoceratodus forsteri. The sequence continues at coordinate 828,546,728 of CM028136.1, forward strand.
ACTAAGAGGACCACCCAATCCTCAGAGAAGTAATACAATGTATGAGTCATCTAGCCTCTCCTTAGCCATATTATGAAGAACCATGACCAATCTGGGTGAGTCAATGCCTGCAGAAAATTACCGCTGAGGATGATGGGGAGGCATACTTGATGGCCTTTGAATGAACTGAACTTCAGGAGGCCTGACACTGCTCTCAGTGGGCTAGCATCCTGGTGCCATTCCTGCTGTGCAAAGCCCAAAAACCTTATTACAACTTAGAGGGAGAAATAGCAACAGACTATCACTGTCTGAAAGCAGAGATTGTGGCAAGGAGTGGAGTAACTCCAATGGTGAGGGCTCAGAAGTTCTACAACTGGCAGTTCCAGGAGGGGAAGTCCCCCAGATCACAAATGTTTGACTTAATCCACCTGGCTAGGAAGTGGTTAAGACTGGATATCAACAACCCAGTCCAAATCATAGAGATGTTGGTACTAGATTGCTTTCTTCATGGACTTCCACCTGGTATACATGAGTGTGTGGGACAGGCCAACCCCACCACATACGATAGCACAGTAGTTTTAGTAGAGCAATACTTGGCTAGCAGAGAACTTTGCTGATCTACAACTACAGAGATGTCTCAGACCTGGGGGTGACCCCCCAAGCCCAAAGACCCACAGCCACAATTGAACTGGTAAAAATGAGACTAGGAGCGGGGATGCGGAAGAGCAGCCAGAAGTTGAGCAGGGACTTTAAGTAGCTAGCAAAAAGGACAATACGGGAGTATCCAAGCCCAAAATCCCTTATCAGTGTTTTGAGTGTATGGAAACAGGGCACATTATGGTAACTGTTCTAATAGCCCAGAACCCATGCAGTGCAGAATGTGGGGGAAACAGATAAAGATTATTGTGAGTTAGCAAGTGTGGTCAGGGTGGCTGATGGTTTTCATGTCTTTCAGACCCCAGTTACAGTGAATGGGAAACCCACAGTGGCCTTGGTAGATTCAGGGTGTGCAATTACCCTAGTTTCAGGGAATCTAATAGACCTTTCCCATTTTCGGAAAAGGTTAAGATGGCAGGTGTCACCTGTGTGCACGGATCAGTAAAATATTATCCAACAGACCCTGTACAAATAGGTATATGTGGTCAAACCAGCTCTGTCACTGGCAGGGTGTTACCAAAACTGTCATACCCACAGATATTGGAAAGAGACTTCCCTGACTTCTAAACTCTGCTACAGTCACAGCTCACGAACAGCCCTGAACCCAAACCAAAACTTATTCTCCCAAAAGAGAGTCCACTAGGAATTTTCTCATTCACCCACCCAGATTTGTACCTGGAAAAATGTAAGTGTTGTAATATGAAGGGAAAACATTAGCAGAATAAGCTCCTGTGTACTAAAACTTCAGGGAAAACCCACACTGAGATTCTATTAAATTAACCTTCCAAACATGTTAAAAAGGGGGTGGCAACCCAATGTAGTGAAACTCAGATCATCCAACAGACAGGAAACTAGGTCCCTGATGCAGCTCAAGTATTAGAGAAAAGTTACTTAGGCAACTTGGGAATCTCTGGGGATAAATTTGGCTGAGAGCAGGCTAGTGACCCCCTACTGCAGCACGTTCATAGGGAAATGATAGAGCCAGTGGGACAAGTGAACTATGTGATTAGACAGTTTGACTGTAGAAAGCCTGAGCAAATTTATTACATTAACATGCTCAAACCCAGTAAGGTTAGAAAGGCCTATATGGTGAAATTAGAAAAGCTACTCAAAAGTGAGGATCTCAGATGAATTAACACCTGAGCAGCATGGGAAGGCTAGACAGATTGTTAACTGGAATAGGGATGTGTTCTCTGATAAGCCAGGTATAACACAGAAAATGCTCCATGACATAGTCACTGAGCCAGGTGCGAAAGTTAAGTTAAACCTCTATCGCATTCCAGAAGCTAGAAGGGAGGAGGTAAGGACCTAGATAAAGAAAATGTTAGTGTTCGGGGTTATTGAGGAGACTCATAGCGAGTGGTCTAGCCTGACTGTGGTAGTTCCCAAACCGGATTCGTCCATCCATTTTTGTAATGACTTTAGGAAAGTCAAGGAGATGGTCCTGTGTCTCAGGCATAAACTACTACCCAGAGACCACTGCATCCCGGCACAGGCCACTCATCTCTGTGGTGCCGAGCAGGAGGGGATGTGTGGCAGAGTGTAGAGGGAGTGTATATCAGCAGCAGAATGGATAAAATGTTGTTTGTTTTCTAGAAAGGCTAAGGGGGTTGCACAGCATTCTAGAGGCATCCTGGTAGAGAACTAACCAACACAAAGCTAATCAAATTATAGGGAGCTAATCAAACACAGAGCTAATCAAACAGGAAACACTGGAAGCATCCAGACAGGGAAGGCTCTAGAAACATCCAAGCAGGAAGCAAATCAAACACAGCTGCAGTCAATGTTCATTAGTGGCAGTGTATAAAACCCACCTAGGCAACACAAGAGGGAGTGAGAGATCTGGGGAAAAGCTGTGCTGCAAGTGGCAAGTTCAAGCTACAGAGACTTTTGGAATGGATTGTGAAGTTTGTAAGTAGACTTTGTTATACCACCTGGAGGCTGAGAATTAGAGTATCTGGTGACCAGAGGTAGTGAGGGAGCTCCTGTGTTTAGTTAGAACTCCAGACAGGAGTAGGGTTTTTTCTATGTTGCTGAAGGGACTACGACCCCAGTTAGTTGGAAACAACACTGCCTTAAATAAAATGCATTGTTGTACTTGACCTTGGACTGTGTATGTCTTCTTGGGCACAACTACACCAGCCAATCCAGAGAAATAATGGAGGTCACTCTATCACAATCCCTCTTGTCCACAGTCGTGCTTTGACTTTCTTTAACTTGTGCACTGGAGGAGTTTTCTTCACTCAGGCCCTCTCTTGTTGTTACTTCAATCTGTGGGGGCTGGGGGGGGCAGTTTATGCCTCCGGTTTGCGTTTCCACCTCAGCTAGTTTAAATGCTCATCAAAGTAACATCTAAACCTTCCATGGAGGACTGCGGTCCCTTTCCCTGATGGATGCATTCTATGATGTATAGACTAGAGTAGCATGGATATCCGATCCGATAGCCCAACGCAATCAGATTTCACACTTATTTACAATATCCGGCCCGATCTGGTCTTGGCTATATAAGGTGCTGGTTAGCACTCATTAGCTACTGTATGGGGAGGTTGATGCTCACTGGATAGTGCTAGTTGATGGTGCATGTGCTTTATTTATTTTTTTAGAATGGCACAAAAAAGTTTAGTCTGGCAGTATTTTTTATTAGATTTGGAGATTGACTCAAAAGCAAAGTGTGTCCTCTGTCCTACCCTGACTTTAATAAGTCAGGGTTCATCTGTTAAAAATTATGGAACCTCCAGCCTTTTAAATCTCCTTCAAAATAAACACAAGGCTGAACACACAGAGCTGTTCGCAGAAAAAGAGAAAATAGCGAAGATTGCCTGAGAAGAATGCTATGAGCCTCCAGCAAAGAGAATAAAAAAAGAAACATAGAAACAAAGACTTTGATGGCAGATAAGGACTGCTTGGCACACCCAGTCTGCCCATTTCCCTACCTATTGGTTAAGTTGCAGATCCTAGTTAACCAACAGCCTACTTCCTCCTGCCCCCCACTATAATTGCCTTATGTCTGTCTCATGCATTCTTAAATCCCCCCACTGTTTCTGACTCTACAACCTCCTCAGGAAAGCCGTTCCATGTGTCCACCACCCTCTCTGTGAAAACATTACTTCCTCACCTTGCCCCTGAGCTGTACCCCCTCTGTCTTCAAACTGTGTCCCCTTGTTCTTGCACATCTCTTTTTCTGAAAGATGCTACCTTCTTGGACTTTGTTGATTCCCTTGAGGTATTTGAAAGTTTCTGTCGTGTCCCCCCCCCCTCCTTTCCTTGAGGGTAAACATATTAAGCTTCTTTAGTCTTTCTTTGTATGGTTTCTGGTACTGACCCAGCACCATTTTAGTTGCCCTCCTCCAGACTGCCTCCATCCTGTCTATGTCCTTGCAGAGATGCAGGCAGTACTCCAGTTGAGGTCTCGCCAACTATCTTTATAGAGGGATAACAACGTCCTGTTTTCTACTGGTGATATCTCTCCCTATGCATCCCAGTATCCCCCCAGACCTCCTTACTGCCTTCTTACATTGCCTGCCAACCTTTAGGTCAGCTGATATGACTACCCCCAGGTCCTTTCCATTTTTGTTGTTGTCGGTACCTCTCCCCCATTGTGTACTCTTCCCCTAGGTTTTTGTTTCCCAGGTGCATTACTTTGCACTTCATTGCATTGAATCTAAGCTGTCATACTTTTGACCATTCCTCCAACCTTGCCAAGTCCCATCTCATCCTTTCCATCTCCCCTTGTGTATCAACCCTGTTGCAGATCTTTGTGTCATCTGCAAAGAGATATACTTTTTCTTCCAGTCCCTCTGCAATGTCACTTATAAAGACATTAAAGAGGACTGGCCCCAGTACTGAACCCTACGGTACCCCATTAGTAACCCCCCTTTCTTCTGAATGGACTCTGTTTACTTTTACACTCTGCATCCTGTTGTCCAGCCAAAGTTTTTACCCAGGCTACCACCCTGGGACCCAGTCTCAGGCTGGCTAACTTGTTTATTACTCTTTTGTGTGGGACTGTGTTAAATGCCTTGCTAAAGTTTAGATAGGCCATGTCCACAGTCTCTCCCTGGTCTACTACTTTGGTCACCCAGTCAAAGAAATCTATTAGATTCATCTAACATGACCTTCCCGCTGTGAATCCATGCCGCCTTGAGTCCTGTGCCCTGCTGGCCTCTAGGCACTCAATTTTTTCTTTCAGAAGTGATTCCATCATTTTCCCTACCACTGAGGTCAAACTAACAGGTCTGTAGTTTCCTGCATCTGCCTTGCTCCCACTCTTGTGAAGGGGAATCATACCTGCCTTCCTCCAGTCCTCAGGTACCACACCATCCTCCCATGATTTGTTAAAAAGGGTAGTCAGTGGTGCCACTAGTTCTCCCCTTAGTTATTTTAGAATTATGGGGTGAATCCCATCAGGCCCCATTGCCTTGTCCACCTTGAGTTTTAGGAGTTCTTTTAGGACCCTTTCTTCTGTGAATGGACTAGTATCAACCCCCCTATCCAGAGTGCTTCCATTGTTTGGTTTAGGTATGTCCCCCTGCTCTTCTTTTGTGAATACTGAACAAAAGTATTAGTTCAGTATCTCTGCCTTTTCACTGTCACTCTCTGCCCACCCCCTTTCCTCTTTATTAAGCCTCACTATCCCTCCCTTGGTCTTTCTTTGCTCACTAATGTATATCAAAGGTTTTATCCCCCTTCTTAACTGAGTTGGCTATCTTTTCCTCAGTTTGGGCCTTTGCTATTCTGACTGCCTTCCCCACTTTCTTCTGCTTTAACTGGTACAGTTCTCCATCCTGCTCCTTCTGTGATTCCTTATACTTCCTGAATGCTGTCTTTGTCTCCCTAACCTTCCCCACCATCTCTTTGAGAACCATAGTGGTTTTCTCCTTCATTTTGTTTTGTTTATTTGCTTCACACAAAGGCTTGTTGCCTCTGTAATGGCAGTTTTGATTTTTCCCCATTGTTCCTCCACCCATCCTTCCTGCCCTTTTGCTAGTGCATTCCTTAGGCACTCTCCCATTCTGCCAAAGCCAGCCCTCTGAAAGTCCAGTACCCTTGCCTTTGTAGGGCTTGACTCTATGGCTGTGTTTATTGTGAACCACACTGTCTAGTGGTCACTTGTTCCCAGATGGCTACCCACTTCTAAATCTGAGATCCTCTCACCGTGCCCGTTTGAGAGTACCATGTCTAAGACTGCTCCCTCCTGAGTGGGTTGCAACACTAGCTGCCTGAGACATGCTCCCTGTAGGGCATCGAGAATGACTCTGCTCTTGGATGTGGCTGCAGAAACATATTCAGGTTCCCCATCAACAATATCTCCCCTTTTTCTGCTATTCTAAAGATGCCTCCTATCTTTTCTTGTTTATTTCCTCCCCCCTGAGACAGGGGTCTGTATACAACCCCTGTGTGGATTGTGGTGCCATTTCCTGTCTCCAAGGTGACCCACAGTGCCCCCTTTCCTCCCTGTTGATGCTTTAGTTCCATTGCTTTGATACCTTCCCTTATGTAGAGAGCTACTCCTCCTTCTCCTCTTATACCCTCCCTGTCCCTCCTGTAGATTGTGTACCCTGGTATGTTGACATCCCAGTCATGGTTCTTTGTGTACCAGGTTTCTGTGACTGCCACAATATCCAGGCGTCCCTCTTCCATCAAAGCCACTAGTTCAGGAAGCTTGTTACCCAGACTATGGGCATTGGTACTCATCGCCCTCCATTTTTTGATGGCCTTACCCCTTTTAGTCCCATCCTTGTACTTACTGCCTTTGCCTTTTTCTCCATATACTCCTGCCCTGCCCCCTATTGACCTCTTTACCTTAGTGTTAACCTCACTAACTACCCTGTTTTGTGGGGGAATGCAGGGAATTCCCTGCTCCTTTTCAGTCCCTCCCCCCTTGGCTAGTTTAAAAGCTTGCCAATGAAGCATTTAAACATATCACCTAGGATCCTGGTTCCCCTCCTGGACAGATGCAGACCATTGTGCCAGTATAGGCCTGTATCCCTCCAGGTGGACCCCCAGTCCCCAATGAAGCCTGTGCTATGCACCAGTTTTTCAACCATTCATTGAAGCCCTGGGTGCAGAGTACCCTAGCCTTAACCATGCCATAGACAGGCAGCACCTCTGAGAAGGTTATTGTGCATGCTACTTGTCTAACGCCCCTCTCCAACTCAATAAACTCCTCTGCACAGCTCTGATCCCATTCCCAGCTGAGCCATTTGTCCCTAGGTGGACAATGACATCCAGCTCCCTCTCCCGTGCAACTGCTCCCGCAATCCTGAGGATTCGCTTCCTGTCCCTCCATGTCATGGTGTCAGACAGGTACCTTACCTCTCTTACCTCCCCTCCCCTCCCTCCCCCAGTTCTACCCCCTAATGATTGAGTCCCCATCAAGAGCAACAAACTCTCAAGGCATGTATATCCCAAACTCTCCTTTTACCTAATGACCACCCACAGTTAAAGCTTATCATGGAAAACATAGCAGAGATGATGGCTTTGGATGAGCACCCTTTTTTGGTTTTTGAAAATGTGGGGTTTGAAAGGCTAATGTCTGTGTTAGAACCAAGGTACCTTACACCCTCAAAGAGGTATTTCTCAGATAATACAATTCCAAGTATGTATGGCAAAATTCGATTAAAGTTGTTAAATGAACTACAATCTATGCCAGATATAAGTTTCACAACAGATACATGGACAGATGAAGATTCTGAGTCCTACCTATTAATTACTGCTCATTGGGTCGATAAGAACTTCAAACAGAGAGCCGCTATGCTTGCGCTAAAACATTTAAGACAAAGACACTCAGGTGAAATCCTCTGCAGAGAATTTATGCAGGTACTTGAGAATTGAGGGTTGCAAGTCAGTCAGAGGCATTTAGTAACTAGGGATAATGGACCAAATATTACCAAAGCCACACAGTTTAGTGATGTTCCTAGTGAGGGGTGCTTAGCACGCTCTTTGCAGTTAATCATCCATGAGGCTATAATGATACAAAAGTCCTTTGAAGACCTGCTTGCAATTGATAGAGCGATAGTGGGACATTTTAAACACTCCAGTAGTGCTGCAGAAAAATTAACCACTCTGCAGAAAAGCCTGTAAGTTCCTGTTCACAGACTTATTCAAAACGTCCCCACCAGATGGAACAGTAGTTATTAAATGTTGGAAAGATTGTTAGATCAGAGGCGCATACTTACTGTGTATGCCTCTGAGACAGAGAACCAAACTCTTAGTTCTACACAGTGGTCCCTTGCTGAACATGTATGCTGCATTTGAAAGCCATTTGCGATCGAACCAAAAAGGTTGAGCCTGCAATCAGCATGTGTGTCTGACATCATATCCACTTCCATGGTACTTTATCAAGCTATAGATGCCATAAACATCCCTGGCTTGCTATCGATGAGAAAAGCACTTCTTTCAGCTATGGATTCAAGATTTAAACACTACAAGTCTTTGAAAGAATTACTAGCTGCTACTTTCCTTCATACCAGATATAAATTCATTTTTTTTCTGGACAGAAAGTGGAAAAACATTTGCTCTGGCGGTGGTAAAATAACTAGTAGATGAACTTGAACATGTTCAACCCAGGTGCGCTAAAGCTGATGTCAGAATGGATTCCATTAATGAGCCAGAGGTAGAAGCTGAAGACTCGTGGGACACATTTACGAGAACCAACACTGTACCTCAGGAAAGTAGGTGTCATTCATATTATTCTCTTGTCCTATCTCCTAACTATATTTTGTTTCTTTATGCCACTCTAAGCAAACCTTTTTCCCCACAGCCTCTGAAAATTCTGAAGTTGCATCCTGAAACAGAGAAATAGAAATTTATGTCTCCGAACATCTCCCCCCCCAAAAAAAAACACCAGATGCCATTCAGTACTGGGAAACAAACAGACTGAGATTCCGTACTCTTGCAAAACTCACAAAATGCTATTTATTTACACCTCCCAGTAGCTCCCAGTTCCTCCCACTAATAATGCAGGGTCTGCAAGAGAAGCCATACGTGGAGAGACTAAAGGAGCTTAATATGTATACCCTTGATGAAAGGAGGGAGGGAGGGACATGATAGAAACTTTTAAGTACCTCAGTGGAATCAAAGTCCAAGAGGGTAGCATCTTTCAGAAAAAGAGATGTGCAAGAACAAGAGGACATAATTTGAAGATGGGGGGGGTGGTTCAGGAGCAATGTGAGGAAGTATTTTTTCACAGAGGGTGGTGGACGCATGGAATAGCCTTCCTGAGGAGGTTGTGGGGTCTAAAACTGTGGGAGAATTCAAGAATGCATGGGACAGACATTAGGCAATTTTTGTGGGGGTAGGAAGAAATAGGCTGTTGGTTAACTAGGATCTGCAGCTTATCCTGTAGGTAGGGAAATGGGTGACTAGGTGGGCCAAGCAGTCCTTATCTGCCATCAAAGTCTATGTTTCTATGTTTCTATGTTCCTAGTTAGCAAATGTTCAGTGTAGCCGGGGACATCATTGCAGAGCACCGTTCTTGTCTATCACCACAGAACGCAAATATGTTACTTTTCCTAAAACAGAATCTGTTACATCATAATTAAGATGTTTCCTTTCTTTTTATGTTTGCTTACATGCATGTGCAAGAAACATAGTACCACCATACAAGTTTTCGTAGGTGTGCCTCCCCCACTTCCAATGCCCTGCTCCCTTTTGCAGGCAGGGCTGCACCATGCCAATGAATGTCCGAGCTGTCTATGACAGCTGTTCAGATGCAATGGCGTACAGTTGAAAGCGAAAGACCACTACAATCAGCAGTAGTAATGTGTAGGCAATTTGCATACTGCCATCGGCAGTATGCAAAGTGCCTGCACTCAGCACTGCATCCTGAACACAGCTGTCATAGACTGCTCCCTTGTTTTCAAGTCCCCCCCCAAACACTCAAGTAGCACGCTGGTAGCCCACCCCGCATGCTTATGCGCTCCCCCCCACTGCACACCATATAATTGCAACACAAAAAAATGTATTAAAATGCTGTATTCAAAAGAAACCAGAAGAAGACAGCAGCAACAGTCCAGAGTTTGATATTATGTCATTTCAGAAAGATGCGACTGATTGCTGTCCCATCTGAACTGTAACATGAACTCTTATTAACGAATTACGCACTATAGCCGAGTTGTCTTTTTTTATTCATTTAACTATTCTCTTCTACACATGAGCTAACTTATAAACAGAGGCCATGCACCGGGCCACACAGCAAAATGAGACGGGTTAGTACAACTGTCTGGTATTTCTTGTGCAAAGTAATTAATGTTAAAAAGATGAGTCCTATGTAACTTGATTGTGTAAGACACTGATTACTGTACATTAACACTGATTTAGTTAGTTGTTATTTATTATTTGCAGTTTATTTCCTGACTGCCCCCTTAACACGAGCACTCAAGAAGACTTACTTTATCTCTAAGGAAGATAGACAGACAGTAGACAATTGCTAGTTATGAACTTCTGCTTTAACACAACCTGTGTTCTGTAGGGAGAGGCGTCCTTTTTGCTCTGAGGCCACATTATCTCTTTTGTGGGGGATTTCTGGCAGAGCCATAGCCTCCGCCCCACAAACCGAAGGAAAGATTGCAACAATTATCATCATCAGCAGCAGCATTTGAACCATCAGCGATCTCTTGAGCAGCAGCAGCTCTGTAGCCATCAGGCTTGGTCCGGGCACTAGAGTCTGGACACTGGTGGTTGTGGGAGGCACAGGTCGGGGGGGCGGTGTGACACCTCTATGCTAGCATCCAGCTGTGGGTGGGTGTGGGTGTGTAGCGGGTTGCTTGTTCTGAGAGCTCCGCGCCGATCTATCCGAGAGCAGAGTGACTCTCTCTGCAAGGGATGATGCCTCAAACATTCTAAAAGCTCTCCTAGTGTGTCACTTGAACGAAGGAGTAAAGCAGGTGTCAGTTGGCCCAGCCAATCAAAGTCACCCAAATCCACTCCCAAGTTTGACAAATCCTATACGCGGGAGGGAGGGGACTGCTTTACTAGTACTCCAGTGTAAACCTTGCACACTAACACAACTCTAAATGGGTGGGTGCTTTTTTACTATGATTTGTATAAAGGAACAACCGAGTGTACACAATGTAAGAGTGAGTAACCACTAGGGACCTTTTTAATTTCTAACAAGAATCACTATTGCAGTCTTTAATAGAACATCCATCCCCCTAGTGCCTTACACTATTGTTGGCATTTGTTACTGAATTCTAAGTGTGGTGTCTGAGATAAAAGTCAACCTCCGATATTTCAAGCTGTGTGGAAGAGGTCATTGGAAGCAGATCAAGTATGAATTAAAATGTGTTTAAAAGGTGCCCCCGTTTGATCCAGTCCTGACTGCCAACTAGGGCTGCAAACATGTGGCTGCATGGAATATCCAGCTTGCTGAGCTGATGGGATAACTCTCAGCCTGCTCCATCAAGGTTTCCCCTCCTAACACTGATTTATGGATGGAGCTGGCCACTCTTACATCATTTAATATATTATCATTCCCTGCCCTCGGGTTGTTTTGGGTTATGTGAGATGGTATCATGTGTTGAGTCAGAGAAGTGTGTTGATTTAGGACCGTTTGCAAGCAAGCTCTGTCCCCGCCCTAACACAGAAAGGGCAACCGAGACAGATGTAACTGTACTTTCCATTAAACCCATATATGTCACAAAAACCTTGAGTACCTTCATGTATTCTTTTCTTAGATTATCAGCTCACTCCAGCTGAAAATGGCATCTCTGCCCACCATGTTTTACTCCGCTTTTAATTTTATACACACATACTAGCAATTCTTAAGTATACCAAGCCCTGATACCAAGGGACATGTATGAACAAGGGTGACAAACCCTACCGATTTACTGTGGTTCATTTGCAGAGCCTTTCATTTGCAAACACATCCAATTTTGCACTGTGAGTTCCTAAACTGATCTCACATGCTGAACTCTGGCCAAAGACTCCACAGATGGGCTCTTGCATACCTCACCTTGTGTAATTCTATAAGCAGCCTGCTCGGCTTTTATCAGAGGATGTAACCCCAGCCGGAAAGTTCCCTCCCTCCCTATGCATTGTGCTGTTGTACTGCTGTACTGTATAGGAATTGCAGCCAGCAGCAGGCAGAATAAGGGACTCTTGTTGCAGTAATTCTTGGCAGAAGTTACATCACCCATACATCGCTGGAACAGCTGCTCCATTCAACACATCGGATCAGAGGAGGCATACTTGAGGTAGCTGGTGAGTAACTTGCCCATCATGTGACAGGGCAGCATAGAAGCAGGCCATTGCTGCCCTCAGTTGAAATCTGCCAGGAGGAGGTGGAGGAGGAGGAACACAGTTTTCAAAGAGGTTTTGCTTGCCAGCAGTTTGTGAATTTATTGCACCTCTGTTCAGTGATGTCTTGAACTTGATTGAGCACATCATCCCTGATCTTATCCTTGATCTTAATGCCTTGGGGATTTATTTTTGAAGAAAACTTGAAATAAACCCACTCTGCATTGTATAATTCCACATCAGACATTGTTAAAAAAACATGTTCTAAATTATAGATGGCCAGGCTGTTACAAAGTCTTTTTAAGCTACATCCAGAAGCCCACATTTTACAGTAACTATAATTTTGCTAATTGCTATCAAAAGAAGACAATGAGAAACTGTACTTTTTTTCTGTGAAATGTTTTTACTTTTTCTTTTCTTAAGCCTCTGAGAGGCTTTAGGAAGAAGTCAGGGCCGTCCTTAAGGATAGGTGAACTCGGCATCTGCCTAGGGCACCATTCAATCGGGGGTGCCGTCATACAACAGCTTGTTTTTTTTAACATGTTTTGTTTCCGATTGAGCTGGAGGCAAAAATCTTGTGTTTCTTTTGGAGGGTGGCAGCATTCAAACAAACTCTGGGGAGGTTGGGACTGAGGGAGGAAATAAATCTAGTGTTAAATGTTGTACTGGCCCTGTCCTGGTTCCTTTGTTGTTCCCTGTGGGGTGCCGGTGCCACAGCAGACAGATAAGTGTTCTTTTTTGTAATACAACCACCAAGTCAACAGAGTTCGGAAGGTGGAGTACACATTTTAGCACTTAAGTTCCAAACAGGAAGAAATCAGACACAGCCATTCGGCAGCCCCACTCCCCTATCACACCTTCACTCCATGACAGTATACACACAAGAGATTCAAGAGACATGCAGTCAAGATGTGACAGGGGTCTGCACCAATAGCTTTAGGGTCAAGAGTCTTGATCCCAAGCTAATTGGTCAGTGGTGTAGGTGGGGGGTAAGTGGTCAGCACTGGGGCACAGAGCGGAGTCTTCAAAAGGGCAAACATTTGGGTTGGTTACCTCTTTTTTTCCTTTAGGTCTTCTTTGCTGCCAGACAGTGCTTCATTCTTCATGGACCGCCCGCCCAGTTCTCCCACTCAGTTTAAAAGTAATTGCCATCTCAGTAACAGAGCTAGGAGCAGCTCACCGGTACAGAGATTTGTTCCCATACTTTCCGTTAGAATGAAGATCGAGAGAGGTGGTGCCGTGCCAGCCCATCCCATGTCCCTGACCCCTGCATGCGATCTGTCTTGTGCGGCATGCCAAGCCCAGGACAGCCTAAGAGAGCGAGAGAAAGAGTCTGACTAAGAGACCATCAGGCCCCAAACCCGACCCAGCTTCCCTGTACCTGGAACCCTGAGTGAGCAGTGTCGACAAGACAGTTTGACTGTGGAGAACGAATTATGATACCACCAGCCCCAGGCATCTAGAGAGCATATACTACTTTTTATTTATATATCAAATTTAGTCTGCAGCCTCACTACTTCATTACAGTCAGTGCCATGACAGATATGGATATTTCCTCAGTTGTGTCTACAGTTTAAGTCTGCCTTCTTTTTTTATCTCCCCTTCCCATTGTCTATCTATCATTCCTTATTGTTAAATCATCCTATTCTGTTATTCACTGTCTGTAACATCTTAAAATCTTGCATTAGAAACTTTTATATTCCCACATTGTCATTTGTAAATTTCACTCCTTTAAAAATTCAATTTGTGCATAGATCTTTTCAACTAAGTATGTTAAAGTGCAAATACCACCAATGCAAGATAGCAAGTGCTAAGGATTCACAAGAAACGGTGCAAAAATGGCAAATGCTCTAAAGATTAATTATTTTGCTTGGTGCAGAGAGAGAATTCATTTGCATCTGTGGGAGCCATCAGTTCAAATTCAACTTAATAAATGGGGAATTCGCATTCTGTTATACCTTTGAGTACAAGATGCTGCATGTGAAATTCGCTCAAGGTTTGTTCGAAGTTACAAACAATGATTTTTGAAATAGCAGGATTGCTTTTTATCTATTTCTTATTTAGTTCACCAATATATTTTGACATTGGAGCCAAACAAATTTCTCTTAGTGTAGACAGTAACATAGAAACATAGAAACATAGACTTTGACGGCAGATAAAGACCACTTGGCCCACCCAGTCTGCCCATTTCCCTACCTACTGGATAAGCTGCAGATTCTAGTTAACCAACAACCTACTTCCTGCAACCCCCCACTATAATTGCCTTGTGTCTGTCCCATGCATGTTTGAATTCCCCCACTGCTTGAGACCCAATGACCACCTCAGGAAGGCTGTTCCATGTATCCACCACTCTCTCCATGAAGAAAAATTTCCTCACATTACCCCTGAGCCATCCCCCCTCTATCTTTAAATTGTGCCCTCTTGTTCTTACACATCTGTTTTTCTGAATGATGCTACCCTCCTGGACTTTGTTGATTCCCTTGAGGTACTTGAACATTTCTATCATGTCCCCCCTGTCCCTCCTTTCGTCGGCGGCAGCCTAAGGGTTAAGCTCTCTCAATCTCTCTTCATATGGTTTCTGCTGCAGACCCTGCACCATTTTAGTTGCCCTCCTCTGAACTGCTTCCATCCTCTCTATGTCCTTGCGTAGATGAAGTCTCCAAAACTGCACACAGTACTCCAGATGGGATCTCACCAACTGTCTGCACAGGGGGATAACCACTTCACTTTTTCTACTTGTGTTGCCCCTTCCTATGCATCCCAGTATCCCCCTGGCTCTCCTTACTGACTTTTCACATTGCTTACCCACCTTTAGGTCATCTGATATGACTACCCCCAGGTCCCTTTCCATTTTTGTTGTTGTTAGTACCTCCCCTGCTATTGTGTACTCTTCTCCTGGGTTTTTGTTTCCCAGGTGCATTACTTTGCACTTCTTTGCATTGAATCTAAGTTGCCATATGTCTGACCATTCCTCCAACCTTGCCAAGTCCCTTCTCATCTTTTCTACCCCCCCTTATGTATCAACTATGTTACAGATATTTGTGTCATCTGCAAAGAGGCATACCTTTCCCTCCAGACCCTCTGCAATGTCACCTATAAAGACGTTAAAAAGGACTGGACCCAGTACTGAGCCCTGAGGTACTCCACTAGTAACCCCCCTTTCTTTGGAATGTGTTCCATTCACTATTACCTTCTATGTCCTGTTGTGCAGCCAGTTTGCTACCCAGGCTACCACCCTGTGACCCACTCCCAGGCTGGCTAACTTGATTATTAATCTTTTGTGCGGGACTGTGTCAAATGCCTTGCTAAAGTCTAGGTAGGCCATATCCACAGCCCCTCCCTGGTCTATTACTTTGTGTTTTGCATAAATTAGCTACTGGCTCAAAGGTCGATACAGTTGGAATTCTCCCATACAGTTATCTTAGCACTCACTCATCTTAACATCCAAAGACTATATACATTCCAGTGGTATGAAGAGCATTATTCTACAAATACAAGAGTGCAACCAGGCAGATTCAAAAAGGGCTATGTTGAATTTGAACTGATAGTAGATGGCTCCACCACAGGTGCAAATGAAGTCTCTCTGCACTAAGCTAAATACTTAATCTAGAGCTTTTGCCATTTTATTTTCAACATTTCTTGTGACTGCTAAGCACTTGCTATCTTACACTGGTATTTCCACTTGACTTTATATCATACTTATTTGAAAAAGATCTATGCATGAATGGAAGGATGTATTTTTAATGGCGTGAAATTGACAGTGTGGGAAAATAAAAGCTTGTGAGGCAAGATTGTAACATGTTACAGTAAATAACAGGATTTAATATGAAGTTCAACAGAGGAATAAAAATGAAAAGAAAAGAGATTTATATAGAAACATAGAAGTTGACTGCAGATAAGGACCGTAAGGCCCATCCAGTCTGCCCATTTCTTTTTCTACCTTATAAATGTGCCATCGGCCTTTGCTCTGTCAGTGACCTATCTATTCATAGTCATTTGTATTGCTCCCTTATGCCTATCCCATGCCTGTTTGAAGCCATGCACTGTATTCATAGCCACCACTTCTTGTGGTAAGCCATTCCATGCATCTACCACCTTTCTGTGAAAAAGAATTTCCTCACATTCCCCTTAATCGGCCTCCCTCTAATCTCATGCTGTGTCCTCTTGTCCTGCTATTTTTCTTATATTTAAACATGTTAGACTCTTTCACCTTGTTTATGCCCTTAAGGTGTTTAAATGTCTCGATCATATCACCCTCTCCCTCCTTTGCTCAAGGGTATACATATTGAGCTCCGTTAATCTGTCCTCATATGTCTTCTGATGCAGTCCCTGCACCATTTTGTTGCCCTTCTCTGGACTGCCTCAATTTGGTCAATGTCCTTGTGAAGGTGTGGCCTCCAGTACTGCACGCAGTACTCCAGATGGGGCCTAACCAATGTCTTGTACAGAGGGATTATTACCTCTACGACTTGTGATACCCTACTAATACACCCTAACACCCCTAGCCTTACTTACTGCTTTAGAGGTCTGCTTGGATGATTTTAGGTCATCAGTGATGATGATGCCCAAGTCTCTTTCTTCCTTTGTGACTGCTAGCAACTCCTCCCAGCCTATAAGTGGCTTCAGGGTTTCTCTTCCCTATGTGTGCATGATTTTGCACTTCTTTGCATTAAATCCCAGTTGCCACTCTTCTGACCATTCTGCTAGTTTATCCAGATCTCTTCTCATTCTGCCCACCCCATCTGGATCATCTACTCTGTTGCAGATCTTGGTGTCATCTGCAAACAGACAAGCCTTACCCTCTAGTCCATCTGCGAGGTCACTAATGAAGATGTTGAATAGGACTGGCCCCAGGCCTGATCCCTGAGGTACCCCACTTGTGACTTGCATCTCTTCTGACTGTATACCATTTACCACCACTCTCTGTTTTCTGCCAGTCAACCAGTTTGCAACCCAGTTGACCAACTTCTGACCCACCCCGAGCCTACCTAGCTTATTTATCAATCTTCTATGTGGAACAGTGTCAAAAGCTTTGCTGAAGTCAAGGTAGGCAACATCAACTGCTCCCCCTTGGTCCACCACTCTGGTTACCCAGTCAAAAAATCTATGAGATTAGTTTGACAGGACCTTCCTTTGTAAACCCATGCTGTCTTGGATCCTGTGCCCTATGGATTCCAGGTGTTGCACTATCCTTTCCTTAAGGAGTGCCTCCATAATCTTGCCCACTACTGAGGTAAGACTGACCGGTCTGTAGTTCCCTGCCTCCTCCTGCTACCACTCTTGTGGAGTGGGATCACATGAGCCCTTCTCCAGTCTTCTGGGACCTCTCCTGTGCTCAGAGACTCACTAAACAATTCTGCTAATGGCTCTGCTAGTTCCTCCTTTAGCTCCTTAAGTACCCTGGGATGTATGCCATCAGGTCCCATTGCCTTATCCACCCTGAGCTTAGCAAGCTCTTGTAGGACCCTTTCTTTTGTGAAGGGAGTAGTGCTCACCTCCCTCCCCCCTGTGTCCATGATGCTGAGCTGTGGGCCCTGCCCTACCTTCTCTTCAGTAAATACTGAGCAAAAGTATCTATTTAGGATAGATGCCTTTACAGGGTCCTCCTCCTCACATGCTCCCTTTTCTCCATTAAGCTTAGCAATACCCCCTCTGGACTTTCTCCTTTCACTAATGTATCTATAGAAAGTCTTGTCACCTTCTATGTGTTTTCAGTTCTGGTGCTGGTGTTTAAACCCAGGTGAAGTGGAGTAGGAGGCACTTGTCTCTTGGTATGCTTCATAAGACTGCCTTGTAAAGACATCCTGTGCACTTTATTGAAGGACTTGGAAGCTGGGGGAACGTTGTACTTTTTTAAATTTTAGATTTTAATGCATTCTATTGGAGTAGATTTTGCAGTGTGAAATATAAAACTAACATGGACTGGTATTCCTAGGACATACTGTAAGTCTCATACAAATGATAAACTGAATGCTGTTTTTATTTCAAAGTATCTGAATTGCATCTTCCTGCTTTTTAATTAATAGAAAGTTGTTTTAGTTGGTTGTCGTTATAACTGATGGGTACCAACTGGCCCTATCTCCAGAGCCTAACTTATCTGTCTCTTTTGATTTGTAGCTTTCTTTATGGGAGACTTACTTATAAATGCATCAAGTTTGTTTGTGTATTTTATCTGTAGCATTTTTTATTTATGTATTTATTTTTTTTTTTTAGTTGTTTAACCAGAAGTAGCATACTAAGCTGAAAGCTTTTATACAGGTGCAACCTGGGAGCACAGGGAAGTTAAGTGACTTGCTCACGGTCACACAGTATGCAAGTGGAAGCTCTGGGATTCAAACCCAGGTCTGGTCTGCTGGATGTCACCAGATTTGCAGCTCAGAGCCTTAAACCACTGCACTATACTGCCTCTAGTATTTGTAAGCATGGAAAAGACAATCTCTGAGGCACTCCACATTTATGACATTATGGGTTGTGTACACCTGATAGGTTGCTTGATGAACATGTAGATTTGAAGGAAGTCTGTCCCCCTTCTCCCAGGGGTCAGCTTACCTCAGGTCAGTTCAATGTAATCCAAAGCTGTATCTGTAACTATAAGCTGTTAGTATCTGCATTTAATAAAGGATTTCCTCTAGTGTGATTTCAACCATAGATTGATTTATTCTATACTATTCAAAATAAAAATAGTAAAACAAGAGTAAAAAGCGAGGTGTTGCCCTAAGGGCACGACCCCCTAACATTGAAACATTGATGAGGAATAACCATATTGAATAATAGTCATATGTTGTAAATTTCAGTGCGTCTTAGTTTTATGTCACGTCTGCTTGGGAGGGCTGTGGTGTGCCTCAGATCTATACTCCCACAATTACCTTTAACAGGTGAGTAAACTACCATTGTGGGGGATAATCTCTGAGGCACTCCACATTCATGAAATCACAGGTTATAAATAAGCAGTTGGTCTCTGTCCAGGTGGGTGAGACGTGTTCTGTAGCACTGTTTCAGTTTTTGGCAGTAGCCAGTACTGCCCTTGCAAAGTTTGTTTGGTTGTCCTGTGACACATCCATGTGGTAGTGTCTAGTGAAGGTATGGATAGATGACCATGTGGCTGCTGCGCAAATTTCCTCCACTGTTGCCATGTTCATTTCTGCCCATGATGAGGGTATGGCTCATGTCAAATGGGCTTTAAGGTCTGTAGGTGCGGTTGTGTTGCTTCCTTTG
Source organism: Neoceratodus forsteri (assembly GCA_016271365.2). Lineage (NCBI taxonomy): Eukaryota > Metazoa > Chordata > Ceratodontiformes > Ceratodontidae > Neoceratodus > Neoceratodus forsteri. The sequence continues at coordinate 828,565,817 of CM028136.1, forward strand.
TAAGCTTCTTTGATTGCAGTTTTGAGGTAAGAGGCTATGGATGCCTTAGATGCTGGCTGTCCTTTCCTTTTTCCTTGGAGAGTGATGAATAGTCTATCAGTGAGTCAAATGTCTTTAGTTCGATCTAGGTATTTGTATAGTATTCGTCTCATTCCTAGAAGTTGTAATTGAGGCTCCTCTCGTATGTCTCCTGGAGGGAGTTCTGCTGGTATTTCTATTGTTTGGTTGAGATGGAAGATGGATGCGATCTTGGGTCTGAAGGAGGGGACTGTTCTGAGGGAGATTCTATCGTTGTAGAACGTCAGGAATGGTAATTTGTACAACAGCGCCTGTAGTCCTCCTACCCTTCTTTCTGATGCGATGACCATCAGAAAAACTGTTTTCAGTTGCATCCATATTAGGGCTACTGTTTCTATTGGTTCAAAGGGCATTTTTGTCATTGCCCTTAATACCGGTATAAGGTCCCAGGGTGGCATTATGTCCTTGGTGACAGGCTTAAGGTAGGTTGCTGCTTTGAGAAAACGAATGATGTCCTGGTCCTGATGGGATCCTGGTGTTGAGCCTTGTATTAGTCCCCTTGCTGCTCCGATAGCTGCTACCTGTACCTTTAGTGATGCTGGGGAAAGGCCCAGATGCAAACCCTCCTGTAGAAATAGTAGAATTTGATGTATGGTGCATTTGAGGGCCTTGATGTCATGGTGGCTACACCATTTAGAAAATATGTTCCAATGTCTCTGATAGGTCGGATTTGTGGATGGTTGGTGAGATATAGCCATTATATTGATGACTGTTGGATGGTAGCCTGCTTTTAGCAGTCTGTCCCTTTCAGGAGCCAAGCCATAAGCTGTAGCTGTTGTGGATTGGGATGAATGATTGGTCCTTGAGATAGCAGGTCCGGTCTGTGTGGTAGTGACCACAGGCTGTCTACTGCCATGGACACTATAGTCGCAAACCATGCTCTGTGTGGCCAGTGTGGAGCTATTAGTATCATTCTGGTTCTGGATGTTCATATTTTCCATAGCACTTGAGTCATCAGTGGTATAGGTGGGAATATTTATGCTGTGTGGAAAGTCCAGTGTGCTGTTAGGGCATCCACTCCCAGCGCTTTGCTGTCCTTGAATCGTGACCAGAACTTCTGGCATTGATTGTGTCGTGATGCCATGAGGTCCAGTTCTGCTGATCCCCATTTCTTATGTTGAATATCTGGGGATGTAGTTTCCATTCCCCTGGATGTATGCGCTGATGGCTCAGCCAGTCTGCTGTGGTATTCAGAGTTCTTGCCAGAAGCATTGCTGTGATTGATTTCAGATTTCTTTGCACCCAAGGTATGAGCTTTGCAGTTTCTGCCATCATCGCTGTGCTCTTTGTCCCACCCTGCTTGTTTATGTAAGAGACAGTCACTTGATTGTCCGATTTTATTTTGACATGTTTGTCTCTTATTTGTTTTGCAAAATGGAGTAGTGCTAGGAAGACCACTCTCATCTCTAGTATATTTATTGACAATTTTTTCTCTGCTACTGACCATGACCCTGTGCTGTCAGGGTTCCCATAGTGAATCCCCATCCTATGAAGCTGGCATCTGTCTCGAGGATTGCCTCAGGCTGTGCGTCTAGGGGTATGCTTTTTGTCTGTTTGTGTTTGTTTGTCCACCAGGATAGGCTTGATTTTACCCTGTTTGGTAATGTCACCTTTTTTGATAGGTTGATATCATAGGTTTGCTTTATGAGAAATGCCATAAGTGGCCTCATGTGCCACCGTGCTCAAGGTACTGTGTTTATGGTGGATGACATGAGTCCCAATACTTGCGATATGAGAAGTAGCGTAGGTTCCTTTGCTCTTTGTAACTGGGATGTGAGATGTGTTATAGTTTTTACCCTGTTGTTTGAGGGAAAGACTAGGCCTGCTTCTGTATCTATGATTTTGCCTAGATGCTCTATAGATTGAGTGGGTACCAGGCAGCTTTTGGCACGTTTTATTACCCATCTGTGATCCTGTAGGCATTGCACTACTATATTTGTCTCTCTCAGTACTTGTTGGTGTGATCTTGTTCGGATCAACCAATTGTCTAGATAGGGTATAACATGTATGCCTTGCTACCTTAGTTTTGCGGCCAGCACTATAGAGACTTTTGTGAATACTCTGGGTGCTGATGCTAGGCTGAATGGTAAGACCTGGTACTGATAATGGCCTCCCAGTATGTGGAATCGGAGGAACTTGAAGTGGCTTGGTCTGATCGGTATGTGTAAGTAAGCGTCTTTCAGATCTATGGAGGTGAGGAAGTCTCCTGGTCTGATTACTCTGAGTGTAGATCTGATTGTCTCCATTTTGAATGGGGCATATCTTACTGATTTGTTTAGATATCTTAGATCTAGCACTGGTCGTAGATCCCCTGTCTTTTTGGGCACCGTGAAGAACAGAGAGTAAATTCCCTGACCCTGTTCGTGAGTCGGGACCGGTGCTATTGCATTGTTCTGGATGAGGTTCTGTAACATCCTGTCCACTTGTTGAGGTGTTACCTAGTGTGGTGAGATGGGTGATTTCACCATGTGATTGTGCCAGTTTATGTTGTCGAATTCAATTGCGTACCCTTGTCAGATTATTTCTAGGACCCACTTGTCTGTGGTGGACTTTTCCCATGCCTGTTTGAATAGTAGTAGCCTTGCACCTAGGGGGGAGTATTGAATACCATGTAGTAGTGATAGTCATGGTCTGGAGTGGTGTCTCCGTGTATATTGGCTGCCTCGGCCTCTTGGGGTCAATCCTCTTCCTCTGAATTTGGTGTGGTGGTATGACGGCATATACTGTTGTCTGTAATGTGAACCTCTGTAAGATGTGGAGCCTCGCCTTTTGTCTCGAAATGCCGACTGAGAGTGAAATCTATGCCTTGTGGGAAGGTAGGCATGTCGTGTATTGTCCTTAGAGAGCACTTTTCCCTCTTCTTTCCCCTTGAGATACTTCTCTAGGCCTTCGCCAAAAAGTAGGTTTCCTTTGAAAGGAAGTTTTCGGAGTGCCGCTTTGGACTCCCTGTCTGCGTCCCAAAGTTTCATCTATAGAGCTCTCCGTGCTCTGTTGGTTAAGACGGCTTATCTGGAATTCATTTTGAGAGAATCGACAGCCATGTTGGCTAGGTATTGTGTGGACAGTATTGCACTGTCTAGAAGTGCTGCTTCCATAGACTTAGGTGGTAGGGTTTTTATGACCTCTTGTAGCCATGTTAGTTGTGCCCTGGTGGCATAAATAGCTGTAGAAGCTGCCCTTGTGCCTAGTCCTGCCAGTTCTACATTTTTCTTGAGTAGGTCTTCTAATTTTCTGTCGATAGGGTCTTTGAGCTCTGAGGTGGATTCTGTGGGTAGTACTGTTTTCTTGTTGAGTGATGCTATCTGGGGGTCTATAGTTAGTGGAGTACACCAAAGGGCTAATTTGTCTGCTTGTAGTGGTTACATTTTGTCCTATGACCTGCGCTCTGGAATGCATGCAGGTTCGGTGGAGCCCCATTCCTTTAGTACTACTTCCTCTATGGCTTAGTACACTGGGAAAACGTCTGCTATCTTTGATTGTGGTTGTGGTGAGGGGATGAGTTTAGACGTGGGTGCTGGGGTAGGTGTTTCAAACCCTACTGTAGTCATGATATTTCTGACTAGTGCAGGAATTTGGTCCAGGAAGTACCATTTCACGGTGAGGGTCTGGGATTCTGACTCCAGTTCGCCCTCTTCTTCAGATGCCTGTTCTGTGTCATTAGTGTCTATTTGTACCTCCGTAGGTATGGTGCCTGATGGTCTATTATGACTCCCGATGGCTCTCCTTTTTGCTGGAGGGGGATTGAGAGTTTGCAGTGTTGATAGTTCATTAAGTCTAGTTAGCATGGGCGCTAAGACTTCTTGCTGCGCTAACATCAATTGATTGTTTTGTATCATTATGGCATTGCTGTCTGTGGTGTGATCTTTATTATTTTTGCTTTTATTGTTATTTTGTAGTCCACTAGGTCCTTCCCCTGGGTCCTCAGTGTTAATAGGGGAAGGGTTGTCCTTTACACATGTAGCACATACTGTAACCTGCCCAGTTGCTGTGTCGGTAGAGGGACATTGCAATGTTTGCAGGATTTATTTTTCGCCATAGTGATCTGTGAAAAATATGGCACAGATCAGATATGTGTTCTCTGTTATTTAATTAATATCTGTAAACAGTGAGTTTTCCATAGACAAAGTACATGAATTAAGTTTAAATAACATGTATGTATACACGGCTGTCTCTTTAAATAGCTGTGGCCATGACTGCAGTAAGTGAGTATAAAGGCACTGTGAAAATCTGTGGACTGTCCCTTTAATTAGAGAGGAGTTAAGATAATCTGTAGAGTTTCAGACATTTGGGCATTATTGAGTAAAGGTGACAATATGGCAGGGCTACATAAGCAGTTTCATTATAGATACTGTATAGGCACTAGCGTTTTGCCTATGTTCTTTAATTATTTGCTCAGCACTGCAGTTGCATGAATGCTGGTGTGCAGTAGTACGATATCGCTCCGATAGTGAGATCTCGCTATTGTGCCCCTCAAAAAAATGGCGGCCGCAGTATCATGGGCAATCAGAGCCGATCAGGGAGTGGATCACTCGGAGAACGAGATTGGAACTGGAAGAGAAGGGCAGAGGAAGGAATGGTGGCATGAGACCCTCCACGGACCTAGAGGCCATAAAAAAACATTTAGCAGGCTCCATCTTGGTCCGTGGAAGGGAAGTTTGCTCTGGGTGTAGAAGAATCTAGGGAGCAGCAGGAGCGCCGCGATTCAGGCGATCTTAAAGAGGAGCATGGGCAGAATGAGAAATTGTAGCTCCTGAGGTAGGATTCCTGAATTTTACTGTGCCCTAGTAACAGTGAATCCTAGTGGAGGTAAAGTGCCTGTATAGTATGCTGTATAGCATGCAAACACTGCTATAAGGGGTGTCTGGTTGCTACTTGTGATTGGGGTCTTTGTTTTTACTGTGTTTTAATTTGGAGAGTGGCTCATTTGAATGGAGCCTCAGTTAAATCTGCATTCCATGTTTTTGTTTGAGTGTTTGCTCCTGGGACCGCTGGTAGGGGTTTCCAGGTAGTCAAACTGTTCCAAAGTATATTGTTTACATTTTGTATGACTTATGAGCAACTCCTGGGACCTCTAGCAGGGGTTACCAAGTGTGTCTTGTATAATATAATTAGTAGGCTTCTATCTGGTACCACTAGTAGGGGTTTCCAGTAGATACAGACTTCACTTGAAAGTTGTGCTGATCAATAAATGCCTTGCAAACCGACATTAATAGATGCAATCTTAACATAACATGCATAATTTTTAACTTCTGCCTGTTATAGTCTGTTATCTGGTAATTATCTATATATATGTGTGTGTGTGTGTGTGTGTGTGTGTGTGTGTGTGTGTGTATATATAGATATAGATATAGAATTATTCTGAGGCTTACCTTAGCCTGTAGATTCGAATTGTGGTAGGTGTAGTGTGCCGCAACCTCGTCAGATGCACATCTAGAACTGACCTGAGATAAGCTAACCCCTGGGAGAAGGGGGACGGACTTGCTTCAAATCTACATGTGCATCAAGCAACCTATCCGGTGTGCACAACCCATGATGTCATGAATGTGGAGTGCCTCAGAGATTATCCCCCACAATCTATGGCTAAAAGCTCCAAATAGCATAAATGCTCCTTCCAAGACAGCTGTCATTCTTCAAACCTCTGACAACACTCACCACAGTGCTTGAGGACAGTGAAATTTGAGAAATGCATCACACTACCACTAATTTGAATAAACCCTTAGCATTATGATTTGCCCAGAAAGGCAAGTGAATTGTCGTAATATTTGACTGCCTTTAGGAGAAATGTGTGAAGGTTGGTGGGGGTTGTCAAGATTTAGCCAATAGCCACTTTTCTTGGTGAAGTGTGAGAAATAACTGGATGTGGAAAGAGACACTTTGCTCCTCTAAGAGAAAACAAATACTGTAGGAAGCAAGAGAATCCTGTAAATAGGGGCACAGCACTACTTTCATAGGCTTAGAGTTCAATGTGATAAAAAAAAGGTTTGATTTTAATTCCTAGCAAATACTACATTTCATTTAGGATCTGGGTGGAAGGTGAGGTACCTTCCTGACAACGGCATGAAAAAACCTGGTTGCTATCCTTGTAGTCCAATTCAAATTAGACTACCTGTGCACACCTTGTTCAAATACTGTTCATTAAAGATAAAATACATGTTATGTTACTTTTTTAATCTTTCTTGTTGACACAATCAGCCAAAAATGATATAGTATATTTTATGATTTTGAATTTTTTGTAAGCTTCCTGTTTTGCAGAAACATTTTCAAGTAGAAACATTGTGGTGAATTGCATATGTACATAGCAATAGTTGTATTAATATTTAGCTGCAATATCATCAAGCAAATGCTTGTACTGTTCTTGCCCCTGCACCCTACCCTGAGGATGCTATATTCAGTTGGATAACGCTCTGGCACTATCTGAGTAAACATAGGGCCATGTTGGCGCAGCACCTGCATTGGTGCATGTGCATGTGTGTGTGTGTGCATGTGTGTGTGTGTGTGTGTGTGTGTGTGTGTGTGTCTGTAGGGGTGAAGATTGAAAAACAATTAGGAGTGGGGGCACCACTGGCAGGTTCGCCTAGGGCGTCACATACCCTAAGGCCGGCCCTGGAAGAAGTATACACCTTTCATAAGCAAAAGCATCATTTTTCTGTCACTGCAAGATTTACATTGTTGAGAGCCCTATAATTTCAAAGTAGCCAGAAATGCTTTGATTAGCACTCCTTTTTATGTTTGCTTGCACGCATGTGCAAGAAACATAGTGCCACCATATGAGTTTTCGTAGGTGTGCCTCCCCCACTTTCAATGCCCTGCTCTCTTTTGCAGGCAGGGTTGCACCACATGAATGAATGTCTTAGCTGTCTATGACAGCCGTTCAGATGCAGTGGCATACAGTTGAAAGCAAAAGACCGCTACAATCAGTGGTAGTAACATGTAGACAATTTGCATACTGACGTCGACATTATGCAAAGTGCCTACACTCAGCACTGCATCCTGAACACAGCTGTCATAGACAGCTCCCTTGTTTTCAAGTTCCCTCTTCCCCAAACACTCAAATAGCATGCTGGGTGCCCACCTCAGCATGCTCATGCGCTCCCCCCGCCACACACCATATGGCTAGCAGGGGTGCCTAATCCCCCATCGGCTCTGCTGCCCCCCCAGACTTCTAGGTGCTACGCTGGGAGCCCAACCCAGTGTGGCAAAAGTCAGAATAGAAAAACACCTAGAAACAAAAAACAGTCCCTCGTTGATTGTCTTCCCCAACCCACACCCACCCTCTGCTCATCCATCTCCCTACTCCCCGACCCCATAATTTCCTCCGGAGTCCGGTGCGACGATCTTCGGTGAACTGGGAACACGTCTGCACTCTTCAAAGCAGACTGCGAACTGAAGAAATACCAGTAAGCTGTATAATAGCATAATCTTTTTTCCAATGTGGTGCATATCTCGGACATTGTGGGGAATTGTTTTTACCAAATTTTCAGCATGGGGTTCTTGGGGCCTCACCTCATGAATTCAGTAACTGTCATTTTGTAATTCAGTCCCAAAAAGTGATTTCATGGTCACTGCACGGAACCACCTTTCCGGCCCCAGTAATGAAACAGTGCCACAGTTCATGAGGTAGGCCCCCCCAAAACCCTATGTTGAAAATTTGGTGAAACACTTCCCAAAAATGACTGTTTTACTAGCGTGCATTGCAAAGTTCCTACGCATGCTCGTAACTTCACAAATTTTTAATATATTCCCTCCAGATTTTCAACATTGCCATTTTACCACACCTCCTTATGAGCAGTATAGCTGTCATTTTTCATATCTTGCCTAAAATGTGTTTTCATGCATGTAGCGCCCAATTTTATTTATTTTCTATTTTTATTTTATTGAAATCTAGGATTACAAATACCTTTGAGCAGGAACTGCTCATTTACAAAGGTTCCACGTCGAAGGAATGGGGGTTTACATACATACAAAGGTCAACATAATAATACATAGTTAGAATAATAACAAGAAGTAAAAGACTGAGGCTTAGGAAATTCCAGTAATTCAAAATGTGCCAAATGTTAGGTAGCATGACATACCAGCCAAGGGCAATCTTGGAAATAAGCACTGCAGGTGAGAGGGAAGGGGGGGATGCAGGCAGGAAGGCCATTGTCAGAGGGTAGAGGGTGAGGGTAAGAGCTCTAAAGGGGAGGGAGAGGAGGGATAAAAGTCAGGAAATGCCCCAGGGGAGGAAAGGGAGTGGGAGCAAGGGGGTTGGCAGGTAGAAGGGGGCAAGGAAAGGAGAGATAGCTGTCAAGACTGAAGTGGAGGTCAGTGAACTGTGGGCCCTTGATTAGGCGAGGCAGTCACAACGACTAGTTGAAATGAGATGAAGTCGGAGTTGTCTATTAAAAGAGCCAAAAGCAGCAGCAGTAAGAGTTTCTTTGTTGAGAGTATTGTACCACTGTGGTGTTCTGTGGGCAAAGGTCCTGTGGCCCATGGTAGTCTGGCATCTGGGGACAAGGAAGGTTAGTTGTTGTGAACTTCTAGTTCTCTGGGTGCTGTGGAGGTCAATGAGTAGCTTTTCAATGCCCAGGGGGCATGACCCCAAGGAGGACTTTTTTGGCCAAAAGGCAGGTTTGATACTGTATCCAGCTGATGAGAGGTAGCCATCCTGCCCGAGTGTACAGGTCACAAGTGGTGTGTGTAAGTCGATCAGCCCCAGTTAGCAGCCTGCATGCTTTGTTGAGTGCAATTGTAATTCTGCGGAGGGCAGAGGAAGAGGCAGAGCCATAAATTGCTAGCCTGTAATCGATGATGGAGGTGACAGAGCTGTTGATAGCCAACCGGAGAGTGTCAGGAGTAATGTTGTGTTTGTGCCTGTAGAGCAGGCCTATACGGATGTTGGTGGCTTTGGCGACAGAATCTATGTGCCGATGGTAGGACAGTGAGCTGTCCAATGTGACACCTAGGTATTTAAAATCAGGAACGTGTTCAAGTAAGGTCCCTGTTTGGTTTAGGATGGTGAGGTCATGGGATTTGTACTTGCTCCTGGCGTTGTAGAAGGTCATAACCTTTGTTTTGCTGTAGTTCATGACCAGTTTGTGTGACTTGAACCATTCTTCGATGCGCATGAATTCAAGCTGTAATTGTTTCTCGAGGAGCTCTGCATTTTGGTGGTTGGTGAACATGACTGCGTCATCAGTGTAGAGCAGTAATTTCTGGTGGCAGACACTGGGAAGGTTGTTGAGGAAGAGGCTGAAGAGTAGTGGCCCCAGGATGGACCCCTGTGGGACCCCTGAAAGGACTGGCTTTTCTTCCAAGGTAACACCGGCAATCCTAACCCGCTGGACCCTTTCCCCAAGGCAGCTTGAAAACCAGAGCAGTGCTTCACTGGAGAGCCCAATGTTTGATAACTGCTTGAATAGGAGTGGGTGGTTCACAGTATCTAATGCTTTCGTAAGGTCAATGAATACTACCCCTACACAGTTTCCTTGATCAAGTGTGGTATGGATGAAGCCTGTGAATTCTAATAGTGCAGTGGTGGTACTGTGCCCTTTCCAGAAACCATGTTGCTCAGGACACTGGATGTCATATTTTTCCAGGTACTTGACTAAGTGGTCTGAGGCGATGCACTTCCAGGGCCTTAGACAATGGAGGGAGGACGGAGATAGGTCTGTAGGTGCAGTGATTTGTCTCCACTTTTGTGTACCAGTGTGATGGTTGCCTGTTTCCAGTGAGATGGGAATTGGGACATCCTTAGTGATAGGTTGAGGACCTTTGTCAAGGGTTCAAGGACTTCTTCAAGGACAAGTGCTAACAACTTCAGGTCAAGGGAGTCACCACTGTAGCCTGCATTGTGAATGGCCTTCCGAATATAGGTTCTGGCTTTATGCACTGGGATCTCCTTGAAGTAGAATTGTGGGGCAGGGTGTAGGAGAGGAGTAGTTGCAGGAGGGTTACTACCAGAGGGGGCATCAAAGAAATTAGAAGGGAGGACACTATCCAAGTTGGGGAATGCATTGTTAAAGGTGTTGGTGATGGTGTACAGATCAGTTGTTGGTGTTCCATTTATGTTGAGCATGGTGGGTGGTGACTTAGGTCTTTGCCTGTAAGGTCTTTCAAGTTACTCCAAAATTTTTTTCCATCACCCCAGGAGTTGGAGAGAGCTTCCTTGAAGTATTTGCTTTTGGCTCTCCTAACTGCCCGCGTGCACTAATTTCTGGCAGCTTTATATTTATGAATATCCCCAGGTTTGGATGTTGCATGGGCACAGTGCCAGAGATGATCCCTGTGTTTGAGTAAAGTGATTAGATCGGGGGTTATCCAAGGGTTAGCTCTGCCCCTGACCTTCAGCTTTTTGAGAGGTGCGACGATATTGCAGGCCGCAGTGAAGTGGCTGATGAAAAGGTCTAAGGCTTGCTTTACATCAATGGCAGAGTCGCTTGGTGTCCAGTCCAGGTGGCTTAGGTGTGTCTTTAGTAGCTCAAGGTACCCCTGCTTTAACACTCTGGTGTGGATTATTTTAGCAGGGGACTTAATGAATTTGTTTGTCCAGGTACATGTGGCCAGTGAGTGGTCACTGAAAATCTGGACTGAAAATAGTACAAATTTGTGAACTTACGAGGGTGCATGGAAACTGCGCAATTCCACAGTCGTAACACAGTAATTTTATAGAATTCTCTCACCAAATTTTCAACATAGCCAATGGTGTGGTCAATGTGCAAAATAAATGTTAGGGACAGATTAAGAAAATCACAGTGACACTGTTTGTGAACAGAGGTCTTAAAATGTTTATGTTGAAAATTTGGTGAGAGAATTCTATAAAATTACTGTGTTACGACTGGAATTGCACAGTTTCCATGCACCCTCGTAAGTTCATGAATTTGTACTATTTTTAGTCCAGATTTTCAACACTGGCAGTTTTACACACCTCCTTATGAACAGTACAGATGTTATTTTTCACACCCTGGCCGAAATGTGTTTTTGCACTTCCGGCGCTGAAATGCGTGGTTGCTGTGGAAAATCAGTGTTCGGGACAGATTAAGAAAATCACAGTGACACTGTTTATGAGCGGAGGTCCCAAAATGCCTGCGTTGACAATCTGCTATAAAATATCCCCAAACTAATTACATTATGGGTGTGTTGCACAGTTTCTACGCACGCTCGTGACTTCAGTTTTTTTATATTTTCACTCCAGATTTTCAACATTGCCTTTTTTTACACCTCCCCATGAGCAGTACAGCTGTCATTTTTCACATCCTGTTCGAAATGTGTTTTTGCACCTGTGCTGCCAAATGGCATAGTTGCTGTGCAAAATCAGCTTCCAACTAACAAACTGATATTGCCACTGTTCATGAGGTGGGGGTCACAAAAAACCCATGACGAAAATTTGGAGAGAAAGTACCAACGAATGCCTGGGGCATTAAGATTTCCAACCATGATGCCCCACTCTGTAGAGACTGACAGGCATCAGGGGTGTGAATTGTGATTGCCACCTTTAATGTGCAACCCATTCCACCCCACCCACACCCTGCAGCCACTGACAGACATCGAGGTGTGCCTTGGACTCTTTGGCCCAAAAGTTTGCCCCATTCTCCCATACTGCACCCATCTCACCATATTTCCTTATGGAATGGGGTGACCATAAGGCCCAAAGACCCCAAGGCACACCATGACACTTGTCGGAGTCTGCAGGGTAGAGTGTGGTGAAATGGAGTGGCTGTTATGCCTGACGACCCAAAGGCACACCCCAATGCCTGTCAGTCTCTGCAGGGTGGTGGTGGGGTTGACTTCAGTTCAATACTTCACTGCCATTCCTATTATGCAGCTCTCTAACTCCTACACTACCAATGCCAATGCCAGCAAGCAAACATTTGGCATTGACAAATGCTTGTTTTATCTTGAAACAGTGTAACTGTGTATTGCTTCAATGTTTGTCCCCCCATGCTGCTGCACAAATAGTACTGAAGCTCAAACTATATCTCTAACTCTAGCTGCTATACCAATTTACTTGTGTGCTTTTAAAACTGCATTAAAATGCTTTTAAAATGTTTGTGCTTAAGAAGCTGTGCAATAAATTAAATTAAAAGTTTAAAAACGTAATACTTTTTTTTTTTTAATAAGGTCAGATCAATATCCGACGCTGAACCAGATCCGGTCTGATCAAAACCCAAAACTGTCCGGACCCGATATCAGGTAAAAGAAATCAATATCCGTACATCTCTCATATAGACCCATATCCATCCAGATTAGACCTAATCACCAATGAAGCCAAACCCCTCCTCCTTGTACCATTCTTAGTGTCGAAGCCCCTGCTATGGAGTGCCCTATCCTCCCCATGGCCATAGACAGGTAGCAGCTTGGTGAATGCCATGGTTCATGTTACTTAACATAGACTCTTCCCCTGTACTACCCCAACCCAATCCTCACTAGGCCATCTGCCCCCATGTGGAGAATGACATCCAGCTCCCCACCGTGTCTTGCGGCCTTAGTGATCTTTTGGATCTTCTGTCCATCCCTCTGAGCTGAGGCACCAGGTAAGCACCTAACCTCCCTCTCTCCACCCTTTCTTACTCCCAGATCTATCCCCCTGACAATTAAGTCCCCCACCAGAAACTGCTTTCTACTCTGCTGGGGTCTTCTGCCTCTGACATTGGTGCCTCCCCTTCACAGAATCCCCGCCTCATCCCTTACCACCACAATGGGTGCCTCCTAATGGCAGTCCTGTCCTATCCCACCAGAATGGTGAAGGAATTCTGTACAGCCACAGGCTGAGGAATGCATCCTACCCCCACCCTCCCAGAGCACAACAAGGTCCAGACATCCCTCCTTCAGCTAGACAACCTCTGGGGGCAATGGCAGCAGACTCATGGACCCTGGGTGGAGCAAGACGTCCTCTGGATCATAACCAGCTTAGCATGGGGACCAGTAACCTTCTGCCCTCAACCTGGAGAGGTGCACTCAGATGGGCAGCACCTCAGTCTCCAGAAAGTCTCCCTGAAAACTGTAGCTCAACAATCAACCACAAAATGTCATTTTTTTGACAATTTATTATAAAATTGTACATCCCATTTTTAGAAAATCTCACTGAGAGACTATAAGATATAGATATTGTAACTTAGAAAATTGGCTTAGAAATTCCCAGGCTTTGACTGGCTGACTAATACCCCCTGGCAAGGTGGGCATCTATCAGAAAGTAGTGCCCAGTTAAAAAAAGTGCCAGCCCCAACCGACCTGATAATTGAAATTATGGTGCCAATTAGAATTTTGAATGTGGATCTGCCACCATCTTTTTCTCTTGCTTAACAGGCGAGTTGGGCAGACCAAGCCCCCCCACCCCCCAAATCTATCTTAGTTTAATTAAATTAAATTAAATGTCAGAAAAGTAGCTACACATTTAAAATAAATTAGTACCCTTTCCCTTGGGGGTCTGTTAGGGGCTCTCTGAGCCCTTGTATCATGTGTGGGTGCTAATGTTGAAGTGGCAGGAGGAGGATACAATAGGGCTACAGCTGCAGCCAGCTTCAGAGTGCAATCACGCTACTGTGAAAGTGCCTACGGGCACTTGTAACTCCAAGTCCATATAGAGCTCAGGCTATGGCCTGTTCCACATGGGTGGGAGGTGGAGAGAAAGGGATCCAACAGGAGGTGGAGGAGGCCATCGTGGAAGCAACTCCCCCACCCCCATCTGCCTGAACTGCCATTCTGGCGACAGAGTTGTTTATGCTCTGAGGGGCTGGAAACCACTCCTGCAGCAGTAGTGAAATGGCGGGGGAAGAGGGGGTGAACAGGATGGCAGCTTTCCATACACTGGACCTTACACAAACACATACAAATACTGCAGAAAAACCATGTCTCCCAACTGCCTCGCTATATCAGTCTGCCTCCATGAAAACCTTGCAGTAATTAAAAACTTCAGCACGGTGCACAACTTACCATGACCTGGTGCTCCAGTGATGGCAGCAGGAGAGGTTTTAGTCTGACAAATGGCTTTATGTGGAGCAATGGCATCTTTTTGTTCTCTAGTCCTCTGTTCTGCCCTCTTGCTTTCACTGGCATGGATGTGGAAAAATGGAACCAAGGTTCTGGTAGCATCAAAACAAGAAAGAAGAAAAGGGACAGAGTGAAGGGGTGGGGGGTTCTAACAGAGAAATGTGTTTAAACACAAAAACAATGCCAAGAGACTGGGAGGGAATAAGTAGAAATGAATAGCTCTGTGGGGAGGGGGCAGCAACAGAAGATGGAACAGCATAGAAACAGAGGGACTACTTTTCCAATAAAAAACTTTCTGTAGTTTATTTATTTTTAAACTTATTTCCTTTGTTATTTTATTATCAAATAAAAATGTACACAGTTGCCCATTTTCTAAACACAGTAATACCCCCAAGGGTAGGCGGTATTGGGCAATACCAGACCTTCCAGGGGCTATAAGGCACTTCACCTGCAGTATCAGGCCTCATTACGCCCCTGGGCCATCTGGTATTGCCTAATACTGCCCACCCTGTTGGGAATTATTGCTTACTTAGACAGAGTAGAGGTGGTCCGGAGAAGGGCAACTAAAATGGTGCATGGCTTGCACAAAAAGCCCTATGAAGAGATTATGGAATCTGAAATTGAACTGTACACTCCAGAAGAAAGGAGGGAATGAGGATATGATAGAGACCTACATGTACCTCAAAGGGGTGAATAGGGTACATGTTGGGAGTCTCTTTCGAATGAGTATAAGCACCAGGACCAGGAGGAATGCAATGAAGCAAGAAGGGGGCAATTCAAGAGTGATGTGAGGAAATATTTCTTCACAGATAGAGTAGAAGATGCCTGGAATAGATTGCCAGTGGAAATGATGGAGGCTAAAACAGTGGGGGACTTCAAGCATGCATGGGATAGACATAGGATATATTAGATAGGACACAGGGAGGTGGGAACGTCAACAGAGATCAGATAAGGTCTGCAGAGACAGAATAGGTAGGGAACATCTGGGCAGACTACTGTAGGTGGGTTAAGCAATCCTTTTCTGCCATCAAACTCTATGTTTCTATGTTTATTACATCTTTGCAGATGTGCTTGTATGAAAAAAAGTCAAAACACAAGCAGTATGGTTAATCCAAAATAGATCTTTGAATTTTTATCTTTTACTAGTTCAAGTTTTATTTTATTTGATCAACTTTTTAAGTAAATATAAAGCAAAGAAGCATTGATCAATGGCTATGATGGCTGATTGCATGTTTTTCTAATGCAAATGCTGGATAAGAAGTTCTACCTTGAAACAGGGCACACCTAACCAAAGTACCAGTGCAGTATTGTATCAGAAGCACGAGAGACAACTGCGTTGCAGCCTAGGGTAGTAAAACATTGAATGATGTTAAAAAGACATTCTCAGATTGTGAGATAGCACTCTTCTTTACTGTTTGGGGAGAACAACATTTTAGAAACTATATCTGTGGTGAAAAGATTGTTGTTGAAACTTATTACCAACCTATTGTATTTCTGGAGAGCCAGAAACTCAAAGTTGGAAATGTGTCAAGTAGCAGAACTGTGGCTTGGACTCTGGGGCTCCAAGGTCTATCCTTAGAAATAAGATAAGCAAAGAACAAGAAGGCTGATGGAGCACAAGGAATAGCTGACCTACATACTTGTACTATTGGGGAATATTCAGTGCAAGAACCTGAACAGTTCCTGGGCTTGGAAGTGACATTCAAGGCCCATAGGCATCAAAGCTATGATGACAGTGTGTGCCAAAACTTACCCAAAGTGTATGTAGGTGGCTATGCTTTCTACAAGGATGGGAAGTTACATTCAGGTTTGGAAGTAGTGTGGAGTGATGACATTCCTGGTTCTCACCTCAAGCACCAACTAGGCCCCAAGTCTAACCCCTAGGCAGACTTGGCCCATACAAAGTGCAGTGAAGAACAATTTAAATTACTTTTTGATCTTTACAGATTCTACTTATGCTAGACACAGCTTTCTTACCTTCCCATCGCAATGGAAAGTCAAAACTATGACACATTCTAGAGGTAAATGTGTAGTACATGCAGCTGTAATACTGTACTGACTGCAGAACAGTTAGTTCAGGAACATGGATTGACGGTTTACTGGAAAGAGGTAAATGGTCATTCCAGAATCCCTGAATTTAATAAATAGTGGAATGATCTAACAGACAGTCTAGCAAAAGAAGGTGCCCTGAATGGAGAACCTTGGGATATTACTCCTATACCAATAGCTAGAGTAGAAGTGGTTACCCAACAAAGGAAAGGCAAAACTGATCAAGTACAGTAATTCAAATGTATAGCAAAAAAACAGATCTAGATTTGATTGAAATGCAACAGGAGGATAAAACGCTACGTAAAGTGTATTGATACCTGGAGGACTCCAATACAAACAACATACCAGACAGTGACCTACAAACTGACAATGAGTTGAACCTCCTGTATAGTAAGAAGGATCGTTTCCAGTTGTGGAAAGATCTACTGGTTTAATGTGGTAAGATATCACAGGAACATAAGTTGGTGGTTCCTCTAGGTTGCAGATGTGTAATAATGCAACATTCTCATGATGAGCCATCTAAAGCACATTGGGGAAACCAGAGGACAGTAGAAATGTTTAAGGAAGGTGCTACTGGCCATATATGAACAGAGACAGAACAGATGACATCAAGGGATGTACGGCAGTGCCAACCAGGATGCAACACATTAATGCTGCAGAATATAATGAAATACTGCAGTATGCTGCCTGGAACAATGTAATTCAATGGCAATTAAGACCTTTTTTATTACAGTATTTTGTGTCATGTTATTTACTGCAAGTCATTGCATTGCATCTTGGTTGGCTCCACTGTATAACCTGTTGCGAATTCCAGACACCATCACCGAGACATATGGCACCCTTACAGGTATAAGTCATCAATATGCCTTGGTCAGATATTCAGATAGATTAGATAGGTCCATTCATAAGGTCAAGAAGTAACAAATACCTCCTCATCATCACTTGTCTGTTTACAAAGTAGGGTGCATGCATACTAGCTCCAAATGATAAGAGCCAAAACAACAGCTGTATTGTTAATAAATCATGCACGTAGTCGCTGGGGCTTATCACTGAGAGTAGAAACCGATGGTGGTTTCCTTTTTCAAGTGGAAGGTGCAAGCCAAACCACGGTGAGCATCCTAAAGAAGGATGTTAGCACTTCTGAATAGTATTGGGATCTAAAACTTTCACTTGGTCTAATTACAACATGGACAATCACTTGTAAATCAACAGGAATGTCATCTTTTGAAATGATGACTGGTAGAAAGATGCTACTTCCTCTTCACCTCTTGTGCACAACAAGGAATGAAACATTAGCTGGTACTACTACAGCACATGAATAGGCAACCAATCAAAGACATCACCTTCAAGAATCTTTGTATTTGCATAATGAACTATAGAGAGAAGCATTCAGAGTTCTAAGGCAAATTATGACAGAAACTAAAGTCCTAAGGAATACAAATAACACTGAATCCGTAACAGCATGGCATTCTAAATCATTCGTGGTGTTTGAAAATAAAAACCGAGGACTCCTTCTGGCACAAAATACTTTTAAAAACTGGTGCCCAAATCCTGTGCTTGTACAGTAGTGGCTTGGAAAAAGATCCCGCGCATGCGTGAGAATGTGCCACTACTGTGCACGTGCAGGATTTGGGCACCAGCTTTTAAAAGTATTTTGCGCCAGAATGAGTCCTCGTCTTTTATGTTTAAACACCACTTACAATTTAAAATGCCATGCTGTTATGGATTCAGTGTTATTTGGCATGTCAATGTTTAAATGTGCGGGTTGGGACAGCACTCCTAGTAGATGTGCATTCTCAGCACGGAATGACTCCAGGAGCATGGAGATTTCAAGTCAGACTGCCAGTAATGTAATTGGTAAGCTGATTACATTTTGTTGAATTCGGAGGCATTCCACAGTCACCGCCTTACAATTATGTGTTTGCAGAATGTCAGATAGAAATTGAGCACAAAATGAGGAGCAAAGCTGACAGTGCCCCTTTAAACTGAATAAGCCTACCCGGAATTTCCTTAAAGTTTAACAGGCCTGTTTCTAAGCGGAGTCCCACTCAGACATGAAAATATCTATAAGCAATTCTGTTTCCCAGTATTCTTTAGCTCTGACCATTAGGGATACAGGTGAAATAGTATTAGTTAGAAACTTGTATAGCAAACCTGCATTCCTCTTAACGGTACCAATGTTTATTAGTTGATACCATTCATTGTAGTTAAGAAGTTTGTAACCTGCTGATAATACATGTTTAGTAAGTAGGTCCCTCAGCTGCAAGTACTGATAAAAATGTGATTTATGAATTTTAAATTTATGCTGAATTTCCCCAAACAAGAGCAGGTAATCAGTATTGGGATTAACAACATCTTTATTTTTTTCTATGCCTGTTTTGGCTCAAGTGGGACTGAATAGGTTTTTTCCTTCCATATGTTAGGAGTGAGTTAAATCATATAAGCATAAAATCCAGAGGAGCGTTATCTGGATTAATAATCACATTAACCTTCTTGAATGCTCTAATAGAGGATGTTAGGCAAGGATTGTCTTTAATAAATGAATTGGAGGGTAAGAATAACAGGTCTGATGTGCTATGAGATCTAAGCAGCTGTTTTCCAGTCCCAACCATAGAGGCTGAAGAGCAGGGTTAGGGGATACATCTGTTATGGTGCTGGAGTTTGTATAAGAATAAAAGCGAAAAGTTCAGTTGTAATTTACAGTCCAAAGTAGGTGATATTATCTGAAAACCATTTTCTGTCCATAGCTTTACCTAAAGCATTTATTTATTTATTTGGCTTTTGTTGACCAGGTAAACATGCTAGACAAAACTTTTGCCTATTTTCAGGTGCGACCTGGGAGAGTACAATGAAAGATAAGTTCATACAGAGAAACACATTGTGCAAGTTAAGCATTACTTGTGAATGAAGTTAGATGATTATGCAGAATTTGTGTTTCCTCTCAGTTAATTATCAGACCAGAAATGTTAGCAAATTTGTTGAGGAGATTGTATAACATTTATTTATTTAAGAGTTTAACCAGGCAGGCATACTGAGCGGGGACCACTCGTTTCCAGATGCGACCTGGGGGGTGAGGGGGATAGGGAAGCATTGAAAAGTACATACATTTTAAAATTTACAATACAATTAATATACAGTGTAGGTAGAATACATAGATGAGACGAAAACTGGGGCAAAAGAGTCTACCGGCTTAGTGAGAGTTAACAGCAGAATGCCAGCAAATGTAACTTTATGATTTTTTCCTATCAATATTCCATGTATCATAGGGTGTTCACTGATAGCACATATTAGGAGTTTGAATGCCACAATAAACAGGTAAGGAGATGGGGGGCATCCCTGCCTGGTACCACAATGCAAGGTAAATGAGGGTGATAGAACTCCATTACAATTATTTGTGTATAATGTTTTTCATAGATCAAATATATCCACAATATAAAGTCTTTACCAAAGACAAATTCATTGAAATTTCTGAATAAGTAGTTCCATTGTAATGAATCAAAAGCCTAAAAAATATTTAGCAAGATGGCAATGTAATGCTCCTTCTTCTTGTTAGCCCACCAGATACGATTAATTAGATGGTGCAAACAATCCATCCTGGATCACTTTTGGACAAATCCTCCTTGTTCTTTATCATTTAGCTTAGTGATAATGGATTGCATTCTTTTCACTAGGATTTTAGCTATGATTTTGTAATCTCTGTTTAAAAGAGAAATAGGTTTATGACTAAGTAGAGGGGGTCATTATCTTTATTTGGGATAAGGGTGATAAGTGCTTCTCACATTGTATGAGTTAGAGCTTTAGTATTCCATACCTTATATATGGTGGAGTGGATCATAGGAGTAAGACAAAGTGCCAATGTCTTGTAAAGTTCTCCTGGAAGTCCAACTGGTCCTGGGGTCTTACCAGAAGGCATTTCTTTAATAGTGCACTCAATTTCGGATAAGGAAATATATTTACTTAAGTTTTGATGTTCCTTAGGGGATAGAAAAGGTAGTTTAAGGTTACAAAAAAAGAGTCAATACTTTCAGAAGAGGTTTCATCCAATTTGACAAAAATATTTCTGTAGAAAGTAAGGAATTCTTTATTACTGGTTAGTCTGACCAGATTTAGCTTGAATACCTGGAATTAAATTTAGGTGCTGAAGTTTCTTTAATCTTAATGCTAAAAGTTTATTTGATTTTTCACCTGCCTCCCAATATTTTTGCCTAATTCTGAAAAGAGCAAATTCTGCCTTTACTGAAAGAATTATATTGATTTTATATTTAAGGGAAGAAATGTTATATAATAAATAAGGTGTTTTGTGACTTGGATAAATTATTTAGCTTCCTAAATTCATCTTCTTTTTTATTAAGGTCCTTTATATTATATGTTTTCTTTTTTGCTGCAAAACCAATAATTTTTCCCTCTTAAAAATGCTTTGTACGCCTCCCAGACTGTAGTTCGGAAAACTTCTCCATTGTTTAAATCAAAAAACTCATCTGTTTTATTTCTAATTAAGTCTAGAAACTCTTTATCTTTCAGTAGGCTCATGTTAGGTCACCACCTATGAGTTTTCCCTCCCTTTCCCCCATTCCAAATTAGTGGTAGTAAGTGAGTGGCCTGAAAGTTTAATACTGTCTATATTCGACCCCACTGTTGTATTGGTTAACTTGTTAGATACATAGATACATACATACATACATAGATACATAGACAGTGTCGGCAGATAAAGGCCTATGGCCCACCCAGTCTGCCCATTTACGTCTAAGTTCAGTTTATGTTTTCCAAGAAGTCTGTTGCCCCTTACCCCTGACCTCCAGAATTCCTTTATGTCTATCCCATGCATTCTTAAATCCCGTGATTGTTTCAGCCCCCACCACTTCCTCTGGCAGGGTGTTCCACTTGTCCACCACCCGTTCTGTGAAGAAATTCTTCCTCACGTTTCCTCTGAATCGTCCTTCCTCCAACTTCATCCCATGCCCTCTAGTCATGGAACATCTTTTTCGCTTAAAAATAGTGCATTCCTGCACCCTGTTCCTCCCTGTAAGATACTTGTATGTCTCTATCATATCCCCTCTCTCCCTCCTCTCCTCCAGGGAGTACATGTTCAGTGCCTTCAACCTGTCCTCATAGGACTTGTGATACAATCCATGCACCATCTTTGTTGCCCTCCCTCTGAACCGGCTCTCTACCCTGTCTATGTCCTTACGTAGGTAAGGTCTCCAGAACTGCACAGTGTACTCCAGGTACGGCCTCACTAGTGTCTTGTATAGTGGAATTATGACCTCCCTTTTCCTGCTGGTGATGCCCCTGCCTATGCATCCCAGCATCCTATTTGCTTTACCTGCTGCCTTGTCACACTGTTTCCCTGCCTGGAGGTCATCAGAGATGATAACCCCAAGATCCCTTTCCTGCTTGGTGCTTGCTATATCCTCACCCTCCAACTGATATATTGTGCCAGGGTTTTTGTGCCCCATATGCATTATCTTGCACTTCCTTGCATTGAATTTCAACTGCCAAACCCCTGACCATTCTTCAAGTTTCTGCAGGTCCCTTCTCATTCTGTCTACACCCTCTGGTGTGTCTACTCTGTTACAGAGCTTTGTGTCATCAGCGAACAGTGAAATTCTGCCTTCTAGGTCCTGCGCAATGTCACTGATGAAGATATTGAATAGTACCGTCCCAGCACTGATCCCTGTGGTACTCTCACTGGTCACTCTTCCTCTGTGGAGTGACAGCCATTTACCACCACCCTCTGTGTCCCACTGCCCAGCCAGTTACCTACCCACCACACTACTGTCCTGCCCACACCCATATTCCCCAGTTTGTGCAATAGTCTTCTATGTGGCACAGTGTCAAAGGCCTTGCTGAAGTCCAGATAGGCCATGTCCACTGCCCTCCCTGATCCACCTCCCTAGTCACCCAGTCAAAAAATTCAATGAGGTTGGTCTGACATGACCTTCCCTGGTGAAACCATGCTGCCTTGGGTCCTGTAGTCCATTGACAACCAGATGTTCCACCAATCTCTCCTTCAGTAGTGCTTCCATGATTTTCCCCACTACCGAGGTGAGGCTGACTGGTCTGTAGTTCCCCGCTTCCTCTTTGTTCCCACTTTTGTATAAGGGGAATACATCTGCTATACTCCAGTCTTTGGGTACCTCCCCTGTTTCTAGTGATCGGCTAAACAGGATAGCAAGAGGTTCAGCCACCACCTCTCTTAGTTCTTTAAGGACCCTGGGGTGCACCCCATCTGGCCCCATTGCTTTATCAACTCTTATTACTTCCAGTTCCTTCAGGACCCTTTCTCGTGTAAAGGGACTTGTGTCCATTTCTGCACCATTCTTACCCCTTGTACTCCCTTCAGACCCATTACCCTCCTCTTCCTCAGTAAAGACTGAGCAGAAATACCTGTTCAATATGTCAGCTTTACTGTTGTCATCCTCCACACAGCCCCCATCCTCCCCCTTCAGTCTCACTATCCCTCCTTTGTCTTTCTTTTTCACTTATGTACCTGTAAAAGGTTTTGTCCTCTACCCACTGATTTTGCAATGTGTTCTTCTGTCTGAGCTTTGGTTTCCTTACTGACCTCCTGCCCCCTTTGCTTCTCCTGGTACTTCTCCTCTCCCCTTCTGCCTGTGTCTTTTGTATTTCCTGAATGCAATCTTTTGGCTTTCACTTTCTTTGCTACCTCTTTGGAAAACCATAATGGTCTCCTTTTCCTTTTCCTCTTGCTAACCTGCTTAATACATAATTCTGTTGCTCTTGTAATCCCCATTTTAAATACTTCCCACTGTTCCTCAACTCCTGATTCCTGACCCATTCCCCTTAATGCCTCTTTCAAGTATCTCCCCATTTTCTCAAAGTTTTCCCCCCTAAAATCCAAGATACGTGTTTTTGTGTGGTTTGGTTCTGCTCTTTCTGTGATGTCAAACCACAGTGACTGGTGGTCACTGTTCTCCAGGTGCTCCCTCACTCTTACCCCCATCACACTGTCCCTGTTTGTGAGCACAAGGTCCAGTATTGCCTTCTGCTGAGTTGGTTCCATGACCAGTTGCTTGAGGAAGGCACCCTGAAGGGACTCCAGGATAAATCTGCTCCTAGTTGATGCTGCTGCTGGGATGCTCCAGTCCACATCTGGAATATTGAAGTCTCCAACCAGTACTACCTCACCCTTGTCTGCCATCCTCTGGATGGCTAGCATCAGTTCCCTATCTGTTTCTTCCTCCTGGGCTGGTGGTCTATAGACCACACCTGTGCGGATGGCTGGCATCATTTTTCTTTCCAGCTTAACCCACAGTATCTCTCCCCCATTTTGTTCCTCCTGGATCTCTGTGGCCCTTATGTCATTTTTCACATACAGTGCAACTCCTCCTCACTTCCTGCCTGCCCTGTCTCTTCTGAATATGTTGTAGCCAGGTATGGCCAACTCCCAGTCATGGTTATCATTACACCAGGTTTCAGTGATGGCCACAATGTCCAGGTCTGACTGCACCATGACAGCCTCCAGATCTTCCATCTTGTTGCTAAGGCTCTGGCATTTGCACACATGGCTTTCCATGATTTGACCTCCCTAGACTGTTTCGCTGTTCTACTCCAGCCCCGCCCTTGGTTGTCCTTATCCCTGGTTCACCTTGCTGTCTGCCCTTCTGCTGAATTTTGCCCCTATTCTGCCTATCCACCTCCTGGGTGCTAATCTCCATCTTTTGCACACTGCTTTGTAGAGATAGCAACTCCTCTGGTTCACTGGTTCCACTGTTAGCTGTGGGGGGTGAGCAAGTTGGTGCCCTCCTTGCTGGCCTGCCGCCCCCCTTTGCTAGTTTAAATGCTTGTCAATGTAGCATTTAAACTTATCATTGAGTGCTTGGATTCCCCTCCAGGATGGATGCAGGCCGTCAGGCTTGAATAAACCTCCATCCCTCCAGGAGGGTCCCCAGTCACCAATGAATCCAAACCCTTCCTCACAGCACCAGTTCTTCAACCATGAGTTAAAATTCCTGGTGTATGAACCCCTATGCTCGCCCTTGCCTCTCACAGGTAGTACTTCTGAGAAAGTGACAGAAGTAGCTACTTGCTTGAGACCCCTCCCCAATTTCCTAAACTCCTTCTGAACTTCCTTTGGCTCCCCATTTGCCAGGTCATTAGTACCTAGGTGGATAATGACATCCAGCTCACCCTCCCGTCTTGCCTTCTCAGTGATCCCAGGATCTTCCTTCCATCCCTCCATGCCGTGGCACCTGGTAAGCACCTCACCTCCCTGTCCTCCCCCTCCTGTGTTCCTAGCTGGATCCCTCTTATGATGGAGTCCCCCACCAGGATTCGCTTCCTTCTCCTCTGGGTCCACTGCTCTCCCCGCTGAGGTTACCTCCTTGGCTAACCTCCACATCCTTTCCTTCCATTTCTCTGGGTACCTCTATTTGGTTGTCCCCATTTGGCAGTGTGGCATATGAGTTCTTGAGTGGAATAGGATCTGGGATGTGCCTCTGCCTGACTGCTCTAATCCTCCCTGAGCCCACTGTCATCCAAATACTCCTCTTTCTCTGCATCCTTTGAGGCAGCTGCATTGGACTGAGTGGTCTCTGGATAGGGGTGATGGTACTCCTGACCCAGTTTACTTCCGCTCTGAGTCTGGCTACCTCATCCCACAGTCCAGAGAGATGCATGCAGATAGGGCAGCACCTCAATGTCCAGAAGATCTGCCTGAATATGGCTGCCCCACAGCCACTGCATTGCACCACTCCCCACATTATACTGCAATTATACTGCTATTCCACTACTTGACTGCTACTAAAGCTCTCCTAGTTCCCTTTTTATTAATTTACTGTCCTAAAAATCCTGCCACTGTTCCTCTATAAAATTTGAAAATACATACACTTCTATCTCACCTCTTTATCCTTACCATCAAAAGGTAACTACAATCACAATAATCTACCTTCTACTAATACAGATTCTATCACAGAATCTGAGCACAATGCAAAAACATCTGCTACTTAGTAACAACAAACAGGTGACAACATACCAAGTTGATGTAGCTTTTTTTAAAATAGAAAAAAAAAGTAATCATTTAAACCAATAGAAATCAGCAGTTCCAAAAGCACCTTGAACTACAAGAAAGAACACAGTACCACACCTCTGCCACAATAACTAGACAGTTCTAAAACATTGGAGAAAGAAGAGAAAAATCAGAGACTGAGCAAAAGATACAATGTACTATAAAGTATTAGGCAATAGGTATACTCAGCTGTTTAACAAAGAAAATAAAGTATCTACCAAAACAGCCAGATACCCACAAATGACACTTAGGTTCTCAATATCAGACACCACCAAAGGCACATACAGAAAGGGTTTAAACTATAGTATTAAAATAGTATTAAAATTAACCACATCAGAGTAGAAAGATCACACTAAATAAATGTGTTGATCCTTCTGACTTCCAACGAATATCTACCACACAAATTTTATATCTTCCTGGAGCCTACAGGGTTGTCTTTCACAATCACCTAAATTTACATAAAACAAAACAATTTTTAAACTGAAAATTATATCAAAAAGCACTTAGCTTTGGTAGATACTAGGATATAGTCTATTCTACTATAGGACTGGTGCCTAATGGAAAAAAAAATGTGTAGTCTGTATCTTAAAGGGGAAGTAAACAATACAGGAGTCACTCAAATTGTGAAAACCCATAAGAAGATCTTTCAAATGAGGCATTTGGCTTACCTGTAAGTGTCAGGACTCCTGAGATATGAATACCCAAATCATCTGTAAATCAAAACAAGGCAGCAGCCATTTTATTGAATAATGAGACCAACAGTGATGTCACTGAAGGGCACACTGTAATTAACAACATGCAGCTTGCCCCTCAGTGACATCACTTTCTGTTTTAAAATGGCTGCTGCCTTGTTTTGATTTATGGATTAATTAGATAGTCATATCTCAAGACTCCTGACACATAGAAGGAAGTCTACTGCCTCATTTGAAATATCTTTTCTTGGGCTTTCACAATTTGAGTGACCCCTGCAATGTTTATTTCCCCTTTAAGGATGGACTAATCGCCAGGTATCTGATAGACTAAGATTAAGTAATAGTTTTTTGAATGGAGATCTTGCTTACATTTCTATTTGTATCGCATTATGAGAAGACCCATCAAGAATAGCATCTAAGATTAAGAAACCCCCCCTCATTATGATCTCGTAATCTAGAAAGTTACATATGTTTGTAGTTAGGTAGTTAAAGAAGGTATCTTGACTCTTATTCGGGAGATAAACATTACATAGGGATACCCTGCACTCATCACGCATTCCTATTAGGGTCTGGAATCTATCTTCTTGATCAGCTACAGTATAATTTGGTGTTTGACAAAATTAACCACTTTTTTGATTAAAGTCGAGGTTCCTCTTTTCTTTTTAGTGAAATGACTATTTTCTTCTTGACATACCCACCCTCTCAATAATTTAACAGCTTCTTCATGAGTCAAATGAGTCTCCTGATTTAATGCAATGTTTGCTCTACATTTATTGTAGATTACAATTTTCTTTCTTTTAATGGGTGAAACTAGACCTTTAACATTCCATGAAACAATGGTATTTTTTTTTTTGTCTTTGGTAACTGAATAAGACCTACTAGGCATAAGTGCCTGTTTTCATGGGTGACCTGGGAACACTGGGTGGTTAAGTGACTTGCTTAGAGTCACACAGTATGCAAGTGGAGGTTGTGAGAATCAACTCAGGTCTGGTCTGCCGGATGTACCAAGCTCATTCACACCTCGTTCCTCTAACCTCTAGGCTATACTGCCTGCTCAGTATAGTTGACCACGTCTGTTCTCTAAAAGTTAAAGTAAAGGATCATCTCTTTGAATGAGATTTGTTTCCTAGAAATTCACAGCTGAACACTACCTTACAATAATTCCACTCTATATACTTGTAGACAGGTTCTAAATACAAGCGATGCCTGAAAACAAGTTGCTGATAGTAACAAGCTTCAAACAATTAATTGCTGTAAAATTCAAAAGTTACAAAGATGAATGAAAACACACAATGAATACGTGAATAGTTGCTATAACTTAAAGAAATGCATAAAAAATAATTTGCAAATGGTCCAACAGGTCTAAGCAGGTTGGTACGTTACTTAAGGCAGCACGATAGCTACTGAACTATGGTTCAAGATACTGAGGTTGTTTGTCTTACTAGTAACATGATGGGTATACACCCATCAGCTCTGCTATCAACAAATGTATAGCCATTCATCATAATTCTGTGGTAATTAAATTTGGTTTTAATTTCTCCTTAAATTTTGAACTAATTACAGGGTTCAAAGGAGGTGGAGGGAGGGAAGGGGGAAGAGAAGCGGAGAGGGGAGAAAGACACAAACAATCTCCATTTGGATGTTTTGGTATCAGTATAGGCATATTTCAAAAGTTGATCATCAGTTTCAAGTCCATCAAAGCTTAGACAATGGCTTAGTCCACTATAACAGTGTATGGATCATAAGGTTATCCTAGTTACCCAGGATCCCACATAATGCATTCTTCTTTGGTCTGAAGGGATATATCCAGCAACAATTTCCATATGAAGCCACATGCATAGCAGATTATCTTGTATCAAGTAGCACAGAAAGAATGTCTCTATCAGATTATCAGCAAGTTTATGTTTTGTGCGTGGCTTTGCTTTATAAATAAGGGTGACAAGGAGAAGAGGGAGGAGGAAGTGTGAGAGATGAAAGAAAAAAACCTTCACCAGCCTTTATGATCAATGTTACCAGCATATACATTTTCTTTAGGACAGATATCATGAGGATGGCATCATACATAGCCAAGCTAGGGCTGGTACAGTGTTAAGGAAATACATATTATGGGGAACAATTAGGCAAATACATAACAGCAGTACTTGAAATATATGGAAATTTCAAAGTCCATTACAACAAAACATAGAACTTTAGAAACTGCATATAAGTATTTCTCATCTCTCTATTTGAGAAGGTTTTGGGGGAAATGGGATTCAAACCTCCCAGCATGCAATGTTCAGATTTACACTAAAAACAAAACAGCATAACAGTTAGGTTAGTGGAGACTTAGACCACGGTTTAAATTGAATAACATGTAACAAGCCCATTTATAAAATGAGTCCCAGGCTGCAGTGTCCTACAAAAGCAGTGCAGTGCATCTGATGTAGAATCCCTTTCCGATAATAGCCGATAGCAATTGGAGACAGAATAATGTCTATATAGGGTATACGTTTTGAAGTCTGCAAATCCAATTCTGACCTTTTCACATTAGAATAAGAGTGATAGGAGTTTACCTCTTTCAGAATTGTTTGAGCAGTTAGAAAAACAATGAGGTAAACCGAATTTCACAGTTATATATTTACGACGTGTTAAAGCCGAAAAACCAGAAGTAGCAACATGTCAAAGACTTGAGGGACTCCATTCAGAAACACAGGTCAGAGTCTGAGCTGTCAGTGGGCTACTGATATGTTTCTGCAAGGGCATGACAGTTTCAGGTGGTGGAATGCAAGACTTAGTGGAGGAAGAATGAGTGCTATTGCAACTCCTGGATCTACTGTGCTTTCTTGGATTCCTCACATGTAGGATTGGAAGGTGACTTATTCTGGTGTGGGGCCATGCTTTTCTGGAGATAGCAGAACTGTAAAACTTTTCCTGCTTGGGGTATACTTGGATCGCTGCAGAGTACTGTTGGGGGGTGGTACAAGAGGTAGTGAAACTACTATGTGTAGACGACTGTAATAGATTAGTTTGATCCATGCCTGCAGAGGTGTCTTTAGAGTCATGATAGCAAGATGTTCCCTCAGCTTGCAAATCAGGGTGCTTAGGAGGTTGGCTCGTGGGCAGCCTGCCACACATTGCTTGGAAGTTGTTTTAACCGTTGAACACAGATTTGTTATTCTCATTGACTGTTGCGTTAAAAGTACACACAAAATCCATCATATCTTTAAGGTTGGGGAACGAGAGTACAGATCCACTGGAATCAATAACATTCAAGCTGTATATTTAAAATAGTATAAAAAAATCCAATTTAGATAAATGCTGTTTGGCCTCCATAAAGATGTCTGAACTTTAAAAAAAAAAAGGATACATGAATAATGCATAAGTGGGATGGACTTCTCACTTTACAGGAAGACAAAGACAGGTCCCTTCACATTTTTTCTTGGAAGACAAATAGACAAGGAACTTGGAAACATTACTCTCAGACAGAGCTCAGACCTTTCCCGAGACACCTTGTGCATTATGGTGTTCTATGAAGAAACACAAAGGACATTTTAACTGGTTTGAAATAGTGCACCTGCAGGAGCCTGTAGCCATGGAATTTTGAACTTTTGCTAAAATCCTGGAGGAATTTCAACTAATACCTGATGCCAGATAACAGACAATGCTTCTGGAAAAAAAGAAAGCACAACTTAACTTGTGAATCAGAACTTTACCAATAAAAGACCTCCTTCCTCCCATCCAAGAATGCAGATAAAGAAATTTGATTCCAGCTGACAAATTTAAGTATTTAATAATTAATGTTTTTGATCAAAGGCTTGTTCTGGGATTAGCTGGGGAAGGGGTCAAGTTAAGTCTGATTTTCCATGCAGTCTAATGGGATACCACTATAGCCGAAAATGTCTAATCAAGTCTGCCAAGAGATAAATTATAGTGTTACCTTGAAATAAATGTTTTGCTTGCAAACTTACACTAAGGACTTATGCTGAAGTATCAGGTGATCTATCAATTGCAATGCAATGCAATGTATGTCTGTGTAAACCTGAGTAAATTCTTAGATCTTCTGCAGTAAGCAGCTTACTTAAATACATCATATGTATTAAGCAAGAATACCTGACAGGGTGGGCAGTATTAGGCAATATCGAACCACCCAAGGGCATAATGAGGCCAGACGCAGCAGGTGCAGGGTTGTATAGTTCCTGGAATGTGCAGTATTGTCCATACTGCCCACCTTGGATGGTATTATTGCATTTAAAAAATGGGTTACATGAAACATTTTCAAGATGATTAAAAACATGCAAAAAATGTGAAATGTAAATTGAAATGAATTAAAAAAAATTCTGCATAAAGTTGTCCCTCCACTGCTGGAACTAGCAGTGTAGAGCACTGTTGTGTTCAATACCTTTTCTTTGGTTTTACTCACGCAGCACTTAACTTGCTGTGATTCCCCTACCACCCCCCCCGCAGCAATCCAGTTGGAATACCTGAACATGGTCCTCCCATTGGTTTGCTTTGTTCAGTTAGTGCGACCGGGACTCGGTATACATAGCAGCAAGTAACGCGCAGATTTTAAAATGAAACAAAAGGGGAATTATGGTTTTAATATTTATAGCTGTACTGGCTGTATATACAGAGTTCTTTCTGTTCTGCTCGTTCATATGTTACTTGCTAAGTGAGCAAAAAAATGGCAGCTATAATCATTGTATTTATTTATTTTGTTTTTGTTGACTGGGTAAGTGCACTAGACAGATTCTGCCTATTTTCAGGCATGACCTGGGGGAAGGGGATACAGATGAATGCCAACTGATTTTGAACCAGATTAAGCTGGTGGTGGTATTTCTTCAGTGAATGGGGGGAAATTTGGCCAGGGCACCGGGGAAATTCCCCTACTGGTCTATAGGGGACCTCACTGGCTGTGAGCATGGCCAGTCCTGAGAGATCTCCAGTGAGGATGAACGTAGAGGTGGGGGAGAATGCCTTCTCTCCTACCTTGAACAGGCAAGAGGCTTTGATGGATTTTGAATTTGTGAATACTGTCAGTGATATGGAGCCTGAAGTGCAGGAAATGTTCATATCGACTGAGGATTTAAGTCAGCAGGCAGCTGGCTCTGAAATTACTTTGGATTTACCTGAAGGTGCAATTTTGAAGCAGGAGCAAACTTTAAAAGCACAACTTTTGGCAGAAAATGAGCAGCATTGTTTGGCACAAAATCGTTTATATGAGGAACTGGCTCTGCTATGCACCTTACCGGTGCCTATCAACCAGTTGGGCCCGCCTGTCAGTATCTTGAATGATGCATCAACATCAAAGGGCTGAGACCAGCAGGGTGAATTATACACTACTGCAAATATTTTCCTTGTTGTACCTGATATTGTCATGGCTTCTCCAGCTGACAGCAACAGTAATTTGTCTGAAATAGACCCACATGAAGTGGACAAAATGCATAAAGAAAAAAGTGGAGAGCGAGTAGATAAAGGTGTGGGGGAAATAATTAATTCAACAGCGTCTGCTTTTTTAAATAGAGAAACAATCTCTGATATTCCTGACATAAATCACTCGGCACCAGTGACACCACAGACTCTAACTAGACAATCAGGGTTTGTATTTACTATTGATAGCAAGACATTGCATGGTGAGGCTACGCAACAAACATCCCGACCAATTATATTTCAGAAGGAGGAAGGTCGTCAGGATAATGTGCCTGTATTCTGCTTTTTCTCTAAGGGTCAACCAGCTAATCCTGGACCCAGAGAGGATGTTAAAAGGAAAAGAGCATCATTAACATTAGCGAATAGAAATATTGCCCAGGTTTCAGTGGTTTCCCCATCTCAGGACGAACCGCAAGGGGATGTTCTAGCACTGACTACAGCCATCACTACTCCAGTCACTCCTGAACCAAGGTGTCCCCTTGTGAGCCCCAGTGACCCCAAAAAGATTTATTGGAGGCTGACTGGAAACAAACTGCTACTGGATCTTGGATCCCAGATCTTGGATGGGATCTGACTCTTTATTTTTCACAACCAATGCCAGAATTGTGGCTGGTGATTGCTGGAATAGGAGTCGAAAATTGTGATTTTGCAACCTGGATCTGGAGAGCTGGGGACAGACTTAACCAAATACATCCCAACCTTGTCCTGTAATTCCCTAATTTCCACAGAACTCCCAGTGGATAGGCTGTTGGAACAGAAAATGACTGATGTACTTTCAGGTTTGGACACAACATTACCAGATGGCCAACCCATAGATCCTCCACAGAAACCCCTCTTATCAAATTTGTTCACAAAATCAAAGAAAGAAGCAGCCCCACATAGGAATGCAGTATGAATTTGTTACAAGGGGGGGTCTTGAGGAAAGGTCTAACAGGCTGTATGTGGGCAAGCACCTCCTGAAAGAATCTTTGAAATTTTCTCCAAGGGATGAGTATGCTTTTATTTTCATTTCAGGGGAGGACAATTATGACATGAGCTTTCGTTCTTCCTGTGTTCTTGACCTGTTTTGGGAATGGTTCAATCATGTCAAATTTTCATCCACATGGACCCCCTTCTTTGTTATTCCTCTATCGAAACCACTAATCAAATATGTTACTATCATGTTTCGAAATGAGGCGGTCTATGTGGATGATATTATCTATTGGGTGTCCCAACGCTGTGAAATATTAAGTGATCCAGAAGCATTGTTAGATTCAGAAACGTTTTGGACTGGAGGGTGGAAGTATAAAGTGAAGCTCAAGCAAACTGATGCAGGAATTTGTCAAGTGCCCAATCCTTTTTTGCTGGGTAGGGACAGAGGGGTAGGTTTTTATTCAGGACAACCTAGGGCTTGCTACTGATGTGGGGCTAGAACACATCTTTCTAGCACATGCAACAAACCCTGTTGCAATAATTGTGGGGAAATGGGGCATATTACTTTACAATGTGCCAACCACAATAGGTGTGACCGCTGTGAAAATTATGGCCATGTTTTTGCTGAATGCCCTTGCCTTGTGCAGCGAAAAATAAAGCTACTTGTAGCAGTTCTGCATTCAGAAGAAAAGATTTCCAGCACCAGGTAGTTGTTAAATGGTGGTGCTCTCAAAATGACAGTCACACAAGTTGGAGAAAATGAAGCACCCACCAAAACCTACCAAAACACAACGTGGTCACAGGTGTTCCTTTAGATCACAAACTTTATTTAAGCATAGGTGTGACATGGTTGTACCAAACCTTGACCTCAAGGTTTGGTACAACCATGGTCACACCTATGCTTAAATAAAGTTTGCAATCTAAAGGATCAGCTGTGACCGCATTGTGTTTAGATGGGTGCTTCATTTTCTCCTACTTGTAGCAGTCCTGAATTGCTCATTCAGCAGACCCAGTATCTGGTCATAGTGCAAGAGAATACAGTAACTCCTCCCATTGCCCCTGTTTCCTCTCCCCCTTCCCCGCAGATCATAACTACAGATCTTGATTCCACGGTCTTGATACCTGTGCCAGGAAACACCTCTGGAAACATTCCTGGGAATGACCCTGAGCTAGACCCAGAGTCCCCGTCTCCCATTTGTCATACAGAGCTAGATATACAAAGGGCCAATTCCCCTCCCTTTGTTAGAAGATCCGCTAGAAATGCTAAACCCCCCACCCCACCCCAGAGGCTAAATTTGAATCTGAGAACTCTTATGCTGCCCTTTTCTCTCAGGCAAATGCGACCGATATGGAACAAGAAGATGCTGTTTCCCAACCACCCATCTCTGATCATGTATTGCCTGATCAGGAGCTTGTAGGCTATGGGGGGGGGGGAGAGAAAAGGAAAAAACTTTTGAGTGACTTAAACTCCCATTTCTGGCTTCCTTAACTATTGGTTCCTTAAAAATTCACAGCATATTGAATGCAGTGAGACGTCAGATGAGTTTACATTTTTTACATAACCAGGGTTTTGACATATGCTTTATTCAAGAATCCTGGATGCATACCATAGATCAAATTTGTTCCTTTAAATCAGAATAGTGGTAGGGGCCTTCCTACTGGTCCTTTGGGATGGAGTGCACAGCTGGTATTGGGATGTTGTTTAATGCTTACAAATTTACTTTGTTTAAAATTGATTGATTTGATACCAGGGAGGGCCTTGATCCTTGCTGGTTAACATAGAAACATAAAAACATAGAATTTGATGGCAGATAAGGACCACTTGGCCCACCCAGTCTGCCCATTTCCCTACCTAATGGATAAGCTGCAGATCCTAGTTAACCAGCAGCCTACTTCTTCCTACCCCCACCCCCTAGAACTGCCTTATGACTGTCCCATGCATGCTTGAATTCCACCACTGTTTTTGACTCTACGACCTCCTCCAGAAGGCTGTTCCATGCATCCACAACCCTCTCTGCGAAAAAAACTTCCTTAAATTACCTCTGAGCTGCCTCCCCATCTTCAAATTATGCCCCCGTGTTCTTGCACACCTCTTTTTTGAAAGATGCTACCCTCTTGGACTTTGTTGATTCCCTTGAGGTACTTGAAAGTTTCTATCATGTCCCCCCTCTCCCTCCTTTCCTCTAGGCTATACATATTAAGCTCCTTAAGTCTCTCTTCCTATGTCTTCCGTGCAGACCCTGCACCATTTTAGTTGCCCTCCTCTGGACAGCTTCCATCCTGTCTATGTCTTTGTGGAGACTGGGTCTCCAGAACTGCACGAGTACTCAGATGGGGTCTCACCAGCTGTCTGTACAGAGGGATAATAACTTCCTGTTTTCTACTGGTGATGCCTCCCCATGCATCCCAGTATCCCCAGCCCTCCTTGCTGCCCTCTACATTGCTTGCCCACCTTTAGGTCATCTGATATGACTACCCCAGGTCCCTTTCCATTTTTGTTGTTGTTAGTATCTCACCCCCATTGTGTACTCTTCCCCTGGGTTTTTGTTTCTCAGGTGCATTACCTTGCACTTCTTAGCATTGAATCTAAGCTGCCATACATTTGACCATTCCTCTAACCTTGTCAAGTCCCTTCTCATCCTTTCTACCCCACCTTGTGCATCAACTCTGTTGCAGATCTTTGTGTCATCTGCAAAGAGACATACTTTTCCTTCCAGTCCCTCTGGAATGTCGCTTATAAAGACATTGAAGAGGACCGGTCCTAATACTGAACCCTGCGGTACCCCACTAGTAACCCCCCTTTCTTCAGAGTGGACTCCATTTACTATTACTCTCTGTGTCCTATTCTCCAGCCAATTCTTTACCCAGGCTGACATCTTGGGACCCACTCCCAGCTTGGCTAACTTGTATATTAATCTTTTGTGTGGGACTGTGTCAAATGCCTTGCTAAAGTCTAGGTAGGCCATGTCCACAGCCCCTCCCTGATCTACTACTTTGGTCACCCAGGCAAAGAAATCTATCAGATTCATCTAGCATGACCTTCCTGCTGTGAATCCATGCTGCCCTGGGTCCTCTGCCCCTCTGGCCTCTAGATACTCAACAGTTCTTTCCTTCAGAAGTGATTCCATCATTTTCCCTATCACTTAGAAACATAGAAACATAGAAGTTGATGGCAGATAAGGACCGCAAGGCCCATTCAGTCTGCCCATTTCTTTTTCTACCTTATAAATGTGCCATCAGCCTTTGCTCTGTCAGTGGCCTATCTATTCATAGTCATTTGTATTGCTCCCTTATGCCTATCCCATGCCTGTTTGAAGCCCTGCACTGTATTCATAGCCACCACTTCTTGTGGTAGCCATTCCATGCATCCACCACCCTTTCTGTGAAAAGAATTTCCTCACATTCCCCTTAATCGGCCTCCTCTAATCTCTCATGCTGTGTCCTCTTGTCCTGCTATTTTTCTTATATTTAAACATGTTAGACTCTTTTCACCTTGTTTATGCCCTTAAGGTGTTTGAATGCCTCGATCATATCACCTTTCTCCCTCCTTTGCTCAAGGGTATACATATTGAGCTCCGTTAATCTGTCCTCATATGTCTTCTGATGCAGTCCCTGCACCATTTTGGTTGCCCTTCTCTGGACTGCCTCAATTTGGTTAATGTCCTTGTGAAGGTGTGGCCTCAATGCTGCGCAGGTACTCCAGATGGGGCCTAACCAGTGTCTTTTACAGAGGGATTATTACCTCCCTCTTATGACTTGTGATACCCTACTAATACACCCAACACCCTCCTAGCCTTACCTACTGCTTTAGAGGTCTGCTTTGATGATTTTAGGTCATCAGTGATGATGATGCCCAAGTCTCTTCTTCCTTTGTGACTGCTAGCAACCTCCCAGCCTATAGGTGGCTTCAGGGTTTCTCTTCCCTATGTGCATGATTTTGCACTTCTTTGCATTAAATCCCAGTTGCCACTCTTCTTACTATTCTGCTAGTTTATCCAGATCTCTTCTCATTCTGCCCACCCCATCTGGATCATCTACTCTGTTGCAGATCTTGGTGTCATCTGCAAACAGGCAAGCCTTACCCTCTAGTCCACCTGCAAGGTCACTAATGAAGATGTTGAAGAGGACTGGCCCCAGGACTGATCCCTGAGGTACCCCACTTGTGACTTGAATCTCTTCTGACTGTATACCATTTACCACCACTCTCTGTTTTCTGCCCACAACCAGTTTGCCACCCAGTTGACCAACTTCTGACCCAATCCAAGCCTACCCAGCTTATTTATCAATCTTCTATGTGGAACAGTGTCAAAAGCTTTGCTGAAGTCAAGGTAGGCGACATCAACTGCTCCCCCTTGGTCCACCACTCTGGTTACCCAGTCAACGAAATCTATGAGATTAGTTTGACAGGACCTTCCTTTGTAAACCCATGCTGTCTTGGATCCTGTGCCCCTATGGATTCCAGGTGTTGCACTATCCTTTCCTTAAGGATGCCCATAATCTTGCCCACTACTGAGGTAAGACTGACCGTCTGTAGTTCCGCCTCCTCCCTGCTACCACTCTTGTGGAGCGGGATCACATGAGCCCTTCTCCAGTCTTCTGGGACCTCTCCTGTGCTCAGAGACTCACTAAACAATTCTGCTAATGGCTCTGCTAGTTCCTCCTTTAGCTCCTTAAGTACCCTGGGATGTATGCCATCAGGTCCCATTGCCTTATCCACCCTGAGCTTAGCAAGTTCTTGTAGGACCCTTTCTTTTGTGAAAGGAGTAGTGCTCACCTCCCTCCCCCCTGTGCCCATGATGCTGCACTGTGGGCCCTGCCCTACCTTCTCTTCAGTAAATACTGAGCAAAAGTATCTATTTAGGATAGATGCCTTTACAGGGTCCTCCTCCTCACATGCTCCATTTCTCCATTAAGCTTAGCACACTCTCTCTGGACTTTCTCCTTTCACTAATGTATCTATAGAAAGTCTTATCACCTTCTTTTACTGTTCGTGGCTAGTGTTTCCTCAGTTTGGGACTTTGCCTGCCTTACTGCCTTACCTGCTTCCCTTAGGGCAGTTTGGTATGCCTCCTATCTTCATCCTGCTGTGTTCCTTATATTTCCTGAAGGCCAGCCTTTTGGCTCTGACCTTTCTGCTACTGTATTTGAGAACCAAAGTGGTTTCCTTCTTCTTTTGCACTTCCTTTTCTGTCTAACACAATGGGATGTTGCTTCAAGTATTGCATCCTTAATGCTTGCCCACTTTGCCTGTACCCCTCACCTGTGTTTCTTTTTGCCAGGGCTAGCTTAACTCTGTTGGCCATCTTATCAAAGTCAGCTCCTCTGAAGTCCCATATTTTGCCTTGGAATGGGATGATTTAGATGTAGTAGCCAAATTGAACCATACCATGTGATGGTCACTGGCCCCAGGTGACCTTCTACCTGGAGATCTGTGATCCCTTCTTTGTTAGGCAGTACTAGATCTAGGATAGCCCTGTCTCTTGTGGGTTGCTGTACCAGTTGTTTGAGGCCCTCCCCCTGCAGGGAATCCACTATGAGTCTAGTTCTGGCAGATGTTCCTGCTGGTATTGACCAATCTGTATCCGGCATGTTGAAGTCTCGCATTATCAGAACCTCCCCTTTAGCTGTCATGTTTTGTATATCTTCTAACAGTAATGTGTCTATGTCCTCCCTCTGGTCTGGGGGCCTGTAGACAACCCCAGTTCTTAAGACTGTCCCATTTCCTGTTTCCAGGGTGACCCACAGTTCTTCTGGCTCCTTATGTGTATTCTGAATTTCTGTAGCTTTGATATTTTCATTAACATACAGGCCACTCCTCCCCTTTTCCACCTCGGTCTCTTCTGAACAATACATAGCCAGGTACTGAAGTCTCCCAAGTGTGGTTACTGGTAAACCACGTCTGACTAATTGCGTTACTATGTCCAGTTTAGCTCTGACATTATTGCCTGCACGCCTGGGATCTTATTTCCAGGCTGTGAGCATTTGTGTACATGATTTTCCATTGGCCAGATTTTGGTGTATTAGTTGTTGGGTGAAGTTTGGCATTACCCCTGTGGCCGTATGGGGAGACAAACCTTTTTTCTTACCTGGTGATGCAAATGAACGCAAACATGTTGAATTCCTGTTTGACCACTAGCTGAGGGGGAGGGGTGTTCTTCCCATTCGACGATGGGTGCTGCAACCTCTCCCATTTGCTAGTTTAAATATTCTCAAAGACGCCAAACTTCTGCCCCAATGCACTGACTCCTCTTTAGTCAGATGCAGTCCATCAAATTTAAAGAACTTTCGCCTCCCAGAACTGTTGCCAGTTCCCTACAAATCTGTGTCCTTTTCCTGGCACCAGCCCTTGAGCCACGTGTTTAGCTCCCCTATCTCCCCTTCTCTGACCTTCCATCCATCTGCTCCCCTCCCAGACTGGCAGGATCTCAGAGAAGGAGATGCGACGAAATAGATGATAGTTTGGCACCCAGCCTAGTCAGGTGTTCCTTGGTCTCACAACTGACCGGCTGGCGAGATCATTAGTCCCTATGTGTACTAGGACATCAATGTTTTCTCCTGCTTTGTGAACAATTTTAGCATGCGGTCAATGTCTCTCCATGCTGATGTACCTGGGAGACATCTGACCATCACCCCTGGCTGGAGATGGGTATCAACTCCCCGAATCATGGAGTCTCCTATGATCAGAAGTTTTTTGGATTTCCTTTGTGCTTGTTTTGTTTTGGTTCCTGATTTGGGTGAGTTTTGTTGTGCTAGCTCCTGTGCCGCAGTGTCCTGCTCTGCAGTGTCTTCTGCCTCTTTACTTGATTTCAGATCACTGAGGTTAAACTAACAGGTCTGTAGTTTCCTGCTTCTGCCTTGCTCCCACTTTTGTTAAGGGGAATCACATCTGCCCTCCTCCAGTCCTCGGGGACCACCCCATCCTCCCATGATTTGTTAAAGAGGGTAGTCAGTGGTGTCACTAGTTCTACCCTTAGTTCTTTTAGAATTCTGGGATGAATCCCATCAGGCCCCATTTCTTTGTCCACCTTCAGTTTTAAGAGTTCTTTCAGAACCCTTTCTTCTGTAAATGGGCTGGTATCAACTTCTGTATCCAGAGTGTTTCTACTGTTTGTTTTAGGTACCTCCACCTCTTCATTTGTAAATACTGAGCAAAAATATTTGTTTAGTATCTCTGCCTTTTCACAATCACCCTCTGCCCACCCCCCTTCCTCTTTATTAAGCCTCACTATCCCTTCCCTGGTCTTCCTTCGCTCTCTGATGTACCTATAAAGGTTTTGTCCCCCTTTTTAACTGAGTTGGCTATCTTTTCCTCGGTTTGGGCCTTTGCTGTTCTGACTGCCTTCCCAGCTTCCTTTTGCTTTAACTGATACAGCTATCTGTCCTGCTCCTGCTGTGATTCCTTGTACTTCCTGAATGCTTTCTTTTTCTCTTGAACCTTCACTGCCACTTCTTTTGAGAACCATAGTGGTTTCTTACATTGTTTTGTTTATTTGATTCGCACAAAGGCTTGTTACCTCTGTGATGGCAATTTTTATTATTCCCCATTGTTCTTTCACCCCTCCTTCCTGCCCATTTGCTAGTGCATTCCTTAGGCACTCATCCTTTTTGGCAAAGTCAGCCATCCTAAAGTCCAGTACTTTTGCCTTTGTATGGCTTGACTCTATTGCTGTGTTTATTGTGAACCATACTGTTTGATGGTTGCTAGTTCCCAGATGGCTACCCACTTCTACATATGTGATCCTCTCTCCATCTCCATTTGAGAGAACCAGGTCTAAGATTGCTCCCTCTCGAGTGGGCTACAATACTAGTTGTCTAAGATATGCCCCCTGTAGGGCATCTAGAATAACCCCACTCTTCAAAGTGGTTGCTGCAACTGCACTCCAGTTAACATCTGGCATATTCAGATCACCCATCAGCAATATCTCCCCTTTTTCTGCCATTCTAAGTAAACTTTCTATCATTTCCTTGTCCATTTCCTCCCCCCCTGAGAAGGGGGTCTGTATACAACCCCTGTGCGGATTGTGGTGCTATTGTCTGTCTCCAAATTGACCCACTGTGCTTCTTCTCCTCCATGTCTGCCCTTTTGTTATGTTGCTTTGATTCCTTCCCTTATGTAAAAAGCTACTCCTCCTCCTCTTTTACCCTCCCTCTCCTGTAGATAGTGTATCCTGGTATGTTTACATCCCAGTCATGGTTTTGTGTGTACCATGTTTCGGTGACTGCCACAATATCCAGATGTTCCTCCTCCATCAAGGCCACTAATTCAGGAAGCTTGTTACCCAGACTACGGGCATTGGTACTCATTGCTCTCCATTTTTTGATGGCTTTACCTTCTGTTGCAGCATCCCCCCACTGACCTTTCAGCCATGGTCTTTTTCTCATTTAGTACCCTGTTTTGTAGGGCGAGGCTGGGATTTTCCTGCTGCTTATCAGTGCCTCCCCCCTTGACTAGTTTAAAAGCTTGCCAATTAAGCATTTAAACCGATTGCTCAAAAGACTTGTTCCCTTCCTGGACAGATGCAGACCATCCTGCCAGTATAGGCTGGTGTCCCTCCAGTCCCCAATGAAGCCAAACCCCTGTGCGCCACACCATTTTTTTCAACCATTCATTAAACTGCATGGTGCAATGTACCCTCGACTCACCCATGCCATTGACAGGCAGCATCTCTGAGAAGGATACTGTGTGTGCTACTTGTCTTAGGCCCCTCCCCAACTCTACAAAGTCCTCCTGCACTGCACTAATCTCATGATGAGCCAAGTCATTTGTCCCTAGGTGAACAATGATGTCCTGCTCAGACTCCCATGCAGCTGTTCTTGTGATCCTGAGGATGTGCTTCCTGT
This sequence comes from Neoceratodus forsteri, assembly GCA_016271365.2. Lineage (NCBI taxonomy): Eukaryota > Metazoa > Chordata > Ceratodontiformes > Ceratodontidae > Neoceratodus > Neoceratodus forsteri. Next base: position 828,606,791 of record CM028136.1, read on the forward strand.
CCCTCCAAGCCACGGGATCAGGCATGCACCTTACTTCAGTTTTCCCTGCTCCCCCAGTTCTATCCCCCTAATAATTGAGTCCTCCACCAGGAACTGATTCCTTTCCCTGTGGTGTCCTCTGCCTCTTTCCTGTGGGCCTCCCTTGTGACAGTTGTCCTCAGCCTCCTTAGTCTCCTCTGTGGGTGCATCCATGGCATATTGATTGTGGAGTAGAACAACTGACTGGGTGTGCCTCTTTTCCACCATCCTCACCCTCCCTGAGCCCACTGTGGTCCAACTGCTGTACTTTCTTTGCAACCTCTGAGGTAGTGGTGGTGGCTCTGGTGCTCCCTGGATGGGGGAGGTTCCCTTCCTACTGTCCAGTGTGGCCTCAGGGAAGGTTCCCTTACTACTGTCCAGTGTGGCCTGAAGACTGGCAACTTCCTCCCTCAGGGCAGAGAGTTTTCTGCAAATAGAGCATCATCTCAGCCTCCAGAAAGACTCCCGGAAGACTGCTGCCCCACAGCCATTACATTGCACTATTTCCCACATGTTTTGTGTGTGTGTGTGTGATTGGTTTGTTATTTAGAAATATATATATTATACAATGTGTATGCTTATATTGTCAGTGCAGTGTGCTAGAGAGGATATGACAGTGATATGCACCTTGCACTCTTGAGGAAATGATGTCAGAACCCCAGATATAAAGGAACTATTTCCAGGGGGTGGGTGGGGTGAGGGGTGGGAAGGGGTTGGGCCTAAACTGTGCCCTCATGAAACAATCAGCTAGAAGCTCTGACCCACCGCTGCGATGAATGCCTTCCTGTCAGCAAGATGCCCTACACAACAATTTGACAGAGAAATTACCTTGCTAAACAAACAGAGAAAAATCTAGACATCCAAGTCAGACACAGGTAAACCTCCCCAGACCCAAAACAGCCTGGTGATTTCTGCTCTGAAAGCAGTCATCCTCTAAATAAGTCAGCTGTGCTTTAAACTTATCCTGCACTGAAAATCTTAACAACTGTAGCAAAAGTAAAGCAAGATCCGCCTCCCTCTGTTGCTTGAAAGACTGTCTTTCCTGATAATTCTAAGTTCCTTATTTCACCTTTCAGTTAGAAGTAGCCTCCACCTGCAGAATATCTGCTACAAAACCAAAGACAATTGTAAGGTTCACCTCCCTCTGCTGTGAGCACAACTCGCTTTCTTGCAAATCCTATGTTCAGTATTGCAGCTTCCAGCCAGAGGTAGCTTCACCTGAAGAATATTAGCTGGTTTATGGGAAAATTCCACCTTTCATTTTATCAATGTATATGGCTCTCAATTTAAAGCTGAAAGAGTTCAGCTTTTGGCATTAATTCAACCCTTTCTTGTTTTCACCCATAAGATATTTTTTGGTGGGGAATTTAATTGTAATATCGCAATAGGGGGTAAAGATCCAGTGACTCATAAAAAAAAAAAAAATATATTGTGACTCCTGTACCTTAGCCAAAGTTGTGGACATTGCTGATCTCATTAATTGTGGAGAACATTTGACAAAATGTCTTAAATTTACCTAAAAAGGGGGGAATTTACTTCCACAATAGATCACATTTTTATTTTGAAAAAATATTTTTTCCTTTCAGTTCTTTAACAATCCAGTGGAATTTTCTGATCATTTGATTCTTATCTTGAAGCTGGCAGGTCTGAAACAAAGCCAGAGGTGTGCTTATAGGTGGAGGTTAAACACAACTGCTGTTGCAAATTCTGGTGTTCAGAAAGGCTTGTTATCCCTGATTAAAACATGGGCATCTGTAATATTTTTAAATAATGATAAGGGAGAATAGTGGGAGGATTCAAAAGAAGATTTTAAAACTTGGTTCATAAAGTATGGGAAACTTATGGAAAATGAGAAATGTTTTAAATATTTATCCCTCTGATCTCAATTACAGAAATTGTACTCTCTGGTAACTACCTCTAGAGACGACTATTCCTCTCAAATAAAGGTGATTAAGGAGGAGATGTTGTTATTTCAATACAATAGGGCAAAAACTATGAATGTTATGTTGCAATCCGGAACGCAAAGAACTCCTGTGGGAGACCCTTACATTGCATGTAAGGATTTACAAAACTCAGTGAATATTGAGTCTCTTGTAGATTCCTCAGGGCTAGTAGCAGACACACCTGAAAAACTCCATCAAGTCATAAAAACATTTACGAAGTCCCATAACCCCTTGACTGCCCTGTCAGAGATTGAGATACAACAATACTTACAGACCATTAAACTCGAAACAGTATCAATGAACACTGCTGTAATGGAAATAGAGATCAGCAAAGCCGAGATCTTATTTTCCATTAAGTCTTTAAAATCTGGGACATCTCCAGGGGTTGGATGGGCTCCCTGGTGAATTTTATAAATCTTTTTCAGAAGTATTATCTGATAGTCTTGCACAGGTTTTTCAGTCCTTTTTGACCCACAATACAATTAGACCATCCCTTTTAGATGGTCTTTTAGTATCTTTATATAAAACAGGGGATATATTCAACATTCACAGTTGGAAACCTATAAAAATTTTAAACACGGATTATAAAATATTGGCTTGTATTCTTAATAATAGAATTAAGAAATATTCAAGTTTAGTTCTTTCTCCCCATCAATATTGTGGCATTCCTGGGAAACACATTCAGAATGCTCTGATGATAATCAGGGATCTGACTGAATATCTTTTACCTATGCTTGCTTTTAAGCACCTCATATTCTCTAAGGGCTGTACCTTTTATGCGGTGACCACACTTAAGAAATGCCTGCTGAGTCAAGCAGTTCCTTTACTGTTTGGCTATTGAAAATTAGGGTTCCTCACCATCTTAGCTATCCTTCTTGCAGGGGATGTTGAAATGAACCCAGGTCCACATGCTCTCTTCTCCCTGGCTGACATCTCCACAATTTCTAGCAAAAGACTTTCATTGCCCATATGAACATCAGAAGTCTCTCCAACAATTTCAGTGATCTTGAGGCTTGGGTGGGTGTCTACAAGCCTGATGTACTCTGTCTGAAAAATGGCTAAAGCCAACTATCCCTGACTCTGTATGCTCCTTTTCTAACTACTCCCTTATCCGTAGGGATAGGCTGTCCTCAAGGCATGGCAGAGGGGTTGCCATGTTCTATAAAGATCATCTAAACATCACGGACACTCTGTTCTCAACATCCTCTGCCTGTGAGTCCCTTCACGCTACTCTTACCCTGGGAGCCAAGAAACTCCACATTGTCTGTGCCTACAGTACCCCAAATCGGGGCACTGTAGGTCTGCAGGACTTATTTGATCAGACCTGTTTGCACTCCAGGGACTGCCCATAGCATGCTGCTCTCTCTGGTACAAAAATTATTACCTTCACCAGCTGTTAACAGAGAATACCAGAGTTACTCCTTCACTAAAATCCTCTTCCCTTGTTGACTAGGTACTGGTAAACCATCTGGACCATGTACACCAAGCAGGCATCTTGGCAGATTCACTTTCTGATCATTCCTCTGTCTTCTGCATCTGGTGTACTGAGGCTGCTCCATCCCCTCCACCACGATATGTCACCTTTACAAATTTTGCCAACCTGGATATTGAGGCTTTTTGTCATGATGTATCGAGGATAAACTGGTCTGGTATTTGCCTTTCCCATAATGTTGAGTCTGCACTAAGTATCTTCCTTAATGATTTCCTGGCCCTCCAGAACAAGCATGCCCCAAGGTGACATGGAGAGTGAAGGATAATCAAACAAGATGGCTTCACAAAGACTTGCTACAAACTCTATGCTCTAGGGACAAATGCTGGAAAAAGTATAAAGCCTCGGAGCTACAATCTGACTATGCTACCTACAGAACCCTACATAACTTCTGTAAAAAAAAAAAAAAACCAAACAAACAAAAAAAAAAAAGGTCAGAACAGCTAAGAGTGCCTATTGTAAAGAATTGCTGCTAGGCTCTGCTGGGGACTCTAGGAAATTCTGGGCCCATGTCAAGACCTTTCTCGGTGTGTCCCAGTCAACTAGCACCAGTGACATGGTATTAAATGGAGTACACTGCAGTGACTCCAACACCATTGCTAATTCCTTCAATCAAATGTTCTTGGACCTGTCTCAGTATACCTCTGCCTTCCCATCTCCCTAGGCAGCCTTTCTGCTTGCAACATCAGCACAGTCCACTACCCCCAGCTATCCTTCCCAACAAATGTCTAAAAATCCCCTGTTCTACTTCAAGGCAATCTCAAGGACTGAGGTCTTAAAACTATTACGGACTGTCTCTGACAACACTAGCTCTGGATCAGATACACTTGAGCCTCAACTCCTGAAACTAGCAGCACCATACATAGCCTCCCCTCTGGCTAAAATTTTCACTTTGTCTTTCTCTAATAACCAAGTTCCTGACCTCTGGAAGATTGCTCGTGTAATGTCAGTCCTTAAAAAAGGTGATACCAAGGAGATTACTAACTACAGGCCTATAGCCATCCTATCAGACCTAAGTAAAATTCTGGAAACACTTGTAGCAAATCAAATCATTGACTATCTCACAAAGTACAGCCTTCTCTCTGACACACAACATGGCTTCCGTAAAGGTCACAGTACCTCTACAGTGCTTCTCAAATTCACTACCGATGTGCTTACCAGTATGGATGCTGGCCAGGTGACAGGGGCAGTTTTTATAGACCTCACAAAGGCCTTTGATCTTGTTGATCACCCCCTGCTCCTCTCTGCTCTTTGCAGTCTGAGTTTTTCACCCCCAGTTGTCGCCTGGTATGGAAGCTATCTATCAAGTAGAACTCGCATTGTGAAATTCAACTCCTCTCTATCTGATGGTGCTACCATCAGTATTGGGGTTCCCCAGGGCTCTATTCTGGGACCTCTTCTTTTCTCACTTTTTATCAATAACATAGATGAGGTTTTTCTTTGATGCTTATCTATTCTCTATGCAGATTATCTTATACTATATTCAATCTCTGATAAGGTCGTCAGCATAAAGGCATCCCTTTCTTCAGATTTCACAAATGTCCAAAATTGTCTTTCTGCACATAAGCTTGTACTTAATGTTAAGAAAACCCAAGCAATGTTACTTGGATCTGCCCCTAAACTTAGGACATGTCAAACTCCCCTATTGGTGCAAGACTGCAGTGGCACACAAATAGAATGCGTTACATCTTTTAAATACCTGGGAATTCTTCTGGACCAATCCCTGGACTTCAGCCTGCATATGCAATCTGCCTGCAAGGCAGTGAATGCTAAACTGGGGGTTGCTTACAAGTCCAGTTTCATGTTGACTCTCTTTGCTAAACTTGCTATTGCCAGAGGCATATTACTCCCTGCCCTCACCTATGGCATGCCGACCTTTGCTGCCACACACAAAACCATCCTTCGTAAGTGGGATGTCACTTATAATAATATCTGTCAATACGTCTCCTAGTCACCATGACTTAAGCACCACTGCCAACTGTACAGGGACCTGGGCTGGTTATCCCCCTCAGCTTGCCGTCAATACTCTCTTGACTCTCTGACTCTATACTCAGAAACCAGACTTCTTCAGTGCTTGCAACATTGCTGGTACCTCAAACCTCCTCCAATAGACTGTGATCAGTAGATAAATTCCTGCTGAATGTACCTAGATGTAGAACATCAAAAGGCTCTGTTGCCTTCAATCACTCTGCTCCTAGGCTTTGGAACTCTCTCTCCCAAGCACTTTGAATATCTGGATCCCATGACAGCTTCAAAAAGGAGCTGTGTTCACATCTATCCCTTGCTGATCTCTGCACTTGTTTTAATCCTCCCTAATCCACTCACCCACCAGATGCTGCCTGGCCTAACTTTAACCTCCGTATCTCATAGTACTTCTTACCCTTACCATCTCCTTGAGAGCTGATCTACCCCAACTCCCCCTTCCCACACCTGAGCCTTGTTTAAGAGGCCGTGATAATGCATCCTGCCCAGTCAGAAATTTGCCCTTGCTTTGTTTCGCTGCCTATTTGAATCTTCATTGTTGTGACTAATTTGAACAATATTTCTTTGCTATGTTGTGGTATCTCTTCCTAGACTGTGTAGGTTTTCTCTGCCTAAAAATTCTATGTGAATTGCATTGATTGTTATTGTCCTGGCTGCATGTATTCATTACTACTAACTGTTTTGACCTATGCTATTGTAATTTAATTGCACTCATGCTGTATACCTGTCTATGATTGTTGTACTGTCCCGGGTCGTGCCTGGAAATAGTCATTTCATGGCTAGTGCACCTACTCAATTGACAAAAACTAACTAAATAAATAAATAAACTAAACAAATAAATAAATAATGGCATTTCAGGAAGACTTATTTAATTGGACCAAGCTAAAGTGTTCAATAGAGTTTCCCAAGCTCACTTATTTGCTGCCTAAAATACTATCGGATCCCAGAATTGATAAGAAAGTACATTAGATTATTGTGCAATAATACTTTAGTGTTTCCTATTATTAAACGGGAGGTTTTGGATGGGCTCCAGATCTCAACGGGAGTGAGACAAGGGTGTCTACTGAGCCCCTTACTTTATTTATATACGTTGGACCCTTTACTTCAGACAGTGACTCAGACATCATTATGGGAAGGCTTTAATTGGGCAGATTCTGAAGATGGTCTTATGATACAAGCTAACGTAGATGATATTTGCCTTTTCTCTAACCATATGGAATTACCTGCTTTTTTCAGAGTAATGGAGCAATTTACATATATCTCTAATGCAAGGCTTAATCTTGAGAAATGCAAGGGCCTGCATATTAGAGCTGGAAGTCCTTCACTGTCACAGATAGAAGGTATTAAGATATCATCTCACCCCCCTAAAAATACTAGGGATTCTGTTTAGATCTCAAAATTTGCCAATAGTAAATTGGGAAGCAGGAATATCAAAGACTGAATATAAAATTCAGAGATGGAGGCATTGGAAAATGACTAAATTTAAATGGATTCATATACTAAAACAATTCATTATTCCAAAATTGCAATATGTAGCAATGCCCCCCCCCCACCCCCGGTGTGTTGGAAACTGAACTATATAGTTTATGCTTTCAATTATTATGGGGTAATAAATTGAACCCCATTAAATGCTGTTTTACATATTTGCCATGGGACAGGGGAGGTCTGGGGATGATGGACCCAATCATCTTTTTTCATACCCTTATTTTAATTCATACAGTTAAATGCAGCCTTATTTCCACAGATGAAATTCACCATAAATGGGTTCAGAAGGTATTGCATAAATATTTCCAAGCATGGACAGTGGTTCCCCCCTAAACTAGGTAACCATCTTTCTGTCCCGGTCTATTTTAAACCCACTGTTCAAATATACTGTAAATGAGGATTGACAAAGCAACAAATACAACAAGGAACTGTACCTAATCTATATAAAACCATAATGAGTTTGATATACACTCAGGTGCCTTGTTTTTAAGAATTGCCCAATTGACGATAATCCTAGGATTCTATCACAATTAACAAATAAAAGAATCCTGAGTTTCATGTAGGAAACTTTATGGCTAGCTATGTATGGCAAGTTAAATGTTAGAGGAAATGCTAAACACAAGGTTGTGGATGAAAGAAATTGTCCCTACTTATCATGTATAAATGAACTGGACACAATGGAATATTTTTTTTTGATTGCTCATATTCAAAGCCTTGTGGGAATTTTTGGCACTCAAATGGAAGATGAGTTAGTTATCCCAAATGACATATGAAACCTTAGTTTTGGGTAAGAGCCCCCTTGGGGGGTAACTGTATGACAGTAATGTCCTTAATTTTTTCAAATGTTGTCTTATGTATTTATGGCAGGCTCGATGCCAGATGGTTTTGCAGCAAAAAAGGATGTCATTATGTGTTTAGCATTTTGGTTCTAACAAATTATGAGTAGATTTTATTCACAAGATATTGCTATGCATCCTTCTTCTAAAGTACATAGGTGGTGGAAAGGGTTTAACATTTTTATTAAATTTAAATAAAGAGATAGGGTCACGTTAGAATTTTTGCTTTGATCGTTGGTGTGTGAAAACCTTAAGATTTTTTTTCCCCCTCCTTTAATTTTCCCTTGTCTTTTCCTACTTATTGCCCCCTTTTTGAGGTTCCTTTTGGATTATTCATGGTTTTTATTGTATAGATTTTGACTGGATGAATTTCATATTATTGTTTGGATGTTTTTGATGCTTTACCCTTCACATATCAGTTTATATGATTCTCTTGTGTTTTATGTATCGTGTACTTTTCAATAAACTCCCTAACTCTTTTCAAGAAGTGCCATGAGATCGTTAATATCCACCTGAATAGGCAGATGGGACCTTGGTTTAACATCTCATCTGAAAGACAGCCCTCAGGAGTGCATCACCCCCCTCAAGCTGCACTACAGTGTCAGTATTGAGATTTAACGTAAGTGCTGGTGTGGGGAATAGAACCCACAGCCTTCTGATCTCCCCATCTCAGAGGCAAGTGTGCTACCTGCTGAGCCACTGACAATTTTGAAAATTCTATGGGTACACTGATTTTGGGGGGTTAAAAGGCAGCCTGGTATCAGATTTGTGATTTTCTTGGTCTCTATCAGTAGTTAATGTACTCCCTTGCAGGGGTATCAGCCAATCAGGAAACTGGAAAAATTTTAACACATGTCATACAGAGGAAAGAACCTTTTTAAGCTTTGACTGTGAACATAGCTACATGAACCATAATAACAGTAAAATAACGTGCTACCAATCAAAAGAAAATTTGAATTAAAAGTTCCAGTTCAGAATTGTGACAACATGCAGTGGGCTTTCATCAAAGATGTTGAGGGAGATCCTGGTGGGGGGGGGGGTGACCCCAGAGTCTGGTCATGCAGAGTCAATGTACCTGAAGACAGTAAGTGAAATCTGCAGCAGATTTAGGGCAGCAAGATAAGGTAGGAGATCTGTCTCCAAGGCAGGATGGATGGAGGAAGCAAAATAATGGTGCACTTGGTCTGACCCACTGGGGAAGAGATCAGAGCAAGAAGACTTAGGGTTGTCAGGCAGTACACATGTCAGTGTGTAAATGTAATTTAGTGGGTACTCACATGAATTGGGAACAGGAGGAGAGTCGGTGGGTTGCTTGCAGAGGAAGGCACCAACCGCCATGGTCTCTGTTGGGCTATAGCTGAGCTCATTTCAATAGGATAAGCACTCTCTCTGCATGGCATAGAATACTGCAATGAACATTATTTAAGAATGCTAGAAAAGGAAATCAAAAAGGGAATAGTGAGCTGGCCCAGTGGTGCAGAGGGTTGAGGCGACAAGCTCCTTACCTCACACCATGCTGGCTACCTGGGTCGGGAGTAAGCTCAGTTTGTCAGGGGTTGGCCGGGGGAGAGAGGATTGAGCATCCAATGGAAAGCTGTCTTCTCTCGGGGAGGGGTGGGTCATGGATCCCCTGCAGCAGCGACACAATTCAGAGGTGTGCTGTGCAACAGCTTGGTCCACAAAAAGTATTGGGGGAAGGGATAGCAGACATCCATGGGAGGAGTGTGGGAGCACACTTGTATCTGCATGGGACATCATTGCACATCTGTGCCTCTGGGGGGTGAACACAGGAAACAAAACACCCTGCTGGCTGGGAGGAAGACGCCACTCCAACCCACCCAAGTTCGTCACTGGATCCTGCTCGCCGGACCACAACTGCCTCCTTCCTTCACCTCTGTCTGGGGTGGCCTAGATGTGAGGACCAATCACAGTGGTGCTGGAGGCAACCACACCCCAGCAGGAAGACCGGGGGGTGCCACATACAGGTGAGCCATGGGTGGGCTGGAGGAATGGGGAGCCAGTAGAGAGGAGTCAAGCAGGACTGGAGAATGGGTGGAGCTGGCCGATCGGAAAAAGAAGTTAGAGAAAGAAAAAAAGATAATAGTGAGGGTAGCTGAGATAAGGAGTGCCTTGAGACACGGTGGAGGGGTGACCCCAGAGTCTGGCCAGTGCAGAATCATTGCACCTGAAGAGAGCAGGCAAGATCTGTGGCAGATTTAAAGTGGCAAGATAAGGTAAGAGACCTGTTTCCAGGGCAGGATGGATGGATGAAGGAAGTAAATTGTCTTGGTAACGTTGCCCTTTGTCTGAGCCACAGGGGAAGGGGTCTGAGCAGGCAGATTGAGGGTTGGCAGTCAGCACACATGGCTGTGTATAAATATGACTCAGTGGGCCCTCACATGAATAGGGAGCAAGAGGAGAGTCAGTGGGTTGCTGGCAGGGGAAGGCATCAACCCCCATGGCCTCTTCTTGGCTATAGCTGAGCTCAGTTCAATGGGATAAGCACCGTCTCTACATGATATAGAATATTGAAATGAAAAAACAGTATCCCTGCTTTAATGAGAGAAAAGGCAACCAAAAAGGGAACAGTGAGGATAGATAGGGTGTGGAATGCCTTGGAACTTCTTGACTTGTTAAGTTATAACATTAATTGTCTGCAAGCATAGGCATAGGGGAATAGGGATCCCCTGGCCAAGCTATGATTTGGCAGACATGGAGTGGTAGTCCATGTAACACAAGGTGCATGTAAGGAAGGAACAAGGAGTGTTAGACTAGCAAGAGTCTGAGAAACTGGAAGCTGCTGGGGAAAAGACAAGGTTACCATACAACCCAGTGAAAGACTATGAAGGAGAGTACCATGGCTTTAACAGCCTGTAAAAGGGGTCAGAAGGTTACCTGGAATCCTGAGAGAGTATAGAACTGTATAGTGGTTACACTAGAAATGTTTAAGTGAGGGACCTCTCATATCTACATTTTGATGTGGTGGAACTGTCATTTTTGTGTAGTGGAGCTCTCCTATAGTATTCAGTGGAGAAAAATGGCAGAGGTGGTACAACTGTCATAGAATTGTTAGTTTCTGTGGGCTCTTGCCATATTTAATCCCATCATTGTATGGTATATTGACAGAGTGAAAATAAATTAAGATCTGGCCAAAGAGACAACTGCTTGCACACACTCATGTAAAAGGATAGATTCTAAACAAGCTAGTCTACGGCGCTAACATTTATATAAGGTGCAGCATCATTTATTTTGCAAGTGGCTTATGTTCATAGCTGAAGGACACCACAGAAACACTGGGAGTGTTGGGGATGTCCACGTTGAGAAGTTGCACTATTTTGTGACCCTCAATGTCAAATTCCTATACACCAATTTATCACACAAAGGTGGCTGGCAAGCACTGGAGCATTACCTCACCCTGAAACCACAGACTGCATCCCCACCTATTGAATTCCTTGTAGAGCTGTCAAGGTTTGTGTCAGAGTACAATGTATTCTCAGATACTGGGGAATTCTTCCTATATCTCAGTGGAATGGCTATTGGGGGTTACGTTTGCTCCCAATTTTGCAAAAGTATAGCTTGGGTTATACTGTACAATGGTTATGTTAATCCCATTTTGGACAAACTGATGATATCTTGATGATGAGGTGTGGATCAAAGGATGAGTTATCAGATTTTGTCAAATACCTTGAATCCAGTAATAACATCCATTTTGTCTAAAGTCTAACATCATTTTTGAAAATCAGCATCAATAAAAAGGATGGAACAAGGTACTGGCAACAATCTCTTGGAAACTCACAGACAGGAACGTAGTGCTGTTAGACAGTTCCTGTCATCCCCATGACACCATCAAAAATATCCCTATTAGTCAGTTCATTATGGTCCAGCTTGCAGTGATGCTGGCCAGGATGCAACACAGAACTGCAGCATAGTGCAGTTGAGTTACTGCAGTAAACAAGGCAATTTCAATGGCAGTGAGTCCCTTTTTGCCATGCACTGTCACAGGATACTGCATTACATCCTGGTCAGTTCATCTGTAACTGTAGAGCAAAGGAGGAACAGGGGGGCATATGATAGAAACCTTTAAACACATGAAAGCAATAAATCAGGTGCAAACGGAAAACCTAGTCCACAAAAATAAGATGGTATGAACAAGGGGGCACAGCATGCACCCAAAAGGGACAGGTTCAAATCCAACATTAGGAAGTTCTTCTTCACGGAGCAGGTGGTGGGACCTTGGAATAACCTTCCCCCAGCAGTTATGGAGGCTAAGACAGTCACTGCATTCAAGTTAACTTGGGACAAGTACTGTGGTAATCTTGGGAAAAGAATGAACTAGGGGGGTAAGCAAATTGGGCAGACTAGTTGGATCTCGCTGTCCCCTTCCGCTGTCACATTCTTATGTTTTTATGTAGCACTGAAGACTCAATCCAAAGGATTGTGGACATCCTTAGTGATGGGTTAAGAAAAAGGGGCTACAGTCAAACTGATATAGATAGGGCATGGGTTAGGGCATCTGGTATTGAAAGGCAGAGTGACAGTGATAACAGGTTAAATCTTATAACCACTTATAGTATCAGTGCCAATGTATTGGAATCTACTGTTAGAGAACACTGGAGTATCCTGCAAATAAATCCCAAATTTAGGAAACTTGTAGAATAGTCTCCTAGAATGTTTTTTTTTTTCACTGAGTTCACAATTTAGGTGACCATGTCATTCACAGTCTTCAAGCACCCATTAGGCAGGGAACATGGCTACCACTATTACCGGTATGTTACCATAAATGCAAATGATGTAAGTACTGTGAGGTGAGTAACTCGACAGCTACCTTTGTGAACCTGTGCAATGGAGAACAAATGAACATCAGAAGGTTTATTAACTGTGGTATTCCTCATGTAGTTTATCTAGAACCATGTCTATGGGGAGTATACTATGTTGGGAGGACCAAAAGAAAGCCAAAGGAGAGGGTCAGGGACCATATGCAGGGGCACCAACAGTGCAGATGCTCAGGTGCTCGAGGATCCACAAAGTTAAACTGGGCACCCACAAAAACTGGAACGTTCCTATTCTCTGAGAATATGAATGGTCCGGTTTTAATTAATTAATTCCACTCTACTGTAAAACAGACTGACACTTTCAATCTGTGAAGCACGCCCTGTTCTGCTCCAGCCTAGCAGTGGTGGTGGTGGGTGGGGGTGAGGGGTAGAATCGAGATTTTATATTTGACCACTACACCTAATCTTGTGGGAATTCTCTTTTAAAAAGTCTCAGTTCTACATTACATGACCCATGCCAGGGAATCTCAGGGATGGGTCACGTGAGGCAGACTGCTTGTCTCTGCCTAGAATTTACATTCCAGCTACACTTGAGTGACCATTCCTGTGCTGCAGACAGTCAGTGTGAAAGAGCTTTATATCTCGTCTGGACAGACAATTTCAAAATTAAATTAAAATAGAAAAAATATCAGATCTACAGAGATGGAGTACTTAGAGGAACTCAGTGTTAGGAGTAGGGAGGAAATTAACAAAGCTGTGGTTTGCTTTGACAACCACATTCTGTGAGTGTAGGCTGTGGGGACAGGGGAAGTGCAGTGTGTTTTCTGACACACAGGACACTGCGTGTTTGTCACAATCCTTCTCCTTTGCAAGCTGGAGTCTATAAATTGCCTAGGACGGAGTAGGGAAGGAGCTAAAGAAAGTCCTCTCAGTTTGACTCACTGTCTGTGAGAGTATGAGCTGTTGGAGGGAGGGGGAAGGGGAGAGCTGATTCCTGAATTTGTCAATGTGTTTGCTGACTGTTCAGTCCAGTCACAAGAGTCCACCAAAAAAAAAAAAACAACTAAACTAAAAGAAACTGAATAGAATTAGGAGATTATAAAAGAGAAATAAAATTGGCAATCTGTCTGTTTGTGTGTGAGGTGGGGCAGGCAGTATTTGTTGGGGTTTGGTTGCTTGTTGCCTAAGGAAACTCAGTCTGTGAGGTTTAAGGAATGAAAAGAACAGACAACAGAAACACCAAGAGTTTGAAGTAACCCTGCTGGGCTTACTTTCCTTGTCTTCGGGCCGCTGGTCTCCCATTTTCCGTCCGTTTGAGGTCTGCTGCTGGCGTAGATCCTCATTTGCCCCTAGAGTCTCTGTCCATCCCCAGCATTGTATTTTGACCCAGAATGGGGCTGGAGGAGTAAAGCGCAGAGCTGCTGTGCTGTTTTTGCACTTTGGTGCGGTCTTGCAGCTCATGCATGCACACTGGCTCGTTGTTTTGTGGCTGTTGCTGCAGCTAAACAGATGCCTCTCCAGCAGTCCTGGTCCCAAAACTAAGCTAATCTGGGACCAGGGACCTGGAGGAGGTGCATGGGGAGCCTCTTAGTTATTTTAGTAAAGAGCGCCAATGAGCGCTAAGGAATGATGGGTCTGCCTCATAAATATTAATGAGACTTGTGTGAATAATAATGAGAAGCCTGCCTGCTGCCTGGAGTACAGTGAATTTTGGCAGCAGCGATAGGCAGGGGGTGAAATAAAAATGTTAAAGGGGGCGATGGTGTTAAAGGGCAAAGGGGCTGCTACAAGACAGTGGGGTTAAATGAAAATAAAAGTTAAGTGTTTCTGCTGGCTGCAGGAGGACTGCAAAGTGGGGGCATTGTATGGACTGCATGTATAGTGTTTGTTTGATAGCCATATCTGCAGCCTTGTGACCACAGTATAGCTACCTGGAGGGCCAGAATTCTTCTAAGGACTTGTGGGACTGTGTCAAGTACTTATGGGGGAAAAGCTGGGGAGATTCTTGGCACCCTTTGACACAGCCAGTCAGGCATCAAAGGAGATTGATGCAGATTAATTTTCCAGAGGGACAATGGTTTAAGCCAATGGTGAGCTGAGACAGAGAGCTCCCAAAACCAAAGGAATATTGGTTCTGGGCTCAGTTTGGTGAAAGCCCTCCAGAGGGGGGGGGGCTCCAGTCCTTGGAAGAACTGGGGCTGCAAGGCTTGGAAGAGGCCTGACTGGGGGTTGTCAGTTACTTGTCCCCCAGAGCCTGCGTTTGCCTTTCCCCTTGGTGGAGGAATGCAGTCAAGGAGTTTTGTTTGTAGTTCAGCTGAGAGAGAGAGAGAGAGCGAGAGAGAGCTGCAAGGTTCTACAACAGTGGGCTGTGGGAGGAAGCTACACCACAGCGGTGAAGGTTTTGTCTGAAGATTTTCAGGGTAAAGGTTGTTTGCTATTTCAAAGAAGATGGAGATCTTCTTGGGGGTTGTGGAGCCCTGGTCTCAGGAAAAAGGTTGAATTTATCTGCAACCCTGGATGACACAGCATCACAAAAAAGGCGGATGGACATTTGGCCAAAGGAAAGGAAAGGTATGGTTTTGGTTTAAGGAAAATGGATTAATGGAAAAACGACTGGTTTTGGTTATGGAAGATTATATGGAAATCTCCCAGATACGCAGAGGCTTGCCAGATAAATCCAGGCTGTCATCAAAAAGGAGAAGTGAGAGCCTCTTCTAGTTTGTGAGCACCTGCATGATGAGGAAAGTAATTGTCTGCATCAAGGGAGTGGTCAAGTAAAAGGTGGGTTCAGTCAGTACCAGGTTCAGGGTCCTCAGAAGAACCCATGGTGTGTGTGTCCAAGACTCACTGAGATGGTGTGCTCTGTGAGAGTCCAGAGACTGTTTCCTGTATACAATGGGCCACAGCTACCATGATAGTGTGGCTGGAGAAGTCTTTAATAGCCGGATATGACTAAAAACTTCTAAACTAAAATTGCTGACTTGTTATGAAGCTAAAATAAACTGAAAATCTGCTCATCTGTGATCCAGAGCCAGATAGGGAAACTGTCAACCCCTATCGAGTAGGGCAGATTGGCTTTGAGAACTCACTACAGTGAGTATCAAAGGGCAAGCAACCATAAGAAGGCAGAGTTCCTGTCTGTGGAGATTGCTGCAGGAAGGAACAGACTGGCTATGCTCCTTCGACTGTAGACAGGCTACTACATCCAGTCCGTCTGCAGCCAAAAAGAGAAGTTTCAATTGCTTGGTGCAAGGAGTTCACTCAGTTCTTTTCTGACAGGGTGTCCTACATTAGATCCAGGATTTCTCCAGTGGGACATGAACAATCCCACAGTATAGAGTCAGAAACTTACATGGGCATTCCATTTGTCTGGGAAGAGTTTAGGCCAGTGGGGATGGCAGAGGTCATCGAGGTAATCTCAAAGCTGCAACCCACTTTTTGTGAACTGAGACCAGGCCCGACGCACCTCCTAGTGGGATATGTGGAGTCTATTGGTCCAGTGTTTGCCGAAATTATCCGGTGCTCACTCTTGGGGGGCTATTCCCTGATGGCTTGAAGGAGGTATTGGCAAGGTCCCTTCTGAAGACACCATCACCTGACCAGGACATCTTGGCGAATTATCGACCTGTCTCCAGACTCCCATTTTTGGGGAAGGTTGTGGAGAAAGTGGTGGTTTCACAGCTTGAGGTTCACCTGATGATCTTTGACATCTACGAGCCACTCCAGTCAGCATTTAAGAGAAAGTATAGCACTGAAACAGCATTAGTGAGGGTGCAGAATGATCTCCTCAGGGCGAGGGATAGAGGAGAATTGTCAATTCTCATTCTCCTAGATCTCGCCTCAGCTTTTGACACCATAGACTACACAGTGCTACTTGACTGTCTTAGGGGGCTCTGTAGACTCACTGGCATAGTCATCAGCTGATTTGAGTCCTTTTTGACAGGGTGGAAGCAACGGGTAGTGTTGGGAAATTTGTTATCCTGGCTGAAGCTGCTGACCTACGGAGTTCCCCAGGGCTTGATCTTCTCACTCATGCTGTTTGTGGTGAATATGCTAATCCTGGGTGACATCATTAGGTGTTATGGCTTGAGTTTTCACTGCTATGCAGATGATACTCAGCTGTATATGTCCTTTGCCCCTGGAACATTGGACCCTGTAGATGTGCTAAACAACTGCCTATCCAAGATCCAGGACTGGATGTCCTTTAACTGGCTGAGGCTCAATCCGGATAAGATGGAGGTACTAGTGATAGAGCCAGGTCATCGGCAGGATATGGTCACCACTGGGGCAGGGACAGGTTTGTTTCTGGGTATCACCTAACTAGTGGTGTCCAATAAGGTGCAAAATCTGGGCGTCATTTTTTACGATGGACTGACACTGGAGGCCCAGGTGTCTTCCGTCATCCGAAACAGTTTTTACCATCTAAGAAATGTCTCCCAGATTAAGCCCTTAATCCCACCTGATGATCAGCCTGCACTGATACATGCTTTTGTAACATACAGACTTGATTACTGTAACACTCTCTAATTCGGGGTCATTGGGGGTAATCTCAGCAGGCTGCAGTTGGTGCAGAATGCTGCGGCAAGACTGTTAACAGATCTTCCTAGGTCCAGTCACATAACACCAGTTTTGTGCAAACTGCACTGGCTGTCAATCAGGTGGAGGATTGCCTTCATGGTGGCCTTGCTCACCAAGGTCCTATACGTATCGGGTCCTGGTTATCTTTTAGACCTTCTGACACCTGCCTGCCAGGTGTGCTCATTCTGATCTTCCACTGAGGGCTACTTTGTGGTTCCTAGGGCACAGCTAAAAACATCTGGTTACCATGCTTTTGAGGTCGCAGGGATGGTCCTGTGGAACTCTCTGCCACAATCTCTGTGGGAAGCACCCTCTGTGGAAAGTTTTAAACATGGCCCTATGGCACACCTATTCAGACAAGCTTTTAACCTTGAATAAGATTTTAAATATAGGATTTTAGTGTTTTATATTTCTTGTGTATTACTACTGTATAACTGATCCTGATTGATATTATTATATTTATTAAAATGTTTTGTTAAATGCTACATCTCATGTAAAGGGCCAGAGCCTTTGAGATTGGGAGCTGGAAAAATAAAGTTTTACTTACTTACTTAGACTGGGCCACAGGGAGCCACTGGTGTGCACCTGGGTGCTAGGGCACTCTGGATCCATCGGGGAGCCGGACCATGGGGTCACTCCTGGATCTGGGTTCCTTTGTGGCCTGGAAAGCCTTGTACAGTATTTGTGCTCTGCTTCTGGCCTGCTTGGTGGGCTGAAGGGCACAAGCTGCTAGACCTTCCAGCAAGTCGAAAAGATCCAAGCTGCAAGGTGCCGTCCACACGTCTCCAGCTTCCCAAGTTCTCGAGTTCTGCTATTCCACATACCCCAGAGCTACAGTCCCGATGCTAACCAAGACTGTCTGCAGAACCATGAGTAAAGGCAGGGATTGTTCTGCATCTGAGGGATGTAAATGGTTGTTTCAAGCTTGTACCCAATGGCATAGTAGTTCTAAAATAACTGATGGGTGTAAAGAAAAGTTAATTTTGATCCAAGTAAGTGCACCAACGTCGGCCAACCAGCTGCACCATAGGACTGCAACAAAATAGTACTGGGTACCCAGGGACAGAGTGTTGGTGTGTAATCTGAACCAAGGTACTGGTACCAGTTGGGGTTTGCTTTAAGGGTAAAGATCTGCAGCAGCTAATTAGTCAGAGGGCTAAATCTAAACCATCAGAGGCTGGTGGGTGCTGGTCTTAAAAATGTGCTGTATTAGAAATGCAAAATGATTGTTTTGATGCCAATGCTTAAATGGTAAAGCAAAAATACAAAATGTTGTTTAACCTCTATTCCATTTACCCTTTCCTAACCCTCCCCCTGTAAATAAATGATGGTTTAATTGTTTCTGGAAAATTCTGACTCGTGAGCATATTTTTAGTGAGCATATTATTAGTCTAGGCCAAAAAATCAAAGTGTTGAATTTGGGGATTTTGGTTATGGTAATCCATGTATTGGGGTGACTATGTGGGAAGGTGGGTTGGTACAGCATCCCAAGGAGTTGTACTGCTAACTCTCAGACCCACTTAACTCTAACTCTAACTCTTGACTCTGACTCTTGACTCTGACCTTGACCCTGACCCTGACTCTGACTCTGACTCTAGCTCTAACTCTAACTCTAACTCTGACCCTGACCCTGACCTACTTAAAGTGTACTCTGGGTGGAGGCACCATGGTACAGTAGTTTATTTTTAACTTGGGAAAGAACCCCCATAACAGACCCCTTAATCTTGTACTGGCCGGCAAGGCAGGGGTATTAGCCCTCTGATACACAGCACCAGGGCTACGGAAGCTTGATACATCCAGCAGATGTGGGTTTAATTC
The DNA here is from genome assembly GCA_016271365.2 of Neoceratodus forsteri. Classification (NCBI taxonomy): domain Eukaryota; kingdom Metazoa; phylum Chordata; order Ceratodontiformes; family Ceratodontidae; genus Neoceratodus; species Neoceratodus forsteri. Next base: position 828,625,713 of record CM028136.1, read on the forward strand.
TCATGACCTCCACTTGCTGGCATACTCTGTGTCCCTGAGGCTGATCAAGTCACTTAACCTCCTTGCAAATTAATATTTAAAAGTAATAAAAAATTCTTGTTACTTAAATCACACGTCACATCCTTGCAGCACCCAGGGCATCAAAGAGCACTCCAGGGCATTCTTCTATGGGCCTTGGGACCTGGGGGCAACAGAAAGTCCCTCCAGAGCACTCCTACATCCTGTGGAGTGGTGGCACTGTAACATAAAATTCCTATTTGGGGCATCCTTGCAGCACCAGGGGGCATCAAAGAGCACTCCAGGGCACTGTTCTTTGGTCCTTGACATCTGAGAACATCAAAAGAGCCTGCCAGGACACTCTTACACCCTGTGGGGGGGGGTAGCACTGTAACATAAAATTCCTATTCAGAGCATCCTTACAGCACCTGGGGGCATCAAAGAGCCTTCCAGGGCACTCTTCTATGGTCCTTGGCACCTTGTGGGTTGGTGGCACTGTAATCTAAAATCCATATTTGGGGCATACTTGCAACACCTGATTCACATTCCAGAGCTGTAATACAGAATGGTATGTGCATGCCCTGAAATTTTATGTATTTGATATGAAACTTGTATTTTCCTTTTATATGATGGTACATCATTGTAAATGAGCTTGGTCAATGAATTTCTCCCAAATAAACAAATCTGAACTTGAAACTTGCATCTGGAAATAGGAATAGTGCAATCCATGAATAACATACAGTTTTGGGACACAGGCTTGTGGGAGGGCATCTTTTTCATGCAGCTCTGATTTTCTTAGAATGCACTTTTTTTTGTGACAATGCCTTTTATTAGACTAACAGAAGGGTTTATTATACAAACTTTTGAGACCACCAAGGTCCCTTCATCTGGTGCAGATGGCACTAACCAGCATTTAGGACTATATACAAGTTTGTGGATCACACATTGTTTAACAATGGTATGTTTGGTATAACCAGCTTATGTTCGTATGGAGGGTGTAGAGGAAGAAATTCAATACAGTAGTGGTGACTACCAAGAGAACAGGTCTCATGCCACTGAAAGGTGAGAGATAAGACATGCAAATAGTGAACTACATGAAGCTGGTACCATAACAAAAGGATCAATTTCTGAAGAAGTTCAGTTACTTACCGTGTGCAGGTTGTGTGAGCTGGCCGCCAGTTCAGAAAGTTAATAGAGCTGTGTCTGAATAAGTGGCTCCTGTAAGTCAATTACATCCCAAAAACAAAGGGAGATTCTTTTAATTCTAAATGGTAGGGCCCAGACCTACAGTGGAAACTGTCAAAACTCAGTTTGGGGCCTGGTAATAGAAACACAAAAACACAGAATTTGTCTGCAGACAAGAACCAGTAGGCCCATCTAGTCTGCCCCTGCCTATAACTCCCCCCTTGACCCTATTTGGTTTCTGATGTTCCTCCCTCCTCCCTTTCCTCTATTTATTATCCACATATGTCTATCACATGCATGCTTGAAGCTCCCCACTGTCTTTGCCCCCACCATCTCTTCCGGCAGGCAGTTCAAGACATCCACTACCCTTTCTGTGAAGAAGTACTTCCTTACATCCCTCTTAAAGTGCCCCCACAAGCTTCATTACCTGTCCCATGTTCTGGTGCTGCTTCTCCTCTGAAATAGACACCCCTCCTGCACCTTGTTCACCCTCATGAGGTACTTATAGGTCTCAATCATGTGACCTCTTGCTCTCCTCTCCTCAAGGGAGTACATGTTGAGCTCCCCCAGCTTCTTCTTGTATGGCTTCTTGTTCAACATGCACACCATTTTTTAGCCTTCTTCTGGACTGCTTCTACCCTACCAATGTCCTTGCAGAGGTGCGGCTGCCAGAACTGGACAGAGTACTCTAGGTGGGGTATCACTAGTGAGTGATACCGTGGCAACACCATCTAAATTCTCCTGCTAGAAATTCCTCTCCATATGCACCCAGCATCTCACTAACCTAGCCTACTGCCTTGTCGTACTGTCCTGCCATCTTGAGATCAACCAATACCAGGTGCAGCACTGCCTCATCACTAGTGGTTTCTGTAACTAGCTGCCTGAGAAATGCCCCCTGTAGGGAGCTTGAGGATGGCCCTGCTTTCTGTTGTAGCTGTGGCCAGAATGCTCCAGTCTACATCCAGCAGATTAAAGTCCCCCATAATCAGAACCTCCCCTTCACTTGCCATCCTGCTAATGGTCTGCCCCAAAACCTAAAGTTAAGAGTGTTTTCTTAGAGCTATGTTTTTTCTAGTGTCACTCATATTAACTCGATCTAATCTGGTAGAGCAGTTTATCATCCTTTTAAAACTATCTCGGTATGCATCAATGCAAACACACAGACAGGAAGCTCAAGGTTTTCCTGTGCATCTGTAAGTTTTCATCCGCTACATATCAGGCTAAATTCAGCTGTCACTTAATAAAAAAAAAAAAACAGAGGGATGGTCCCAGCCTGTACCAGTCCCAATTTGCTTATTTGGGGCATTTTCTCACATCTGTACTTTTTTTGTCAGTGTAAACAGGGTCTGATTTTATCCTGTTTGAACTTTCACTACCTTTTACTTGTAATTTCTTTCAGAAAATAAGTTTCTCAGAATGTTCTAATTACTGACAGATGTACTGTATAAACAGGGGAGGCATTAGTTTCAAGCCACAGTCCACGTCCATGTCCATGGCAGCTACTATGAACACTGTTATTTTATTTAACCAGCACAAGAGTCCAGTGAAATTAAAAAAGTTTAAAACAATTATTATATTACATGGATGGTCACTTGTTCCCCGTAGGGAAGAAGGATATACTATGGTATCCCTAAATTCAATATCCTGAGTCTAAGGATGGCAACCTCACTGGCCCGAAATACATGCTTGCAAATCAATCAGAAGCCTGACAATACAGTGTCGGGTATCTGATTGAAAATTACAATTAGATACAGGGGCTTTGGCTCTCTAACTCTCATGTGGGGGTTCTCTTCTACCCTACCCTATAACTAGAAATAACTAACTCTGAAGTGGAGCAGACCTCAGAGTTAAACACAGTTACAGGGGTAAAAAAAATGGATGGACGCAGCGCGGAGCAGAACCCGGACCTCCCAGGACACACTGGCTGAGCTACCAGTGGTTTAGCCCTCAGCACTACTGGGGCAACTCAGCCAGCTTCTGGATCCAATACCCATTTGTAGATCATCAGCAGGGGTAAGGTAGCAACCCATCACATCTGCTACCTTACCCCTGTAAATGTCCATTGGCTTTACTCTCGCTGGGATTCTCACTATCAGGATACTGCACCTATTGGGCAATACTGCCCGGGTAGGTCAGTGTCGGGATAGTGAGATTCAGCATAACATAAGGGTACCAGGAAGGACTGCAACCAGATCTTGTTTGTGTACTGTAGTAACTATTGTATTATGTATGTGTAACCCCTCCAATTTCAGTGCTAGTCATGAGCTTCCAAGCCCCAAAGATATTTTTTCCATGTATAATTTCTATTCTTTGCAAAACAACTTAAATAATGTGCCAGTGAGAGTAACAATGCCACAAAGGTGGTGAATGTGGTGGGTTCCAACCTAATTCCCCACCCACCCCAAGTAGCAAAGGAAAAACATTAGGGTTTTGGGCCTCTGGAGTCTTGGCAAATCAGTGGTGGAGTCTTCCTTGGGGTTGTCAACCCTAATGCTCACCCCGCCCCCCAGCCTGTAGCCTCCAGTCTGAAGCAGAAGGTACAGCTCCAAACCAGTGCCTCATAGTGATACACTCTTGAAAGGTAGAGAAGTGTGACTCGCCGCGTGTTGCCAACACAATTTTTTGTGTCTTTGTTCAGGGAATGGGGTGGGCATTAGGGTTGACAACCCCAAGGAAGATCCTACCACTGATTCACCAAGACTCCGGAGACCAAAACCCTAATGATTTTTTTCCTTTTGCTGCTTGGAGGGAGGGGATGGGGAGTTAAGGTTGGAAACCCTAACACCACATTTCCCTACTATTGTGGCATTGTTAGCCTAACCAGTGCATTAACAAAGTTCTTTGCAAAGAATTTCCCTTCCTTTTGAGATAGTGGAATCATATCCTCATTCATGCAGATCCCTTTGGGACCTGCAGGACCAAGTGTAGATGTGCATGGCCCTTTGTGCACTGTGCCATGGGAAGACTCCATCTGCCTACAGTAGTGCAGGGCCTGGAATATCCCTCCTCCCCACAGCCAGTGTATGCAAGCTGCACACTTGTCCGCATGGGCCCAGGTACCATATAGTGAAGACAATTGTCATCATTCACTCTTTGCACATTCACTCTTTACACAATCACTCTTTACACATTCACTCTGTGTTCTTTCAGATCTAAAGAGGCAAAGCAATCCAAAAGAACAAAGAATTCTTGTGTGAAGAGTGAATGTGTGAAGAGTGAATGAGGACAGTTGTCTTCACTATATGGTGCCTGAGCCTGTGCAGACAACCCTTCAGCTTGCATTCCCTGGCTGGGGGGGGGGGATTGTGACATAACAGGGGCATCCCCGATCCCATCCAGCTGAATCACTGAGTTCATCCCCAAAATCAGCTCACTGGCATGGGATCACAAAGCACACCTGTTGGAGTCAAGACTTGCACTATACCCAAAGTTTCTTAACAATTATATTTATGTTGCAAAAAACTTTTAATACTCCAGTTGGGGTCAAAGTGAGAAAAGCTGGGAAATGAGGTATTAGGTTTCAACACCCCACCTTCCCAAACCAGGCAGCAGAGCAGGTGTGTGTGCCTTGGCTTCTCAAGCCTAACACTCACCCCATTCCATTAGTAAATAAGCTCAGATGTGTAGACTTTATGAGAATGGGTTGAGCGTTAGGCCTGAGAAGCCAAAGGCACACCCCACACCTGCTCTACTGCCTGGTTTGGGAGAATGGGGTGTTAAGGTTGGAAACCCTAATGCCTCATTTCCCAACTTTCATTGCTTTGACCCTAACTGGAGCATTGACAAAGTTTTTTGCAACTTATTTCCTTACTTTTTGAGAGAGTATAATAGTATCCTTATTTTACTATGGGAGCGCAGGGTCCTTTAGATCATGCACTCCCATTCCTCCATAGATGCGTAAATGTATGTAGCTGTGAAAGCACTGGGTCCTCTAGGCCCTGCACTTCAATTTATTGGACAGCAGTGACCAAATTGTTAGCATAGCCATCTTATTACCCCGCCACATGTAACCAGTTCAGAAAATTTACAAATCCCTGCAAAAATTTAATTTTACGTAACTGCAATGCCATTCCATGCCACAGGTGTGAAAACACATTTTGGCCAGGATTTGAAAAATGACAGCTGTAACATATATGAGGTGGGGTAATAAGAAGGCTATGTTGAAAATCTGGGTCAAAATATTTTACATTTCCAAAGTTACAAGCATGCATAGCAAAATTGCAACGAATAGTCATAACTTTGCCATTTTTAATAATTTTGACCCCAAATTCCTGCATAGCCTTCTTATGATCCCACCTCATGAACAATATGACTGTCATTAACCAAATCCCACCCAAAAGGTGATTTTTGCCAAGTGACCACAAAATCACCTTTCTGGCAGGAGTTGTGTAACAACAGTCATATTGTTCATGGTGGGGGCCTCAGAAGGCCATGTTGAAAATTTGGGGTCAAAATGTCAAAATTATCACTTTGAGCAACTTCCATACTGGTGACAAATGTGGCTTTGTTTGACCGGTGACCAAATGCAACAATCTAGGCACCAGTCTCATCATGCAACTCAGACCCTTCAGATCTCTTAACATGCCCAGCGGGTCCATGAACTGTCAGAATGTACCTGCCTGCAGACCCTTGGCAGAGTCCCAAGAGTCTTAGCCAGTGTCTGCAGTCTCTTGTTATCAGTGTCACGGTAGATCTTTTTTTATGGTTAATAAACAATATACTGTATTTATAAAGTGTGCACGAGGTGTTGGTGAGGTGGGTGTTGCTGAGGTGTTAATACACAGCAGGCCAGTCTTCACTGCCTAGCTAATGACTTGGCATAGGATTCTAAGCATGGTACTCTAGCTAGTTGTTTATTAATTAGCCAGAGTCATTTTTTAAAAAGTCCTTTTAAATGTTTTAATTAGAATATAATTTGATTTAATTAAAACATTAACAGAAAAGTCAGTAGTTTCTGTAAAACATTTAATATACTGTACCACACAGGAGGCTGGTTTAAAAACTTAAAAAAACAAAGTATAATCAGAAGGTGTGATGAAATGGATTTGAACTGAGTGCAGGATGGGAAACAAAGGGAAATAAAGCAGTATCTAGGAAAAGTTTGAAAATATAATATTTAGATATAATTCAGTTTATATTTGAAGCACCAGTATTTGTTAGATGGGAAAACATGTACTTTGTGCTTTGTAGTCTAGGGCGGAATTAGGCCAATGGCCTTTCTAGTCCATCCTCCCACACCTTGTGGGCATAAATTATTATCCAAAGCCTTTTTAAATTTATTAAATTCTGTGACATTAACTATGTCTTTTGGGAGTTTGTTCCAAACTGAAACTACTCAAAGTAAAAAAATTATCACGTCTCTTCGTGTTGGTCCTAAGAAGTTCAAACTGGTTATTGTGTGATCTTAAATGTTGTCCCCTTATATTAGGAATAAAATTACATTCTTTTATTAGGGCTTGATCCTTTATAATTTTATGAAAAAGGAGACAATCCCCTCTAAGTCTTCTCACTTCCAATGGCATTAAATGGAGATGTTGCAGCTTAATTTGATAAGGTGAGTTAGACACATTACATATAAATTTGGTATCACGCCTCTGAACACGTTCTAATAAATCAATTTCCTTTTTACAATACGGAGACCAATAAGGAGAAGTGTAATCCAGGTGTAGACGTACATAATTTCTGTAAAGATTAAGAATAGCTTGCTCATCATGTGTTATAAATTATCTTTTTATAATATGTATTATGTTATTTGTCTTTTGAACTGTAGACCTAATGTGCAATTTTTGTTTAAGGGTATTATCAATTATAATATCAAGGTCTTTTTCAGATTCAACTGAGTATATTACCATAGAGTCTATTTTGTATGTGTATAATGGATTATTTTTGCCTAGGCGTAGAACAATACATTTATCTAGGTTTAATTCCATGTTATTGTTATTGTACTAATTTGAGATTTTGTTTAAACTATTTTGGAGTAACAAATATTTGACTGGTGAATCAATCTCATCTGTTAGTTTAGCATCATCTGTGAACTTTACAATTTATAATGTTAAATCATGGCGTAAGTCAAAAATAAAGCAGTTAAACAAGAAGGGGCCCAGTACTGACCCTTGTGGGACACTGCTTGTAATTGCTACCTGTGGTGATACTTTAGCATGTAATCTAACTTGCTGAATTTTGTCATTTAACCAATCATATACCCATGCTATAAGGTAGGGACTATATGACGCGTTTGATAGTTTATTGATGAGTAGTTTATGGGATACCTTATAAAAGGCTTTTTTGAAATCTACCATTATGATGTTGCATGGTATACCAGCATCCAAACGCTATGTGACCATTTCATAGAAAACAATAAGATTTGTTAAACAGGATCTCCCTTTTTTAAAACCATGCTGGGTAGTGTCGATGAGCCCTAATATTATTGTCTCTTCTTCAAATCTCTGTTTAATCAGAGACTCTATAATTTTACAGGGTATAGAAGTTAAACTTATTGGACAATAGCTTCTGGGCAATTATTTATTACCTTTTTGAAGATAGGGCAGACATCAGCAGTTTTCCAGTCAGCTGGTACTTGACTGTGTAGTATGGATTTAGTAAAGAGAATGGATAGTGGCTTACAAATGCAAGATGCTAGATTGTTTAACTATTTGGAAGTGATATCACCAATGCTTGGGAAGCATGTAGTGTAAGGCTATTAATGACTTCCTTTATTTCATCACTAGTAAAAGGTTTGGCCTCATTCTGGGTTGAGTTGGTATTAATATTTATAATCTCTTTACTATTAAATACTGTCAAAAAAAATAATCATTTAGAACAGTTGCCATTTCGGTAGGGTCAGCAATTGTTTTGCCATTTGTAGTCAAGGAAGAGATATAATTTATTTCATTTACTTAAATGACTTATATATGAAAAAATGTCTTGTTATTTCCCTTGCTCATGGATATTCTGAATTCTAGATTTTGTTTTTCTGTCTTAATTAGATGTTTAATAATTTTGATCTCTTTCTTATACTTTGAATACATAAGATGAGTTCTATTTTTCTAGTACTTTCTATATGCACTCTCTTTTTTACTGATTTGTCTTTTGAACTTTTTTTGTTATCCATGGAGGGATTTTACCCTTCCTACAATTTATTTTCTTGCTTGGCAGAAACCAATCTTCAGTCGTGGTTATTATATTTTTGATTGTTAATCAACATTCCTCAACAGTAAGATTCTCAAGGATGTTATCCCAATTAATTGAATCCATTACTTTTTGAACAGTGGGTAATTAGCTTTTTTTTGTAATATTTTGTAGTTATAGTTGCATTGTTAATCATTTTGGTATTAGTTAAAGAGCTAGTGTAGCCAAAACTGGCAGACAGGAAAATAATACAAATTTTAAGAAGCAGTCAGATGTAACTTTTTATTTCTGAAGTAATTTTCTTCATCCTTTTGCTCATCAGAAAGTGATCGATGTGATAATATTGTGCTGGATGTGTGGGACAGCTCTTAGCCTGGCAGCTGACATATCTAGTTCTATTGCCCCCCACTCCATCATCAGCATTGTGATCTCACTGACAGTGACATCACAGGTGAATGACATGGCAGCTACTGAGTAGCTGTTTCTAAGCAGCAGTGATGTCACAGTCAGTGAGGTCACAATGCTGATGATGTAGTGGGGGGACAGTAGAGCTAGATTTGTCAGCTGCCAGTCAGAGTGCTGTTCCACACACCACACCTACTTACATCAAGTAAATAATCTTCTAAGTAAAGAAAGGGAAAAGAAAAAGTACCTCAGATATGAAAGGTAATGGTTGGCTGGTTTCAAAACCTAATATTAGTTTTAGGCAGTACACTAGCTCTTTAATGTACAGAATAAAGTATTATGGTCACTGTTACCTAAAGGGGCTTCAACAATAATATCTGAAATTGTGTTCAGGAGGTTTGATAAAATTAAGTCAAGAATGTTATTTGTGCTGGTCGGTTGATTTACCAATTGTTCGAGTCCAACTGTGATCATAGAATCCAGGAAATGCTGCTTGATTTTATTTGAGGCTGTATGATTAATCCAGTTACTAACTGGAAAACTGAAGTCATCCAGGATAATAATATTGTTTTTCTCAGCTAATTCCATAGTTTCAGTTACAAGCTGGTTATTGTAATCTGTAGTGCTGGGTGGTGGTAAGTAACATGAGCCTAGTAGGACCGTAAGAGTGGGTGATAATTTAACCTTGACCCAGACAGCCTCCGTTTGTTCACTAGAATTGCTTTCTGTCATGATTTCAAAACTTTGGTATTTTTTATTCACATATAAACATACTCCTCCACCCTTTTTGCTTGTTCTATTATGAAAATATAGATTGAAGTTTTCAGTTTCTCTAGACCACAAGGATGATTCATCCCACCATGTCTCGGACACAGAGATTATATCGTTATCATCTTTCTTAATTAATATTTCTAATGTCAGCATGTAGTTTTTAGCAAAATGTATTCCTGATATTCTTAGATTCATTCTCAGCATTTTTTGTTGTTGTTTGTTTTTGTTTAATTTCCCAGATACTTTTTAAACAGCTTATATAACCATGTTTATAATTAAGTGCCTGCACAGGAGTTGGGGGTTGTTGAGGGAGGGGCTTTTTCAGTTTCTGCTATGATGTACCTGTTGAAACAGACCTTCATATTTTCAAACAAAAACCTACAAACTTTCAGGCCTAGCACATGGACCAGCACTCAAAATGTTGTGTGCAATGCAACACCAACAGTGTAACATTTTCTAATGTAACCCCCTTGTTACCCGGGGTTACTAGAATCCCAATAAGACCTAGTGGTAGGCAGGGAAGGAAGCTTGTGAAACTCCAGTTAAATGGGTTTCACACTGTCTCACTCTGTTCTCAGTCTCAGCAGAGACTGAGGGATGACATCACCAATAGAACTTTCGCAGCTGCATAAGCCACATTGGAATCTGCAGCAAAGGGAGTTAGATAGAACGTTGGGAGTTTTCAAAGTCAGTGCAGCAGTTTGTCTTGAGAAGTGGAGTGAGATTGCTGTTAAGCAGCTCATTAAAGGCTCTAGGAGCCTCAGCCCTGACAGAGGGCTACTTTTCAGTAATAGGGTGTGTGTCTCCACCTTAAAGAGAGACACAGGAAGAGTACTGAAGTGGTGGAGACCGCGGTTTCGGGTCTCAATGCCCCCTCCCTCCGGGGGGGATGAAAAGGATTCCCTGCAGATTCCTGGGGCAACCCCCTAGTTCTGCGTGTGGAGGAAAAGCTGCCTGTTCATTCCAGTATTTATTTTGGGAGAAAAGAAGATTTGTGAGTCGCCTGTGGGGCACTTGCAACGTAAGGGCGAGTGTCTGCTCTGGTTAAAAGGACCTATGTTTTCACCCTGGGACTTGTGTGACAATGTGGGGATTGAACTACTAAATATTGGGAAGCCCAGAGAAATGGACCAGCAAAGTAAAAGTAGTTTCAAGTTCCTGAGTTTGTTGGGATGCAAATAATATGTAGAGAGATGTGACAGACGTCTACCCTTAATCTACATTCAAAGTTCAGTAAAGGAATTGTTCAGTTTTCCAGAGAAATGGCTGGGTATGGGCTGTGGGAGCTGGAGGTGGGTGGCCGCCCATCTTTAGTGACCGGGTCCACCTCTATGGATTTCTTCTGTGGTTTTCTACTTTGCCTCAGGCACTTGGCCAGTGATGGGGGAAGTACCCAGATGTGGGATTGTAAGGAAAATTCTCTCTAGGAGTCGCAGACTCTAGTGTGGTTTGGGGAGCCATGACAGGATAATTGGTTCATTCCTCAAATGGACAGTGAACAGGATAATTGGTTCATTCTTCAAATGGACCACGGATCAAGTGGCCAGCAGGGGAGCCGGGCCAGTGGGGAAAACCCAAGTGTGTACAAGCTGGGCTGTGTACCCAAAGCTGCATGCAAGTCCAGGCTGTGTGCCTGGTGGGTTCAGAGCCTGAGGGCTGGAAATGGTGATAAAGTGTTCTGTAGTCTCTAATCTGCATTACCAGGAAATGTAGCCCCATTGGGGTCCGTCTATGCTTTGTTTGTTCAGCTAGTATGTGAATAAAAGCCACACTGAAGAATCCCATTCCAGGTTCTGGACATTACAGTTATTGTTTCCTGTGTTCGGATTTACTTGTGTGCCCCTGTACAGAGTAGCCAAACCTAGGTTCCCCTGTGCCAAGTAACCTCATCCTCCCCGAACCCAGGTCCCCACCAGGTACTGCTGTCAGCTTCAACAGCATGCCACTTGTTGTTTTGCTAATAAGGCAGGGGTGAAAGGTTACAAAAATGGAGGCACCGTTTTGGATTTTGTTCTGGGAGGAAGGTGCTTGGGCAGGGGGGCTAGCGTTTTGGCTATCTGGCAGTGGGTAGCCCAAAAAGCTGAAGCAATTTCCCTAGTGTGTTGCTGTGTGCTGTGGATCTTGTGCTACTGTTTAAAATTGCCAACTGTTTACCAAGGAGCAGTAAAGCCAAAGAGTGTGCCCTTGTCCTGCATCAAAATTGTTTACAGCATTTTGCCTGCTTATTAAAATGAACTGTTGTGAAGAAAAGTGTGGAAGACTAAGGGTAGCAACAGGAAAATTGTGCCCTGGATGTTGGAAATGCTTTCTGAATGAATTGAGAGACTGCAGGTATAAATGGCTATGTTAAATGGCTGAAATGGGCTCCCGCCGTGGATTCAGTTGGAAAAGAAAAAAAGTTGCATTCTGCAGTTTAAATTTGCCTGCTCGACGATCGCCGTGAGGGGAGGAAGAGCCTCACGGGAAGAAGAGGCTCATTTGCATGGCGTCGTGTGGTTGGTCAGGCTGCAATCAGTCCCGCCCCTCAGCCAGCTGTACAGTGACTGCCCCAGCATTCGAGAGGGAGTGTGAGTGGAGTGCGTGTACTGGCAGTGGAGGAGTGTCGCGAGTGTTAAAATCGCTGTAAACGTTCAAAAATTAGACTTTCTTGTTTAAAATCGGGCTCAACCCGCTAATCGATCGTTGAAATTGCAAGTGTGGTGGTTGAAATGATGATCAGTAGGACTGCCCACCCGTTTCTGTTCTGAGGCTTCCAAGAACTGGCTGCAGGCCGTTTTTCCCCATCGCAGCAAACTGCTACTGATAACAGTAAGTAACCATCCTTAAAACTGCTCAAACAGTGATTTTCAGCCCTATGCCATATAAATGTGTGTGCAGCAGTGTAGTTGCTTTGCAAGTAATGACTGTGTAAAGTCCTGCCAGCAAGTGCAAGTCTGCTAAGCCATTGACTGTGTGCATAGTAATGAATTTAGCCTCAGTTTAAAGTTTGCAGCCAGAGAGAGACTGTGGGTTGTAGCCAAAATGCAGCACTAGTTATACAGGCAATCCTGTGCTAAAAACCTGAAGCTTTAAGGGACTGTAATAAAAGAAATGATACCAGCGTGTAAAAAAGTCTGTGGAAAATCCTGTAAATGTGTTTAAAGCAAGAACAGAGCAAGTTGTGCAGTTTGAGCAAAAGTTATCAGTAGTTTGTGTAAATCGGGTGCGCAGTGGCTTGACCCAGATTCTAAATGTTGATGCACAGGAGTGCTGCCACCGCCATTACATGCCATTACAGCAGCAGAGGAGCCATTTTACAGCTAAAGAGTGTGTTCAATAAAGTGGGACTTTCAGTTACAGTGAACTTTTGTTTATTTTTCTGCAGTTATGGCCTCAGGACCAGCTCGTTACCCAGATCATGCCCAGGTTGCAGTAACAGCAGCAGTGAATAGACCGAGGGATATTGAAAAGTGGTGCTATGGAGGGCAACTGCCTCCTCATGTGGCGATTCCTAATTTTCCAGTGCATGTATGTCAAATATGCTTGAGAGCTGGAAGGGACGTCTTCATGATTCCTCACTGTGCTGGATGCCTAGAAAAATATGGCTTGTATAAAGCACCTCAAATTCAGTTGGCTCCCACATGGACAGAGGTTCAGGAATCTGCAGTTGGCAGCACACAGCACCAGGCGGAGCCTGTGGAGGAAGGCCCCTCGGGGGAGTGTGGCACAAAGCTAGAGGGTGCAGAGTTAGAGACAGAACCAGAAGTTGAAGTTTCGGATGCTGGATCCCAGAAAGAAAGTTCGGATAAAGCATCAATAGACCCGGGGGCCTAGCCCAAGTCTCTTAGGTGAAGATGAGATGCGGGAGGCCTTTGAGTGGGAGGTGTCGACCTCTGCGCCCAGTGATGAGTGGATAGTCTCGGGAGTGAGAATGACTGCTCACTCCTGGGCTCAGATCCTCATTGAAGAGGAAGATGAGGGGGAACCTATGTGGCCTTGTGAAAAAGGAACGGGTACACAGCCTCAAGATCTTGCCTCGGAGAATGTATGGAAGAAAGTGGTAATGCCACTGCCCTGGCTTCGCAGTAGGAAGAAGTCAGGGATCCGTTTCTAATTTCTTTAAAGATGTGAAGCTGGCAGAACCAGGACTGGCCACCCCCAAGCCAGGCCAGTGGTCTCAGATTGACCAAAGCAAGTAAAGAGGAGAGACTGGTTTGTAGGAAGGCAAATGAGATCTATGGTACGACCTTTCCTACCTTTCCTCAAAGTCTGGGAGAAGATTGAGAACTGCAGGAAATCCTGGATCTGGGATGAAGCAATGAAAAGTGTGCATCCTGGGGCCAACAAGCATGTAAAGAACAGACTGTTCCACGAAAAGTATACCCACTGGAAAAGAGGCAGGACACTGTTTATACACAGAGTGAGAATAGTGGCCGGAGAGGGACGTGAAATCTCCCACTGTGCGAATTATGTGAGCCCAGACGGGGTAATAATTCAAGCTCCTGACCCCCGGTACTATTGGCCTCAGTGCAAGGACCTCCCAGCAAATGTGCTCATGGCTACAAAATGGAGAGCTGAGCAGTGGTAGTCAATACTGCCACACCAGACTGTGAAGTGCCTTATTGATCTGCCAATATGAATATCCAGGACTCAGGTGCCCCACATTCATCAGTCTACAGTGTACTGGCCTTTCCAGAAACCATTGACTGGCCCACCAGATGACTTCAGATCCAGAGAGGACACCAGCCCAGCTGTATCCTGTTCATCACCTGGTAATCGGATGTCGTCGAACCAGCTGTTTTCTTTTTGTTCCTGTTCTAAGGTTCCATCTCCAGAGATGACATCAGCCCAGCTGTTCCCAGATGTGCCCTCCTGTGGTTCCCGGAAGATGTCTGCCCGGCTGTTTCAGTAGAAATGCTGCCAGGGAGAGTCTTCGTCAGAGGTGCAGGTCGGCCCCAAGAATTTTTCGTACTACAAGTGGCTGGTAAGTCCGAACTTTTCTATCTTTAAGACATTGCAGTACACACCCTACACTAACAGACTTCAAAATTTATGAACTTTCCACAAAGACTCTCCCCTTCGGGACTTTGGCCTATTAGAACTGTGCTTCACTGGGCTCCGGCCCAGGAGAGACTCTTTATTGGACTAGCCTTCGGGCCTTGTGGTCACTAGTTGGGACTTTTAGGGCACTCCATCCCCCCCAAATGTGTATTGTAAATAATGTAATTGTTGTATTCTAATGTAAATACTGTTTTTTCTACCTTTCTTCTAAAAAATCTTTTTGGGATTCTGCAGTGTTTTGATGGTAGGGGTTTAGGTAGACTGTGTATGCAGATTAGGAGTGTGTGTTATCTTTCTTTTTCTTACAGGTGTTCCTGGGAAGACAGAAGAGAAGACAAGAAGAGGCGGAGGGGCTCATCGGAGTTCCTCATCAGTGCTTTAGTGTGTGGAGAAATTTAAAGTACTGTGGTGTTATTGTTATGGTTACTGTATTAACCCTTTCCTTCCACAGGTGTGATTGTGGGGGTAGGGAGGAGACAGTAATATGGTATTTTAATGGTGTGTGTTGCAGGTTGCCCAAGGTCGGGGAGGTCCCCGGGTTGTTTTTTGTTTTGGGGGTATTAGGTTAGAAGCAGATAGGTTTTCCCTAGAGGGTTAAGGGGGATAGACAGGCTGTGGTCCTGAATGGCCATTGGGACCGCAGTGCTGATCTATCAGGGCTATGCTCTGGATAGTTCTACCAGAGCCACTAGGTGTCCATAGTAAGTGGATAGTATAGAGGCTGATATGTCAGCTAAAGGCCTCTAGGCCCTTAGTGTTGCCTGCCTGTGCTCGCACATGGTAGGAGGGGGCCTGATCACCCCCTTCCTCAGGTAGCACATAGGGTGGGATGGCCTAAGGCTGGGTTAATAATGACTGCGGACAGTCATTTTCCTGGTCAAGGGCGAGTGTAACCCCCTTGTTACCCAGGGTTACTAGAATCCCAGTAAGACCTAGTGGTAGGCAGGGAAGGCAGCTTGTGAAACTCCAGTTAAATGGGTTTCACACTGTCTCACTCTGTTCTCAGTCTCAGCTGAGACTGAGGGATGACATCACCAATAGAACTTTCGCAGCTGCATAAGCCACATTGGAATCTGCAGCAAAGGGAGTTAGATAGAACGTTGGGAGTTTTCAAGGTCAGTGCAGCAGTTTGTCTTGAGGAGTGGAGTGAGCTTGCTGTTAAGCAGCTCAGTAAAGGCGCTAGGAGCCTCAGCCCTGACAGAGGGCTATTTTTCAGTAGTAGGGTGTGTGTCTCCACCTTAAAGAGAGACACAGGAAGAGTACTGAAGTGGTGGAGACCGCGGTTTCGGGTCTCAGTGCCCCCTCCCTCCGGGGGGGGGTGAGAAGGATTTCCTGCAGATTCCTGGGGCAACCCCCTAGCTCTGCGTGTGGAGGAAAAGCTGCCTGTTCATTCCAGTATTTATTTTGGGAGAAAAGAAGATTTGTGAGTCACCTGTGGGGCACCTGCAACGTAAGGGTGAGTGTCTGCTCTGGTTAAAAGGGCCTATGTTTTCACCCTGGGACTTGTGTGACAATGTGGGGATTGGACTACTAAATATTGGGAAGCCTAGAGAAATGGGCCAAGCAAAGTAAAAGTAGTTTCAAGTTCCAGAGTTTGTTGGGATGCAAATAATATGTAGAGGAGATGTGACAGACGTCTACCCTTAATCTACATTTCAAAGTTCAGTAAAGGACTTGTTCAGTTTTCCAGAGAAATGGCCGGGCATGGGCTGTGGGAGCTGGAGGTGGGTGGCCGCCCATCTTTAATGACTGGGTCCACCTCTACGGATTTCTTCTGTGGTTTTCTACTTTGCCTCAGGCACTTGGCCAGTGATGGGGGGAAGTACCCAGATGTGGGATTGTAAGGAAAATTCTCTCTAGGAGTCGCAGACTCTACTGTGGTGTGGGGAGCCACGACAGGATAATTGGTTCATTCCTCAAATGGACCATGAACAGGATAATTGGTTCATTCCTCAAATGGACCGCGGATCAAGTGGCTGGCAGGGGAGCCGGGCCAGTGGGGAAAACCCAAAGTGTGTACAAGTCGGGCTGTGTACCCAAAGCTGCGTGCAAGTCTGGGCTGTGTGCCTGGTGGGTTCAGAACCTGAGGGCTGGAAATGGTGATAAAGTGTTCTGTAGTCTCTAATCTGCATTACCAGGAAATGTAGCCCCATGGGGGTCCGTCTATGCTTTGTTTGTTCAGCTAGTATGTAAATAAAAGCCACACTGAAGAATCCCATTCCTGGTTCTGGACATTACAGTTATTGCTTCCTGTGTTCGGATTTACTTGTGTGCCCCTGTACAGAGTAGCCAAACCTAGGTCCCCCTGTGCCGAGTAACCTCATCCTCCCCAAACCAAGGTCCCCAACAGGTACTTCTGTCAGCTTCAACAGCATGCCACCTGTCGTTTTGCTAAAAAGGCAGGGGTGAGTGGTTACACTAAGGTATCTCATATGCTTCACAGTAAAGGTACTGTACATGTTCTTTTTCACAAATGCACACATTTGTGCAGTTAAGGAAAAAAAAGAATTGGAGACCTTCCATATCACTCGCACCCCCTTCCCTAAGATAAACAGATCCTCTCTTGTTGCTGCAATATTAAACATAATGCATAAACAGGTAGGAGGATCCTCTTCCATATCGCTGGCACACCCCCTCCCACCCATCCATAACACAAATAAATTGAGCCCCTCTCTCTATCTTTGCTGCACTATAAAACACAAAACAACAGGGCATTCAGTTTTTGTCAGGATAAGCAAGCATGGGTTCAGTGCTAAAACAGATAAGGAGAACCCTCCATGTCCCTCGCTCACTTGCTTGCCCCCTTCCCTTCCAGTACTTACATTTGTGCCAATAGTGTGGAGATCTAAAGTTTACTATTCATGTTACTTATTGCACTTTATGTGACCATGCTTAATACTTGCAGTCAGGGCACATATGGCCACTGTAGACAAGCTCTTCCCATGCAATTCCATTGTGTGTGTGTGTGGGGGGGGGCAGGCCAGCGGCTTTATGATGGCTGCAGGAACTGGATTCTTCTCAGCCAAGTCAGAGCTACTACAGTTGGCTTTTCTTCTCCAAATTGTTCAGTTCCCTTCATATATTTTCTGTACAAATGATTTTGTCCACGTTTGTTTGCAGTCACCTGGTGACCAGTACACAATACTTTATTTGGATGGCAAGCAATCTGCACTATCATGATTTTGAAAACCTTTGTTTTCAGTCATCTGGTGACTAGTACAGAATACTTTATTCAGACAGCAAGCAATCTGCATTATCGTGAGGGCTCGTAATGGCAAGTACTGGGGTCAGTCTCATTGGGCTATCAATCTTTATATCCAGTAGTGCTTTGAACTGTAGAAACCACTAATCATGGAGGCACTAATGTTGTGCTGCACTACAACATCAACAACAACTCACTAATAAAATAAAGTAAATCATACCTACCTACATATTAAATACTATCATATCTGTGGTACCCATGTTTTAAGCATTTTTTTTGTTGAGTGATATTTACATACCGCTTGAGGAGTGCGATTGAAATTGACAAGAATTCACACTATTAGCTTTTACTTTCACTCGCATTCCTCAGTAGCCGTTACAGTCTGACAAAGAAACAAAACCAACATAAAAATATATGGGTATTCGGGGTTGGGGGTGCCACTAGACACAAGGGAAAAATGGTGGCTCACTCCTCTCACTGCAGCCGGCAGCATCAGCTCAGCTGCAGTTGCAAAAGTCAAGAAAATCCTGCTGTTCTTATACAGAGAACACTGCGGAACGGCTCCTCTCACTAAGCCAGGCACCTGGGATTTTAGGTGGCCAGAAAAGTATTTCTGGGGATAGCTTTGCACAACAAACACCAGAATCTAGCTAAACAGGGAACCTTTAGCTTGGTTCTGGTGTTTGTTTTGTAAAATTACAGCATTTTTATGTATTTTCCATGTTTTTAGTTGGTGGGGGGAAGAAAACAAGATGACAGCTCACAAAACAGGATATACACACACACACACACACACACACACACACACACACACACACACACACACACACAATAGGGGTGAGTGATAAATGAGTGAGATAAAACAGTGTATCATCCACTGCAGTGTGATATTTTTACCCTCTGCTCCACTGTGATGATATCAGCCATTGACACACACAGGTCACACAAAGGTCACTGATATCATCACTCTAGGCAGCTTTCCCCTCAGCCTACAAAAAAATACCTGTACTCTTACCATAGACACAAATGCAGAACTACATGAGAAGTCGCACAGCTGACTGCAGTTAACTGAGAATTACAAAACACTATCACCTGTTCCCCACACTTTAACTTCCAGCTCATTACTGTGATATTCTCAGCTTGACTGCAGCCAGAATTCTAAATAGCACAGCTTCACAGAACAGTCTGTTCCTCACTGCTGCCTGCAGCTAACTCAATTACTACTAAAAACACTCATCTGTTCCTCAAACTCTGCCTCTCAGCCCATTACAATTACTGTAATACTCTGAGCTTGACTGCAGCCAGACTTCTAAAGAATACAGCTTCACAAAATAGTCTGCTTCTCACTCCTACCTTAAACTAACTCATTTAGCAGTGCAAAACACACTCATCTGTTTCCCAGAGTTTGTAACACTGCCAGCCCATTCAGAAAAACTCACACACAGAATGAGCAAACACATAAACAGGAATAGAACACAAGACAACATAACAATACTTCTGAAACTCCTGGCTCTAATGTATAAATTGATATCACATGATGTGCAGATCATGTGCTATGGCAAATATTGTTACTCCTGCAACGTTAACTCTGGATATCTCACTCGCGCCTTCGGCACTCATGAGATATCCATAGCTCACTTTGCAGGAATGACAATATTTGCCATATCACACTCATTGCCATCATGTATCCCAGTGTGTGTGTGTGTGTGTGTGTGTGTGTGTGTGTGTGTGTGTGTATGTATAGTATTAATTGCAAAAAACTTAATTAATGCATCAGTTAGGGTTAGGGTGGAAGGTGAGTGCCCAGTCAAGCAGGTTCAGAGATCAGCTGGGTAAGATTAAGGGCTCCTATTTTATTTTGTGTTTTGGTGATAGCCAATTTAAATTGAAATCACCCAAGATATATAGTTCTCCAGATTAAGAAAGGGCTGAGAGGAGTTTACTAGGTCAAGAGTGATAGTGGGCTGGATGTTTGGGCTACAATAGATGCCGGGCTATGAAGATGGGAAGAGTGAAGGGCAGGGTCACTTGTATGGCTAGAGCATCGTGGGTTGTAGGACTGGAGGAAGAGTATATAGTAGAATATTGGAGTGAGGGGAGAATATAGATTGCCACATCACCACGCCTACCAGCCCAGTCTTGCCTTAGGATAGAGTAGCCTAGGATGAAGACCAAGTGGTCAAGGGTAGTGTCCTTTAACCAGCTTTCCATAATAATTAGTATATCTGGTTTTAGAGTGACTGCCATGCTTTGCAGGAGGACAATTTTTAGTTGTAAACTACAGATATTTAAATGTATGATCTTGAGTCCTCCTGGGAGAGCAGAGGGGGGGTGGAAGAGGTGGAGGCAGTTGCAGAAGATGGGCCCAGTGTGGAAGAGACTGCCGGACCTGGATTGGGGTGAATATTTCCTGAGGAGAGCAAGAGAAGGGCAATAATAAGGAAGTCAATCTTAGGGCACTTATAAGTAGATGAGGAAGAGGCCTTAGGCCTGGAGAAGTAGGGAGGGGGGGGAGAAGGAAAGCATTAGATGAAGGAAGGCAAAATTAGTTGACTCGGAGATCAGGGAAGCATGGGGAGGATAGAAATGTATGTCCAGGGTTCGATGGGGGGGAGGAAGGATTGACTGCGAGGATGAAAGTGGGAGACTGGAGAAGTGGGGTAGGGGGAGGAGTTGGGTTGTTGTGTAGAGGTGAGTAGTGTGCAAGTTGGGGGGTAGAGAGAGGGTTATGAGCAGTAAAAGGGGGGAAGGTAAGGAAGCAGAAATGCATAGTGAGAGGAGGTGGAGGATTGGGCAGACCTGAAAATAAGAGAGTAGTGAGTAAATGCAGTTGGGTAGGAGAGTGAGGAAAGAAGGAACGTAGCAGTAGTTATGGCAGTGAGCTGTAAGGTGGAGGTGAGATGGTAAATGACCCTCTAGTGGCCAAAGAATATAACCTGCATGGGGGAGAGTAGGTACTTGTATAAATCGGGATGCAAATAGGTACAGTACTTGTACTAATCAGGATGCAGGACACAAAGTGACAGAGGGGTACAATGAGTATCAGGAGTGAGATACAACTGATGATTTTGCAAGGAGCAAGGAGATGGTATGGGGGGCAAGTCAGATACAGGGATAGGTGGGAGAAGTTGAATATATTGGCAGTGTTAAGGTTTGCAGGATGATACCCCTTTAAGAGAAACAAAGTGCCTGATTGGAGAGGGAGTGGTCTTTTACCTCAGCTAGTGTATTTAATTAAGGACAGGAGAGGGGGTGGGTGGCAGGGACAAATAATCAGAGCAAGAAGCAGTTCAGGGTGCAAATTAGCTGGTCAACAAGCTTAACCTGAGTAAAGTTGCTCTAAATTACATTAATTGGCACAGAGATGCAGTGTGCATTAGAGCAGCAACGTGAACTACTGAGAAGCCAGCTCTGGCTCTGAGGCGCCAAATTCACAGATTCCCAGAAATCTGATGGCAGAAAAGGACCACACTGGCCCATCTAGTCTGCCCTTATATCCACCCCTTTCCATCCCCTCCTATTACTGGCTCAGAACTTTCCCCCCTCCTCCCAACCCCATATGTCTGTCCCATGCACTCTTGAATCCCCCCACTGTTTCAGATCCCATCACCTCCAGTGGTAGCCCATTCCAGTCCTCCACCACCCTCTCTGTGAAGAACTTCCCCCTGACATTGCCTCTGTATTTCCCTCCTTCCAGTCTGAGGCTATGCCCCCATGTTGTAGCTCTCTCCTTCCTTTTGAACAAGCTCCCCTCCTTCACCTTATTGATCCCCTTCAAATACTTAAAAGTTTCAATCATGTACCACCCTCTCCCTTCTAGTCTCTAGTGGGTACAGATTTACCTCCCACCATCTCTGCTCATATGTTTTTCCCCACATCCCATGACCCATCTTTGTTGCTCTTCTCTGAACCCTGTCCATCCCCTCAATGTCCCTAGGTAGATGCAATCTCCAGAACTGTACCCCGTACTCTATGTGTGGCCTCACCATTGTTTTGTACAGCGACATTAGCACCTCCTTCCTTCTGTTAGTTATACCCCTTCCAATGCAGGCCAACATACCATTTGCCTTTCCCACTGCCTTGCTGCACTGGTTCCCCACCTTAAGATTGTTCGACATAATTTCCAGATTCCTCTACTGCTCTGTTTCCTTGATTTCCTCCCCCCCAAGGGTATAAACTGCTCAAATGTTTTTCAGCCCCAGGTGCGTCACTGCATGCTTTTTTTACATTGAATTTTAGTTGCCAGGTTTTTGACCACCTCTCCAGCTTCTCCAGGTCTTGCCTCATGTCCTCCACTCCATTCCACCTTGGGTGTCCACCCTAATGCAGACCTTTGTATCATCCACGAATAGACACACCTACCCTCTAGTCCTTCAGCTAGATAAGTGATATAAAAGTTAAAAAATAGGGGTCCCAGTACTAACCCCCGAGGCACCTCACTTGTTACCCAGTTTACCCTGGAATATACCCCATTTACCACCATTGTTTGGCTTTTTCCTGTCAACCAGTTTTCCACCCATCTAGTTACCTTTTGGCCCACCCCTAAGCTCTCCAGCTTATTTACTAGACTTCTGTGCCGGATTGTTGAAAACCTTACTGAAGTCCAAATAGTCCATGTCCACAGCCCCTCTGTGCTCCACTACCTGTGTCGCCCAATCAAAAAATTCTATCAGGTTAGTCTGACATGACTTCCCATTCATGAAGCCATGCTGCCTTTCGTCCTGCACACCACTGGCCACCAGGTAGTCTACTATCCTTTCTTTTATTAATGTCTCCATTACCTTTCCCACCTTTGAGGTGAGACTGACAGGGTGGTAGTTTTCGTCTGCCTCCTTGCTTCCTCCTTGCATAATGCAACCACCTCCTCCCTCTTCCAGTCCCCAGGCACCCACCCTGTATCCATGGGCAAGTTAAACAGTCTTGTCAAAGGTACTGCCAGCTCCTCCCTCAGCTTTCTGAGTACCCTCGGGTGCAAGCCGTCCAGCCCCATTGTTTTATCCACCTTTAACCTGTCCAGTCCCTCCCTTACTCTATCTATTGTGAACATTCTAGAATCCATTCCCCTGCATTCCCCTCCCTTCCCCTCCAGCTCTGGACCTCTGCCCTCACCCTCTTTCGTGAAGATTGAACAGAAGTAGCTGTTTACTAAGAATCATACTGAGAATCATACTAAGAAACTGTATGAATCAGAAAGCTTAGAAACCCATAATGCTTCAGATCTACATATAGTATTTTAACAACTTACTAAATTTCATATAGCTGTCAAGTCTATTTTTAAAGATATCCTTGTTGTCACTAACAATGACATTTAAGGGCAACATATCCCAGGGCCTTACAACCCTTTGTGAAAAAAAGTAAGCCCTTTTCTTAGTATTACACTTGTTCCTAGCAAGTTGCAGAGGATGACCTCTGGTGTTGACCCTGATTTGTTTTAAATCCAAATCACATTCTGCTGTTAAGAGTTGATCATAAATGATGTCCCTTGAGAGCAGGAGATCATCCCTTACTCTTCTATCTTCTAGGGACATCAAATTGAATTTAGAAACTCTGTCTGAGTACGAAAGAGATTTGGAGGACTCAATATATTTCGTAACCCTTCTCTGAACTCTCTCAACTCTAGCTATATCTTTCTTTTTATAAGGACTCCATAACTGTGAAACAAATCAAAGTGAGGTCTCACATATGGTCTGTACAGAGGCATCAGGATATCTGTTTTTTTTGATGCTATATTGTGGCGAATTTCCCACCATATCTTGTTAGTTTTACTAATGGTATTTGTGATATGGGAATCAAATGTCAAACATAAGTCAATGATAATCCCCAAATCTCTTTCGCTATCCTTACTTGCTTAAATACTATCGTATAGATAATATTAATTATTAAGATTTTTTTCCCC
Organism: Neoceratodus forsteri; assembly: GCA_016271365.2. Lineage (NCBI taxonomy): Eukaryota > Metazoa > Chordata > Ceratodontiformes > Ceratodontidae > Neoceratodus > Neoceratodus forsteri. Next base: position 828,649,337 of record CM028136.1, read on the forward strand.
CCAAAATGCAGGACGCAACACTTAGAAATATTGAAATATAAATTCCATTTTATGGACCAGGACTGTAATGTCTTCAGATCTTTCTGAATAACCATGTAATCAGCTCCACTCTTGCAGATGTTAGCAATTTTGCAATCATCTGCATATTTAATAATCTTACTTTGACTGTTCATTGATAAATCAGATATAAAAACCTGGAAAATTTGTGGTGCAAGGACAGATCCCTGCGGTACACCACTCTTCACATCTTTCCATGTAGAAGCATGGCCATCTATTATAACTCTCTGCTTCCTATCAGTCAACCAATTTATAATTCATCTGATATATACTGGCTTTATATTGTGGAGCTGTAACTTCTGGAACAAGGCCCAGTAAGGTGCAGAATCAAAGGCCTTTTTAAAATCCAGAAGAATAATATCACAGGGATTACCTCTGTCCAAATTTTCACTAATAAAGTTATCAAAACTCACTAGATTTGTTGTACATGAACGGCCTTTTATGAATCCACGCTGGGTTTGATCTAATCTTGAAACTGCTGGAGTTAAATCATCTTTAATGATCTGTTCCAATATTTCACAAAAGATAGGTGTTAAACTAATAGGACAATAATTGTCCAGAATGCTTTTAGATCCCTTTTTAAACAGGGTAATCACATTTGCATGTTTCCATCCAGAAGGAATGTTACCTGTGTTTAAGCTCTTATCAAAAAGTATTTCAAGTAGCACACAGAGATGGTCCTTCATTAAAGTGATCAAGTCCCCAGAAATGCCATCAGGGCCAGCAGAGGAGCATTTTTTATAAACTCTAATTTAGTTTTAATTATTTCGAGAGAGATATCCACATTATGAATATATTGATCAACTAAAGCAGCATTACTTGGATCATTATTATTAGAAAAAACTTTACAAAACTGTGTATTAAAAAATTCAGCCATATCTCTTGGGTGATTCAAAACCAAATCATCAATGATAATTGGACCAACCCTGCATTCTTGTTTTTTTAAGGAGTTAATGTAACTAAACATCAATTTGCAGTTTCCTTTTTGTGCGTGTACAACCAGCAATCTCTCCATTGAAGTTTTTGCCTTTTTAGTACCTGTGCTTTTCCGAAGTCCCCCTCCAGTTATATTCCCCCCTCGCCCCTCAATCTCATTATTCCCTGCTGTGCCTTCCTTCTTTTTCCCACATACCTAAAACAGATTTTATCTCCCCTCTTGGCCTGCTTTGCTATTTTCCCCTCAGTGACCTCTTTAGCCCTCCTTATGTTCTGCCCTGTCTCCCTCCTCTTCTCTCTCTCTATATACCTCCCTATCCTCCTCCCTTTGTGTCATCTTACACCTCCTGAATACCCTTTTCCTCTCCTTGACCACCCCTGCCACCTCCCTTGTAAACCATAGAGGTTTCCTCCTCCTCCTTCTTCTGTTCTTTCTAACCTTCTTGAAGAAAATTTCAATGGCTTTCAGCGTCCCTCCCTTAGTAGCTGCCCATAATTCCTCTACATCCTTTATATTCCCCATCCCTGACTTTTCTTCCCCAAATATCCTCTTCATTCTGTTAAAGTTAAATTCAAACGAATATAGATGCCGAAAGAAACTGCGTTCACCTCAATGTTATCCTAAGAGAAATTTCCAAACTTGAAAATCTCATAACTATAGGAGCAATGTAAATGTTATCACCAAAGCAGAAAAAGTCACATCTGTGGGGCAAGCCCTTTCTACCCTGAAAATTTCAGCCTGAAATTCTAAACAGTTTCTTAGCAGTGACCTTTTAAAATCCGTTTACGTGAGGTGTCAAACTTGCTTTTTGCAAGCTGATCCCTTTTCTCGAGGGGTCAGAATCCCTATTCATGAGCCATCCCTTTTCACGAGGTAGGGTCATGTGATACTCGCCTCAGGAAAAGGGATTTAGACAGCTTGTAAAAAGGGATCAGCTCACAAAAAGGGATTTTGACAGCTTGTGAAAAAGAGATCGGAAGCTAATCGCGAAAAGGGATTTTTAACCTGTAAAAGTATAATTTTTGAAGAAACCTAAACATAACCAAAGGCATGAGTTTGTAGAGGACGTCCTCCTGAGCAAAACCTGTACTCGGATGTCTACAGAAGACATCCCTGGGGCAAGTTATTACATTTTGTTTGTGCCAGAAACTGAAAAACAAGATGGCGGCTCATGAAAAGGGATATTTTTCTCACAAAGAGAGAGATTTAAAAATCCCTTTTTGCACTCCTTTTCATGTGCCCAAATCCCTTTTTGCCACCATGCAGCTATCCAAAAAACTGAACTGAGCATGCTCTGAACATGAAATTTCAAAATTGAATAACTTTGGAATGGATGAATATTTTTTCACCAAACCAATGCTGACTTTTCTGTGGGGCAAACTCTTTCTGCCCTGAAAAGTTCAGACCAAAATTCCAAATGGTGTAGAAGTGAGGGAGCAGCAAGTGAGAAATTTAGTGTTTTGGTGACCTCTAGTGGTCAAACAGTATAACCTGCAGGTAGGAAAGTGAGGTGATTTTACACATTTTGGGACACTATAACTCCATTCTCTCACATGCAACTGAAACAAAACTTACAACTTCATGAGATATCTGCTTCATGATGGGGCATGGCAAATTTCATGCATATCAGCTGAACTTTTTCAAACTTTTTGAAGCACAAACTGTTAAGCTTAACATGAAAGTGAATAAAGAATTTGACAACAAATGGTGATTCACTCATTTTGGGACTGCATTTCTCCAGATGTGCACTTCCAATCAAAATGAAACTTGGCATGTCTAGAGACCATTTGTCCTTGAGGGTGCATGCCAAATGTCATGCAAATGACAAGAAGATCTCTGAAGTTATTAAAGTGCAAATTGTGAAACAAAGAAAGAATTTGACAACAAAATGGTGCTGTTAACATTTTGGGACTGCATATCTCAAGATGTGCACTCCCAACCAAAATGAATCTTGGTATATCAAGAGACCATTGTCCTGGATTTCCCCCTTTCCCCAATAAAAGACAGACAAATGGAGTTGTTGTGCTCAGATTGGCAATTTATTAATATTTTACATTTTCTTTGCATGTATCATCACCATTCTTCATTATTTATTTCCACAATTCTGTTTATATTGCCATAACATATCAATCTCTGGTCTCCCCTCCTTCTTGTTAGTCTTCTTCTGGCCTCCCCAGGTGAAAACCTGGGAGCCTTCCTCTTCTTTCTTTCTTGTAGTTACAGTGAGCACTGAGACTGCTCTTTTTTCCTTCTCTTCCTTCTTCTTCTCTTCATATTCCTTTATCCTTTCCCCCTTTTCTCCTCCCCCCTTTTCCCCCTTTTTCTCTGCCATCCACCTCTGGCAGTCCAACATTGTCCATACCGGACCCCCTTGCCATCCACCTCTGGCAGTCCAACATTGTCCATACGGACCCCTCCATCCACCTCTGGCAGTCCAACATTGTCCATACCGGACCCCCTTGCCATCCACCTCTGGCAGTCCAACATTGTCCATACTGGACCCCCTTGCCATCCACCTCTGGCAGTCCAACATTGTCCATACCGGACCCCCTTGTCATCCACCTCTGGCAGTCCAACATTGTCCATACCGGACCCCCTTGCCATCCACCTCTGGCAGTCCACATCCACTCCTCTTTTCACCTTACTCTCCTTTCTCCTTTTGATGGGTGGGTGGGAGGAATCAAAAAACTCCAGCAAAAAGTGGCTGAATTCCTGCTGTGCAGGGGATTATGTACCCTGCACTATCCCCTCCTATTTCTTATTTCCCCCCATCCTTGTCCCTTCCTTCCTAAGCTCCCCCCTTTCCTGTCTCCTCCCTCCCTCTGTCCTGCTCCTTGGCCCTCCCTCCTCCCCTCCCCTTCTGAGCACAACCATCTATACAAACCCGGAGTGGAAAGGGTCCACCAGGACAACTTGGTCTGCTCCTTAAAGGGCAAACTCCATTGTCCCAGATTTCCCCTTTCCCCCACAAAAGACAGACAAATGGAGTTGTTGTGCTCAGATTGGCAATTAATTTATTAATATTTTACTTTTTCTTTGCATGTATCATCACCATTTTTCATTATTTATTTCCACAATTCTGTTTATATTGCCATAACATATCAATCTCTGTTCTCCCCTCCTTCTTATTCATCTTCTTCTGGCCTCCCCAGGTAAAAACCTGGGAGTCCTCCTCTTCTTGCTTTCTTGTAGGTAACGGTGAGCATCAAGACCACTCTTTTCTCCTTCTGTTCCTTCTTCTTCTCCTCATATTCCTTTATCCTTCCCCCCTTTTTCTCCTTCCCCCCTTTTTTCCCCATAACCTGTCTCCAGCTTGCGTTGGATGACTGGCCTTCCCCCCTTCTTGTCCTTCTCTTCCTCTTATTATCTTCCTTCCTGCCTCCTCCATGCCTCAATAAAAACCATCATCTTTGTATTAAACATGTCAATTGCTATATCTGACAAGTGCACCTCGTCTGCTCTGTAAAATTCATCCACCCATTCTTCTACTCCTCTCACTATTACATGTCCTCCCATAGACTTTATCAGCATCTCCGCCCCTCTATTCATCTTCCCTGCTGATGCTATCCATTGCTACATGGCTGTGCTCGTGCCTCCATACCCTCCTTGGTATCATATCTGACCATGCTATGCTCACTGTCAGCCACCACTGTTTTATCTTCATAAGATCCTGTTTAACCCTCAAATATGTATCAGCCCATGGCTTCCCCCCAATATCGTTATCCCGAAGATGTAAAATTATTAGATCTGGGGTGGGCCGCCTTTCCTTCATTTCTATTAGGGTGGGGAGTAGCTGTGCCCATCTCATCCCCCACAGGCCATGCCATACCAGCCGACATTTCTTGGCATCTTGGTACAGCTGTCTTCCCCCAGCTTTCTTTTCTGCTCTCCTCTCTGCCCAATAAATGTAGGACTGCCGAAGATCCATACTTCTGTGATCCTTCCTTTTCCTTTTAAATCAAACAAATATATTATTTTCACCACTATGTCAATTTTTCTCTCCCCTCTGCCCTGTCCTTCTTATTTCCCATATTCACACAATTTTCCTTTTTTTTTTTACTCTCCTCCTCACCCTACCTTCGGATTCTCTTCCTGTAGCAAACACAATGCCTGGTTAATCACTTTCATTTAATGTCCGAATGTACCTCTTGTAGCTGGCGGACCGCCATTGCCCTTTTTCCATCATAGTAGTCACAGTTTCCCCATCTACTGCCCATTTTGAAGCAGCCCCTATCCAGAAAGAATGGTACAATTAATTAGCTGGATCCTCCCCCAAGAACTCCTTGCCTGTTTTGGGTATGGCTGTTTCCTGGTAACTTGTCACTTTTTTTTTATCCCCATGCACAAATAACCTCCCTTCTTTGTGATAGCGCTCTGTGGCATAAGCCCACAAAGCCTTTACCGGGCCCAAGGTCCCATCAGGGTGAGCCTTAATGGTTACCGTGCACCATTTCCCTTCCTGATCCATCTTGGATCTCCTAATCTTCAGCTGTATTTATTGTGTTCCCCATTTTATATCCCCCATTCCAAACCTCCCTCTTCATTCTTGCCATTGTGGCCCACTGCCTCTCTCACCCTCAGGGCCCCCGCAAACATCACTAAATAAATAGTTTAAAACAGTAGAGCCTCATCCTTGGACTTACAAATGGCTAGTAATATTCCCCCTAATCAACTTAACCGTCGGTCTGCTATTGGTCTCTGCCCATCCTTATTCCTCTGCTTTAATCTACTCCACCCTTGCATCATTCTACGAATCAACATTGATCTCGTAGAATCCTTCCAATTCTTTAAACTGCACACTAAACTGATCCCTGCTTGGTAAACACTCATTGTAGAGTTCACCGTCCCTTTTTACCACTGTTCTACCGTGAATTTTCCTAACTGCTCTTCCATCACTGGCCCACTTACCTCCATGTGGCGCATTTCCCTGAATGCTTGCAATGCCTGCCAAGCCCCTTCATAGACCCTCAAGGTCCTTGGTGCCCATGAGCTGTGGAACAACATCTCAGCTCCATCTTGCCAACGTCCCAGATGTTCATTGGGATGGCTGTTTTCCGCTCCTCCACTGTCGATGCCAGCGTCCAGAAATGATCCAGCTGCAGACGGGAAAGGCTATCAGCTAGTATATTTTTTACCCCATCTATGTGTCTGGCCCTTAAAGACATGTTTAACTGTAAACCCCTCAATACTAAATGCATCAACACTCCTATAACCATCTCAGACCTGGCCCCTCTATTGTTCTGCACATCCACCAGTGCCTTGTCACACCAAAATGTGATCTTCTGGTTCCTCAGTTCCTCCCCCCCATACCAGGGTGCATGCCAAAACTGGCATAATTTCCAACAGTGTGATGTCTTTTACCTTCCCTTCCCGCACCCAGTCTACTGGCCATGGTTCTGAAAACCACTTCCCTCTCAAATATCCCCCCATTCCTAGCCCCCCTGCCGCATCCGTATATAATTCCAGATCCATGTTGTAAAGCCATTCATCTTGCCAAAAGGAACAGCCATTATAATCCTTTAAGAATTCCTCCCAAACTGTGAAGTCCTCTCTTATCCCTTTGGTTATGTCCACCCAGTGATGTCACCTGCGTGCTCCTGCAGTGGCTTGGGCTAGCCTCCTTGTGAATGCCCTCACTGGCCCAATTGCCCTGCATGCGAAATTCAAATGCCCCATAACTTGTTATACCTGCCTTAATTGTACCCTTCTTCTGCTGGTATGCACCTGAATTAAATTCTTTAGTTTCTGTACCTTACCATCTGGCAACCTAAATACCTCCCCGCTGTGTCTATTTAAATTCCTAGAAACTCCATAACCCTGCCCAGGCTCTCTGTTTTCTCAGGAGCTAATGGCACCCCCAGCTCCATGCACAATTCTTGAAAACTTGCCAACATCTTCTCCGTCTGCATCCTTCCACTGCCTATCAGCAGGAAGTCACCTAAATAGTGTATCACCGATTTGTGCCCTCTCTTCTGTTGAAATATCCATTGTAGGCAGGTGCTAAATGTTTCAAAGATGGCACACATGATGGAGCTACCCATCGGCATAGCCTTGTCAAAATACTGTAATACTGGCCCTCTACTTTGAAACCCAATAGATCCCAATCTTCCCTCCTTACTGGGAGCAGCCTAAAGGCTGCTTCTATGTCAGTCTTGGCCATCCAGGCATCCGGGGTCACCCGAATAAGCTGTACTGCTTCCTCCATTGTGGCATAAGTGACCCAACTGTGCCCCTCTCTGATAAAGTCATTAACTGAGTGTCCCTCAGGGAATGACAGATGGTGGATCACCCTGTACTTCCCCTCTTGTTTTTTGGGCACTAGACCTAAAGGGGAAATTGTCATGTTGCCTAAAGGGGGAGATGAATACTGTCCTTCAACCCTCCCTTCAGCTTTTTCTTTCTCTATTTTCTTCCTCAAGATGTCCTCCTTTCCTCAGATTGATGCTAAGTTATTGGCCTCCCTTGCTTGTCTCATACCCTTGCACTGCAGTGAGAAACCTGATCTAGAACCTATCTGTATGTTTTCTGCCACCTCTCTATCTGGGTGCACCCTAAGCCATTTTTCGCCATGCCTCAATTTTTATGGGGGTCTTTGCGAGCTGGAATCAGTCTCTAACCCCTAAATCCTCCCCCCACTGTCCCCCCATACCCCCTAACTATTTCTCTGACCTTCCTTTCAATAGGACTGGGCCACCTACCCCCATACCCCCTACCTCTCAACCCTCTATTCCATGCTTGTCCCTTGAATCCCGGCCCCTCTTGAAAGGGCTGGTGGCCCATCTCCTGGTTTCCTCCCGACTGGGACCCTGATACCCATGTTGTCCTGCACCTTGATGCTGGGTGAGGTCCCCCACATTTTGAACAGGCATGTCAGAACCGACATTGGGGCCATGAACAAAATGCCCAATTATATCCCCAACAGCACCTCTGCAATGTCCCCCTCCTTTCTTCCCATCTCCCCTTCAGACATGGATTGATCAGTGACATAATCGGTCCACAACTCTAACTGCTTTGTGTCCCATCTCACATCACCATGGGTGGCCATCCTGTGTTGAAAAAACTCATCATAATAAATCCAACCCACTCCCCCCTTTTGCTTTCCTTATAATCAGGGAATATGTGATAAGTGCTATGCCCAGCTCAGGTTTCTTTTCCATCACAATGGCCGAATATGTAACAAAACCTACAAACCACCCATCTCAGGTCTTCCCTTTTATGAACTTATCATCTTCTTTCTTACCTAACAACACCACGGCTACTGCCATCTCACTTTTCCCTATATTCTCTGTTTCCTCATACTTTGCTGCTGCCTCTCTGCTGACCAATGCCAATATATCTACATATTCCCCTTTCCATATCTTCTCCTTTGTGGCCAAAGGCACATGTTCCCCTATTCTCATGCCTGGTGCTCCTATGTCCCTCATTCCTTTTCCTACCCCTTCCCGCCACCTTGTCTATTCCCTCATTCAGTTCTTTGTCCGCCCCTAATCTCTGCTAGTGCAGTTTCCATTTGTCCCAGATCGCCCTTCCCTAGGGCCGCTATAATTTGACCAATGTATTCTTTAATGCTGTCCCCCACTGTGCCTAATACACTACCTGCAGGCTGGTTCCCTCCTTGTATCCTGCTGTCTCTGGGCTGAGTCAATCCATTTTATGGTGGAGGGGCTACTGGCTGCGGTATCATGGGTGGAAGGCACGGTACCACTGGAGGTTCCTGACTGGGTTCTGGAGCGGGTACCATCACCAGATCCAAGGAAGGTACTAACGGCTCGGGCACTAGGGACTGTGGTGGTGTTGGACTAACCACTCGAGGTGGCGGCCCAATTGGGCTGCTTAGCCTCTTGTTCAGTCTTTTCTGCTGCTCCCTGCACCTTTTTCTGCTTTCTGCTTCTCTCTTCTGCCTTCCTCGGTTCCTCTCCTTCCACCATTTGCCACATGAGATTGGCCTTCTCTGTCAGTTCAATGATGGCCTTGTATGCCTCTTCCTTCATCGGCTTGTTTTTTCTTGATGCCATCCTGCTACCCTGTTGTCTTATACGTGTGAACAAATTGACAAAATTGCCTTCATTATTTTCCATTCCTTAGTGTCTTAAATTAACTGCTGTTATCCTTCTCCTGCTTTAAATCTGAAATTACTCCCTCTAAGGCCTTGCACCCCTCCAGCTCGTGCGGCATGCGGTGTGACATCAGACGCCATTTTTTTATCGCATGGCTTTTCGGAACAGGCCCTTTGTTCCATGTCCTTTCTAATCTCTGCTTTCTTTTTCCCCTTTTGCCCCTTTCTTTGAAGGCCATTTTTGCTTCTCCAGGTCCTTCATTCCCGTAGAACCACACGGTGTGGCATCAGCGTGGTGTCTCTGTCTATGCCACTTGTACTACTTCATCCTTGTTCCCTCAGTTATACCCCCCTTTCATTCGGTTTTTCATTCTTCCTCCTCCCCTTAAGGCCTGGCAGCCGTCCTCCCAGTAAAGCCTTGCGGCGTGATGTTAGGAGTCATTTTCCTTTTACATGGCCTCCTTATCTAATCCCCACACTCTCTTTGCCGTCGTTAGAAACCAGGCCGCCTCTACCATAAGCCAGGAGGAGTGGCTACCTTTGGTGACTCACTCATCGCATCCCCATTAAGCATCCTCTCCCTGTACCACTCCGATATGCTTGCCTACCTTAACCATAGCCTTGATGGAGGAGGAACATCTGGATATCGTGGCAATCACAGAAACATGGTACACACAAAACCATGACTGGGACGTAAAGATACCAGGATACACTATCTACAGGAGGGACAGGGAGGGTAAAAGAGGAGGAGGAGTAGTTCTTTACATAAGGGAAGGAATAAAAGCAACAGAACAAAAGGGTAAACAGGGAGGAGAAGAAGCACTGTGGGTAAATTTGGAGACAGGCAATGGCACCACAATCCACACAGGGGTTGTAAACAGACCCCCTTCTCAGGGGGAGGAAATGGACAAGAAAATGATAGAAAGTATACTTAGAATGGCAGAAAAAGGGGAGATATTGCTGATGGGTGATCTGAGTATGCCAGATGTTAACTGGAGTGCAGTTGCAGCAGCCACTTTGAAGAGTGCAGTTATTCTAGATGCCCTACAGGGGCATGCCTTAGACAACTAGTACTGGAGCCCACTGAGAGGGAGCAATATTAGACTTGATACTCTCAAATGGAGATGGAGAGAGATCACAGATGTAGAAGTGGGTAGCCATCTGGGAACTAGCGACCACTCGAACAGTATGGTTCACAATAAACACAGCAATAGAGTCAAGCCATACAAAACAAAAGTACTGGACTTTAGGAGGGCTGACTTTGCTAAAATGGGTGAGTGCCTAGGAATGCACTAGCAAATGGGTGGGAAGGAGGGTGGAAGAACATTGGGGAATAATAAAACTGCCATCACAGAGGTAACGAGCCTTTGTGTGAAGCAAATAAACAAAACAAGATGATGTAAGAAACCACTATGGTTCTCAAAGGAAGTGGCAGTGAAGGTTCAAGAGAAAAGAAAGCATTCAGGAAGTACAAGGAATCGCAGCAGGAGCAGGACAGAGAACTGTATCAGTTAAAGCAAAGGAGGCTGGAAGGCAGTCAGAACAGCAAAGGCCCAAACCGAGGAAAAGATAGCCAACTCAGTTAAGAAGGGGATAAAACCTTTATAAGTACATCAGGGAGCAAAGGAAAACAAGGGAGGGATAGTGAGGCTTAATAAAGGGGAGGAGGGTGGGCAGAGGGAGACTGTGAGAAGGCAGAGATACTAAACAAATATTTTTGCTCAGTATTTACAAGGGAAGAGGAGAGGTACATAAAACAAACAGTAGTAACATCTGGATACAGAAGTTGATACCAGCCCATTTACAGAAGAAAGGGTTCTGAAAGAACTCTTAAAACTGAAGGTGGACAAAGCAATGGGGCCTGATGGGATTCATCCCAGAATTCTAAAAGAACTAAGGGTAGAACTAGTGACACCACTGACTACCTCTTTAACAAATCATGGGAGGATGGTGGTACCCGAGGACTGGAAGAGGGCAGATGTGATTCCCCTTCACAAAAGTGGGAGCAAGGCAGAAGCAGGAAACTATAGACCTGTTAGTTTAACCTCAGTGATAGGGAAAATGATGGCATCACTTCTAAAGGAAAGAATTGTCGAGTATCTAGAGGCCAGAGGGGCACAGGACCCTAGGCAGCATGGATTCACAGCGGGAAGGTCATGCCAGACAAATCTGATAGATTTCTTTGACTGGGTGACCAAAGTAGTAAATCAGGGAGGGGCTGTGGACATGGCCTACCTAGACTTTAGCAAGGCATTTGACACAGTCCCACAAAGATTAATATACAAGTTAGCCAGCCTGGGAGTGGGTCCCAAGATGACAGCCTGGGTAAAGAATTGGCTGGAGACACGAGAGTAATAGTAAATGGAGTCCACTCAGAAGAAAGGAGGGTTACTAGCGGGCACCGAGGGTTCAGATAGGACCAGTCCTCTCAATGTTTTTATGGACATTGCAGAAGGACTGGAAGGAAAAGTATGTCTCTTTGCAGATGACACTAAGATCTGCAACAGAGTTGATTCACAGGGCGGGGTGGAAAGGATGAGAAGGGACTTGGCAAGGTTAGAGGAATGGTCAAATGTATGGCAGCTTAGATTCAATGCTAAGAAGTGCATGGTAATGCACCTGGGAAACAAAACCCAGGGAAGAGTACACAATGGGGGTGAGATACTAACAACAACAAAATGGAAAGGGACCTGGGGTAGTCATATCAGATGACCTAAAGGTGGGCAAGCAATGTGAGAAGGCAGCAAGGAGGGTTGGGGGATACTGGGATGCATAGGGAGAGGCATCACCAGTAGAAAACAGGAAGTTATTATCCCTCTGTACAGACAGCTGGTCAGACCCCATCTGAGTACTGTGTGCAGTTCTGGAGACCCAATTCAGAAAGACATAGACAGGATGGAAGCTGTCCAGAGGAGGGCAACTAAAATGGTGCAGGGTCTGCACCGAGGACATATGAAGAGAGACTTAGGAGCTTAATATGTATAGCCTTGAGGAAAGGAGGGAGAGGGGGACATGATAGAAACTTTCGTACCTCAAGGGAATCAACAAAGTCCAAGAGGGTAGCATCTTTCAAAAAAAGAGGTGTCAAGAACAAGAGGGCACAATTTGAAGATGGGGGGTGGCTCAGAGGTAATTTAAGGAAGTATTTTTTCACAGAGAGGGTTGTGGATGCATGGAATGGCCTTCTGGAGGAGGTTGTGGCGTCAAAATCAGTGGTGGAATTCAAGAATGCATGGGATAGTCATAAGGCAATTCTGGGGGGTTGGGGTAGGAAGAAGTAGGCTGCTGGTTAACTAGGATCTGCAGCTTATCCAGTAGGTAGGGAAATGGGCAGACTGGGTGGGCCAAGCGGTCCTTATCTGCCGTCAAATTCTATGTTTCTATACCAATAGCCAACCCAAACTGTCTGTGATGGCATTCTCACCCCCTCTACTTAAAAACTCGCTCCTTCCCTGTCCTTCATCATTTAAGCCCTGACCCTGTTGCAGTGACTATGTAGCAAAACACGGGGGGAGTGGGGGTGTGGTAGGCCCATGCACCATGCGGCCTTTGGTGTGTTTCCTCTCTTCAAACTTTCTTTTACCCTCTCAGGTTTGAACCTGTAACCCCCTATGGAAAAATGAAACAAGCTACACTGCTCTGAATCCTGCTTCCCGCTGCCCTTCGTACCCAGAAAAGGAGGCAAAGCTCTCTCTTTGCTCCCCTAGTTCTGCTCATTGTAAGCAGCCAGAAAGACTTGCACACAGATCACTGGGGTCCAGCCTGCTGCATCACAAGATGGCCACACTGTCTATATCATCAGGCCACAGGGCCTCCTTCCTAATCAGCAGCACCTGCTAGGGCAATTATTTGAAAAAAACCAACAGGTAGCTCGTCGATTGCTTAACTAGATGGAAGCACTAGGCCACTCACTTCTTGTGAACGAAAATAGGCTAAGCCAACTTTATTTATTTATTTTTTAAACGAAACCACAGGTACTTTCACCTCAACCAGATCCACCGCTAGGCCCCTCGCTTCTTTGGAAACAAACACACTGGCTAGGGGCAACTTATTAGCCCAAACCGACCAGGTAATTCGACGCTCGCTTCACCCAATAAAAGTCATAGGATTCAAACATAAGCGATCTAGTGACCCTACCACAATTCAGTATAAACCTTTTCTCCTAGCCGCATTCATTCAGGTTTAAATCCCAAGTTTACATACCAAGATCAGCACTTATCTAAGAAATGTGCCTTACCTTCTGTAATGTCTCTGGTAACCACACCTTACCACACTGGTCTCAACTGGATAAAAACAGAAACTTTTTTTTTTTTGTAATAATTGCCAATCTGATGTGCTGTAGCTTTTCAATCAAAAAACTCCAGCAAAAAGAGGCTGAATTGCTCCGTGCAGGGGATTATGTACCCTGCACTAGCCCCTCCTATTTCTTATTTTCCCCCATCCTTGTCCCTTCCTTCCTAAGCTCCCCCTTTCCTGTCTCCTTCCCTCTGTCCTGCTCCCTGGCCCTCCTTCTCCTCCCCTCCCACTTCTGAGCACAACCATCTATACCAACCCCGGAGTGGGTGGGAAGGGTCCACCAGGACAACTTGGTCTGTCCCTTAAAGGGCAAACTCCATTAGTCTATGAGGGTACATACCAAATTTCATGTAAGGCACAAGAACAACTGCAAAGTTATTCATGCACAAAATGAAACAATCGAAGAAAGAATTTGACATAAAAATGGTGATGCACATTGTGGGACTGCATATCTCCAGACGTGCACTCCCAATCAAAATGAAACTTGGTATATCAAGAGATCATTAGTCTTTGAGGGTACATGCCACATTTGATGTAAATTGCAAGAACAGCTGTGAAGCTAATGATGCACAAGGTGAAATAACTGAAGAAAGAATTTGACAAAAAAAGGGGATGTACACATTTTGGGACTGTATATCTCCAGAGGTGCACTCCCAATAAAACTGAAACTTGGCATATCAAGAGACCATTTATCTTTGAGAGCACATTCCAAATTTGATGTAAATTGCAAGAACAGCTGCAAAGTTATTAATGCACAAAGTGCCAACATAATGATATCCAACATGAAATTTCTAAATTTTGTAATGTTATAACTAAGGAAGTGATGTACATTTTTTCACCAAATCAACATAAGTCACATCTGTGGGGCAACCCCTTTGTACCCTGCAACATTAAAGCCAAAAGTCCTAACCCTTTTCTTTGCAGTGATGTGGGAAAGAAATAGAAAACTTTAAAAATCCCTTTTTGTGAGCCTTGTGCTCTCAGTTTTGAATAATGGTATACATATGTGGGAGTGTGGGTCCTCCGGGCCCTGCGCTCCCACCCACCCGTAAGTGCAGAAGCATAGCATAGGAGGGCCCTGTGCTCCCAGTATACCAAGATGGTATCCATAGATGGGAGCGTGGGCCCTCTGGGCCCTGCGCTCCCACCCACCTATAAGTATAGAGACATAGCGCAACAGAGCACTGTGCTCCAAGTTTTGCATATTCGGATCCATAAATGGGAGCATGAGCCCCTCTGGGCCCTGCACTCCCACCAACTCATAAGTGTAGAGGCATGGCACAGGAAGGCCCTGTGCTCCCAGCTTAGCATAAATGGTATGCATTGGTGGAAGTGCAGGCCCAGGGCCTGTGCTTCCACCTACCCATAAGTACAGACACATGGCGCAGGCATAGAGTCATTCCAAGTAACCCTTGCACTGCAAATGTGGCAATATCTCAGTAACCACAGCAACTTTGGAAAAAATTACTTTGCAGTTGTATTCATCATGACCTGTCCACCTTCACGCCTACTTAGTAAATGTGTACTAAGCTGTGCTTAGTGAAAAATCCATATCTCAAACTGTTTTCGAGATATTGCAGCCGAAAGGCACCGAGACTGCCACAATGTTATCCTGTGAGAAAACTTGCAACTTCAGAGTGCTGTAACTATATACCTGTGTCAATTTCTTCACCAAACCAACAAAGGGCACATCTGTGGGGCAAGGGCTTGCCAGCCTGCAAATTTCAGCCCAAACGTCCTAACCATTTTCTTGCTATGAAGTGGCAAAGAAACTGTTTTTTGGGGCTGTTTACCTGCTTTCACTTTCAGAACATATATTTTTTACCATAGGCTATAATGAGAAACTCTAAACTATAATAACTTTTGAACAGAATAATATATGTTTTCACCAAATCTTCAAAAAGCACTTCCCTGACCTAGTCCCCTTATACTCTGAACATTTCAGACCAGAGAGACAAATCGTTTGGGCTGTAAAGACAAGCAAATAATTTGCCAAAATATCAAAAAAATGTGGTGTTTTGCATTTTTTGGGGCACTCTGCAACTCCACAACCACACGTCCAACTTGCCAGGTCCAGAGATCTATGATAGAAAAAGGTACATGCAAAATTTCAGGCAAATCAGACAAACAGCTGCAAAGTTATTGAAGTGCAAAAATGTGGGTTTAACATAGAAGTGGCTACCCAACCCTAACTGTAGCTGCATTACCGTGCAGCTATAATATACATACAGTATATATATGAACATACGAAAATGCCAATAGATTAGGCCATACGGTCTATCAAGTCTGCTTGAGTGCACAGCTCCCAGTCTAATCTACTGCAGCTACCCCCCAACCCTTGCCCGTCCATCTGATTTATTGCCCCTTCTGCAGACTCCCCTCTCCCCAGCTTCCCCCAGTTTTGACCTTCCCTTTGACTCTGTCCCACTCCCTCTTAAAACTGCCCACAGATTTGAATGATAACACCTCTTCTGACAGTGCGTTCCACTCACTTCCAACCTTTCCATGATGTAGTGCCTCTTCTTTTTCTCCCTGAATCTTACACCCTCCAGTTTCAGACTGTATCCCCTTGTGTTCTGCCCCTTTAATCTAAACATGCCCTCAGTACTAACTCTATTCATGCCCTTTAAGTATTTGAAGGTCTCAATCATATCCCCTCTCTCCATTCTATCCTCCTGGGAATATTTGTTGAGCTCCCCCAGTCTTTTCTCATATGGTTTGTCCCCCAGTGCAAGGATCATCTTTGTCACTCTTTGCTGGAACCCCTCTAGTAGTTTGATGTCCTTCTTTAAATAGGGACACCAGAACTGCACACAGTATTCCAAGTGAGGTCTCACCAGCTGACCTGTACAGTGGCAGAATGACTTCCTCTCTCCTAAAGGTAATTCCCCTGGTAATTCACCCCAGTATCTTTTTAGCCTTGGCTGCTGCCTTGCTACACCTTTCTGAGTGATTAAAGTCCCCTGTGACAAGTACACCCAGAACCTTCTCATCCAATGAAGTGGATAACTGCACTTTCCTAGTCAGTAGCAATTCCCAGGGTTCCTCGCTCCCAAGTGCATGACTTTGCACTTCTTAGCATTGAATCCCAGTTACCATGTGTCTGACCAGTGCTCAAGTCTTGCCAAATCCTCTTGGAGTATCTGCCCCACTTTCACACTATCCACCTCCACCCCGATCTTTGTGTCATCTGCAAAAAGGCTGATCTTACTCCTAATCTCATCTGATATACTGGCAATGAAGATGGTAAAAAGCACCAGTCCTAGTACTGAGCCTTGTGGGACCCTTCTGGTTACAGCTCTGCAAGACAAGAGTTCTCCTCCTACAGCTACTCTCTGCTGCCTGTCCTGCAGCCAGCTCATAACCCATCCAACCAGTTTCTCCCCTGCTCCCAGGTTTCTCAGCTTACTAGTCAACCATCCATTTGTCACCGAGTTGAAGGCCTTGCTGAAGTCCAGATACAGAACATCCACCGCATGGCTCTTATCGAGTGCCCTTGTCACCCAGTCAAAAAAGTCAGCCAGGTTTGTCTGGCAGGATCTGCCCATGACAATCCAATGCTGCCTATCATCCTGGAGACTTTTCTCCTCCAGAAAGATCATCACCCTCTCTTTAAGGATAGTCTCCATTAGTCTTACCTCAATATCTATATCTATCTATCTATCTATCTATCTATCTATCTATCTATCTATCTATCTATTTTTATGTTTGCTTGCGTGCATGCACAAGAAACATTATGTGGCAGCTTAGGAGAGAAGCGGGTTGTGGAGGTGCGGCACTCTGGCAGCCAATGGGTGCACTGCATTTGGGGGCTTGGCAGTAGTGGACCAATGCAAGCCCAGTGTCTTGATGACATTGGTTCTGCAGAAGTGCCACCAAGTTAAAACATTTTCACCTTTGCAATCAGGGGCCGCTATGTCATTGCCACATCAGCCATTTCGCTGCAATGAGGGAGCGACCTGTCATTGCAGGACTGTACCTTGCCATCCCTATGCCACCCCAACACAGTACATTTGCTGACAGGGGATCCCACTCCCTGTCGGCACACTGTAACCCCCCCCACCATTTGTTGTGTGCCGAGGAGGTGCCCAATCCCCCTCGGCAGCATGTGCCCCCCAACAGTCTTTCTTTGCCGATGGGGACCCCAATCCCCATTGGCTTCAGTCCCACCAGTTCAATTTGCCGATGGGGGAGCCCATTGGCATAATGTCCTCCCTCAGTTTGCTGTGTGCCGAGGGGGTGTCCAATCCCCCTCTCCCCCCCACTGGTATGTGCCACGGGGTGACCAATCCCCGCCAGCTACAGCCCCTGAACAGCCAGGTGGCACACTGGGAGCCCACCCCAGTGTGCCAAAGTCCCCTGAAAAAACCAGCCCCTTAATTTTTTTTTTTTTTACAACACCTGTAAAATAAGAAAACAGTCCCTCAGAGAGTTCGGTGGCCCTTCCCCAACCCGCACTCCACCCTCTGTGTACCTGCCTCCCACACCCCTCACCCCATACTCATCTCCGGAGCCCAGCGCAATGATCTTCGGTGGACTGGGAACACATCTGCACTCTTCAAAGCCGACCGCGAACTGAAGAAATGCCGATAAGCTGTATAATGGCATAAATAGTTTTTTTTCAACTTTGGTGCATATCTCGGGCATTTTTGGGAATTTTGGCACCAAATTTTCAACAAGGGGTTCTTGGGACCCCTTTTCATGAATTTAATCACTGTCATTGTGTTATTCAGGCCTGAAATGTGATTTTTGCGGTCACTGTGCAGAATCACCTTTTGGGACTGATTAATGAAATGACAGTGCCACTGTTTATGAGGTGGGCTCTCAAAAGGCCTATGTTGCTAATTTGGTGAAAAAAATTCCCAAAATGACTGTTTTACAAGCATGCGTTGAACAGTTTCCATGCATGCTCGTAACTTCACGATTGTGTAATATTTTCAGTCCAGATTTTCAACACTGGCATTTTTCCACACCTCCTTATGAACAATACAGCTGTCATTTTATACATCCTGGCCAAAATGTGTTTTCGCACTTCCGACGCAGAACAGCGCGGTCACTGTGGGAAATCAGTGTTTGGGACAGATTAAGAAAATGACAGTGATACTGTTCATGAGCAGAGGTCCTAAAATGCCAAAAATTTGGTGATGAAAGTCCATAAAATGACTGTGTTACAAGCGTGCACTGCATTGTTTCCACGCACCCTTGTAACTTCACAAATTTGTAATATTTTCACGCCAGATTTTCAACACTGGCATTTTTTCACACCTCCTTATGAACAGTATAGCTGTCATTTTTCACATCCTGGCCAAAATGTGTTTTTGCACTTCTGGCGCAGAATAGCTCGGTCGCTGTGGGAAATCAGTGTTTGGGACAGATTAAAATCGAGTGAGGGGGGAGTGAACGAGCTCAACAGAGCTCTGTTGGGACTGCTGTGGATTTCTCTGAGGGCAGAAAAAGGCACCAATGCAGTCAGGAGCCCAGTACAAATGGGCAGCCTGCAGCGCCAGGAGAAACAGAAAGAGCAAGTGAGGAAAGCGGAGTGAGTAAGCTCAACGGAGATCTGTTGGGAATGCTGCGGATTTCTTTATGGGCAGAAAAAGGTGCCAATGCAGGCAGGAGCCCAGTACAAAAGGGTAGCCTGCAGCACCAGGAGAAACAGAACGAGTTAGTAAGAGAGGAGGAGGAGTGAGTGAGCTCAGTGGCGCTCTGTCGGGACTGCTGTGGATTTGTTTGTGGGCAGAAAAAGGCACCAACACAGGCAGGAGCCCAGTACAAAAGGGCAGCCTGCAGTGCTGGGAGAAATAGAAGGAGTGAGTGAGAGAGGAGGAGTGAGCGAGCTGAACGGAGCTCTGTCGGGACAGCTGTGAACTTCTTTGTGGGCAGAAAAAGGTGCCAACGCAGGCAGGAGTCCAGTACAAAAGGGCAGCCTGCAGCACTGGGAGAAACAAAACAAGTGAGTGAGGGAGTGGGAGTGAGCGAGCTCAACGGAGCTCTGTCAGGACTGCTTCAGATTTCTTTGAGGGCAGAAAAAGGCGTTAATGCAGGCAGGGGCCCAGTACAAAATGGCAGCCTGCAGCACTGGGAGAAACAGAATGAGCCAGTGAGGAAAGGGGAGTGAGTAAGCTCAACAGAGCTCTGCCGTGACTTTAGAGTTGCCCACTCCCCTGCCCAGGGTTCTCTGTGGTCCTATATTACAGCAGGGTCTCTGGGGTGGAGACAAAGCAATGATTGGATACTTTGAGGAGTGCTGTAAGAAAACAGATTTAGTTGTTCAGTTTATTTCTCTAACTGAGCTAAGTACTGAGCTATACTGTTAAGACTGCTATAATAATACATATTTATTTGTTCTGTTTATTTCTCTAACTGAGCTGAGTAATACTTGGAGTGCAACAGGATTTCTAACTGGGCTAAGTGAAGCTATATGAGAGCTGAGAACAAAAAGTATGGTAGCTGAGGGGTAAAAAACGGACAAGGAGGCTTTAGGATTGTTACAGTAATACAGTATGTAACGGATGAGATTTGAGACTGAATTACCCAGGTCTGCAAGGGGCCAGTAGGGGGACTAGTGTGGGGGGGAACAGGAATTTGAGTAAATAGGGGCCTAACAGCTGTAGTAGGGTACAGAACCTGGGAGTAAGAGCCCGTAACATGAGATGGGGGCCAAAATGTGTCAGGTGCCACATGTCAATAGGGCGGGCATCTTTGGAAGGGTGGTGGGGTGTACAGGGTGTGGGTCCGCCATGATCCTGGACTGGGCTTGGAGGATGGGGGGGTGTATGGTCTGTAGATGACTGGCTAGTTTGAGGGAGGAACTGTGGAGGTTAGGGAGGAGTCTAAGTGGCAGGGCAGAAGAATATATTAGGCATCCTGGCTGGGGGGGAATAGGGGATGGCAAGGGGGGGATGGAGGAAGAACAACCAGGGACTGAATCCAACCCCAGTATCACAGGCACTAGCAGAAAAGAAAGGACAAGAGAGGGGGTACCCGAGGCGAGCGGGGCCTCCTGTTGGGGGAGGAAGAGACCACAAGGAGTACCAGTGGGGCATGAAAGGGATGGCAACAGCTAGGGGAAGAGATAGTGAGGACAAAAGGGTAGAAGGGGGGCCTCCTGTTGGGGGAGGACGAGATCACGAGGAGTACCAGGGGAGAGAGCAGATGGCTGAGGGTAGGGAGAGAGCAGGGGTGGGACCGGGGTAGCACAGAGGGGAACAAGTAGGAGGGGGGAACTGATAGGGGGAAGAGATGTAGGAGGGGTATCGACTAGGAATAGATTTGAGCCTCTGCTATGGGAGAGAGAGAGAGAGAGAGAGAAGGATGAGTTCAGCAAAAACAGCTCATCTGCTGGAAAAGGGTGCTCGAGCCAACACAATGAACAGAAGAAACAAGACTCAGCACACCAAAACTAGGCGTAACACACTGGCATATTTAACAAAGCAGATGCCACAGAAAGCCTCAAGGGCTAAAAAGTACAAAGCAAGGCAAACTCCGGACCGATTTCGTGCTAACTGCACGTCACCCCCTGAAAGTGGTGTGAAGAAAATGGCTATGTTTAAAATTTGGGGTCAAAATATTTAAAATTAACAAAGTTATAAGCAAGTGTA
Organism: Neoceratodus forsteri; assembly: GCA_016271365.2. NCBI lineage: Eukaryota > Metazoa > Chordata > Ceratodontiformes > Ceratodontidae > Neoceratodus > Neoceratodus forsteri. The sequence continues at coordinate 828,670,284 of CM028136.1, forward strand.
ACATAAATTTCAACTTACACTCATCATTTTGCCATTTTTGCATACTGTATTTTCACCCCAAATTTTTAACGTAGCCTTCTTATGACCCCACCTCATGAACAAGGGTAGTTGTTTAAATCCCACCTGAAAGGTGATTTTGCAAAGTAACCGCAAAATTGCCTTCAGGCCAGATTTCCATAATTCCACCACCACTGATCATGAGGTGGGGTCTCAAAAAGTCCATGTTGAAAATGTGGGGTCAAAATATGCAAAGTTATAAATCAAAGTTTAAAACCACATTGAAATACATTGAACCGCACTTGCCTTAGTTTCTCATATTGCAGCCACTGGTTCCAGCAGTAAGACATATTTTTGATTGGAGAGTGGATCTATGCCCTGGGACATAGAAACATAGAATTTGACAGCAGATAAGGATCGCTTGGCCCATCCAGTCTGCCCATTTTTCCCTACCTACACTATTACTGCAGACAATGCCCAGTCCACAGCTCTTTCTCCCTCCCCCTTCCTTTCCACTATGATTCCCTTGTGCTTATCCAAGACATTCTTGAACCCCATCACTGTTTCCACCCCCACCACTTCTGCTGGAAGGCTGTTCCAGAAATCCACTACTCTTTCTGTAAAGAAGTACTTCCTCACCTATCCTGAATCTATCCATCCCCCTTCAGCTTCATAGGATGTCCCCCTGTTCTTGAGTATTGCTTCTTCAGAAAAATACTCCCCTCCTGTTCCTTATTTATCCCCATGAGATATTTAAAGGTCTCTATCATATCCCCCTCTCCCTCTTCTGTTCCAGGCTGTACATATTGAGGTCCTTTGGTCTCTCCTCATAGGCTTTTGATGCAGACCCTGCAACATTTTAGTTGCCCTCCTCTGGACTGCCTCCACTCTGTCTATGTCCTTCCGGAGATGTGGTCTCCAGAACTGGACACAATTCTCTAGGTGGGGTCTCACCAGTGATCTATACAGAGGCAATACCACCTCCTTCTTTCTGCTAGTGATGCCACTCCCTATGCACCACAGTATCCCACTCGCCCTCCCAACTGCCTTGTTGCACTGCCTGGCCACCTTTAGGTCATCCAATATAATTACTCCCAGGTCTCTTTCCTGCTTGGTGGTCATCAATACCATTCCACCCATTTTGTACTCTGCCCCCAGGATTCTGTGCCATGAGTGCATTATTTTGCACTTTCGCATTGAAACTCAGCTGCCATACCCTTAACATGTTCAGGTGAATATGGGGTGGATGTGGGGTGGGGAGTGGGGCTGCTGAATGGGAGGTTGGGGTTTGGTGGGTGGGGATGTAGGGGTGGGTTAGATCAGCAAGGCCATTTTCATTTTTACTGGTGTAAAAAAATCATTGAGGGATGGGTCTCTTTATTTCAGATAGCATTCTGACATTGGGGATTGGGCTCCCCATTATCAGTCTACTTTTGGGTGAACAGGGGCAGGTGACCTGGAGAGGAGGGAGGTCACCAGAAGTGGTGCCAAGGGTAGGAATCTTGGTCTGCTTATATTTCCATTATTTTAAAAGAAATACTTGAATGGCAGACAGGTGACCTGGAGGGGAGAGGAGGGGAGGGGAGAGAAAAAGTAATACTGGGGAGGGCACCCCAGTTCACTTAATAATTTTCATTAGATAGACAGACAGACAGACAGACAGTGATAAATAGACAGATAGACAGACAGACAGACAGAGACAAAGACAAATGTAGAGAGATAAGGAACATGGGATAGCCAGCTCACTACTTCAGCTGAAGCCGGCAGCATGACTTCCAGTTGTGGCTTAAGCATTCAAGAAAGTCCCGCTGTTCTTATACAGAGAATACAGGTGAATGGCTCCTCTTTCTAAGCTGGGCAACTTGGATTTTGGGGTGTCCCGAAAATGTATTTCTGTCCATTATTTAAAAAAAACAAACATCCAAATCTAACTAAATGGGTCCCATATAGTTAGGTTCAGGTGTTTGTTTTTTAAAATTACACCATTTTATATATTTTCTGTTTTTTAATTCGAGGTGGGAAATACAACATGGCAACTCTCATAGCACAGAAAAGTGTTTTTTGTGTTGTGAGAAGCAAGTGGTGAGAAACCAAAAACGGTCTGCACCTCAGAATTTTTAATGTATCGGAACATTATTCCAAAATCCCTATTGAGCATGCTCAGAACAGAAAAAAAATGTTAACCTTTATGACTCTAGAACCATTTAATATTTTTTCACAAAACCTTCCAATGGCACTACATTGGTGCAGCATGCTTCTACCCTTAAAGCTTCAGGAAAAAAAATCCATTCCATGTAGGCTGTAGGTGAGACCAAACCCAAACCCCATATTAAGTATCGTACAGGAAAATGACATGTGTAGATCTCAGAAACTGTACAAGCCACCATCACAAAACATTCCACAGATTTAGGCCTTGCTCCTAGACAACACGTGCAAAATTTCAGCTAATTTGTTAAAATGCTGCCAAAGCTATTAAGGTGCAAAGTTAAGGGTTTAACATAGAAACTCTCACTCAACCTTAGCTATAGGGGCGCTATTGTGCCACTATAATTTATGACCTCCTAACCCCAATGTGAACACAAGTTCATGGATTCATTCTCTGATTTATGTAAGAGTTATTTCAGATGTATTTCTGATCATGGACTGTAATGAGTCTTTGAAATGAATGTGAACATCTATTTTTCTTTAATAATAATAAAAGTTTAAGTCCAGAAAAAAAACCTCACATCCCAGTATTTTTGCTGGTGCAGTCCAGGATCAAGCTGCAGTGCTTGCATGATTGCTCCCACAGGGTAAATCTCCAAAAGGCACATAAGGACCACCAAGACTGTTTTAAGGCTCCTGGAGGGAGGGAAACCTATGCCTCCAAGAGGCCCATTCCTGTTTAACGCTTACATCTCTGACATCAGAAGAGGTATCAGGAGTAAGGTGAGCCTCTTTGCTGATGACTCCAAGCTCAGAGTGGTGGTGGATGGGGTGGAGGGCAGAAGGGCCCTTCAAGAGGACCTGGAGACCCTTGAGGGGTGGTCTCGCAACTGGGGACTGAAGTTTAACACTAAGATGTGTAGGGTTCTCCACTTGGAGCTTAGAAACTCATCTCAAGAGTACTTTCTGGGAGGAGAGAAACTGCAGGTTCCAGATGGGAAGAAGGACCTTGGGGTGGTGGTGGATGTCAAAATGAATAACTCTGAGCAGTATAGGAGGGTAGCGGTCAAAGCAGATAAAATGCTGGGGTGCATTGCAAGAGGAATAATTTCCAGGAAGTGGGAGGTGATTCTCCCTCTGTATAACTGCCTGGTTAGACCGCACCTTGAATATTGTTTGCAGTTTTGGAGACCGCACTTGATAAAGTACATTACACTCCTTGAAAAGGTCCAGAGGAGGGTGACCAGGATGATACAGGGGCTGGGGAAAAGACCTATGAGGAGAGACTCAGGGAGCTTAACGTGTACTCCCTAGAGGAGTGGAGGGACAGAGGGGATATGATTGAGGTCTTTAAATACTTTAAGGGGGTAACTAGGATACACCCTGATAGGATTTTCCAGCTACAGGAGGCAGGGGCCACCAGGGGACATCACCTGAGACTGATAGGAGGGAGGCTAAGGGCTGAGACTAGGAGACATTACTTCACTGAGAGGGTGGTGGAGCCGTGGAATGTGTTGCCAGGGGAATTGGTGGAATTGAAAATGGTGGTGGGCTTCAAAAAGGGCTGGGACAGGTATGGGGGAAGATTAGCTCAGACAGCTCAGCATCATGGACACAGGGGGGGAGGGAGGTGAGCACTACTCCCTTCACGAAAGAAAGGGTCCTACAAGAGCTTGCTAAGCTCAGGGTGGATAAGGCAATGGGACCTGATGGCATACATCCCAGGGTACTTAAGGAGCTAAAGGTGGAACTAGCAGAGCCATTAGCAGAACTGTTTAGTCAGTCTCTGAGCACAGGAGAGGTCCCAGAAGACTGGAGAAGGGCTCATGTGATCCCACTCCACAAGAGTGGTAGCAGGGAGGAGGCGGGGAACTACAGACCAGTCAGCCTTACTTCAGTAGTGGGCAAGATTATGGAGGCACTCCTTAAGGAAAGGATAGTGCAACACCTGGAATCCATAGGGGCACAGGATCCAAGACAGCATCGGTTTACAAAAGGAAGGTCCTGTCAAACTAATCTCATAGATTTCTTTGACTTGGTAACCAGAGTGGTGGACCTAGGGGGAGCAGTTGATGTCGCCTATCTTGACTTCAGCAAAGCTTTTGACACTGTTCCACATAGAAGATTGATAAATAAGCTGGGTAGGCTTGGGGTGGGTCAGAAGTTGGTCAACTGGGTAGCAAACTGGTTGACGGGCAGAAAACAGAGTGGTGGTAAATGGTATACAGTCAGAAGAGATGCAAGTCACAAGTGGGGTACCTCAGGGATCAGTCCTGGGGCCAGTCCTCTTCAACATTTTCATTAGTGACCTTGCAGATGGCCTAGAGGGTAAGGCTTGTCTGTTTGCAGATGACACCAAGATCTGCAACAGAGTAGATGATCCAGATGGGGTGGGCAGAATGAGAAGAGATCTGGATAAACTAGCAAAATGGTCAGAAGAGTGGCAACTGGAATTTAATGCAAAGAAGTGCAAAATCATGCACATAGGGAAGAGAAACCCTGAAGCCACCTATAGGCTGGGAGGGGAGTTGCTAGCAGTCACAAAGGAAGAAAGAGACTTGGGCATCATCATCACTGATGACCTGAAATCATCCAAGCAGACCTCTAAAGCAGTAGGTAAGGCTAGGGGGGTGTTAGGGTGTATTAGTAGGGGTATCAAGTCATAAGAGAGAGGTAATAATCCTCTTTACAAGACACTGGTTAGGCCCCATATGGAGTACTGCGTGATTGGAGGCCACACCTTCACAAGGACATTAACCAAATTGAGGCAGTCCAGAGAAGGGCAACCAAAATGGTGCAGGGACTGCATCAGAAGACATATGAGGACAGATTAACAGAGCTCAATATGTATACCCTTGAGCAAAGGAGAGGAGAGGAGATATGATCGAGGCATTCAAGCACCTTAAGGGCATTAACAAGGTGAAAGAGTCTAACATGTTTAAATATAAGAAAAATAGCAGGACAAGAGGACACAGCATGAGATTAGAGGGGGCGATTAAGGGGAATGTGAGGAAATTCTTTTTCACAGGAAGGGTGGTGGATGCATGGAATGGTTTACCCCAAGAAGTGGTGGCTATGAATACAGTGCAGGGCTTCAAATAGGCATGGGATAGGCATAAGGGAGCAATACAAATGACTATGAATAGATAGGCCACTGACAGAGCAAAGGCCGATGGCACATTTATAAGGTAGAAAAAGAAATGGGCAGACTGGATGGGCCTTGCAGTCCTTATTTGCCATCAACTTCTATGTTTCTATTAACTGAGTAATGCCAGACCTGGAGATGCAACCCTGATAGGAGAGGAGTTGGGGGGCAGCGGAGGATGCATCTACCGGGTGCTGATCTTCCAGCAGACTAGATAGACCTTTGGGTCTACTCTGCTGGCATCTTAGTATGTTAGTATGTTACATTGGTGGTTTGAGTCCCACCCAGTGAGAAAGCATCCTGGGGATCCAAAGGCTCCTGAAGGGAGAGGCAAGTCAATGACAATTACTAGTGCTGTGGGTATATATTTAGTCACAAACTGCTTGTAAGTGCAAGAGAGGTTGTCTTGGTGAGAAGGAGGTCTGATTAGACCAGAGAGCCCCACGTGAAAGAGAGGGGGTTTAGCAGCCATGTCATGGGTTTGTGACAGAACTCCTTTGTGGAAGGAGTGGCAGGGATGATTACATTGGTCCCCACAGTGAACAGTGCTGAACTTGAAATTCAAGGTAAATATCTAGTTTAAAAGCCCAGCTTTCTTTGATTTGTTTGCACATTAAATAAACAATGAACTGCTTGAACTATCTTTCATTCAAGTACTGGCTTATATTTGCAGAGTAATTGCACAAGGGATATTGTGGAGCAGAAACTCAGTCTGAGTAAAAGTGAATAAATGCAGCGCTGTTTACTATTCAAATATTTACCTTAGCCTCAGAGCAAGAACCAAGTAATAGCAAGACTCATGGCATTTATAGAGTTAAACAGGGAGTCCAGCCAAAATGTTTAACATCAGTAAATTCAGAATTAGGATTAGCATGTCCCCAATAAGCCTTATGCCAAAAATGAGATATCTGGGTTACTTTGTTTAAAAGTTACAAACCATTTTGTAACCCTGCTTTCAGTTCCTGAACAAGAAAATCTGGTTTCAGTGAAGAGCTACTGATGATGCCATAGCCAGAACTCACAGCCTTGTCCTCCCTGCCAGCAACATTACATGACTTATTTCTCCAGAATTACATCAAACTGTAGTTGTAGTAAACATTTTAAAAAGAGACGCTGACACGTGCTGGGTACGCTGCATGTGTTTCAGAATTGTGCAGATGCAAGATACTTAAGAATGTGGTGAGGGATCTGGCTTTGGAATGCAGCAACAATAAGAATGTCAAGGTTGTGCACATTTTCAGAATACTGCAGGGATGAATTTTCAAATGCTGCTTTGTTGCAATTTTGGAATGCAGCAAGTACATACTCTGAAAGAGTAGCTAGGACACACAATATTGGAAGGTGGCAGGGATGCTGAAATTCATAATAAGGCACCATCACACATTTTTATGTTTGCTTGCACGCATGTGCAAGAAACATAGTGCCATCATCCGAGTTTTCGGAGGTGTGTCACCCCCTCTTCCAATTCAGTCAGTGTGTTGGCAGGCGTGGCCCCTGTCCACCAATGCATGCTGGAGCTGTCTATGACAAGCTCCAAAATGCAGTGGCATACAGTTGAAAGGGGGAGCTACGCTTCAGTGAGCAGCGATAAGATATCGCCTGCTCATGCGCAGCTCCCCTACACACACACACACACATACACACGCACGCATACTGTGTGCTGCCCCCCCACGCACACACTCTATAGCCGACGGGGGTGCCCAATCCCCCATCAGCTGTGCTGCGCTTCCCCCCCAAAGCCTTCCAAATGCCACGATGGGTGCCCACCCCAGCGTGGCAAGTTATCGTATAGCCGACAGGGGTGCCCAATCCCATTTGGCTCCACTGTCCTCCCCCCGAAAGTACTGGGTGCCACGCTGGGAGCCCACCCCAGCATGGCAACTTATGCTATATTGCAGGGTGCCCAATCATCCGTCGGCTTCACGCCCCCAACCCGTCCTTGTGCCACGCTGGGAGCCCACCCCAGCATGGCAAACGTCCTGCATCGCCTTTAAAAAACCCTGAAAAGCAAAAGCGGTCCCACACAGTCTCCTTGCCCCCACAACCCGCCCACCCACTCGCACCCTGCCTCCCACACCCCCTCACCCCATACTTACCTCCGGAGCTCGCACGACGATCTTGCGTGGACCTGGAACACGTCTGCACTCTTCAAAGCCGACCGCAAACTGAGAAATGCCAGTAAGCTGTATAATGGGATAGATAGAGTTTTTTCAACTTTATTGCATATCTCAGGCATTTTTTGGAATTTTTGCACCAAATTTTCAACATGGGGTTTTTGGGACCCCTTCTCATGAATTCTTGCACTGTCATGGCGTTACTCGGGCCCGAAGGGTGAATTCACAGCCACTGCGTGAAATCACCTTTCCAGAATGATTAACGAAATGACACTGCCAGTGTTCATAAAGTGGGCTCTCAAAAAGATTATTTTGAAAATTTGGTGGAAAAATACAGTTCCTACGCATGCTCGTAAGTTTGAAAATTTTCAATATTTTCACTCCAGATTTTCAACATTGCCATTTTACCACACCTTCTTATGAGCAGTACAGCTGTCATTTTTCACATCTCACCCAAAACGTGTTTCGCCCATATAGCGCACAATACCGGCGCTGATGGTGTCTTAAAATCAATGTCTGGGACACATTAAGAAAATCACAGTGACACTGTTCATGAGCAGAGGTCTTAAAATGGCTATGTTGAAAATTTGGTGAAAAATTCAAAAATGTCTGTTTTACGAGCGTGCTTGCGCAGTTCCTACGCATACGTAAGTTCACGAATTTTCAATATTTTCACTCCAGATTTTCAACATTACCATTTTACCACACCTCCTTATGAGCAGTACAGCTGTCATTTTTCACATCTTGGCCAAAATGTGTTTCCACCCATGTAGCGCACAATGGCGCAGTTGATGTGCGAAATCAATGTATGGGACACATTAAGAAAATCACAGAGACACTGTTCATGAGCAGAGGTCTTAAAATGGCTATGTAGGCTGGCCTGTTGGTGCAGTGGTGGGATTTCCGCTTGCGACGCCGGCGACCCAGGTTCGGGAACGGATCCGGGTCGTCGGGAGAACCAACCAGGGGAGTAGGATCGGCGTCCGACGGACAGCTCTCCTACTCCAGAGGGAGGGCGCGGCAGCACTCGGTGTGCTGGGGACCCTTGGTGGAGACCGGGAGTTCCACGCAACCGACGCTCGACGTGGGGGGGGAGGAGGCTGGGCGGACGCTGGCGTCATTGCACGTCCCCACCTCCTCTGGGGGAGAAATATTAGGTGGAAAAAGATGGCGGGCAGGACCACCGATCAATGAAGCCCTCCCTGGAGAGCCTCACATTGCTGCCGCCGCTGCGGTCCCCGACCAGTCACAGTTCCGGGGTCACAAAGGTGGCCCACGGCCCCACCCTCCGGGGGGGCAAGCCCGGGGTGACCGAGGGTCCTCAGCAGCAATTGACAGCGGTAGAGATCTCCAGAGGGCCTTGACCAGGGTGGATGGCTGCCGGTGGTCCTGCCAGAAAAAGGGCAAAATAAAAAAAAAAAAAAAATGGCTATGTTGAAAATTTGGTGAAAAAATTCCTAAAATGACTGTTTCTGGTGCGTTGCGCAGTTCCTACACCGGCTAAATAAGTTCTAAATTTTCAATATTTTCACTCCAGATTTTCAACATTGCCATTTTACCACACCTCCTTATGAGCAGTACAGCTGCCATTTTTCATATGTCGCCCAAAATGTGTTTTCGCACATGTAGCTCACAATGGTGGAGTTGGTGTGTGAAAGCAATGTTTGGGACAGATTAAGAAAATCACAGTTACACTGTTCATGAGCAGAGGTCTTAAAATGGCTATGTTGAAAATTTGGTGACAAAAGTCCATAAAATGACTGTGTTATGAGTGAGCATTCTGATTTCCACTCACCCTAAATAAGTTCATGACTTGTAATATTTTCAGTCCAGATTTTCACCAGTGGCATTTTCCACACTTCCTTATGAACAGTACAGCTGTCATTTTTCACAACATGGCCAAAGTGTGTTTTCACACTTTCAGCGCAGAGATGCGTGGTCGCTGTGGGAAATCATTGTTCGGGACAGATAAAGAAAATCACAGTGACACTGTTCATGATCGGAGGCACCAAAATGCCTGAGTTGACAATCTGCTGTAAAAAATTCCCAACCTAATTATATTACGGGTGTGCGTTGCACAGTTTCTATGTACGCTCGTCACTTCACCATTTTTTAATATTTTTACTGCAGATTTGCAACATTGCCATTTTTTACACCTCCCCATGAACAGTACAGCTGTCATTTTACATCCTGTTGGAATGTTTTGCACCTGTGGTGCTAAATGCATCAGTCACTGTGCATAAGCAGCTTTCGCTAGCAAACTGATATTCCCTGTTCATGAGGAGGTCACAAAAATGTTGAAAATTTGGAGGAAAATACCAACGATGCCTGAGGTAATAGGGTTTCCAAACCATAATGCCCAACCCTGTACAGAATGACAGGCATCAGGGTGTGACTTGGGATTCTTGCCTGTAATGCTTATACCATTCCACACCCTGCAGCCAGTGAGAGCATGAGGTATGCCTTGGACTCTTTAGCCCCAAAAGTTCACCCCATTCTCTACTATCGCACCCATCTCACCGTATTTTCTAATGGAATGGGATGCGCATAAGGCCAAAGACCCCAAGGAACACCGTGACACTTGTCAGTGTCTGAAGGGTGGGGTATGGTGAAATGGCGTGGCCGTTATGCCTGACAACCCAAAGGCACACCCCAATGCCTGTCACTCTCTGCAGGGTGGTGGTGGGGTTGGCTTCAGTTCAATACTTCACTGCCATTCCTACTACGCAGCTCTGTAACTTCTACACTACCAATGCCAATGCCAGCAAGCAAACATTCGGCATTGACAAATGCTTGTTTTCAATGTCTCAGACATACACCATTTCAGAAAGTCTGTAGCACATATGTAGTTGCAGAATGTGGCAGGGATGTGCAGTTTTGTATTGTGTCCAGGATGCATAACTTTGAAATGTGGTGGTGATGCTCAGTTCACAATGTGGTAGTGATGTTCATTTTCAGATTGTGGCGGCAACATGCAGTTTTGCAATATGGCATGGACATGGAATTTCTGAATGCTGAGGATATATGGCTTCAGAATGTGATGACATGCAATTTCAGAATTTGGCAGGGCTGAATATATTTTTAGAATGCGGTAGGATGTGTAATTTTAGAGCATGGCAAGGAAGAAAAAAATTACTCTCCCTAGTAATTATGTTTCTTCTATTGGAGTCTTGCTGTATTCTGACTAATGCAGTTAGCCCCAGCCTTTAAACTGCCCCGGAGAACAAAGGGTTAAACTTTCTATGCAGAGCATAGAATGCTGAGCTTGAGCTTGGTTGATGTCTCTGTCTGTTTCCCTTTGAAATCTAACTGTCAGATTCTTACGAGCAAATACTCACTAGCTATCCTATGTGGAAATTGTAAAATTTTTACTAGCCAGCTGGCAACAAAAAGTTTTGGATTCCCAAAGGAAGACTCAAGTTAGGAAACACAAAACACAAAACCAATTCAGATAAGAATAACAACAAAATAAACACCCAAACAAAAAAGCAGAGGGTGTAAAGGAGCACCCCTGAGGTGCAACACTGCGTCTGCCCACCCACTTCCCAAAAAACAGGTTCTGAGGGGGAGGTGGGGGGAGGTCAGAATACAGCAAGACTCCAATAGAAGAAACATAATTACTAAGGTGAGTATTTTTTCTTCAAACAACATGAAATCTTGATGTATTCTGACTAATGCAGACTACCAAGCAGTACCTCCATGGAGGAGGGACAGAACCTACTTTGGGAATAGGCTCTGAAGTACTGCTGTGCCAAACCGAGCATCACTCCTAGCCTGGATATCCAGAGAGTAATGCTTAGTAAAGGTATGAACTGTTTTCCAGGTGGCTGCTTGACAAATTTCTAAGAGAGGGATATCCCTGCAGCAGCCAGGGAAGCAGCTGTATCTCTTGTACAGTGAGCCCTCAGGCCTGAGGGTGGAATCTTTCCCAGTTTCTAATAGCAGAATTGTATACAAAACACAATCCACCTGGCAATAGTTCTCTTGGTGGCAGGTTTGCCCTTTCCCACTTCTCCATAAGTGAGGAACAACTGGAGGGAATCAAACCTGTGACCATTGGTACACTCTATGTAGTAGCTAAGGGCTCTTTTAACATCTAAACTGTGTAGCCTCCTCTCTCCTGAGGAAGAATGATCAGTGAAGAAAACAGGAAGAGACATACACTGATTCAAGTGGAAATCTGAAACCACTTTGGGCAAGAACCTTCTATTGGTTCTAAGGACCACTTTATCCCTGTGAAAGAAGATAAAATCAGGTTCCACTGACAGGGCTTGCAATTCACTGATACATCTGGCAGAGGTAATGGCTATCAAAAACACAGTTTTCAAAGTCAAGTACTTAAGCTCTGCTGAGGACATAGGCTCAAAAGGAGGTTGCATAAGTTGAGCAATGCAAACATTTAAATCCCAGGCTGGGGCAGGGTCTCTAAAGGGAGGATTGGTATGAAGCAATCCTTTAAATAATTTACTGAATACAGGATAAGATGATAATGAGGAAGACTTCTCCACTGACAGAAAAGCAGAAACAGCTGACAAGTGTACCTTGAGAGTAGCTAGTCTGAGGCACAGGCCATTAAGATGGACCATATAATCCAGAACTGTAGGCAATTCAGTAGTATCTGGAGAAATATGCTTCTTGGAACACCAAATGCTGAATCTCTTCCATTTGGAGTTATAAGTCTTTCTGGTGGAGAGCTTTCAAGAAGCTTTGAGAATATCAGAACCCCCTGAGACAGATGCAAATCTGCAGACTCTAACTCTTCAAGAGCCATGCCTTGAGATTGAGAGACTGAAGACTGGGGTACCAAATCCTCCCCTGAGAGGAGGTTAACAGGTTGTAATTCCTGGGAAGAGACAGGGGAAGATGGAATGCTAGGGACAGCAACAGGGGGTACCAGAGCTGTCTGGCCCAGTCTGGAGCAATCAGAATCATTTTGCAAGGTTGTGACCTTATCTTGACTAAAACTTTGAGCAGAAGAGGGAAGGGAGGGAAGGCATACAGAAATTTCCCTTCCCAGTTCAGAATCAGAGCACCCAAGGGGACTGAGCCCAAGACTGGGGATTTGCAACAAAAAAGAGGAAGTTGGTGATTGTCTGGGGCTGCAAAAAGATCTATCTCTGGAGTGCCCCACCTTGAAAAAATCAACTTCAATACCAGAGGGTCCAGGGACCATTCGTGATGGCCCTGTGAGATCCTGCTCAGTGCATCTGCTAGCACATTGTCCTTCCCTGGAAGGTGAACTGCTATCAGAGAGGTTTGCAGGAAATAAGCCAGGGACCACAACTTCATGGCTTCTGTGCACAAGGCTGTAGGATGAGTGCTTCCCTGCTTGTTGATGTACCACATGGTGGTGGTGTTCTCTGTTCTGCCCTGAACCATCTTGCTCTGTACTGACTGAGAGAAAGCTTGTAGGGCCATAAAAACTGCCCTGAGTTCTAGGAGATTGATATGGAGAAGGGATTCCTGAGGGGACCACGGTCCCTGGGCAGTGAGGGCCCCCAGATGGGCTCCCCAGCCCAGAAGGGAAGCATCCGTGGTAAGGACCACTGAATGAGACTGAGTGGCAAATGGGACCCCTTGCCTTAAATTGTCCTGATCCTGCCACCATTGAAGGGCTTGGATCAAGGTCAGAGTCATTGGGATCAGTTTGGTAAGGGAATCCTTCCTCTGAGACCAAAAAGCTCTCAGATGGAAGTGAATGTCCCTCATCTGGAATCTTGCCCCTTGGACCACTGCCGTAGAAGCTGCCATGTGGCCCAAGAGCTGGAGGAGCTGGTCGAGATACCTGAAGGCTGAAGGAAGAGGCTAGTTATATAAGAACACTTGCCCTTTCCAGGGGAAGAAAGGCTCTTGCTTTGACCGTATCCAGCTCTGCCCCTATAAAGGTAAGAAGCTGGACTGGCTCAAGAACTGACTTGGAACAGTTGAGAAGAAATCCTAGAGAAGTGAGCACTTGCTGGGTCACTTGCAGGTCTGACTTGACTTGGTCTGGAGACTGGCCCACTATTAGCCAATTGTCCAGATATTTATTTATTTATCTATTGAAGGTCTAGAAATTACAACCCTTTGAGTCAGAGACTCATTTGCAAAGACTCCACGTCATACATAAATAGGTTAGAACACAGTATTACATGAATACACAATTTAGACACAACTCAAGCAAATAATGACAGTAACTTTCAGAAAGAAATATAACAATTTACACAGACAAGGAACATCATCAATTGTGAAACAAAGGTGCATTAATGTTATTCCAGGTTTCATTTGCAGTCACAGTGGGAGTTTGACATAATGTGATTAAGTAGCTCACGTTTAAAGGCCAAGTCTGAAATTGTTAAAGATAGAGTCAAGTTGAGTTCATCCAGGTGGGGCTCTAAAGCAAAAGGACCTTTGGCCAGCAGTGGAATTAACAAAGGGGACACGGAATGTGGTGGTGTCAGAGTGTCTTGTGCAGCGAGCCAGGAGATTCTTTAGGAGGAGCTTTTGACAGCCTGGAGGCTAAGCCCAACTGAATTTTTTGGCCATCAGGCAGGTCTGGTAAACAAGTGGCCCTTGGAAGTTAATCCATGAAGAGCATAGATAGAGGTCACAGGTGTGCATTGAGATGATCACAACCTCAAGGCCAATCTGCAGGCTTTGTTGAGACACGTTTGATGCTAGACAGAGCTAAGTCGGAGGTGGCACCATATATGATTATGCCGTAGTCTACCAGTGAAAGAATGGAGCTGGAGATAGCTAAACGCATAGCCTCTGGAGGTAGACATGGTCTAAGCCTGTAGAGAGACCAATTTTTATTAATTTCAGTGCAAGTTGACGTAATATGCTCACGATAGGTGAGGCGGAGTCAAGAGTAACTCAAGATATTTAAAGTTGGGAACTTGTTCAAGTGTGGAGCCCATCACATTGTGTATAGTTAATTTTGCAGAGCTGTGCTTGTGTTGTCGGTGGTGAATAACATGACTTTCATTTTTTGTGTTGAGAACAAGTTTGTGTGAGGAAAGCCAGGCTTCAATTTGAGCAAAAGAGCTCTGCAAGGCTTCCTGAAGTTGAGTGGGGTCAGGGTGCTGACTGAAGATCACAGCATCATCAGCATATAGAAGAAGACACCCAGAGGAGGCCTGGGGTAATGAGTTCAGGTAGAGTGAGAAAAAGAGCGGTCCGAGGATAGACCCTTGTGGTACACCAGATCTGACAGGTAGGTTAGGGGAGAGGATGATACTTATCATCACCTGTTGAGTGCGGTCAGAGAGATAACTGGAGAAATGGAAAAATGGAAATCTTTTGCCTCCTTAGAAAGGCCACTACTACTGCCAGGCACTTTGTGAAGACCCTTGGGGCTGAAGTTAGGCCAAAGAGCATTGCCCTGAACTGATAGTGGCCTGAGGGCAACTTGAACCTGAGGTACTTTCTGTGGGAGCACCTGATGGGAATGTGAAAATAAGCATCTTTGAGGTCCAGGGAGGCTAGCCAGTCCCCTGGCCTTAGTGAGGGAAGGATTATTCCCAGAGTTACCATCTTGAACTTTGGTTTTAAAAGATGTTTGTTTGGGTATCTTAGGTCTAGGATGGGTCACCACTCCCCTGTCTTTTTTGGGGTAAAGAAGTACCTAGAGTACAGACCTTTGCCCCAGTGTAGGGTAGGTACTTTCTATGGCTCTTAAAGCTAGGAGAGATGAAACCTCTGCCTCTAGGGCAAGGGTTTCTGAGAGATCTGCAGGTGGAAAAGATCTGGCTCTCATCTTTGGAAATTTTTTGAAGCTGAGAACCAGTCCCTGGCTTACTACTTCCAGGACCCACTTGTCTGATGTAATAGACATCCAGTCCTGGATGAAGTAAGTCAGCCTGCCCCCTACTGGAATAGGAGAGTCGACCCGGGCAGGCCCATCAGGGAGTCTGCTTGGCAGGGGCCTTAGGCTGAGGAGTGGATGCAGCCCTGCTCATCCCCTCTCCCTCTGAAGAACCCCTCTATGAAAAGGGAGAAGAGGCCTGTGCTTGGTAAAGGCCTATGAAAAGGCCTGCCCCTGCCCCTAGACTGTTGCCTTTGAGGAGTTGCCTGCCTCTCTTTGGCCTGAGCACTCCTGTAAGTGGTCCTGTACTCATCTATTTTCTTCATGTAATTCTCTGTCTGCTCCCCAAACAGAGAATTGCCCACTACAGGAAAATCCATGGCCTTAGCCTGGGTATCCCATGAGAGGCTAGTACATCTGAGCCAAGCCATTCTCCGAAGAGCCACAGATGTAGCCATGATTCTTGATGACACATCATTGGAGTCCACAGCAGCATGAAATTGAACTTTTGATGCCTCAATCTCATCTGCAGCCACCTCCTCCAGCTCCTTGGCTAGCTGGGGGGAGGCCTGTTTAGCCAGTGCCAGTACAGTGTCCCACCTGGGCTTCTGGTACCTGGCTGTATAGGCCAAATAATTCACCTGCCTGAGTCCCAAGGAAGATACCATGCACTGCTTTTTTGCCATGGCATCAATCTTCCTGGAGTCTTTGTCTGGGGGGTGTGAAGCCAAGGGAATGTTTGCCTTATCACAGGCAGCAGCCTGCACAACCCCAACATGGCTGCATTGCTGATATAAAAACTCCATATCTGAGCCTGATAGTGTATACCTCTTGTCCGTCCTTCTATAAACAGGAGGTATAGAATTGGGAGACTTCAGGATTTTTTGTGTCTGCTTCCCAAAAGATTTGTGAAGGGGAATAGACAGTCTCCTGGACTCTGGGATGTCCATCATTTCCACAAAATCAGGCTTCTCTTGATCCTCCATTGCCTCCTCCATAGGAAGCTGGAGGGTCTCAGCCACCTTTCTGTAGAACATAAAGTGGGAAGGGGACTCAGAAAGCCTAGGAGGGGATACACCTGAAGGTCTGTCTGGGGAGATGTCCGGTTCCACAGGCACATCTAGACTTTCACCATCACCATCATCATCTTCAAACTCCCCCCCCCTCCTCAAACTGCAGTTCATAAAATTCTTCAGGGGTATAATCCTGAACCGGGGGAACTGACCGAACCGAGCCCCTGCCAAAAGGTGCCGGATCGGTTGGAACCGAGTGAAGCGATTCCACAATCCGAATCGCTCTGGCTATTTCCTCGGCAGTTGGAACATGGGCTTCTGGATCCAAACAGGACGATTTCTCTTTGCGTTTTCTTTTTGTCGGAACCGAATCCTCGGGATCGGCTCTCCTTTTAACCAAAGAAGTATCGCCCTGGTCAGGGGGCACTCCTTCTGGTTCGGTCGGAACTGAACCGGGCTGGCCATCCGGGTCAGCGGACTTCTCGGCCTCCTTTTCCCCTCAGTCTACCTAATCTCTTTTCAAGGGTAGATTTGGGAAAGTTTTTACAAATTTGGCAGTCTGAATCGAGGTGTTAAAATCCTAGACAATAAACACAGGTGGTGTGGGGATCGGCCTTAGCAAAGACCTCCCCACACTCACTGCAGTGTTGAAAGCCAGTGGGCCCGTTTTTTTCTTGGGTTTCACAGACATGGCCAACCTAACCAAACTTACCCTTTTTTCGGCAACTGCCAGGCAAGACTCCATTATCGGTTCCTAACAGTGTCACGGATCTTGGAAAAAACCGTACCAAACACGATTTTTTAGAACCGATAAGGACCGGTAACCACACACTAAAGTAAGATACAAGAATCAACAAATGATCGGTTCAGCCAACCCAATCCACACTTTTACAAGTTCCACACAGAAAAACAGTACAAAACCTATCTAGTACTCATGGTACCACAGACAGAGACTGAACCGACTATGTGGAAATAAATTTTGGTTAAAAACCGACAGTAAACCGACACTTCAACCGATTTTCGAACCAAGCTGCAGGAGAAATCTCCAGAGCGACTGTTCAGTGAGGCGGAATAAAGAATCTGACGGTTAGATTTCAAAGGGAAACAGACAGACATCAACCAAGCTCGAGCTCAGTGTTCTATGCTTTGCAAAAAAAAGTTTAACTCTTTGTTCTCCGGGGCAGTTTAAAGGCTGGGGCTAACTGCATTAGTCAGAATACAGCAAGACTTCATGTTGTTTGAAACACTTTTTTAGAATGACATGGACACACAACTTTGAAATGTATGTGGGGATGCACAATTACAGAAAGTGGCATTGGCAAGCAATTTTGTAATGCAACTTGGACATGAAATTAGGTAATGAAGCAGGAACATTCATTTTCAGAATGTGGTAGGGATGTGAAATTTTGAATATGGCAGTAATAAAAATTTTTGGAATGTGACAGAGGGGGTAATTTTGGAATGTGATGGGGTGACCCAATTTCAGAATATGGCTGAGTCACACAAATTTCAGAATATGAGATGACCAGTTTTGGAATGCAGTGAGAATGTGCATTTTTAGAATGTTATAAGGTTGTGCAATTTTAGAATGTGGTGATTTTTTATTTATTTAGTTTTTGTTGACCGGGTAGGTACGCTAGACAGCATGGCTGCCTATTTTCAGGTATGACCCGAGATGGCACAGTTTTGGAATATTGCAGGGATACAATTTTACAATGTGGCAGGGACATGCAATTTTTGGAATGTAGGAGGGACACACAATGCTAGAATGTGGGTGGGACATAGAATTCCAAAATGGGGAGGTGACACGCGATATCAGAATGTGATGGGGATATGCAATATTGTAATGTGGCTAGGATGCATGTTTTGGAATATGGTGAGGAGATACAATTTCAGAATGGGTGGGATCGTTCAATTTTGCAATGTAGTGGTGACACACAGTGTTGCAATGTGACTGAGAAACAATTTTAGAATGTGGCAGGAACAAGTAATTTCAGAATGTAGTGGGGACATGCAATGTTGAACTGTGGAGTTGAAGCATGATGATGGTCTGGCAGTGATGCACAGTTTTAGAATGTGGTGGACATGCCTGATTCTTTGGAATGTGGCAATGACACAGTTCTAAAACATGATGTCAACAGACAATGCTGGAATGTAGTCGGGATCTGCAATTTTAGAATCAATCAATCAATCAATCAATCAAAATCTTTATTTATTCAGGCGAACATAATTGAGCGTAGCTCATTTACAAGATGGACCTGAGTGGTCATACAAATAAGGGTACAAGTTTTTTTTACAAAGACATGAGAATAGCATAACATTAGTACAATCAAATAAATAAGAGAAATATACAAAATTTAAAGATATACAAGGCACAGTAAAATAACCTGTAAAAATGAGGAGGATAATAGATATGGCAGGGATAATAATCAAATAATAGGGCTTTTGTAGGCTTTTATATGAAATGTGATAACTGACTGGGTAGAAGAAGGGAAACTAAACATAGTGGATTACAGAAGGGAGGGGTGTAGGTTGGATGGGAGACTAGGCCTTATGGAAGCAGTTGCACAACTCTGGAAATAGGGGTGTATAATCTTTGAAGGATGATAAGGGTAGAGGGTATTCAGATTCATAGATTTTTGAGTGAGTTCCAGACAAATGCTAGAATAGCTGATAGCAGCCCTCCCAAACGGGTGCAGGTATTGGGAATCTTTAGCATAATGAGCTTATTGATCCTTAAGGTGTATGGCCTAGATGTGATTCGGGTGAAACAGTCTGAGATATAGGAGGGGAGTTTGCCTGATAAAGCTTTAAAGATCCAGATTGCAGCATTCCTTTTTCTTCTGTGCTGTAGGGATGTCCAATTGACTGCCATGTAAAGAGAGCAATGATGGGTGCTGGAGGGAAGGTCTGTAATAAATCTGATGGCTCTATGATACAGGGTGTCCAGAATGTGTCAGGCATGCACAATTTTAGAATGTGGCGGGACCATGAAATTTCAGAATGTGGCAGGGGCGCAACAGTGTTGAAATGTGGTGGGGATGCACAATTTTGAAATATGGTGGTTGTGTACAATTTTGGAATGTGGCAGGTACCACCAATTTCAGAATAAAATTGTCCTTCTAGCCACATGCCAACAGTGTGTATCCTCACTATATTGCAAGGGTGCCAACATGCCAAATTCCTTGTATGTTTGTTCCACACTCCTAGACTGTGCATCCCCACCACATTCTGACGTTGCATGTCTCGGCCACATTCTGAAATTGTGCAGTCCTTCCATATTCCAAGCTTGTACATCCCTACCACATTTCCGAACTGTATATCTCTCATTCCAAAATTGTGTCTCCACCACATTCTGCAATTATGAATTTTCACCACATTTTGAGATTGCCTGCCCCTCATTCTAAAATTATGTGTTCCCCTTTTCTGTAATTGCCCATCCCCACTTCATTCTGAAGTAGCATTTCCTTTATGCATTACAAGATTGTACGTCTCTTTCACATTCTGAGATTACATGTCCTTGCAACATTCAATGGTTGTTTGTTACTCATTCCAAAACTGTGTCCACCTGCATTCTGAAATTGTTTCTGCCACATTCCAAAATTGTGTCTTCGATGCATTCTGAAACTGAGTCCCAGTTGCACTACAGAATTTTGACATGTTGAAATCTCATCATTGCAGTATTTTGAAATTGCACACAACCTTGACGTTCCAAATCCATGTCCAAAGCTGGATTCCGAAACTACCTTCCTGCCATATTCTAAAGTAAAGTACACTGCATCTGAATATTCTGGAAATGCATGCACTTCACCCAACCCAGTGTCAGTATTTTTAAATGATTACAGTAACTACAATTTCTTAAACTTTGGAAAAATAAGTTCTATACGGTTACTGGCAGGGAAGACTAGCCTGTGAGTTCTAATTAAGATGTCATCAGTAGCTCTGTAATGAAACCAGTTTGTTTAAACTGGCAATGAAATCAGAGTTACAAAATGGCTTGTAACTTTTAAACAAAGTAACTTAGAGATCTCATTTACATATGAGGTTTATTAGGTATATGAGGATCCTAATTCTGCAGTCTAGTACTTTTGGCCACACTTCCTCTTTAAAGCCTTCACCCTGCCATGTCCCACCAATGTATGATTGTAAGGACAAGAACTCTAGCTGGATGATCTTTATTTTTGGGCGACCCCCTGAGGACACAGTCAGCTACTTGAGTACTGTCCTTCACTAGTGTTGCCATGAGCAGTCTTGTACTGTACAAGTAACTTGCTATTGTGTATCCTGGAACTAGCATCTGTGTATCACAAATTTGCTGCCAGGGATTGGTGTTACTGTAGCATGGCTCACCTGGTAGCACATCCATCTCTGGACCAGATGGTCAGAGGCTTATGTCCCACACCAGAACTTGGGCTCATACCTCAAATGGTATTATCTCCTAACCCACCTCACACAGTCAAACAGCGCCTGCTTCATCCAATAGAAGTACTTACCTTCTCTGTTCCTAGGATGAAGCATGAATTTGGTAGAAAGACCTTTCCATTTTCAGCACCTGACATATGGAACAAACTCCCTCTCCATCTGAGGAATGCACCTAGCTTGCAAGGGGTCATGTCCGATCTTTACAGCCATCTTAGATCTCCTCATATTTCTTTTGGTCCCAGAATTCATATTTCCCCGACCTTGATCATGTTGAATAACAATGTTCATGCTCTGTGTTTGCTGAGACACCACTTTGTAACCTTGTTTTGATTACTGTTTCATGTGCTTACCTTTACAGTTTGTTTTTTGCTTTGTATAGTTTAGCCTGTATATAGCTCTTCCTGCTGGACTACAGTATGTTAACCTATTGACTGCTGTTGCTGTCTATGAGAACCTCCATGAAAATGAGATACTGCATCTCATGGGGTTATCCCAGTTTGAGTAATTTCAAATAAATTAATCAATTACTGGTGGCACTACAGTGCAGTACTTGGGAGGTGCAGTACTGTTGGCATGTGCTGTCCATCAGATGAGACGTTAAACCAAGGTCCCCCCTGCCCATCTCTGGTGCTGTACTGGTAGGTGTCCAGGTGGAAGGAAAGGAAACAATGGCACTTTTTGTAAGAGATGGGGAATTTTTCCCCGTGTCCCAGCCAACATTTTCCTGCCCATAAAATCTGTTCATCCAATTGTCCACAGGTGCGTGGGGGCATTGGTGAGTGAAATGACTGCCACTACTCATCCACAGTCACTTCAATACCAGTCCCTGTCATTAGTTGTAAAGCACCCAATCCTGGCGCATGTCGATGTACTGCTGAGGAAGGGTAACCGGATGGGGGAAGTGGGTGCATATAGTGACAGGACATTGCTATATGTATAAGTGCACGGGGGAAGTGAGCATGACGGAAGGGAGGGAGGGTTGGCCTGGTGTGGTTGGAGTGGGGTTGCCAAGCTAGCCCCATAGAATGGTGGGTGGGTGGCAGCCTAAAGCTGCAAGGGTTCCAGGTTTGGGTCCAGGCCCACCTACATTTTTGTGCGCCCAGCCCAAAATTCTGTTTTGTCCAGATTTTGCACCCCCCCAGACATGCATCCCCCTGGAGTTAAGAATCCTTCAGTAGGGGGTGTGGGGGCACAGCCCCTCACATGAACATTTAAAATCTAAGTCCCCAGCACCATTTTCTTGTGCACCAGGGATGTACATCACTGAAATTGATTTTCAGCGATGTACACTCACCTTGCCACCATTCGTGGTTCCGCTTTTGCCCTAATGACATAAATCCATAGGACCACTAGATGATAGACAGAGAATGGCATAAACACCCCCTTCCTGGGATGAAGATCATCCTAGTGGGATACTCATCCTTCCATGGCCAACCCATCCGGATGCCCCTGGGTTTGGTACACAAAGCCAGGTTGAAGACATGGCAAGCAGCATACTTGCCAGTGTGCCATGAGCCATCAGAACATCAATTTTTAAAGGGCCTATGGGAAGACTATTGCGGGGGCACAAAAATGTGCATGCTGTAGCTGTTTGGCTTCCCATCCATCTATAGCAGGATTTTAAAACATTTGATTATCTTTTAACTGCTATCCCCACAGGTATCACGTAGCAATAGTTACAAGAATATAGCAAAGACCATCACAGCCACATTTTCAGCAGTTTGCTGTGATGATCTGCTGGGTTCCCAACACTGTTGCCTCCAGGGTGTTTGCCCCCTTCCTGAACCAACTCTGGCTCAGAGCTGGTTATTTAAAGTCTGGGGGGTGGGGCAGAGCCCCTGCATAGAAAAGTAGTAGGGGCAAAACCCCACAGAAAACACTATTTCAACAGCAATGGCACAACACCAATTGGCGGTGTTGTACCATCGCTGTGCTGATGGTCGACAAATTCCATGTCGCTGCAGCATGGTAGAATATCCCCACACACCCAACTAGTGTACATATACCACTGTAATATTAAAGGTTGCTGTTTGTTTGGTATAATTTACTTAAACTGCTACTTGTTTTAATTTAAATGCATTTATAGCATGAAGCATTCAAGTCTTTCAAAGATATTTCTGTAGCAGCCCTTTGACTCATCTTGGCTGTTCCAGGGCCTTTGAGGTCCACACAGCAAATGCCTCCAAGAGGCCTGGCCTGGGTTCAGGGGTATGTTAGAAGAGTAGCGTAGTGCCTCCACCCAGGGAAATGGCAGGGAACACCTGTAGACAATCAGTAGGTTACCACTCCCCAGGAAAATACATAAACTGACCCCCAAAGCAGTTCCTGACATACAATGACAACACACCCTTTTTTTTGCAATAATCCATTATGACCGCAGTTAACATAAATAATAGCAGTATTTTATTTTAGAGGAAGGGGAGAAAGGGGAGATAAAACAGCAATTGTAACAATAATTTGCCAACAGTTCTGCCCCAATCAATCCCCACCACCCACCTGTGGGTGTACAGTACCTGTTTTTCCCTTGGCAGCTGCCCAGAAAGTCTATACAGTCTTTTTGGTGGGTACCTCACTGCGCTGCTGATGTCAACACAGGGATCGCTTGATGGGGCCCAATACTTTTAAACACAACTTTGCTATAAATGCAGGCCTGGGAGCAGTATTCTGGCAGAGTCCTGACCAGGACTTAACTCCCTAACTTCAACCTAGCTAGCCAGCTAAATAAAGACTCCCCAAAGCCACAGCCTGGGGTACTAACAGTTTAGCAGTTCAAAAGGGTAGTTCAAGGATCTGTTTTGACTGTACTGGGGAGGTATCAGGTTGTTGGTGCACACAGCAGCAGCAGGACTGGCCGAAGAAGTTGAAGAACTCAGGTCTTCACCTGCCTGTGCTTTCCAGTCTTCACCTTGGCCTTCGTAGACAGTGTTCACCACTCAGACCTCTCACTGTCTTCTCCGCTGGTCTCCTACATCTTCAGTCTAGGGGCAGGACAGGCATGGTCCCCTAGAACCCTCTGTTGCACACCCTTTTTAAGCACAGGTAGTAGCTGGTCTTTGGCTCAGTATCTTGTCCCAGCACTCTTCCACTTCAGGTTCTCTCTTCTTTGAAGTGGCTGGGCTCTTGCTCAGTCTCTATCCTCAGCACACACAATCTCTCATTTGCAGCCAGGCTAAACTTCCAAAACATACCCCACCGAGGGGGAAACACAGTGGTTCAGTTCTGGCTCCAAATTTCAGCACTTTTCACTTTCAACTGTGCACTTGCAACCTATACTCCCATGCTGGGGCTCCACTCACACTCTCTGCCTCTCTCGTTCTCCCTGACTGCAACAGTACTTCTTTGCTGTTGAAATTCTGCAGTCTCTCTTCTCTGCAATCACTGAGCAAACAGGGTTTCTGGTGCTTTCAAGAAATTGGGGCTGTATTGATTGAGGGGTTCAGGATGCAGGCCTTGGACTGGGGCACCCTACAGCAGTCTCCCCTGCCTCCTTTTACTCTGGGATCCTAATTGAATCTCTCTCAGTGGGCAAAGCAGCAGCATTTATAATCTTTCTACAGTCCCCTCCTGATTGACTGCTGCTTGCCTGTTTTTTTCTGTGTCCTTTGGCGTTTATTCCAACAACCCCATTTGTCCAGAGTCCCTGGGGGCTGCCATGTTTGTTCACTTTTCTCCAACACAACTTTGCCCTTTGTATTTATGAGTATAGCCCTTACTAGGGCAGAAGAACATTCCTCCCCAAACCAGGAGGCTCAATACAGATGATCCCAGACTCAGCTGCCTGCCCTGGTGCCAGGGATGTTAACAAATTATAGCCGTAGCTGAAAAGTACACTTTCAGAACTGTGGCTCCTTTAAATGTTCAGCTGGTCGGTGGCCACACATGTGCAGGGAAGCGCATGTTGCCATATTTAATTTACATCTTGGCAGTCCAGCTTCTTGGAGCCCACTAGTCTGCTGAACCCCCCCCCCATGCACCTGGAGGTACCAACAATAACATCGGGACCTCAGCTCCTTCACTGCTTGAGCTGAGGTCACAGGAATTGGTGTCTGCAGCCACAAAACTCATACAGGACCACACCAGGGTCCAAAACCCTCCCGCAGCCTCGGGGTGGGGGGTACCAGAAGAGAAGCAGGGCCAAAGTCATCCATAGGTAACCCAGAATAGGGGCTTACCTTTTCTGTCAGACTGTTCCTAAGAAATGTATCAACAAAGATATATAAAACATACTTTTAAGTTTATTTATTTTGCCATTTATTAATCTAGTATAGCCTGGTTGAGATGCAACATCTCATTTCCAGTGAGGTCCAGCTTTATCCATTTCTGCAGCTGTGGGAACTGGAGGAAAGAGAGGTTAAATGACTTGTCCAAGGTCACACAATAAATAAGTAAGCAATAAGATACGATAGGGTGTGCATTAGACAGTTCCAATGCACGGCCAGAGCACTACTAAGGGATGAGGCTGCAGGTCTCCTTCCCATTTTATAATTGTCTTTAGCAGGGTTTGAACCTGTGATCTCACAGTTTGCAAGCCGATGCCCTAACCACTAAACCACACTGCCTTAATCTAATCAATACTAATACTAATTAATTTACACAAACACACATAAACACAAGTGATATATGGACTTCAAGGAAGATTAACAATAAATTTCAGCTCCAACAACACCACTAAATCTACAGTAAGTGGTATATTAATAATATACAACTCTCCCGGACCAGTGGTGCTGAGGGTTGAGGCGCTGGATGCCACACCTCGCGCCACGCCGGTGACCCGTGTTCGGGAACGGACATGGGTCGCCGGGGGTCGGCAGCGGCAGGGTAGGATGAAGCGTCCAGAGGACTGCTCTCCTTCCCCGGGGAGGGGGGTATCATGGCACCAATACCTGAGTGCCCTCTAGCGGAGGCTGGGGAGCATGGTATACAGGTGTGCACATGGAGGGGGGTCGGGTGCAGACGTATTGAGGGGAGCGGGCACGGGAGTGTGCGTGGGCCACCTCGGCTGATGTCATTGCACGCACCCAGCTCCTGAGGGAGTACAGAAAAAATCCCAGCCAAGCACCTCCATGACGTCCTCTTCGTCGGCTCCGATGTGCTCCCAGGCTGACTCCCCAATCCAAACCGACATTCACGACACAGGTAAGTGCCACGACCCCGACCTGGGGGGGTAAGCCAGGGGACATGGGGGAGTGCAGCTCATGTGAGTGCAGGAGGCGGCGGGGGACATGACCAGGGCTGAAGTTCAGTGCAAGGCTGGCCAAAAAACATAGTAAAAAAAAAAAATAATAATAATATACAACTCAACCAGCCCAGTGTCATGGAGGGCTGAGGCGTTGAATGTAATGAAAAATTATAGCAGTTTTAACACTGTATGAATTTTGTAATTGATAAAAAAGGTGATATAAAAATAGTGTCAAATCATATCAGCAGCATACTGTCTTATCCTCACTGTGGTAGGCCCTCTAAGTATTCTGGAAGGGACATGTAGTAATAGTTGTATAACAAATTAATATTTCTTTGTTCAAATAATTGGACCCTATTAATAAAACTATCACTTAAAGAATGATCCATTATGATTGTCTATGTTTTGAACCATAGGAACCACCAACAGTTCTGATGAAGTGGCATAGCTGAGTCACAAAACATCATCTTTTGTCCTATTTTTGGTAAAATACAAATCTGGATTTAATCAGAGCTATATAGAAGTCAATTGCTTTTGTTTTTGCTTGTACATGCCTAACTTCCTGCCATGTCAGTGTCACTGGTTCAGGAATGGATCAGGGATGCTTGGAGGCTGGCTGGGGGAAGGAAGGAGGATAGAGCATCCCAAGGTCAGCTCTGCGCCCTCTGAGAGGGGGGTTAACGAGAGTAATCTTGGTGACTGTTCAGCAGGACCATGGGAAGGGAGCCCACTCTCAGGAACCTGTGGGGATGTCTCCACTGAGGCAGAGCTTGCCCAAAGTGCCATTGCACACAACCTGGGCCCCGGGAAACAGAGCAATGGAAAAAATCCCCAACTGCAGGATGACAGCCCGACTGCCCCCCCACAGGCCCTTCATTGGGCACCTCCATAAGTCCTGTGGCAGAGGATGTCAAAGTGAGGTAAGCCATGGAGAAGCTGGGTGATAGGGCTAGGGGACCAGTCTGACAGGAGCCATCAGGGCGACAAGGTGGACAAACTATTTATTGAAGAAAGAAAATAATATACAACTGGAAACAGTTAAGGAATGTATTTACTTTGGTTTAACATTCCGTATTAATAAACAAACTCTGGTCAGAGCCAATATGGCTGTGGAGAACTTTTAGGTGTTTCTAGAGCATCGAGAAAAGAATATGCAGTGCTCTCGCTGCACCGAAGTCAGCCTACCACCTACTGAAGAATGGGTTGTAGCATAGCTGAAGCAGCTACAGCAAGAGAAGGTGGGGATGTGACTGATGTCTGTATAAGACACTCATGAGATCGCACCTGGAATACTGCATCCAGATCTGGAGGCCCCATCTGAGAAAAAAAAACGTGGACAAGGTGGAGGTGGTGCAGTGGAGGGCAACTACAATGGCGCAGGGCATATGGGATAAGACCTATGAGGAAAGACTAGCCAAGTTAATATTTAAAATATTTATTTCAGATTGAGACCACGTGATGCAGCACGCCGGCTAGAAGCGCTGTTCTACTGCTCCAGACTCCCAGTCCTCAATTCTGCAAATAATTTAGAATTTTGCCTACCTTCAACCCATCTAATGGTATATTTCAACTGGGCAAGCACTGCAGCGATGATCGGCGGGAGTTTCTGTACCTGATGGGTGTTGAAATGAAGAAAAGTATGCCGAAGCATACACCACCCGCATTGCCGGCCAAGGTCAACAAAAAATCCAGGGCCTCAGCTGCTTCAAACACCCAGACCACAGCGATCTCTACCTCTGACCAGGAACCGCTTACTCTTGTCCGGTTCCTTGAGGAATTTAGACCATTTAAAGAGGAACTGAGATCCCTCAGCACTGAACTTAAGTCTGTCACTCACGCTCTGGAGGAAATTGCCACCAGGATATTGGACAATGAAGCCCAACTCCATTTGCTTGAAAGTAAGGCCTCTAAACCTGAGTCCAACCTTGTAGCAGCTAGGCACTGGATCTCAAAGCTTGAGAGCAAGGTTGAGGACTTAGAGGGCCGTAGTTGCCACAACAATGTGGTACTAATAAGCTTATCAGAGTGGGAGGAAGGCTTGGACCCTATCTCCTTTACCCAAAAAGTTGTTGAGAAAATAGCAGGTCCCTCACCTTTCAGTCCCAGATACATTATAGAAAGAGGGCACTGTGCCCTCCGACCGATGCCTCCCCAGGGCGCCCCGCCGTGCACCTTCATTTTCCACTTTCTGAACTTTCAAGAAAGACAGCATTTTCTTTCGAAAGTGAGGGAGCCACAAGAAATTAAATGGGAAGGGGTTAAGCTCTGAGTCACCCAAGACCTCCCACTTACTGTGTGTCAATGGAGAACTGCATTCCACCCCCTGGTCTCCAAACTGATTGCGGCAGGAATTAAGTATAGGATGAGGTACCCTGTCAGAATTCAGGTACTGATTGCCGGTTTGTGGGCGACTTATGAGGAAGTTCAGGCAGCTACTATAGGACTTAAAGAAGCTTCCGAGATTTGTTTCAGGCCCCCTGAGCTCACAACATCCTACTGTGGTTTCAGTCGCCTCTTAATTTAATCTCTGGAGTTTATTGTCTGAAAGAACATCTCTTTGCTGCAGTATGCACCCCCTATACTGAACAGTTTTTTCTATTACCTTCTCTCCTAGTGATACGTGCCTCCTGTTCTGTGCCTGCAGGAACACCGATCGTTGTGGTGATGGCTTTAGCGGAAATTCTTCTGAAGTGCCAGACCCTAGGTTATTAAGCGCAGCACAGCGAGGCGCTTCAGTAGACCTCTAACAGGGCTCTATATTTCCTCCGCACAGTTTTCTTCCCCTGCATGATTGTGCTTCATGCTGCACGAATCTTCTGCACAAGCTTTGTCGCAATTGCCATCTACTATCTCCAGGAGGGAGCCAAAGGACTTAATCCAGCAGCAGCAGCAGAGACTTTTCCTTACACTAATCTACAATCGGACTCCCATGCAAGCCATTAGTAGGTTTAATGGTTTGCTTGGTCTGTAGACAGAAGGTTCTCTCTTATCTGAGTTTTTGAATTTCAAAAGTCTCATATAGGGATCTATATCATGCAGTTAATTCTTAGATAATTTACTCTTGGGTGCAATGAACTTCTCCTTATCCTGGAGACTGAAGACAGTGCTCCAGTGTTATTGGTCCCATGGGGACAGATCCATTTTTATTACTCATAGTTCTTATACTTTGAACCCAGGTTATCTACACTGCAAATTTGTGATAAATGCCTCATTTTGTGTATACTGAATTGGCCAGCTGTAGGTGTTTTGACTGAGGCAGTGGTTGGATTTTTATTGGGTATACAGCCATGTTTTGGGGTTCTACTCTGATTTACAGTTTACCTGAACTAGTTATGTAACCCACCTACTGTACAAATGGGGTTTCCCGAAAAGTCTTCCTTGAGCTTGCCTAAATGCTCACTGTCAGGTTGGTGTCCTGCGTTTTAGCAGATTAAACGCTATTGCCAGAGAGTACCTGTATAGCCTCCGTGTACTGTCTCTTTAAGAGCTGCCTAGATTGCAGTTATAATGAACCTGGAGGTGGAGCCCTTGTTGTGACTGAAAGAGAAATCAGCCAACCGAACCTTTTGGATCCTGGGGAAAGTGCCAGGCTGTTTGCAGCTACTTTTAGTTTGAGTAGGGGAGTGAAAGAGGTAACAGCTCGAGATAGTCAAGCAGTAATCCTGCATAGATTCGTGTGGGAGAACTGTGAACGGGCTGAGTTTTGGCTGGCCTGTCTGCCTGCTGTCCCTGAGAAGGAAATTGAAGTTTATTCAGACTGAATCTGAATTGTCAGGATGATTTAAGCCACAGAACTGTGACCAGGCTTTAACCTGAAGAAGACTGAAGATTTGCTGAATGCGATATGCCTGTCAGGATTTCCAGCCACCTTTGAACTCCTAGTTTGTGCAGAGACTCTGTAATTGTGACCAGATAGCAATCTGCCTGGTACAGTAGAATTTCTTACATGTAAATGTGCTGTGTGCTGTTAGTGGGTTGTGATTTGGTTCCCCACTGTGTGCTGAACTGTGTTCTGCTTGCTGGAAGCTGCATCCAGCTCCAATGGACTAAATCCGTTGAAACTCCATTTGGCCTAGGCCTTGCCACACTGGCCCAGCCAGACTACACAGAGAAAGCCATCGACGAGAGACCTGTCTGGGGATCAGACCCCTG
This sequence comes from Neoceratodus forsteri, assembly GCA_016271365.2. Lineage (NCBI taxonomy): Eukaryota > Metazoa > Chordata > Ceratodontiformes > Ceratodontidae > Neoceratodus > Neoceratodus forsteri. The sequence continues at coordinate 828,700,237 of CM028136.1, forward strand.
CTCAATGCCTTGAACAGGAACAGTGCCTCGGTGATTCGTGTGGGCCCTGCTTCTCCTGGTACTCCAGCTCAACAACCTGCAGTCTTGATTTTGTCCTGCCTGTGTCCTGTATTGGGTATCGTGAGTAAACATCAGGGTAGCTCCTTGCAACAACAGCTAAATCTAAAGTGTTGTCATCTGATTGCTTTGCTGTCTTTTCCTTCATGAATTGAGCCCTCCGGCTCTGGATTACAAATAGTGTGTGTTGTGCATGTTGCTTTCTTCCATCACAGGGCCCCAACCAGTTGCGATGCCGGCCTACTCTGGGCAATGGTCCTGGCTAGCCCACTTATTTTCTACCTGGGTACCCAGAGTGTGTGACTGTGTAGGAACTCTGAAGTGCATGCATAACTGTCTGATTGATTTAGCCTTTAAGTCAATCAACCTGATTACACCCCTCCCTTGTTCAAGTCTCCTAAATAAATCATATCTAACTCTTTTTGAAATTAACCTGACTGTGGTTCCAGTTTGTGCCAAGAGTACTGTACTGTTGCTATTTGCTGTGCATAACCTTGTTTTACAGGGGGCCCCCAGGGTCGAGCTAGAGGAACCAGCCCTGGTGGTAAGTGCAAACAGTGTGGGTAATTGCATGGTGAATAAGGGTCATTGTGAAAGTGATTATTGTATATTGTTCAGGCCACTAGAAGGGAAACGGGGGGGGTTACAGTGTTCCAGAGGGCTGTGCCCAGGTTAGCTTGACCACTAACAACCCTGACCTCCTGGTGGAGGCACCCATGTCAGTACCCAGGCCCCTTAACCTGCTACTAGCCAAGCAGGCAGGGGTAGTAGCCCTTGGGATAGCGCCACCTAGGAGTTACATCTTGGAGGCTCACGGCTGGGATTTTGTGTGTTTTCTAGTGGCTGAAATTACGAATTATTGTCAAGCATAAATGTCTAACCCAACAGAAGTGGCTGTGCACCAGTTGGTGGGGTGGTGTATGGGGCAAGAGATTGCCCCCCATAATGCTTTGCTAATGCTGGATATACCTATGGGCATTAGTAAGGGCACTGTTGAAGGGGCACTTTCTAAAGTTGAATGTTTGAAAAAAGCTGTAGTGGTGGGTCGATAGGCTGATTTAACTGCCCAAACTCTAAGGCCTTGGTGGAGTGTAGTGACCCCTTGGACAGTTCAAAGGTGCCCCAGACTATCACTCCAGAAGGGTTCCCAGCTGCCTGGAGGGTGATAACCAAAGATAGCAAGGATCCCTTAGAGGATGAGCCCCCACCGTTATCTGAGTCTTTTGAGGAGAAGTTTGCCAAGTTGTTACTGGAGGAGGGCAAAACTGTGGAGGAGTTAAAAAAATTATTCCTGTCACCTGGGAGTGTCACCTCCCCACTGTCCACACCAGCCCCAGCACCTGTTCTTTCACCAACCTCTGTACCTGCCTCTGAGCCAGCAAGTAGTCTTGGCCCTTACAAGCTCAAGGTATTCTCTGGCATCCGCCCTACTCCTAATGGGGAAGTCAACCTGGAGACTTGGATAGACTCTGCTACTCTTGCGGTACAAGACTGGCAATGCTCAGAGGCCGAAAAAGGGCCCGCCTGGGGGAAAGCCTCCAGGGACCCAACCTACATACTTTTCAATCTCTGAGGTCCTCTGACCCTGACACCAAAGCCCAAGAGTACATAGTCACCCTTGAAAATGTGTTTGGGGACACCACTAGTGTTGAGGCCTTGAAATGGAAACTTAAAGATGTTAGACAATAGCCGGGGGAATTGTTATCTGCCTACATGGATCGATTAGAGGGAATCCTACAAACCATTTTTCAGAAAGGAGGCTGGGCCTTTAGTGAAGTGGACTGGGTATGACTGGATTATGTACTCTGCTCTGCTCGGCACTCCAGCTAAGTGTTGCTCAAATTGCATCTGCATCAAAGGAAATCTGGTCCCTTGCCCTTCCTTGTGTTGATGAAAGAGGTACAGGAAGTTGAGGAGGAGGAAGGCTTTTCAGAGCCCTGCGCAGTCATAGCTGCTTCAACCCCTGCTCCAGGCATGGGGTTGGTCATTGATGGCCTGGAATCACCACAATCACTTGACAGAATCCGAGAACTAAATGTCAGCCCCGGGGGGCCCAGCCAGAGAGGGACTGCTATGGATGCTCTGCCATGGGATGAACTGCTGAGGGAGTTCAGAGAAACAAAAAACAGTCTGTTTATGAAGGCCGCTCCTGCAAGTACATGCCCCAATCCTTATCCGACTACATCTGCTATGGGGGTGGGGGTGCACACCCAGGCATCTCCTGCTGACAGCAGCTCAAAAATTGATGTCTTGAATATGTAAGTGAGAGAACTGACAAGATGTCTCTAAATGCTTGCTACACTGCAGACAGAGGTGGAACCAAGGTTTTCTGTTGGTAGTACCCCTGCCTCAGCTCCCAATGTGATGTCTCGACCACACCAGACCTCAGAAAGTATATTTTGCCATAATTGTGGGAAGGAGAGGCACATGAAGAGAGAATGCTGGTCCCCAAAAGACCTTGATAAAGTTGTATACAGACTTCAAGGGGAGCTTCGGAAAGCAAGACCATGGCTGAGGAGCACCTGAAATGACCGCAGTGCAGGATTGAGAAATCCTAACTCAAATTTCTTTGTGGCTAAATCATCAGTCCAGGCCTCTGCTACTGCCTCTCCAGACTGGTCCAGGATAGTAGGCCCTTCGATGGAGACTTCAGTGACTGTCAATGGCATCCATGTTTAGGCTGTGCTCAATAGCGGGTCGCAAGTGACCATTGTATTCCAGGACTGGTATGATAAACACTTATCTGATGTGCCATTACAATCTTTGGAAGGTTTGCATATGTGGGGCCTGAGTGACAAGTCTTATCCCTACCTCGGATATGTCTGGCTCTGGTGGTCTTTCCCTGTGACTGTAACTGGTGTAGATGAACAAGTAGAGACCCTAGCCCTGGTGTGCCCTCCTACAGGAATATATGATGGGATTCCCTTGCACGTTGGAAACAACGCCCACATGTTTGGAAGACTAGCACAGTTGCATCAAGAGAAACAAGGGAAATGGACTGGGTGGGCACTGAGAATCCCAGCCCTGATAAAGCCTATAATCTGAAAAAACAGACTACCGAAGTAGACAGAGATGAGCTGGTGGGGACGGTGTGCAAGAAAGATCCTGATTCTCTGGTACTACCTCCCAATGCTCAGTACACCATTCATGGAGAGGTTCACATTAGAAAAGATATAAAGAATAAAATATTAATGTTGGATGCACCAAGTGGTGGAAAGATGCCAGAAGGATTATTGGTTAAGCCCAGCATTTTGCCTGCCTGTGCACACGCCTATGCATGATGAGTGATGGTCCAGATTCAGAATGTCAGATCGGGAGATCCAGGTGAACAGAGGGTGCACCCGAGCTACAGTACACTGCACAGACACTGCAGTATTACCCAGTAACAAGTGCTCCGGGGAGAAGGAGAGAGTGACCCCGGACTTATTTGACTTTGGTGATTCCCTGTTGCCAGCTGAATGGAAGGATAGATACATAGATACATAGATACATAGACAGTGTCGGCAGATAAGGGCCTATGGCCCACCCAGTCTGCCCATTTGAGCTTGTAAGTTCAGTTTGTTTTCCTAGAAGTCTGTTGCCCCTTACCCCTGACCTCTAGAATTCCTTTACGTCTATCCCATGCATTCTTAAATCCCGTGATTGTTTCAGCCCCCACCACTTCCTCTGGCAGGGTGTTCCATTTATCCACCACCGTTCTGTGAAGAAATTCCTTCCATGTTTCCTCTGAATCGTCCTCCTCCAACTTCATCCCATGCCCTCTAGTCCTGGAACATCTTTTTGCTTAAAAATAGTGTTTTCCTGCACCCTGTTCCTCCCTGTAAGATACTTGTATGTCTCTACCATATCCCTCTCTCCTCCTCTCCTCCAGGAGAACATGTTCAGTTCCTTCAACCTGTCTTCATAGGACTTGTGTGCAATCCCTCGCCATCTTTGTTGCCCTCCTCTGAATCTTCTCTACCCTGTCTATGTCCTTACGTAGGTATGATCTCCAGAACTGTACACTGTACTCAGGTGGGGCCTCACTAGTGTCTTGTATGCAGGAATTATGACCTCCTTTTTCCTGCTGGTGATGCCCTGCCTATACATCCCAACATCCTATTTGCTTTACCTGCTGCCTTGTCACACTGTTTCCCTACCTTGAGGTCATCAGAGATGACAACCCCAAGATCCTTTCCTGCTTGGTGCATGCTATATCCTCACCCCCCAACTGATATATTGTGCCAGGTTTTTGTGCCCATATGCATTATCTTGCACTTCTTTGCATTGAATTTCAACTGCCAAACCCTTGACCATTCTTCAAGTTTCTGCAGGTCGCTTCTCATTCTGTCTACACCCTCTGGTGTGTCTACTCTGTTACAGAGCTTTGTGTCATCAGCAAACAGTGAAATTCTGCCTTCTAGATCCTGCGTAATGTCACTGATGAAAATGTTGAATAGGACCGGTCCCAGCACTGATCCCTGTGGTACCCCACTGGTCACTCTTCCCTCTGTGGAGTGACAGCCATTTACCACCACCCTCTGTGTCCTGCCACCCTGCCAGTTACCTACCCACCACACTACTGTCCTGCCCACACCCATATTCCCAGTTTGTGTAATAGTCTTCTATGTGGCACAGTGTCAAGGCCTTGCTGAAGTCCAGATAGGCCATGTCCACTGCCCTCCTGATCCACCTCTCGATCACCCAGTCAAAAAATTCAGCGAGGTTGGTCTGACATGACCTCCCCTGGGTGAAACCATGCTGCCTTAGGTCCTGTGGTCCATTGACAACCAGATGTTCCACCAATCTCTCCTTCAGTGTGCTTCCATGATCTTCCCCACTACCGAGGTGGGGCTGACTGGTCTGTAGTTCCTACTTCCTCTTTGTTCCCACTTTTGTATAAAGGGACATCTGCTGTCCTCCAGTCTTTGGGTACCTCCCTGTTTCCAGTGATCGGCTAAACAGGATAGCCAGAGGTTCAGCCACCACCTCTCTTAGTTCTTTAAGGACCCTGGGGTGCACCCCATCTGGCCCCATTGCTTTATCAACTCTTATACTTCCAGTTCCTTCAGGACTCTTTCTCGTGTAAAGGGACTTGTGTCCATTTCTGCACCATTCTCACCCTTGTACTCCCTTCAGACCCATTACCCCTCTTCCTCAGTAAAGACTGAGCAGAATACCTGTTCAATATGTCAGCTTTACTGTTGTCATCCTCCGTGGCTCCCATCCTCCCCTTCAGTCTCACTATCCTCCCTTTTTCTTTCTTTTTCACTTATGTACCTGTAAAAGGTTTTGTCCCTCTACCACTGATTTTGCAATGTGTTCTTCTGTCTGAGCTTTGACTTCCTTACTGACCTCCTGCCTCCCTTTGCTTCTCTGGTACTTCTCCTATCCTTCTGCCTGTGTCTTTTTGTATTGCCTGAATGCAATCTTTTGGCTTTCACTTTCTTTGCTACCTCTTTGGAAACCATAACGTCTCCTCTTCCTTTTCCTCTTGCTAACCTGCTTAATGCATAATTCCTGTTGTTCTTGTAATCCCATTTTAAATACTGCCACTGTTCCTCAACCCCTGATTCTGTCCCATTCCTTTAATGCCTCTTTCAAGTATCTCCCATTTTTCCCAAAGTCTACCCCTAAATTCCAGGATATGTGTTTTTGTGTGGTTTGGTTCTACTCTTTCTGTGATTTCAAACCACAATGACTGGTGGTCACTGTTACCCAGGTGTTCCCCCACTGTTACCCCATCACACTGTCCCTGTTTGTGAGCACAAGGTCCAGTATTGCCTTCTGCTGAGTTGGTTCCATGACCAGTTGCTTGAGGAAGGCACCCTGAAGGAGTCCAGGATAAATCTGCTCTGTTGATGCTGCTGCTGGGATGCTCCAGTCACATCTGGAATATTGAAGTCTCCAACCAGTACTACCTCACCCTTGTCTGCCATCCTTTGGATGGCTAGCATCAACTCCTATCTGTTTCTTCCTCCTGGGCTGGTGGTCTATAGACCACACCTGTGCGATGGCTGTCCCATTTCCTTTCCAGCTTAACCCACAGTATCTCTCCCCATTTTGTTCCTCCTGGATCTCTGTGGCCCTTATGTCATTTTTCACATACAGTGCCCTCCTCCTCCCTTCCTGCCTGCTCTGTCTCTTCTGAATATGTTGTAGCCAGGTATGGCCATCTCCCAGTCATGGTTATCATTACACCAGGTTTCAGTGATGGCCACAATGTCCAGGTCTAACTGTACCATGACAGCCTCAGATCTTCCATCTTGTTGCTAAGGCTCCTGGCATTTGCACACATAGCTTCCATGATTTGACCTCCTAGACTGCTTCACTGTTCTCCAGCCCCTTCCTTGGTTGTCATTTATCCCTGGTTCTCCTTGCTGTCTGCCCTTCTGCTGAATTTGCCCCTTTTCTGCTTATCTACCTCTTGGGCACTAATCTCCATCTTTTGCACACTGCTTTGCAGAGATAGCCACTCCTCTGGTTCACTGGTTCCACTGCTAGCTGTGGGGGTGAGCAAGTAGGTGCCCTCCTTGCTGGCCTGCCACCCCTTTACTAGTTTAAATGCTTGTCAATGTAACATTTAAACTTATCGATGGTGCTTGGATTCCCTCCAGGATGGATGCAGGCCGTCAGGCTTGAACAAACCTCCATCCTCCAGGTGGGTCCCAGTCACCAATGAATCCAAACCCTTCCTCACAGCACCAGTTCTTCAACCATGAGTTAAAGTTCCTGGTGCATGCACTCCTATCTCTCCCTTGCCTCTCACAGGTAGTACTTCTGAGAAAGTGACAGAAGTAGCTACTTGCTTGAGACCCCTCCCCAGTTTCCTAAACTCTTCCTGAACTTCCTTTGGCTCCCCATTTGCCAGATCATTAGTACCTAGGTGGATAATGACATCCAGCTCACCCTTCCATCTTGCCTTCCCAGTGATCCCAGGATCTTCCTTCCATCCCTCCATGCCGTAGCACCTGGAAGGCACCTCACCTCCCTGTCCTCCCCCTCCTGTGTTCCTAGCTGGATCCCTCTTACGATGGAGTCCCCCACCAGGATTCACTTCCTCCTCCTTTGGGGTCCACTGCTTTCCCCTCTGAGGTCACCTCCTTGGCTAACCTCCACATCCTTTCCTTCCACTTCTCTGGGTACCTCTATTTGGTTGTCCTCATTTGCCAGTATGGCATATGAATTCTTGAGTGGAATAGGATCTGGGATGTGCCTCTGTCCTGACTCTCCTAACCCTCCCTGAGCCCACTGTCATCCAAGTGCTCCTCGTTCTCGGCATCCTTTGAGGCAGCTGCATTGGACTGGGTGGTCCCTGGATAGGGGTGATGGTACTCCTGACCCAGTTTACTTCCGCTCTGAGTCTGGCTACCTCATCCCGCAGTCCAGAGAGATGCATGCAGATAGGGCAGCACCTCAGTGTCCAGAAGGTCTGCCTGAATATGGCTGCCCCACAGCCACTGCATTGCACCACTCCTCACATTATACTGCAATTCCACTACTTGTCTGCTACTGAAGCTCTCCTAGTTCTCTTTTTATTAATTTACTGTACTAAAAATCCTGTCACTAATCCTCAGATATATTTTTTTTAAAGGAAAAAGAAACCAATAAATAAATAAATGAGTCAAAACACTTGTTGTGCTGAGGGTGGGCTTCTTCCCCCTTATGCCCCTCCTACTTCACACACCTTACTATTCCCTGTGTTTAGCTCCTGTCAATCAGATTTATCAGGGCATATAATTAAGAGTTGGGGGAAGGGGAGGGAGGGGAGGCGAAAATTTGCAGCAATTAAAGACAGCACAGAATTACACCACCACTATGTTTTTAAATTTTCAACAGCCCAAAAACAATTATAAGTAAAGACAACAAAGAAAGTATAGTGTCACTAAACGCCCACAATCTAAGTTTAAAAGAAAAATAGCAATTGCCAGTTACTGTAAAGCACTGAATTGAATATGTTTCCTTCCTTCCCCTTCTGGCTTCTTCTGAGAAAATAAACCTCTGCTTGCTACTTTAACTCTGACTAAGCCCCACCTCCAGTTATCACGTAGCTGAGGTCAGAGGCCAGACAATTAACACCCTTCACCCAACTACAGGGCAGTCAGACAAGCCAAGATAAAATTTGCAGCAATTAAAGACAGCACAGAATTACACCACCACTATGTTTTAAATTTTCAACAGCCCCAAAACAATTATAAGTAAAGACAACAAAGAAAGTATAGTGTCACTAAACGCCCACAATCTAAGTTTAAAAGAAAAATAGCAATTACCAGTTACTCTAAAGCACTGACTTGAATATGTTTCCTTCCTTCCCTTTCTGGCTTCTTCTGAGAATTAGCATAGAATTAGCAAGAAATTAGAAAGAAAGTTGCCCAGAGAGACCAAGTGTTTTCGTTAAAAGAATGGGACATGGGGGTGTGTCCAGGGTGCAGAGCATCACATACACCTGCATGATGACTGGCCATTTTGAGAGAGATCCTGACTCCTCTCCCCAGCGGACATAGATGATGATAGGAGACACCTGCAGGAAATGCTCACTGCTGGCGTGATACAAGAATCCAGGAGCCCATATGCCTCTCCCATTGTGGTTGTACATAAGAAGAATGGGTCCATGAGGATGTGTGTTGATTATCGAACCCTGAACCGGTGGACCATCCCAGATCAGTACACCATGCTCTGTATACAAGATGCCTTGGATTGCTTGAATGGGAGCAAATGGTTCTCGGTATTGGATCTTCACAGTGGATATTACCAGATTGTGATGACCCCAGAGGACCATGAGAAAACAGCCTTCATCTGTCCTTTGGGGTTCTATGAATTCCTAAGAATGCCACAGGGGATTCTGGGTGCTCTGGGCACCTTTCAGTGACTGATGGAACATGTGGTGGGAGATATGAACTTGCTGGAATGTCTAGTATACCTAGATGATGTCATTGTGTTCGGACGCACATTAGAGGAGCATGAGACCCGACTTTTTAAAGTGCTGGACTGATTGGAAGACTTCGGCCTCAAGCTGTCCATTGACAAGTGGTAGTTTTTTCAAACCTCCGTGAAGTATGTAGGGCACATAGTATCTGCAGAAGGGATAGAGACTGATCTCAGTAAGGTTGAGTCAATGACTACTTGGCCCCAGCCCCATAACTTGAAAGAACTACAATGTTTTCTGGAGTTCTGTGGCTACTACTGCAGGTTCATAAAAGACTATTCAAAGGTGATTCACCTGCTCCTGAATCTTAGCCAGGGTTACCCCCCTACCAACGGTAAATATAAGAAAGGGGCTGTCAAAGAACCAGAGAAAGTGTACTTCCCCACAGGTGAATCTTTTAGGCCCTGCTGGACACCTGAATGTGAAGCAGCCTTCCAAGAAGTCATATGCCAGCTCACCCACACCCCCATCCTCGCCTATGCTGACCCTACCAAAGCCCTATGTGCTGCATACGGATGCTAGTCTGCAGGGCCTAGGGGCTGTGCTGTATCAAGACCATGAGGATGGTTTGAGATTGGTAGCTTTCGCCAGCAGGAGTTTGACCCCATCGGAGCGAAACTATCCTGTGCACAAGCTGGAGTTCCTTGTCATAAAATGGGCCATCGTTGATCAGTTTCATGAATACCTCTATGGGGCAAAGATATTGGTGAAGACTGACAATAACCCATTGACCTATGTACAGACTTCAGCTAAGTTAGACGCCACTGGGCACCGGTGGCTCTCTGCTTCATCAACCTATGATTATGCTGTCAAATACAGACCAGGACTGAACCGTATTGATGCTGATGCCCTGTCATGAAGGCCCGCTTCCAAGAGTGATTGGGTCAGGTTGTCTGAACCTGACATCCAAGCATTGTGCCAAAAGTTTGATAGAGATGAGCAGATGTCTGTGGACACAGTGGACTGTCTAGTAGATTGCTTGGGCCCTCCTGATACCTGCATATCGGCTGCCTATTGGCATTTCTCTGCTCTAGATATTAGTGCACTACCTCAGCTTGACAAAGATAGTATTCAGTGGGCTAAACGCTCAATCCCAAGATCCTATGATTCAACCCGCACTTGATGCCCTGCATGCGGGGAAAGATGTGTCTATGTTGCATTCCCCTGACTTGTGAACTGCCCTATTGTTTAAAGAAGGCCCCAGGTTGAAGTTACTCAATCAGTTGTTATACAGAGAGACAGTGGATCATAGTGGTCAAGTAAACAAGCATCAATTGGTCCTGCCCATGGCCTTTAAACAGTTGGTATTGAGGTCCCTCCACAATCACATGGGGCACCTCAGTATTGACAGGACTCTCGACCTGGTATGATCTTGATTCTACTGGCCCAAGATGGGGGCCGATTTTGAGCACCATGTAAAGACCTGGAGTCATTGACTCCAAAGAAAAGCCCTGCCTCAGAGGGCTGCACCCCTTGTCAATATCACTACTAGCACCCCCATGGAACTGCTCTGCATAGATTTTTTGTGTTTAGAACCTGATCTACAGAATATTGGCAATGTGTTAGTGGTTATGGATCATTTCACATAGTATGCACAAGCTTTTCTAACTAAAGAACAAAAAGCCTCTACCGTGGCCAAGGTGGCCAAGGTGCTAGTGGAAAAATTCTTCGTCCACTATGGTGCCCCCCAGCGGATACAATCTGACCAAGGCAGAGACTTTGCAAGTAGGCTAATCAAAGAAATGCTTCCTCTGTGGGGGGTGCAGAAGTCAAGAACCACCCCTTATCACCTGCAAGGGGACCCTCAACCAGAACATTTTAACTGCACCCTTCTAGACATGCTTGGCACCCTCCATCCAAAAGACAAGCATACTTGGAACCAGCAGATTAGCACCTTGACACACGCATACAGTTGCACCAAAAATGATACTACTGGGTTCTCCCCCTACTGCCCCATGTTCGGGAGAGAGGCCCATCTACAAGTTGATGTCTGTTTCAGGGTCTCTCTAGATGGTGTCTGAGCTGAAAACTACCTGCAGTATGTACAGAGATTGAAAGCTCAATTAAACCAAGCATATCAACTGGCCCAGACAATGGCCTCCAAGAGAAATCTCACCAACAAAGAGAGGCACCATAAGAAGTTAAAGGCTCAAGAGCTACGGCCCGGAAACCGTGTATTGTTAAGCAATTTGGGACTACATGGTAAGCACAAAATTGCTGATAGGCGGCACCATTTTTCTCATGTAGTAGGTGGAAAGTTGGGTGATCTACTAGTGTACAAGGTATGCCCAGAGAATCACTCCAAAGCTGTCAAGACCATGCACTGTAACCACTTGCTGCCTATTGGCCAAGTTATTATTGAAGCTGACCCAGCAGACATTGCCTCCCCTGGGCTGGTGACTCATGCTGCTGCAAAAAAAAGGCTGAGTCAACCTACCCCAGTAGTTACAGATTTAAGGTTTTCTCCTCAGCAGGCCCAGAATGATAGTGACTGTCAGTCCACCTCTGATGAAAGTGACTATGGTAATGCCAATTATCCCTCCTATGAACTGAGCCAGTTGTTTTGTGGAAATCCTATGCAGAATTTTAGGGATGAAGCTGGGCCTTCTGGACTGCCTAACCCCCCAGCTTCGTCCTTGGAGCCAATGCTCCCAGAAAATGAAGTGCAAAGTATCACGTCTAAGGATGTGGACTCCCTGTGTTTAGTGGAACCGTGTGACTTGCCCGAAGAAGAGGCTGATGGTCTGAGTCTCTCTGGTGACACACCAGAACTTGAACAACAATATGAGAGTGCTGACAGCCCCCCTTCAGTGCCACAAAGTCTAACTGTGCCAGAACCTTCTCTAAATGAGCCAAGTGTTGTGGAAACAGAGTCTACAGAGCAAGGAGCTGACAGTGCTCCCAGTTTGGACATTCCCATCCGTGCAGAGGCACCCCTCATGACTGATGAAAGCTCCAAAGTTAGTGCTGAAAGTACAGAGACTGTGGCTGTTCCCCCCAAAAAGACTGGCCGAGCTGTTAAGCCAGTATTACGCTTCAGTTATGATTCTCCTGGGAGGCCAGTGGATATGCCTCACAATGTGGTTCATAAAGGTGTTTATATTTCTCAGAGCTCACTACCCAAACTGGGCTTAATGGCCAATTCCAGGTTAGTTGTTCTTCCTTCAGAACATGGTGTCCCTGTCCCATCAAGCCCCAAGTTAGCTGATAGGGAATCGCCCCCTTCCACATTGTTTACTGTACAAGAAGTTATAAAGTATAAAGAAAGCAAGTATTGGGACAGCCTATGTACTGTTTGGGACTGCAAAACTGCACTTTAGTTGGACATTGATACTTTATATTGCCCACACTGTGATAACTGGGGGTAGTTGAGGGGGTTCAGTGGCGGACCAGTTACTGGAGAGATCCCCAGTGGGGCAGGGCTTTCTTGCTCATTCAAAGCCTCACGCCACTTGAATACAATTCAGTGCTTTCTTGGTCTGCTTAGATTTCCATTGCCAGGCTGCAGGTGAGAGCTGTTGATTAGCCGAAGTACAACATTTCTGCCGGAATGAGCTGTGGCAGAATAACGCAGATGAGCACTTTAAAGAAAGCAAGTATTGGGACTGCTTATGTACCGTTTGGGACTGCAAAATTGCACTTTAGTTGGACATTGATACTTTATATTGCCCCCACTTTGATAACTGGGGGTAGTTGAGGGGATCCGGTGGCGGACCAGTTACTGGAGAGATCCCCAGTGGGGCGGGGCTTTCTTGCTCATTCAAAGCCTCGCACCACCCATAGGTGTGAGCGCTATGGTGCAAGCAGTATGAGTGGTGCGAATGCCACTCGGGGAGAAAACAACTTGGAAAATTAAGCTACCTGGATTGGAAATAGAGATCAGAGTACCGTTAAAAAATGCATATATGTTTGTTAATATGGGGGGTGGCTATTAGTGGGGTATTACTGTTCTGAAATTCCAACAAAAATATGGTTAAGTAATAACTTATTATGAAACATCAGCTGTACCTCTGTACAAGGTCAGCTTATTAGGAAGGAAGCTCATTTGATGAAGAGACAAAATGCTTTCACAAATGAAAGGAAGCTTGTTAAAAGACAGTTTACTCCAATGAGGAACTTAAACTTGATAGACTCCCCAAGGGGGATGAGGATTGTATGTTGCTATATTACTGGCACAAAGTGGAGATGTGGAAGTAAATCCAGGTCCAGGCCTAGAAAGTTATCAGGAGATTTCATTGATTCATGAAAATGAAAGGAGTATTGTAAACAAAACTGATGAGTACTGAGTCTGAGTTACAGAGGAATATCCTGATTTTTAGCAGTCACCGAGACCTGGTTACACAGGGGCATAAAGGATGAAGAGGTTCAACTTCATGGGTATGGTTTATTAAGGACAGATAGGGTAAAGAGGGGAGGGGGAGTTATGTTATATATAAAACATAGTGTAGGTCCTTGTACAGTGGTATTATCTGAAAATATTGAGAGTGTGGACTGTTTGTTAGTAGAAATTAAATCTATTAAACTTATGGTTGGGGTAGTCTTTGCCCCCCCTCCCCCCTATGGACAAAAATTTTGAATTTTAATATACTGGCAGACAAACTGGGTGACAAGATAAAAGACCAAAGAGTCATTTTAACGGGTGATTTTAACTCAGATTGGAACCAAGAAAAGGGACAACAACTAAAAAGGATCTTCAAACCTCTGGGCCTAGACCAGATAATTCAGAGCCCCACTAGATGTAGCAAAAACAGAGACTTAGGGACTATTTTAGACTTAATGTTTGTTTCTCTGGATCTCAAGGTGAATAATTGGGAAATAATGCCCTTAAATGTGGCAGACCATTATCCAATTAAGTGTAATCTGGATCTAAAATTGCCCATTAATAATAATCAATCCAACTTGTGTTGGACTAGAGATATGAGACATTTTAGGGCATTATCATTTAGAAGAGATCTGGTAATAATTAGATGGGATAGGATAATGTTGATCCCATATTTAAATTTAGCAATCCAAGAGTTTACTAATCAATTTAAGGGGATAATTGACATGCATACTCCCAAAGTGTTAAGAAAGAGAGAAGGGAGGAATGTGGACTGGATAGATGAGAAATTGAAAAAAAGAATTAGGGTATGAAACCGGTTGTGGAAAAAGGCAAGAAAAACTAAAAGGGAAGAGGACTGGAATAGATTTAAATCATGGAAGAATAAATGTAAAAGGGAAATAAATCAGGCAAAAAATAGACATTCAAATTGTATAAATAAAACTGTGGGGTCCAGGCAGTTTTGGGGCTGTATTAGGGATATACAAAACCCTATTAGAGATAATACATTGATTTAACTATTGGAATCTGATGGGTTGGTGGATAACCAAGTAGAAGTAGCTAAGATCTTGAATCATTATTTTGTCGATCTACCTGACATAATGATTAAGCAATCAGATTTAAAAACCGCTGAGATTTTAGTAGATTAAGTGGTAGATAAGGTGAAAGATAGGTTCTTTGGGGCAAGGATTTAGGTTTATGAAGATTAGGGTTAATAATGTTGAGAAAGAATTAAGGAGTTTAGATGCATATAAGGCTGGGGGGATGGATGAAATTGATGCAAGATACTTGAAAGTTGGTGCAGATCTGCTGGCTCCCATGGTGACACACTTATTTAATTGGAGTTTGTGTTCCACTGTTTTTCCTGATTTATGGAAAATAGGGATGATAATTCCAGTGTACAAGGAAGGGGATAAACATACTCCATCAAACTATAAGACCATCACCCTTTTGTCAATCTTATCTAAGGTTTTAGAAAAATTAGTCCATGGACATTTAAGTCAATATTTGGAAAAACATAGCTTGCTGACTAACTGTCAGCATGGTTTTAGAGCTGGACGATCCACGAACACTGCACTAGTAGATTTCAACAATCTTGTTGCAACATCTCTAGACCTGGGATTGAAAACTGGTGCAGTGTTCATGGATCTAAGTAAAGCTTTTGACCTAGTAGATCACTATAGGATGTTGGAGAGATTATGTATTGTAGGAGTTTTGGGAGAACCATTGCACTGGTTTAAATCATATCTATCTGATCAATACCAGTGTGTCTCTGTAGGAACAGCAGCTTCAGATTTGGTAGGTGTTGGAAGAGGGATACCCGAGGGATCAATCTTGGGTCCCCTATCATTCAACATCTATGTTAATGATATAGTATCTACAATATCTAAAAGTGTGATCCGGCTATACGCCAATAACACTGTACTTGTGTCATTGGCTGATAGCTATGATCAGCTGGGAAAGCAGTTACAGAGTGATTTGATACACATGGAAAAGTGGTTTGTCAACTCTGTCAACTCTGCTTTGCAAATCAGTGTTAAGAAAACTAAATGTATGATCTTTTCATCAGGTGTTAGAAGGTCTGATATTCCTGTAATACAATTAAGATTGACTGATGGCACCCAATTAGTAAACGTGGAGTCTTACAGATATTTAGGGGTGGTAGTAGATTCAAGATTAAAATATTCTGAACATATCTGTCAAAAAGTCAGTAAGGCCAATCAAAGATTAGGCACCTTGAGGAGGTTGTCTGGGTGTTTTACAATTAAAACACGGGAAAGGTTGGTGAATCAATTGTTAATCCTTGTTTTGGAATAAGGGTCTAGCCCATATATGAACTCTCCCCAGATTTATCTAAAAAAAATAAACCAGGCCTATTATAGGCTTGGTAGGTTTGTGATTAAAGCTAAATTTGGAACTCACCATTGTAAAATCTATGGAAGTCTTGGATGGCTGAAACCAGATCTAAAACGATTATATCACTGGCTGACTCGGTGCCATAAATTGATTTACAACAGATCCAAGCATCCCTTAAATCAGTATGTTTTATTAGAATCCCCATGATTGTCAACCACTTCTCTAAGGTATTCAGAGTTATATACACCTAATGTAAGGTCCAGGAGTAAAATGGGGGATACTACCCTGCAGAATAATCTTGCGGTCCATTGGAATAAATTGTCTAGAGAGTTAAAAACAGTACAGGGTCACATGCAGTTTAAAAGAGTCCTGAAAAGTTATCTGTCAGAGAAAGGTACCTGTTTTAGTTAGTGGACTGTTATCGAGGGACTAGATGATGGAACATTTTTAAGGTATATATGCAATAAGATAATATATATATTGATAAGAGAGAGGTGTTAATGTATGTATAATATACATATAAAGTGTGTTGGTAACTGTTTGAAATAGATGTATGAACTTACAGGACATTGTTGAAAATGGGCCATAACCCAACAATTTGTATCCTGTTTAAAAATAAACTTTTTATCATCATCATCATCAAAGTGAAGTCATAGGTAACTGTTCATAGTATGTAAATCATAATAGAATCAGTATAGAGTGTATGAAACATGTCTAAGTATTGTCAATGAAGATATGGTATAGTGAAATGTATAGTAATGTGATAAGTTACGATTAACTGATGCATCATGTAGTATTTTCATAGTATGCTAATGTCACATATGTCTTGTATGTAGTGCATTTTGTAATGGTATACAACTTGACGTGGATGCCAAGTTTTCTCCAGGCAGGGAAGGGTGTAGCTCCCTCTACAAATGGTGGTTCCCAAAAAGTCTTCCTTGAGCTTACCTAAATGCTCACTGCCAGGCTGGTATCCTGCGTTTCAGCAGTTTAAACGTTATTGCCAGAGAGTGCCTGTATAGCCTCTGTGTACTGTCTCTTTAAGAGCTGCCTAGATTGCAGTTATAATGAACCTGAAGGGGGAGCCCTTGTTGCGATGACAGAGAAATCAGCCAACTGAACCTTTTGGATCCTGGGGAAAGTCCCAGGCTGTTTGCAGCTACTTTCAGTTTGAGTTGGAGAGTGAAAGAAGTAACAGCTCGAGATAGTCGAGCAGTAATCCTGCATAGATTCGTGCGGGAGAATTGTGAAAGGGCTGAGTTTTGGCCTGCCTGTCTGCCTGCTGTCCCTGAGAGGGAAATTGAAGTTTATTCGGACTGAATCAGAATTGTGAGGATGATTTAAGTCACAGAACTGTGACCAGGCTTTAACCTGAAGAAGACTGAAGATTTGCTGAATGCGATATGCCTGTCAGGATTTCCAGCCACCTTTGAACTCCCAGTTTGTGCAGAGACTCTGTAATTGCGATTGGATAGCAATCTGCCTGGTACAGTAGAATTTCTTATATGTAAATGTGCTGTGTGCTGTTAGTGGGTCATGATTTGTTTCCCCACTGTGTGCTGAACTGTGTTCTGCTTGCTGGAGGCTGCATCCAGCTCCAACAGACTAAATACGTTTGCATCTCCATTTGGCCTGGGCCTTGCCACACTGGCCCAGCCAGACTACCCACTACACAGAGAAAACCATCAACAAGAGACCTGCCTGGGGATCAGACCCCTACTCAATGCCTTGAACAGGAACGATGCCTCGGTGATTCGTGTGGGCCCTGCTTCTCCTGGTACTCCAGCTCAACAACCTGCAGTCTTGATTTCATCCTGCCTGTGTCCTGTATTGGGTATCATGAGTAAGCATCAGGGTAGCTCCTTGCAACAATAGCTAAATCTAAAGTGTTGTCATCTGATTGCTTTGTTGTCTTTTCCTTAACGAACTGAACCCTCCAGCTCTAGATTACAAATAGTGTGTGTTGTGCATATTGCTTTCTTCCATCACAGGGCTGCAACCAGCTGCGACGCCGGCCTACCCTGGGCAACGGTCCTGGCTAGCCCACCTTTTTCCTACCTGGGTACCCAGAGTGCGTGACTGTGTAGGGACTCTGAAGTGCATACATAACTGTCTGATTGAATTAGCCTTTAAGCCAATCAACCTGATTACGCCCCTCCCTTGTTTAAGTCCCCTGAATAAATCAGATCTAACTCTTTTTGCATTTAATCTAACTGTGGTTCCAGTTTGTGCCAAAAGTACTGTACTGTTGCTATTTGCTATGCATAACCTTGTTTTACAGGGGGTCCCTAGGGTCGAGCTAGAGGAACCAGCCCTGGTGGCAAGTGCAAACAGTGTGGGTAATTGCACGGTGAATAAGGGTCATTGTGAAAGTGATTATTGTATATTGTTCAGGCCACTAGAAGGGAAAGAAGGGGGTTACAGTGTCCCGGAGGGCTGTGCCCAGGTTAGCTTGACCAGTACCCAGGCCCCTTAACCTGCTAATAGCCAAGCAGGCAGGGGTAGTAGCCTTTGGGATAGCGCCACCTAGGGGTTACAGTTATATTAACTGCCAATGTTACTATGTACAATATATCCTGTTCTGAGGGCCGAGAGGGCTGGGTGGTGGGAGAGGTGAACTGTTGGTGTTTTGCTATTTATGGGCCAAGATAGTGAGGCGGGTGGGGGGTGAGGATGGAATGGAGGGTCACTGGTGTTTCTCTGTCTTTTGTATGTTGGATGTTTGGTATGGGGGTAGGGTTATGTGGGCAAGGAAGGTTAAGGTTGGAGGGGAACGGGGGGGTGCAGCTAGATGGCTTACCTGTAGATGTTTTCACTTTCTGCATGATCTGTACTGTCCAGATCCCCTCCCAGATGTTACTTAGACAAGTCCCCACATATAATGGCTAGGCCTCTTACTACTCTTACCTGGAATGTTAAAGGGGCTAGGCAAAAAACGAAACAATATAAGATTATTGAAACATATTCAGCTCTTTACGGCAGATATCATTTTTATTCAAGAGTCCCATTTGATAAATTCTGAGGTGTCTCAACTGAGGAGACAATTTATTGGTCAGGTATTCTCTGCTGAGGGTTCATAGCAAAGCCGTGGGGTTCTGATTCTTCTGGTGCGTTCAGTTCCCTTTGTCCCTTCCAGTACCATTTGTGATCCAAATGGATGGTTTAATTTTTTTAAGGGTTAATTACATACCACTGAGCTCATACTTGGTAATGTGTATGGGCCCAGCCAAGATTCCCCTGCCTTCTTCACTCAAATTCTTATCACTTTAACTCCCTTCCTTCCTGTTCCAATAATTCTTAGAGGGTATTGGAATCTCCCCTTTGGACCCAAACCTAGACTGTTCCAAGGCTGCCTACAAAGGCCTATCCCCAGCACAATGCGCCTTAAGGGAGTTAACCAATTCTCTGGGGCTATGCGATGTCTGGTGAGTCCTCCATCCATCGGACAAAGAATTAATCTTTACATCCTCAGTGCATGAGTCACCATCCTGAATTGATTATATCCTTCTCTCGCAAACACTTCTTCTGGGAGTAATAGACTTGGGTATTCACCCGGGCCCTCTCTCAGACCACTCCCTCATCACTTGCAAGCTCTTTGCCAAAACTCGGTGGCTTCTGGCATCTCAACAGCCAATTTGGGTTCCACAGGTAAACCCGATATTGAGTGGTGTTACCTTAAAGCGTACCTTGGGGGATCCTAATCGGATTAGCCTCCGCTCGAAAAAAGAAACGAGAAGAGCATTTGCTTGCTGCTCTTTCTAAGATTAGATCTCTGGAAGCTAAGCTCTCATCCCATTCTTCTGACCAATCCAGGCAAGAGCTTATCAAACTCAAGGAAAAATACTTTGCTCTCCTTCGGGAAAAGGCGGAGTATGTCATTTTAAGGGTTAAGGCTAGTTATACAGATCAGGGGGAAAAGCGGGTCATTTACTTGCCTTACAGAATAAACAACAGGAGTCAGACAGATTGGTTGGTGCCATTCACTCTTCAAGTGATGGCTCCCTTAAAACTTCCCCTAATGAAATTGTTGGAGAACTTGAAAAATATTATAGGGACCTGTACAGACCCATGGCTTCCCCCCCTCATCTACATGTCATTGACCTTTTTTTGGAAAATGCACATCTTCCATCTCTCTCAGAGACTCAGGGCCTTACCCTTTTGTCCCCATTCACAGAAGCTGAGATATTGCTTGTGATTAGAGATCTCCCCACTGAGAAAGCCCCGGGTCCAGATGGGTTCACCACAAATTTTTATAAAGCCCTCTCAGAACCATTAGTCCCATTACTCCAATTTCTCTACCAATGTATTTTATCTGGGAAAGCATCTGATAGCTCTCTTTTTGAGGCTTTATCTTACTCCCGAAACCAGGTAAATGTGTTGAACTCATTTCCAGTTACAGGCCAATTTCCCTTCTAAACCAAGACATCAAAATACTTGCAAAGATTTTGGTAAACCAAATCATTTTAATCCTTCCAGACCTTTTGGGGCCCGAGCAAGTAGGGTTTATGAAGGGACGATCTTCGGTAGACCACCTGCGTACCTTGGCCCATGTCTTTTCGGTATCCAGGGATGCCCCCTTCTCAGCAGCCTTGGTCTACCTGGATGCCAAAAAGGCCTTCAATAGAGTCAACTGGCAGTTTCTCTTCAGAACCCTACGGGTCTTTGGTTTTCCTGACAGTTTCGTCCAATGGATCAGAGCATTCTACTCATCCGCCACTGCCCGTATCTATTGTAACTGGGTGCTCTCTAATAAGTTCCCACTCCATTCTGGTACTAGGCAAGGTTGTCCCTTATCCCCTCTCCTCTTTAATTTATATTTGGAACCCCTAGTGCGCAAATTAATGAATTCCCCCTTGGTTAGTGGCATTGTGGTGGGAAACCACATAGTTAAAGTATTCGAATATGTGGATAACACTCCTTCAAATTATGGAACCTGACATGTCCATCCCAGCAATGGTCTAGATTATTGATGAATTTAGTGCTTTATCCAATTATAAACTTAATGTTGATAAAACTGTAGTATTCCCGTTGAACCACATGACCCACAGGGCCTTGGTTAGCCCCTTTGGGCTCGCTTGGGCCCCCAAATTCCTAAGATATTTGGGAATCGACCTCACTTGGAATGAGCTCAATCTCCAAAAAGCAAATCTAGATAATCTTCTGCCAATCATTATTCAGAATACGAAAAGATGGTCTCTCCTTCCTCTCTCCCTAGGGGGTAGAATTAACCTAGTTAAAATGAATATATTCCTGCAACCCTTTTACCCCCTAAATCTTTTTAATGTCTGGTTGCCACTTGTCTGGTTCAGACAGGTGCATAGCCATATTATGGACTTTATCTGGGCAGGCAAGAGACCATGTATGGCTTACTGCAAACTCGCCACCCCAAAGGGCTGTGGCAATCTACGACTCCTTCACATGGGCCTTTATTATTGGGCAAGCCATGCTAGCAAATACATGAGGTGGTTAACACTAGAGCAAGACCAGGGTCCTACTACCTACAACCCACTCTGGCTTCGCATAGAGTGGGACTTGATTCAGGCTCATGATATAAATCTGGCTGCCCTTCTCCATGTCCCCCTTAAATTGGTTCCCAGGCAGTTATGTGATTCACTGATAGGAATCTCTATTACGGTTCACTTGCAATTGTGCAAGTTATTAAAATATGACTTTAAGCGGGACCTTACCCAGCCACTCTTTCATAATCCCAATTTTATCATTGATGGTAAAACCCTCCCCCAGGTCTGGCTGCCCCAACTTACTGATGTCCCATTGGTGTCACTCACTAGTGAGTTTAGTTCTTGGCTTACTTCTCCGGAAATTGTTACCAAATTTGGACAGCCGGCCTCTTCTATTTTCAAGGTTTTTCAGCTGAGACACCTGCTAGTGAAAGTTCTGGGTCCTACCATTCTCCCTCCTCCCACATTATGGTTTACCTCTGACCTAGTGTGCCTAGCTGGACAACAGCATGCGGTATCTAAAATATTCAGTGTGCTATATGACTGGGCCTTTCCTGTAGTTACAGGCTCAGTGCCATATTGGGTATCCCACTTTCTGTCATTGCCTATTAATTGGGCAGTAGTATGGAAAGAATGCCACAAATTTGTAACTCAGGATAGACTCCGCTTAATGCAGTTCCACATTTTGCATAACCTCTACTATACTCCAGAGAAGCTCGCCAAGATTAACAACACAGTGTCACCCATCTGTATGTGATGTCAACAGATGAATGGCACCTTGTTTCATGTTCTGTGGGATTGCCCCAAGACTGGCTCACTGTGGGCGTGCAATAAAAGTAATCTAGATCCTCTATAAGGGTTAGAGGAATTGTTTACTCCAAAAGTTTGCCTTATAGTAGACTTTTCAGGGGTTGATGTTTCAAACCGCAAATATTACATGGCCCTTATTTCAATGTCGCTCAAGAAACTTGTTGTAAAACATTGGAAGGACGGTGACATAATTTCCTATAATGAGTGGTTAAATGAATTCTTTGCCAACCTAAGGACCGAGAAAATGATTGCCAGCCTCAATAACCGAATGCCTAGGTTTAGGAGCATCTGGGATCCCATTTATATTCTTTTGTCACTGTAATGCTCCTGGCATTGTCCACAGGAGCTGATCTATCTGCACCAGTTATCTTGTAGCTGTGCTTAAGGGTAGGGAAGGGGAAGTTGGGGGAAGGATTTTGGTGGGGTACTACGGGGAGGGGATGATTGGGGGATGAGGGAGGGAATAATTATAAAGGTTTTTTCCTGTTAGTTGTTACCATTACAGTGTCACTGTTGTTTGCTTTGTTTGTATGGTATTGTAAAACCATAATAAACTTTAAATTAAAAAAAAATATTTATTTCATTTGGGTAAAGCATTTAAACCTTTTAAATACTACATTTTTACAAGATATATCGAATCTTAATTGGCATATCCTGTAAAATATCACTTACAGTGTGGTCTTGCTTTTACCCATTATTTCTAATGAATTTGCACAATGCAGATCTGCTGAGAGGCAGTTTCAATGCAGTCTTCCTTTTACACATTTTTACAATGTAGTTTCCTAGAATATGCCTGCTGATTGCTGTATACTGTATTTAGCCTAGATAGTTCACTGAAGATGTGGCATCTTATTTTCAGTGGGGCTCTAAAACTACACAATATTATGATGCACTGCATAAAATCAGCACATGCTGAAAACAATATTTTACACCTGGACTAGGCTTCCCTGAATAAATACATTATCAAAATGGTAAAATCATGACCACACTGAAAACAAGATATTGCTTCTAATCTGGGACATCCTGAGTAATACAGTAGAAAAATGTGTTAAATGAAGGTCCCTATGAGAATGAGATGTAACATCTCCCCTGGGCTATCCAGGATATAAAATACAGGATATGAAATATTTAAAGGAAATCTAGTGTAAACTGAACATCACTGTGTTCCACATAATGAAGACTGACACAAACAAATGGTTTCTTTATTGTCTTATAACATATTAGATTGCAATATTTATTTCAAATGTTGTGGCCATGAGGATGGTGTGTGTGTGTGTGTGTGTGTGCATGTGTTTTCTGTATATAATAAACTATGTTTGAGACAGTGTTTATCAGATAGTTTCTTACAAGGTTAAAAAAGCATTTAATCTCAACTGGCATGTCCCATAAAATATTGCTTACATTGTGGTCATGCTTTTACTTACTATTTGTAATGAATTTGCACAATGCAGATCTGCTGAGAGGCAATTTCAATGCGGTCTTCCTTTTACACATTTTTACAATGTGTTTTCCTAGAATATGCCTGCTGATTGCTGTATACTGTATTTAGCCTGGATGGTTCACTGAAGATGTGGCATCTTATTTTCAGCGGGGCTCTACATCTACACAATATTATGCTGCATTGCGTAAAATCAGAACATGCTGAAAACAATATTTTACATTTGGACAAGTCTACCCTGAATAAATACATTTATAAACATGGTAAAATCATGACCACACTGAAAACAAGATATTGCATCTAATCTGGGACATTCTGAGTAAATACAGTGCAAAAATGTGTAAAATGAAGATCCCTATGAAAATGAGATGTAGCATCTCCCCTGTGCTATCCAGAATATAAACTATAGGATAAGAAATATTTAAAGGAAATCTACTGTAAACTGAACTTTAGTGTGTTCCATATAACCAAGACTGACGTAAACAGTTTCTTTATTATTTTATAAAATATTAGATTGCAGTATTTATTTAAAATGTTGTGGCCACGAGAATGGTGTGTACAGTGTGTGCGTGTGTTTGCTGTACATAATATACTACGTCTGAGATGGTGCTTATCAGATAGTGTTTTAAGAGGTTAGAAAAAAGTGTAAATCTTTTTTGGAAATTCCTTGCTGAAAAAGGGTGACATTTATGAAGTATGAATCTTTCTTGAAAGAGAATACCTGCCCAACTGAAGCTAGTAGCAAGAAAATATTTAAATGCTAAGGCCCAGATATTCAAAAGGGTTGCGCCATGCGAAACAGGGTTGCACATGCGTAAGTCAAAAATGCGCCATTCTGCGATATTCAGCAGGAGGCAGTTACGCCACTGGCAACAGGTTGCGCAAGAGAGCAATGCAAATGAATGCATGCTCAACAGGAGGAGGATCCATGCATAACCCGCAACCCGATATTCAGTCGGGTTAGCATGAGTTGTGCATCGCAACTAACCTACTTCGCACAAGCTTAGCCAAAAAAAAGCTTAAGTTGAGGGCCACCCACAGGTGAGCTGCTGCATTGCAGGGCGCAACACAGCAGCTGCCACCCCTGGCTGGCCCCCAACTCGGTCCCTGTGCCCCCCCACCAGCCCGATCGCGGGCAGTACAGGTACATGAACCCCACACATCTCCCACAGCCCAATCGCGGGCAGAACACGACATGTCCCCCACACACATCTCCCACAGCCCGATCGCCGGCAGAACCTGTATGAACCCCCAGTGCCCGATCGTGGGCAGAATGTAACCCTCCCCAACCCAAATACCTCCCTGGTGGTCCAGTGGACGTAAAGCCCGATCGCGGGCAGAATGTCACAACACAACTCCCTCCCACACATCTCCTGGTGTCTAGTGTCCCCCCCACCCACAAGCCCCTCCACCCGCTCCCCCCGCAGCGGGCGGCGACAGCATCCACCCGCCTGCCGCCCGCGCCCGCCGACTGACTGTCGGTAGGGCTGCCGCCCATTGGTGCAGAGCTACAGCCAATGGCGTGCAGCCCATACCATAATGACAGTCCAGATTTGTGAATGGGCTGCGGGGGGAGGGGTGGAGGGGCTTCTGGGTGGGGACTAGGACACCAGGGAGATGTGGGGGAGTTGTGTTGTGACATTCTGCCCGTGATCGGGCTTTACGGTTCACTGGACCACCAGGGAGTTATTCGGGTTGGGGAGGGTTACATTCTGCCCGCGATCGGGCACTAGGGGTTCATACAGGTTCTGCCTGCGATCGGGCTGTGGGAGATGTGTGGGGGACATGACGTGTTCTGCCCGCGATCGGCTGTGGGAAATGTGGGGGTGTCATGTAACTGTGATGCCCGCGATCGGGCTGCATTGTGCGTCGGTCCCCGACGGCTGCTGCCTGGCAGGGTGGCCAGGAGCAAGTCCTTGGGGATCGGCACACCTACATGCAAATGGCATGCAAATGGGGCCATAAATAGATGCAAATGGCCCCCCCTGCGCCTTGCATAAATTATGGCCCCATTTGCATGTCACCTTTTGAATATCAGAAATTTGAGCATGGCGCAATGGTACTTGCGCCACCGTAAGTTTAATGCTCAACTCTGGCAACTTGCGGTAGCGCAAGTTCCACTTGCGCTTACGCAGTGTTAGAGTTCGGGGTGATATTCAAAGGAGTTGCTCCAACAGCGCACTTTGAATATCACTCCTCGCCACACCTCCTCGCGCAACTATTTTGAGCAGTGCAGGGGCTTGCGCCTCAGACTGGCGCAGTTTGAATATCTGGGCCTAAGTATTTAAATGTGCAAGTTGTTGCATTTCAAAGGGGGTAAACAAATCTCTAGTTTAGTAGGTAACCAATATTTAACAAGCTGTTTCAGTTTCCTATTGGTCATCTGATAAGCAGCTTGGAGTTCTATCTACAGCATTCTAAACAGAAAGCAGGGAGTATTTAATTGTCAAAAGGGTGACATTTATGAGATATGAATCTTTATTGAAAGAGAATAATTGCTCAACTGAAGCTAGTCGCAAGAAAATGTTTAAATGCTAAGTATTTAAATGTGCAAGTTGTTGCATTTCAAAGGGGGGTAAACAAATCTCCAGTTTAATAGGCAACCAATTTTTAACAAGCTGTTTCATTTTCCTAATGGCCATCTGATAAGCAGCTTGGAGTTCTGTCTACAACATTCTAAACAGAAAGAAGGAAGTATTTAACTGTCATAGTAATTTACTGTTATGGTAGGATACACTGAAAAGTACTAAAAAATGTGTTCCATGGTATGCCAGTTTTTCCTAGCTAAAGCAAGAAGAAGAAGAATCAGCATTTATATAGTGCGTTTTCATACACAGTATCCCAAAGCACTTTACAAGCAATGCTAGACTGGTAGTGAAGTGACTGAATGTGTGGTGGCAGCCATATCGCACATCGTCACCCACACACAGCCTGGATAATTGCATGAACCAGTTTATGGGAAGGGGGGAATGTTGGCCAGGACACCAGGAATGGTCCCTGCTCTTTTGTGAAGAGTGCCCTGGGTTCTTTTACTTCCACCTGGACACCCACCAGGACAACACCAGGATGGGCAGGAGGGACCTCGGTTTAACGTCTCATCCGAAGGATGGCACACCCCAGCAGTACAACACCCCCCAATACTGCACTCGGATGCCAGCGATTTTTAGGTGCAAGTCCAATCTCGGTGTGGGATGAGAACCCTCGACCTTCTGGTCCAGAGGCAGATGTGCTACCAACTGAGCCACGCTGACACCTAGATGAATGTAGGCTCCGGCCACAGCCATAAACATGAGGAGAAAAACATATTAAGAAAATATCAATCAAATTGCAGCAAACCCAGTTAGATCTGTTCAGATTTAATAAACAATCTGTAGGCTCTACAGTGAACACTATGCTTCAGGCAAGCAATACAAAACTGGGTGTACACAGTCTTGTTAAGCAGGAGAGGTAAGGGGCTATATTGATGTGAAAGAATGGGATATATTTATGAATAAATTATGCAGACCCATTATTACCTCCAGTACCACTCGAAATAATCAAACTGGGTAAACTATCTATGGTATAAAACAATTACACTACAGGAAATGCCCAGAAAAGTCCAAGGATTAGTTTATTAATTTGTTCTTGCCTTAGCAGATATTACCTAACTAGATCATATGGCTGCAGTTAGTAGCCAAGTTTAGCCATGGTATACCTTGAAACAAAACACACATAAACTTTAGGCATTCATGGAAACTGAAAAATCCCAAGAAAAGAAATATAATCAGCTAGGTTTCAGACATTTAAAATAGAAATATTATATGCAAGGGTGCACACAGTCTTGTTCTGCTGCAGAGGTTTGGGGCTGTACTGATGTGAAAGAATGGCATGCAATTATGAATAAATTATACAGATCCATTTTTGATCCAAGCATCACTCATAAAAGTCAAACTAGGTACACAATCTATGATTAAAAAAATGAAAAGGATTCGCTCATTGCTCCAGAAAAAATGCCCAGAAAAACTCAAAGATCAATTTATTAATTTATTCTTGCCTTCTCAGATATTACCTAAGTAGATAATGTGGCTGCAGTTAGTAGCTCACATTTTAATCCATGGTGGGCCTCAAATAGAAATACACATGAACTTAAGGCACTTGTGGAAACTGAAAGATCCCAAGAAAAGAAATAGAATCGGATTAGTTTCAGATATTTAAAATGAAAATATTACATGCATGATAAAATAAGACTTATAAAGTCAGCCCAACTTGAGATTGTGAAAGTAACCCAGTTGATCTTAAACAAAAATCCTTTTCTACCTATGGTACAAAGATATTTGATCCTATTATTTAAAGCTTTTATACCTGAATATGTACATGATGTGATGAGATAGTTACGTTCCTTCTACCAGCAACATCACTCTTCATAATGCAACATTTGCATATTTCTTTCCTGCAACAACAAAATAAAGTAGGACGATAGTATCCATTTAAAAGTACAAAAAATTGAATTAAATATTGTTGAAGTAACTGACAATTTCTAAGTTTAGCTTTACAATCCATACCTGCTGTGAATGGCTCGTTATGAATGTGAGTCTGTATTTCTTTCCATGTTTTAAATTACTGATGTTTTTATAAAATTGTAATGACTTTATGGTCAAGCAAGCACTTTCCTTCTAGCTTGCTTGAAAGGACAGAACTAAGAACCTTACCGGAGTAAGGGAAAGGATTAAGATTTTTGGCCAGGCAGATTTACTGTGTGTTGTTGTTTTTATTTTGTACTCACAGGGATTGTTACTGTTTGTTGCTAAAATTTTATTGCTTTATTTTTCTCTGATTCAAATTGATGTTGCTGGGTATACCTTCTGCTGCATTATTACAAGGTGTGCCTACAGATGTATGCTAACAGATTACTGCTGTAATCTTCTGATTCAAATTGTCTTTTGCAAGGTATATCTTCTGTTACTGCTTTGTTTTTCTTTGTAGCAAAGTGTTTCTTACAGGGTATATCTTCTGTGAAATTATTACAGGTGGTGCTTAAATGTTTGTGACTTTTTATCATTAGGCTAAGCAAAATTACTGTTTGCCCCTATTTTATTTATTTATTTTTTGCTGAAAAGGTTTCTTTGTCTTAGAGGTGTTGCAGTCTCCTTCTTACATTGAAGACAGGGAGAGTGAGAAAGCAGCCACAGCTTCCTTGAATCAAGGAGGTTATTTTCTAGACTACACTGAACTGAATTATTACTTTTTGGACCTGTGTAAGCAACTAGTATTGATTCTGTTTTTGGGGTGGACTTTTCTTAGTTTTAACTTTAATTTGCCTGGGAGGAACTATAGCTGGGAGATATTTGCATTGAGTTGTGACTAGACCTGTTACTTAGCTTTTATGAAATAGGTGTCTGAAAGGAAGGAAGGCACTCCCCGGGGTGGAGGGTAAGAGTTGTAGGTGATTGTTTCTGGACAGCATAGGTTTACTCCACCACCCTTCCCTCACCCTACCCACCCCAAGTGCATAACTTCCTTTATAGCAGGGTCTCTGACATCACTTCCTCAAAACTGCTAACAACATACACCTGTTCATATCCTTAAAGGCACAGCACACTGAATAGGGGGTAGAGACACTCACAAGCTTGCACATGCTAAAACAAAAACAAAAAAGGAAAAAGCATCTTTAACAGGAAGGGACACAGACATGTGGGGAGTGGTGCAATGCACTGGCTGCGGAGCAGCAGTCTTCTGGGAGACATTCTGAAGACAGGTTGAAGGAACTGAACATGTACTCCCTGGAGGAGAGGAGGGAGAGAGGGGATATGATCGAGACATACAAGTATCTTACAGGGAGGAACAGGGTGCAGGAAAACACTATTTTTAAGCAAAAAGATGTTTCAGGACTAGAGGGCATGGGATGAAGTTGGAGGAGGACGATTCAGAGGAAACATGAGAAAGAATTTCTTCACAGAACGGTGGTGGACAAGTGGAACACCCTGCCAGAGGAAGTGGTGGGGCTGAAACAATCACGGGATTTAAGAATGCATGGGATAGACATAAAGGAATTCTAGAGGTCAGGGGTAAGGGGAAATAGACTTCTAGGAAAACAAACTGAAATTACAAGCTCAAATGGGCAGACTAGGTGGGCCATAGGCCCTTATCTGCCGACACTGTCTATGTATCTATGTATCTAAGTATCTATGCATTGCTGCCCTATTTGCAGGTACCTCTCTGGTCTGAGGGAGGAGGTTGTTTGTCTCCATGCTGACCTGGCAAGGATTCAGGAAACCTGCTCCCCCATCCAGGGACCACCCAGGCCACCACTACTACCTCAGAGGTTGCCAAGAAAGAGGAGTGGTTGGACCATGGTGGGCTCAGGGAGGGTGAGGGTGGTGGAACAGAGGCACATCCCTCCAGTTGTGCCTCTCCACAATTCATTCACCACTCTGGTGAAGCATGGTTCTTCTATGGAGGCACCTGCAGTGGAGGCCAAGGAGGATGCTGGGAACCTCCACAATGGAGACCCACAGGAGGGTGGCCAGGACCCCACAGGGGAAGGAAACAACTCCTGGTGGGGGACTCAATTGTTAGGGGATAGAACTGGGGGAGGGAGGGGAAAGGGAGGTAAGGTGCCTGCCCAGCGCCAAGACTTGGAGGGACAGGAAACAGATCCTCAGGATCGTGGGAGCAGCGGCAAGGGGGAGGGAGCTGGATGTCATTATCCACCTAGGGACGAATGACCTGGCTGAGAATGGGATCAGAGCAGTGCAACAGGAGTTTGTGGAGTTGGGGAGAGGCCTTAGACAAGTAGCACACATGGTAACTTTCTCGGAAGTGCTACCTGTCTATGGCATGGATGAGGCTAGGGCACTCCGCACCATGGGATTCAATGACTGGTTGAAAAGCTGATGCAGAGCTCAGGGATTTAGCTTCATTGGGGACTGGGACTCTACTTGGAGGGATGCAGGCCTATACAGGTGTGATGGTCTGCATCTATCCTGGAGGGGAATCAGGATCTAGGTGATAGGTTTAAATTTCATTTCATTTAGTTTTTGTTGACTGGGTAAGTGCACTAGACAAATCCTGCCTATTTTCAGGCATGACCCAGGGGAGGGGGATACAGATGAATGCCAACTGACCTTGAACCAGATTAAGCTGCTGGTGGTATTTTCAGTGAATGAGGGAAATTTGGCCAGGACACTGGGGGAAATTCCACTACTCTTTTTCGATAAGTGCCATGGGATCTTTAACATCCCCCTGAACTACCACCAATCCAGGCAGATGGGACCTCAGTTTAACGTCTCATCTGAATGTCGGCACCTCAGAAGTGCAGCACCCCTCATGCTGCACTACAGTGTCAGTACTGGGATATTAACCCAAGTGCCAGATGTGGGAACTGAACCCACAGCCCTCTGATCTCCCAGCCTCAGAGGCAAGTGTGCTACCTACTGAGCCACTGACACTGCCCAGCACTGACACTGGCAAGCATTTAAACTAGCCAAGGGAGAGGCACTGAAGAGGAGAAGGGAAATCCTAGCCCCTTCCCAAAATCAGGGTAATTAGTGAGGTAAACACCAAAATAGAGCAGTCGATAGGGAGAAGGGCAGGGGTAAATGGAGAAAAAGACAAAGGCAAGGGATAGGGATGGGGCAAAAAGAAATAAAGCCATAAAAAATGGAGGGTAATGAGTACCAATGCCCGTAGTCTAGGTAAAAAGCTCCCTGAAATGGTGGCCTTGATGGAAGAGGGATGCCTGGCTATTGTGGCAGTCACAGAAACATGGTACACAGAGAACCATGACTGGGATGTCAACATACCAGGGTACACAATCTACAGGAGGGACAGGGAGGGAAGAAGAGGAGGAGGAGTAGCTCTTTATGTAAGGGAAGGGATAAAAGCAACAGAACTAAAAGGTAAACAGGGAGGAGAGGAGGCACTGTGGGTCACCCTGGAGACTGGAAATGGCTCCACAATCTGCACAGGGGTTGTATACAGACCCCCGTCTCAGGGGGAGGAAATGGACAAGGAAATGATAGAAGGCATCCTTGGGATGGCAGAGAAAGGGGAGATATTGCTGATGGGGGACCTGAATATGCCAGATGTTGACTGGAGCATCTTTGCTGCAGCCACATCCAAGAGTAGGGCCATTCTCGATGCCCTACAGGGGGCATGCCTCAGACAGCTAGTTTTGGAACCCACTCAGGAGAGAGCAATCTTAGACCTGGTACTCTCAAATGGGGATGGAGAGAGGATCTCTGATCTTGAAGTGGGTAGCAATCTGGGAACAAGCGACCGCCAAACAATGTGGTTCATGATAAACTTAGCTGTAGAGTCAAACCACACAAAACTGAAGGTACTGGACTTCAGAAGGGCTGATTTTGTCAAAATGGGAGAGTGCCTCAGAAAAGCACTAGCAAACAGGCAAGAAGGTGGGGTGGAGCAACAATTGGGAAACATCAAAACCGCCATCACAGAGGCAACAAGTCTTTGTGTGAAGCAAATAAATAAATCAAAACAAAAGAAAAAAACACTCTGGTTCTCAAAAGAAGTGGTGGGGAAGGTAAGGGATAAAATATAGCATTCAGGAAGTATAAGGAAACACAGAAGAAGCACGACAGAGAACTGTACAAGTTAAAGCAGAAGGAAGCGGGTAAGGCAGTCAGAATAGCAAAGGCCCAAACCGAAGAAAAGATAGCCAACTCGGTTAAGAAGGGGGATAAAACCTTTTACAAGTATGTTAGGGAGCAAAGAAAGACTAAGGCAGGGATACTGAGGCTGAACAAAGAGGAAGGTGGTTGGGCAGAGAGCAACAGTGAAAAAGCAGGGATACTGAACGAATACTTCTGCTCAGTATTCACAATGGAAAAGCAGGGGGAAATACCTAATCCAGTCAATAGAAGCACTCTGGATAAGGGGGTTGAGATTAGTCCTTTCACAGAAGAAAGGGTTCTGAAAGAACTCTTAAAACTGAAGGTGAATAAGGCAATGGGGCCTGATGGGATTCACCCCAGAATTTTAAAAGAACTAAGGGAAGAACTAGTAACACCACTCACTACCCCTTTTAATAAATCATGGGAGGATGGGGTGGTACCTGAGGACTGGAGGAGGGCAGATGTGATTCCCCTTCACAAAAGTGGGAGCAAGACAGAGGCAAGAAACTACAGACCTGTCAGTTTGACTTTGGTGGTAGGGAAAATGATGGAATCACTTCTGAAGGAAAGAACTGTTGAGTACCTAGAGGCCAGTGGGGCACAGGACCCAAGGCAGCATGGATTCACAGCAGAAAGGTCATGTCAGACAAATCTAATGGATTTCTTTGACTAGGTGACCAAAGCAGTAGACCAGGGAGGGGCTGTGAACATGGCCTCCCTAGACTTTAGCAAGACATTTGACACCGTCCCGCACAAAAGATTAATAAACAAATTAGCCAGCCTGGGAGTGGGTTCTATGGTGGTAGCCTGGGTAAAACACTGGTTAGACAACAGGACACAGCAGATAATAGTAAATGGAGTCCACAGTGAAGAAAGGAGGGTTACTAGTGGGGTACCGCAGGGTTCAGTACTGGGGCCAGTCCTTTTTAATGTCTTTATAAGTGACATTGCAGAGGGACTGGAAGGGAAAGTATGTCTCTTTGCAGATGACACAAATATCTGCAACAGGGTCGATACACAAGGTGGGGTGAGATGAAAAGGACTTGGCAAGGTTGGAGGAATGGTCAAATGTATGGCAGCTTAGATTCAATGCAAAAAGTGCAAGTAATGCACCTGGGAAACAAAACCCAGGGAAGAGTACACAATGGGGGAGATACTGACAACAACAAAATGGAAAGGGACCTGGGGTAGTCATATCAGATGATCTAAAGGTGGGCCAGCAATGTGAGAAGGCAGTAAGGAGGGCTGGGGGATACTGGGATGCATAGGGAGAGGCATCACCAGTAGAAAACAGGAAGTTGTTGGCCCTCTGTACAGACAGTTGGTGAGACCACATCTGGAGTACTATGTACAGTTCTGGAGACCCCATCTCCACAAAGACATAGACAGGGTGGAGGCTGTCTAGAGGAGGGCAACCAAAATGATGTAGGGTCTGCATCAGAAGACATATGAAGAAAGACTAAAGGAACTAAAGATGTATAACCTCGAGGAAAGGCGGAGAGGGGGGACATGATAGAAACTTTCAAATACCTCAAGGGAATCAACAAAGTCCTAGAGGGTAGCATCTTTCAGAAAAAGAGATATGAAAAAACAAGGGGGCACAATTTGAAGATAGAGGGGGGACGACTCAGAGGTAATGTGAGGAAGTATTCCTTCACAGAGAGGGTTGTGGATACATGGAACAGCCTTCCTGAGGAGGTCATAGAGTCAAAAACAGTGGCAGAATTCAAGAATGCATGGGACAGACATAAGGCAATTCTAGTGGGGGGTAGGAGGAAGTAGGCTGTTGGTTTACTAGGATCTGCAGCTTATCCATTAGGTAGGGAACTGGGCAGACTAGGTGGGCCAAGCGGTCCTTATCTGCCATCAAATTCTCTGTTTCTATGTTTCTATGTATTGAATTTAAACTAAATTAAGTTCTATTACAGGCTGTGTAATACACCTGCAACTTGAGATTGGAAACTCTGTAATTAGTAGCTGCTGCTCAGTTTCTGGTTTCTCCCCCTTAGGTACTATTGCAAACTATGATACTATATGCATTGAACTGTTACACCAATGAGTTGAGTTTGCATTGTTTTAGTGGCTCCATAGCGATAGCTATGCCTGACTTGAGAGTAGAAGAGAAAGGGAATGATAGTTTACTCACCTGGTAAAGGTGATTGTTGGGGTATACAGCTCTGAGGCACTCCACACTCCTTACACATGGGTTGTGTCCACCTGATAGGTTGCTTGATGCATATGTGACTTCAAAGAAGTCTGACCCCCTTTCCCTGTGATGCTGCCTCTCCAGGATCAGTTCGAATTCTTCCAAAGCTCTACCTAATCTATAACCAATAATTCTTGACTTGTTAGTAGACAGCATAATGTTTCCTGATATGTATCGTAGTGTGTTACCTGTAAATAAATTATAGTAGAGGCATTTGTTATGTTTTACCAAAACTTCTGTGGCCCATGTGGGTCCTCACTTTATTTCTTATTCATACGAATCTAAAATTTCCAGCTCATATGGCATGCTGATTATTACTTCCTGAAGCTCATCTGTGAGCTCTTTGTCTCTGACTGACTACCTGGGTGGGTTGTGGAGTGCCTCAGAGATGTATACCTCCACAATCACCTTTACCAGGTGAGTAAACTACCATTGGGGGGGATAATCTCTGAGGCATTCCAGACTCCTTAAACATGGGTTTCGATGTGAAAAGCAGCACCCTAATGAGAAGAGTGGGTAGTCAGTCCATTATGTTATGTTCAACCTTGCTGCTAACAACACTACTTAAGTAAAGTTAGTTTTTGCTTCCAGGGCTACATCTACCCAGTAGTGTTTAGTGAATGTGTGCGTCGATGCCCATGAAACGGCAGCACACGTTTTCTCTACTGTGGCCATGATTCCCTCAGCCCATGATGTGGCTATTGCTGTAGTGGAATGGGCCTTGATTTTCATTGGTGGTATATGATTTGAGGCCTCATACGCCTCTGTGATGGCAGATTAAAGCCAATATGCACCGCATGTCTGCCGTTCTTGTGATGTAAGTTAAAATTAGTCTCCTCATGGCTAGCAGTTGATGTTGAGGGTCCCTATCTACCTTGCCTACAGGCATATAGACAGGTATTTCGATATCTTGTTTGGTGTGAAAAGGTGTGCATATTTTAGGTAGAAAGGAAGGGATCATCTATAAGTTGATCTTGTCATCATGAAATACCAGATAAGGCAGTCTGTGACATAATGCTTATACTGTAGTTCGCTTATGTATCTAGCTGAACATATAGTGACCATAAGGATTAAATGTTTGCCATTTAAGTGGTAGTGAGTCTAGTGGTTCAGATGGTGAGTTGGCCATTGCCCTGGGTACTAAGTTGAGGTCCCAAAGAGTGGTCCATTGTTTTATCTTAGGATCTAGATTGGATCGATTGCTGCCACTTGCACTGTTAGGGATGCTGGAGATAGTCTCTTATCCAGACCTTGCTGAAGGAAGAGAAGTATGTTGGGCACTGTGGCCTTTAGAGGTTGTATGTATTTTTTTTTTCTTCGCACCACCTGTGAAATATTCTCAAATGTATCTGATACTTTGTGGTAGTGGGGTTTCTCCATAGTGTCAGCTACCACTGGGTGGTATCCCTCTCTAAACAGTCTCTCTTTTTCAGGAGCCAGGCTGTTAGTTTGAGATTATTTGGACTGAGGTGACTTTCCAGTCCCTGGGTGAGAATATCTTTCCTGAATGGTAGTGTCCATAGGTGGTCTAGTGCCATTATCACTATCATGGTGAACCATGCTCTCCTGGGCGAATGAGGGATGATGATTATCATCCAGGTTCTGCTTCTGCATATCTCTTCCAGAACCTGTAGTATCGATGGAAAGATGTAGGTTACCTGGAATGACAATGTAGCTGATGGTGCATCCACTCCCATGGATTTGTGATCCCTGAAGTTGGAGTAGAATCTGGGGCACTGATTGTTCTTGTTGATGGCCATTAAGTCTATTGCTATCGGTCCCCAATGTCTGTTGATCATTTGGAATATGTTGGAATGGATCTTCCACTCTCCCATATGTATTAACTGGCAACTTAGCCAGTCTGCAGTGGTATTCAGCCTGCGTGCTAAGTGTATGACTGATATCCTTGGCAGATGTTTTTATGTCCAAGGAATGAGTCTTGAGCCTCTCTTTGCAGGGCTCCGATCTTTGTTCCTCCTTGCCTGTTGATATAGGACATGATAACCTGATTGTCTGAGCGTATGAGGAAATGTTCCTTTTTCCTGACTAACCTTGTGAAGTGCAGTGGTGCACGGGATATTGCCCTGATTTCCAGAACATTTATGGCCATTTTGGACTCTTGTATGTACCACTTTCCTGGGCTTCCCAGTGGAGTGGCCACTATGTAGAGGCTACTCAAGGATGTATGGCATTATTATAGACAAATGGCATGGACAGTGTGCCATTAAGATGTGGGGATTAGCTTGGGTAGCAGGGTAGGAGTTGATGTGTGAAACCCCGCCTTCTTCATTGTGTTTCACACTAATGCCTGTATCTGATCAGGCAAACACTACTTGGACATTAGTGCTTGTGTAACTACCTCCAACTCTGTTTCTAGATCGGAGTGTGTTTCTGACTGTGGTTAGTGGGGTTCTGGCCCTGCTGATACCTGACTTTATTTCACATGGTGTTTTACACTAGTTGTGCCTGCATCGGTTGATTATTTTGGTGGTGAATTGTTGCTGTGTCTAAATCCTGCCCAAAGGAGGATTTGGGATTGCAGGTAGCATATTTGTTTGTGCCTTATCTTTTGTGTTTTCATTGGTGTCTTCCCCAGCATCCTCCTGGTCAGATGGCATGGGTGCATCTTCTGCATCTGATGCACACACAGTATGCTTAGTTGCTTTGGGGCTAGTGGCACTTTGTGTTGGCTGCAGCTCTTTGTTTTGGCAATTGTAGTAAGCTAAGAAAGGGTACACAGAGAGGGTGGTACTTGGTACTTGGTAGTTAGGACAAAAGAAGGCTGAAGCCCATCGAGGATGTCCTCCACACAGTGTGGATCATTGGTAGATTATGTTCTATTGATAAGCCAGTTATCAATTTTGAGTTTAAATATGGTAGTATTCGAGCAGTCCACAATTTCCTGCGG
Organism: Neoceratodus forsteri; assembly: GCA_016271365.2. Lineage (NCBI taxonomy): Eukaryota > Metazoa > Chordata > Ceratodontiformes > Ceratodontidae > Neoceratodus > Neoceratodus forsteri. The sequence continues at coordinate 828,737,311 of CM028136.1, forward strand.
TAGTGAATTCCAGATTTTTGGGGCTCTAACAGTAAAAAACTGTTGTCTTTTGCTTGTTCTTGTTTTCTCAATTTCAATTTGTTTGTTGTGTATTCTGGGTACCATTTTTCTAGATGTAAAGGATATGCCACATGAACTCATTAATGTAGCTGATTGTAGAATTTTAAATAGCTGAAGGAGATCTCCCCTTAGTCTTCTAAATTCTAGTGAATACAGCTTTGTTTTATGGAGCCTAGTTTCATAGTTATAAAGAGAAAGATGAGGTATGATCTTAGTGGCCCTCCTTTGGACTCTCTCCATTCTTGTAATGTCCTTAGCCAAATAGGGACTCCATAAAGGTGAACCGTAATCTAAATGGGGTCTAACATGGGTTTTATATAGAGCCATAATACATTCCTCAGTTTTGAGGGTAAAAGTATTGTTAATCCTACGTAGGAGGGCATTGGCTTGATTAGCAACCTTATTATAATGATTTGAAAAAGATCATCTGTTGTCGACCAATAGACCCAGGTCTTTTTCGACGAGGGATTCCCTAAGTATTATATTATTAAGATGGTAAGTTTGTTTGGGATTTTTCTTACCAAAATATAACACTGCACATTTGGACACATTGAATAGCATTTTATTGGTTGCCGCCCATGATTCAATTTTTTGAAGATCATTTATAAGAGATCTTTTGTTGGTTTTGTTATCAACTCGTCCTCCTAGTTTAGTGTCATCCGCAAAGTTGGATAAGGTATTCTGTGATGAAATGATAAGGTCACTAATGAAAATGCTAAATAAAGTGGGGCCCAACACCGAACCCTGAGGGACTCCACTTAACACTGATTTCTCATCTGATACTTCCCCATTAACTCTGACAGTTTGAGTTCTGTTATAGAGCCAGTTATTAACCCAAGACACGATACAATTAGAGAAACCTAAAACTATTAATTTATTTATTAATATGAAATGTGAAACCTTGTCGAATGCTTTACTATAGTCAAGCAGAATAACATCCACTGGTATATTTAAGTCAAGATTACTGCTGACTAAGTTATAAAAGGCTAACAGGTTAGTTGTACACGAGTATCCGGATTTAAATCCATGTTGTGTAACATCAGCTAGTTTTAGTGCCAGCATCTCCTCTTCAATTAAGTGTTTAATATTTTTTTCCAATAATTTGCATGGAATAGAGGTAAGGCTGATAGGTCTGTAATTTTCAGCCTTATGGTGCACCCCTTTTTTAAAAATAGGTGTAACAGTGGCTGTTTTCCAGTCTAGGGGGACATTAGCTTCTCTAAGAGATTTATTAAAGATAATGGTAAGAGGGATAGCAATATTATCATATGTTCCCATAAGAAACTTAGAGGTAATATTGACAGGACCTGGGCTTGTTGTTGGCTTCAAAGTTTTTAAAAGTTTAAGGGTATCGGGGAATGGTAATACTATAACTAGGATGAATACTTGCATTGATATATGATATAGGTTCCTTATCCTGTTCGAAAACAGAACAGAAGTATTTGTTAAACTCAATTGCAGTAACCTTGTCAGAAAAATTGGTTATGTTATCTATGATTAATGGACCAATTTTGTTTATGTCACCCTTTTTGTTATTTAAATATGAATGCAGACTTTTATATGATTCCCTAGTGTGAGTGATTGTGAATTCAAGATTCTGTTTAGACAGAGTGATTGATGTTTTAAGATCCTTAAGTGCTTTCTTATACTTGATTAGTATTCCCTCTATTTGTTCAGGTTGGCATTTTTTTAGAGATATGAATAATTTGTGTTTGTAAGTACTGAGGTTTTTAATTTTATTGTTGTACCAGGCAGGAACCTTGCCTTTATTGTTGTACTTCTTTCTTTCTGGTACGTAATATTTTTCTAGATCATGTACAATTTCTTTGAAGAGGCTCCATGCATCATTAACATTAAGAGATGAAAATAATGAGTTCCATGGTATGGCTGCAAGATGTTCATTAATTCTTGAGAAATTAGCCTTCTCATATTGTTTAATCGTACAGTTGTTTGTAGAATTTTTATGAGCCAAAAAAATGGAAAATTGAATTCTCATATGGTCACTGTTGCCCAAAGGGTCTAAAACTTGCAAATTAGACAAAGAGGCATTCATATTGGTCAATACTAGGTCTAGAATGTTATTCCCACTTGTGGGTTCCCTGACTTGTTGGGTAAGACCAAGATCGGTGATAATTGAGAGTAACTGTGAATCATACTGACTGAGTCCAGAAAGTGTGTCCCAATTTATTGTTGGGAGATTAAAGTCCCCCAAAATTATTACTGACCCCTTGTCTGCTATTGAGGTGATTTCTGAGGATAGTTGATTAAGATATGCAATGTCCGAAGGGGGGGGGGGTAGCAGTTGCCAACCAAAATCTGGGATGTCCTCTGGGTTGCAGGTAAACCCAGATGCTTTCTGTTAATATTGGTAAGGAGGATTCAAAAGATGGAATATTATTAGCAACGTAAAGACTCGCTCCTCCACCTTTTTGTTCATTGGATCTGTTTTTATAATAAAGTTTAAACCCTGGGATGTTCATTATCCATTGTTTATCCAAATTTCCCCAAGTTTCAGTAATAGCAATTAGTCCAATGTTGAATTCATGAATCTTCAACTCTAATTCTGCCATTTTGATTTTGTTAAGTGCTCTAGCATTAAAAGATAAGACGCTCAGCTTGTATATATTATTAAGAGATGGCTCCTTTGGCCTGGTCTCCCCCTTAGATTTTAGTTTAAATGTTTGTCAATAAATGACAAAAACTGGTGACCAAGAAGAGAACTTCCTCTTCGGCTGAGGTGCAAACCATCCCAGCAGAAGAGGGAAGGGTTATCGTTGAATTCCTCCCAATGTGTAAGACAAGCTATATCTTGCCTAAAACACCATTTCCGGAGCCATTCATTTAGTGTTTTGATGTTTTTTTGGGTGGAATATGAGGCTCGGGGTACTGGGAGAATTTCAGATATGCCGATGTTACATCCCCTTTCATTTAGTAAGTTACAAAGAGCAACTATGTCTTGTTTCAGTTGTTGTAATGGAATTTTGGTAATATCATTAGTCCCAGCATGAATTATAACTAACAGATTATTACCTGCAGCTCATAAGGCATTTTTAGTCATAGCGGTTATGTCTGAAACCCTGGCTCCTCTATGACTTGAGCAGGTCCTGTTTACTTTATCAGGGTTACAGATAATCCGATCTATGAATTTAACCATAGAATCACCAAATACAAAGACCTGTGTGGGAGTAATATTATGAAGTAGGGAGGGGGTGTCAACCTGAATATTTGTTGGTTCCTGTTTCTGATTACAGCTGGTGTCATCAGCTGAAAGAGAAGCTAATGGCTCATAAGAGTTATGCAGCGTAACTGAGGGAGAGATGTTGATCCCTTGTGTCTGCAAATAAATTCTTTTGTTAGATTTTGAGGGTGCAATAATAGACCAAGTGGTAACATCAGGAAATGATAGTATTTCTGAAGGGAGGTGGGAACACTCGGGGGTTGAAGCAATCTTATGTACTTCATTATGTATAATGTTTAATCTTGAAGTACCCTGTGGGTTAAAGCAGTCTCATGTACCTCATTATGCAAAGAGTTTATTTTTGATGCAGCCTGAGATGCATTACCATGAGAGGAGGTTAAGTTGTTAACATCTAACAGGAGAGACATATGGTCAATATACTCCTCTAGAGCTTCTATTTCTGGGTCAACAACATACTGAGTAACATCAGGAACTGTTTCCACTTTATTAAGAAGTCAAGCAACTTCTTCCTGTAATGATTTAACCAATATGCACCTGTCACAGATGTACTTGGCAGTCTGTTTGCCAATAGCATACATCTGGCAGGAAGTACAATATTTTGTTGGCTCTTTTCATTGTAGTACAAGATAGTAAACACTAGATAATAATCAATACAGCAGTGCACAGTACCTTAGGCTTCCCTCTTAAGTGAGACCAATCAAATAGTTGTTAGACCGCTATCCCAGTCCCCGATGGACACGATTGACACGCGCTATGATGCGCGTGTCTCTCGCGCTGATCTCCACATGCGGCCCTATGCACGCCGCCCGCCGCTAGTGGAGTGTTTTATACAGCAAAACCGGAAGTGTGTCGCCGCGCAACTTCCGGTTTCGCGCTAGCACACAGCAGGTACAAATAAATATGGAAAATGAAGACTAAGCCTTTAAAAAGGCAGAATAACTGCTGGGAGTTGTCCCCTGTAAGAGGCACACAGGAAAAAACAATGTGGGAAGATGTTTCAATGTGGTGCTGGGGGGATTAGATACACTGTTTTATTTATTTATTTCCCTTAATTCTTCCCCTGCACAATAATCAATAATGTTCTATGCTGTACAGGCTATTGACTTGCCTATGCATTAAAGTATGCACTGTCCCTTTAAATGTGGCTAGAGTGAGTGAGGGACTCAGTGTTATGCTGCCTTGCCCACAGCTGTAGTAATAGTGCTGCCCCCAATGTATTTTCCCCATTGTTAATTGATTTTCAGATTGTTGCCTTTATATTTAATTATTCACATTATGGTCTGTTCTTGCAGATTGGTTGGTGCTTTTAGCAAACACCCTCTGTGCTGGTTGGACATTTGTGAATGTAGTTGTGCTCTTCACAAGATGGCAGCAGTGACTCTCAGTCAATCTACACTGTCTGGTGGCTGCCTACACCCTTAATCCCACATATATAAGGGGTGAGTGGAGAGCTTTTCCAAGATTACAGTGGCAAGTCTCACGATGATATTTCTCATGGCTGCCAATCTGAATAGGCAAGTTGGTTTAGTTTCTCAATGCTCCTCCTCCTCCTCATGAGGCCTACTTTGTTTATGGTGTTTCGGTCAGGTAGATGACAGAGGAGTTTCCTCTACCTTTTGATAGAAGAAGGTGGTGAATTTAAAAGACATAATGTGCCATAAAAAAACTCTTGAGAGCATGTAATTTTGAGGAGAGGCACAAAGGGACTGAGAAAATGCTTCAGAGACTGTTGTGTAGTGATGTCTTGAGTGAGCACTTCAGGTGCTACTATGCTTGTAATGGGGAATTGTGGCACATTACTTAGTATTTTAGAAGTCTGGGATGCTGGCAGGGTACTCTGGATGTTCTAAGGTGGCCTCATTCTCATTTAATAATGGATAGACTCTGGAGCCACTGGAAGGGGTTCCAGGTCATCAGGCACCTTAGTAAGGTGGTATGCTTGTTCTGAACAGCTTGTAGGGAAACTCAGAGTGTCTGCCCAATTAAGGAATGAGGGCCTTTAATTATTTAGTAGCCCCTGATGTACTGAGCTCCTGGGACCTCTGGTAGGGGCTTCCAGGTAACTGTGGCTGTGGAATCTGTGTGGTCATCTGTGAAAGATCTCAGACAATACATGGCTCTGTTAGCATCCTTTAAATTTAGCATCCTTTAAATTTCATAAATGTGATAAATTATCTCATTCAAGCCCTTTTTAATTAAATTAATAGGGTTAAGTCACGCATTCACATTAGTATGCATTACTTTTATCGCACACAGTACATAGTAGCGGTTCCTTAATTAATATGTGGCTATGCCTTTAACAGAGAAAAACAACTGTGAATATTAGTAAAAGAAATGCCTCTATGAAAGTTCACTATTTCCCAAATAGTTGTTATTTTATTTTAATCAAACCTCTTTGTATGTTGACCCAATATAGTTCAGCGCTGTGTATTATTTTTGGCCCCTTTTGTATGCCTTGGTTATCTCTGGGATAATGAAGGCATGTGTCTTTAAGGTGGGGAGGTAGGCAGGATGCCTTAGCTAGTTCTTGCCTTGGCTGTGGTAAGCTGAGTGAGGAATCATCGGCATTGCTTCTTGTATAATAGGACACAGTTTGGGGCAGAAGCATTTTTTGTTCTTTAAAACATGTTTCTTCAGTTCTCCTTCATGGTCAGTGTTAAAAGTTAGAAGACTTAGGCTTGAGGAGCTGTAGCAATTGCTAGCTCCATTCTCCATTGCAAGATATGTTGGATTTAGCCAAATGTTGTTTGTTTATCCTCCTCTAAGATGGTGGCCAAGATCTTGTGAGAGCTGAGAGCCAGTCAGCTTGCAGGTCTCATGTAGCAGGAGATTTGGAAACTAGAAAGGAGCAGGGGGGGATGGCCATGCTGCTAGGAGTTGTTTGAGAAGCTGGGGTCATAAATTAACATTTGGGTGTCTCCATTTTGGTCTGTAGAGCTTCCTTTTCTCTGTGGGAGTATTTTTGGTTAGAAAAGGGCACAAAATGGTTGTGGGTGCTTTTATTTGGTGCCACTGAATTCCAGGAATGTCTGAATCCAGTGCAGGCATTTTAAGCACTTTCCAGTGCAAGGAAACTTTTCTGGATGAGTTTGTGAGTACCTTTTTACAAGTTAGTGATGCTAGCAGGGTCACTAGATTCTTGCTGGTGATTAATACAACCCAGGAACCGCTGGCAGGGGAACCAGGTTGATTATTTATTATATTACCTCCTGTAAATCATTGCATAGATTCTGTGTTCATTTATGTGGGTCAAACATTGCTTTTAGCTCCTGGCACCACTAACAGTGATGTTCAGGTAGCTAATAATCTCTATAATTGTATAATGCGATAATGTTCATAATTTGAATACTGTGCTGCCAATTTATCAGCTAATATTTTTCCAGACAACTGATGCTAGTAGAAGTCACAGTGCTAACATCTCTAAGGTGACCAGTTTTGCAATTTTAAACAGTTGCATATCTGCAGAAACATTCTCTGGAGCTGCTGTGTTGGAATATTTTACTGTACATCTAAATGCAGGTACCTCTAGCAGGGGCACCAGGTTTATTTTGCAATACTGTCATCATTTTATTGTCTGCCCCAAAGGATAATCAGTTACTGTGCCCAGTCATTATGTTTTCTGGTGATTAGTTCCTGGGACCGCTGGAAGGGGTGTCCAGGTCATCACAATTATCCTAATTTAACACTGATATCAGTCACTGTGTAGGCATTTAAAAGTACTTATATTCTATGCTCATATTGTTATATTAGCAGACGCTTTCAGCTCTTTTGATATCATATGCTCTGTATAATGTAGTTTTCTTACCTGTGTTTTGCAAACTTAGATTTTATCAGCACACTGGAGCTATATGGTGTGCTTGAAATATTCACTTGCTGCAGCAACCAAACTCCTTATAGGAGTTGTTTTAAATATATGTGGGACAGCACTCCTGTGGCTGCTAGCAGGAGACATAGGGTGTTCCCAATCCCATTAGAGTGTAGTGGTGGGTGCAAGCTGAACTGGGACCACTAGCAGGGATCCCAGAGAGCTGCAAACTGCAGTCATGAGTGCTTAATTCATCTTAGACTCACTGACAGCGAATCTAAGGCATCTGGAATGAAATTTATGGGTAAGACACAATACCCTGAGTTGACCTCCTGTAGTGTGCCTCTAGCAATAATTTAAATGTAGGCCGAGTGATCGTCTCTGTGATTCCCAGTCAGATACCATGAATTGGTTTTGAGTAGCACAAAGAAAGTTATTTTAAACAACAAACTCTCTCTCTGGAATCTAGATTGAGCCATACATTTTCACAATGTAATCCATAAAATGCTTTACTAGCATATCCTAAGCTGCAAAAAAAACCTTAGATATAAAATTGTTAAGCCTGGTGGCCTTACCTTTTGTGTGATGTTCTTGAGGTAACTGCTTGGGAGCTTTTGTGATGTGCTGGAACCTGTACAGATGCACATTCAGAAATTACCCTGGAGAGGCAGCATCACAGAGAAAGGGGGTTGGACTTCTTTGAAGTCACATGTGCATCAAGCAACCTATCAGGTGGACACAACTCATGTGTAAGGAGTGTGGAGTGCCTCAGAGAATATCCCCCACAAAGTATATTAAAGAGGAAGTGATGCAGATTACCTTCTGCATCCACAGTGGAATCTCATTACCTCATTAGTATGCATGAGATCACTGAGCTTCCTCTCTCACTTTCTTTCTCACCCTGCTTCTCCTACCAGATCTAACTTTTTGTTGCTAGAAACTTCCTTGTAATTTTTTCCTTCTTGGAGTCACATTCAGTAGCGTTCCTGCCTTCCCCCTTGGGAGAGGGGGAATCCAGTGGTGGAGCTGCACACAGTGGCATTCCTGCATGCCCCCTTGGGAGAGATGGCATTCTCTACTGAAGTCAAGCTTGGCAGCATTCATGCACTTCCCCTCTGGAGAGAGGCATCCTTAAGTGGAGCAGTACTTAGTGGTGCATCTGCCTACCCCCTCAGAAAAAGGAGCATATAGTAGTGAAGTTGTGCTCAGTGGCACTCCTGTCCACTCCCTTGGGAGAGGGGACATCCTCTAATGAAACCCTGTTTGGCAGCACTCCTGCTTGCCCGCTTGAGAGAGAGGGCATCCTTTCCTGGAGCTGTGCTCAGCTGTAGTAATGCTAACAGCCAGGACTGTAAAGCAAAAGAAGAAACCAGAACCAGCGAGGAGCATAACAAGGAAGAAAATACTTGAAATGCATGAGAGTCATTTATTTTTTAACTGTCTTCTGCATCTTGAGCTGACCCAGTTGATATCTTCTTGATGGGCTCAGCTTGTATTAGGCTTAGTCACAAAAATGAATGGTTTGTTCTTTTCAGACTGTGTCTTCATGATTAGCTCCACCTCCTAGGTCTGTGTGGGTGGCTGTTTGTGTTTGTCTGTGTCTGTAGCTTAATTTTTGGGGATTTACAAGATTTTCAGCTTGGAGTAACTACACCATTCTTGCTCACTACATCTATGAAGGACTCCTGGACTGGATTTCTGCAAAGATTTCTGCAAAGCATCACCACAAGGTATTTGCATTTTCAGTTCAAAATCAACTTTTTGGAAGCTATCCCAACCAAAACAGAAGTCAAGCAACTAGATCTGACAAACTCCAGTGACTGTGTCTTGCTCCAATCCACATTTTTGTCTGGCTTGCTTCTAAGGGATCTATTTGTGGGCTTTTAAACAACCTCTTTAAATAACAAGGAAAGCACAAGCACAAAAGATTTCACATCCTCCACTTGTATTTGAGTAAGTGTGCCCCAGGCTATCAATGTAATGGGGCTGGGGAGTGCATGTCTGCAAGGTCTTGCATAGCCAAAGCCTCTTGTCAATCCCTGCCTAGCTGTGACCCTGGGTGACCTCTGTCATAAGTTGTACCAATAGCACAGGAGGCACAGAAAGAAATTGGACTATGCATGCCTGTGTTTGTTAGCTGTGTCAGCAGCGGGGGAGCGGGTCGCTGTCGGCGACCAGAGAAAGGAGATTGGAGAGCTGCATGGAGCTGTGGCTGCAGTCAGCAGCAGGGTCAAGGTTGGTGATCAGAGGAAGGAGAGCTGAGCTGTTTGGAGCTGAACTAGCAAGGGGCAGAGGTGGCAGTCCGGCAACTGAAGCAGGGACAGCCAGCAAACCACAGACAGCGGTGTAGGATCAGGCCAATCAGGGAGAGAGGCGCCAAGATGGTAGGCTTTAAAAATAGTCAGCCAGACCGATAGATGGACTAAAAGTGGGAGCAAGGAACGTCCTGAGCTAAGGAAATCACTGCGAGGAGCTGGTTTGCAGCAAAGGAACTGGGTCCTGCATTTCTCCACAGGGAACTTGGACTTCAACCTCATGGATATGGGGAATTGACACAGTCACTAAGAAATCCTTCACAAAAGAGCTGAAATTGAGTTGAAATGAACTGGGTTGAGACTACTGACACTGGAGGTACTGGGAACTTGATCTTGGACTACTGACGCTGGAGGTGCTGGGGATTTGGACTTGAAATTGGTGACTTGGACTTGAACATGGTGGCTATGGTTATTAATTCTTGATGCCTATGGTTGCACATGCTTTATTATTTCTAAAAAAGTCTTGATTGTTGGTTGGGGCTGAGTAGGGGTTGAGGGTCGGCGGCCCAAAAAATACATAAGGTGTAATTTTAGGACTGTATCTGAATATTACAGAAGAAATGGTACAGCAGCACAGAGGGAGGGGTGACCAAGGGAAGAGGATCTTTGGCAGGGTGGTGGGGTGCAGTGGCTGTGGAACAGCTATGATCCTAAATTGGGCTTGGAGCATAGGGGCTTGTATGATGTGTAAGCAGCTCACTCAGCTGAGAGAGGAAGTGGCGGGGCTAAGGAGGGGGTTAAATGAGGGGGGGAGTTGGGGAAAAGGGGTAGAGAGACAGGGACGGTATGAGCCAAGGAAGGAGTGGGAAGGGCTGAGTGGATTCACTGGAGGATCAGATACACTGTTCCAGAAGTCAAGGGCTTAGGAGGGAGAGGATGGAAGGGGATCCAGAAAGGATAGACCAGAGGTGGTAACAGACAACAGCAAGTCCAGATTTGGGACATGGACGCCTGAGACAGGAGGAAAGGGGTAAATGGGAACTGACAGCAGGAAGTCTAGAGGCACAAAAATGATGCCTGTAGCTAGAGAAAAGGGGTCAGATAGGGATCAGGAGGAGTGGAAGACAGTAGGCTCAGGAAAAGGCAGACAGATGCCCAGTATGAAGGACAATGCAGGCATAGGTGAAATGGGCCAGAGGGTGGAAGTAGCAAATAGTTTTGCCCTCCTAGGTATTCTAGTTGAGAACATTGGAGAGGAAGGGGTCCGGCAGAGGCCATCAGAGAAGGGGATGCAGAGCAGCTGGGGACATGGGGGGAAGATCTCAGGTGTAGTGGAAGGGGGGAGGAGGGGCAGGAACAACACATGCAGGAGAAGGCGATGGAGGAGGGGACGGGCACATTAGGGACATACCAAAAGGTGGCACTAGGGAAACTGTGGCATATGAAAAGGGGTAGGAAGGAAGCACTGGAAGAGCTGGAGTTGAGCTCCTGAGAGGCTGAAAATGAACTGGAGGAAACCTTGCAGGGTAGGAGCTGCAGTAGGAGGCTGGCATGCACCAGGCAGGGTGCAGGAGAGGGGAAATATGCAGACAGGGCAGATGGTAAGGAGAAAGATATCCCCAAGTGGGGTACAGTGCTCAAAACCTTCTGTAAAGATGGGCAGGACAGGAACAGTAGGAGGTGGATCAAGCACAGTTGACACAATCTTTCACAGTGATGCAGATGAGGGAAGGCCAGAAGCAGTTAGAGGGGGATCAGGTGAAATTGGATCATGCTCAAGCAGTGACGCAGGAGGGGTCTGCAGGGATGAAGGAAGCCAGGTGGAAGTACAAGGGATGAGGAGGTACAGGAGGGGGAAGTTTGATGAAAGGCTAAAGGGACAGGGTTAAGAGGTACAGATGGTGGGTGTGGGTAAAAATCAGGATAGGCTAGGTAATGGGGAACAAAAGATGAGCAGGGGCAGAAACCAAGTCAGGATGGAACATGAGGAGTCCAAAGGGAACCAAACTCTGCGACACAAAGCTACAGGCCAAAAGGACACCCAGGAAGCAGGGGGCAGTAGAGTGGCACTCTTGGGGGACTCAATAATTAAGGGGCTAAAATGGGGAAGGAAGGGAGCAAAAAACAATGCAGCATGGGTACAGTGCATACCAGAGATGATGGTGCTGGAGGTGAGGCATCATATTCCTTCCTGGGGTAAGCAGCAGGATGAAAGGACACATCTGGTGTTTCACCTGGGCACAAATGACTTGGAAAGGAACAGTCTGATGGAGGTACAGGCAAGGTTTGAGGAACTTGCTAGGTTCTGTAGGAGCAACACTGTTTTTCCTTCCATTTCCTTCTCTGAGGTGTTGCCAGTACCAAGAGCGGGCACACCCAGAAAGGAGAAGATAATGGCATTCAACAATTGGCTTCAAGGTTTGTGCAGTCAGATGGGGTTTGGCTGGATAGGTGACTGGGGCTCTACATGAGAGGAGGAGGGGTTGTATGCCCAAGACAGGCTGCACCAAAGAGTAAACTGGGGGACTTCATGGCAAGGAAGTCCAATTTAAACCAAATAAAGGGGGTGGCTAAGGACAGGGACAGCCTTATGTGAGGCAGTGCAGAGAGGCTATCAGCCTCCCCCCAAGTCAAAACACTTATCAAGGGAACACTTAGCAGCAGGGAAGGACGGGATGGGGCTACATGTTGTAGGGCTTTGGTTGCAAATGCCAGGAGCCAAGGGAACAAAATGGGAGAACCAGAGCCCACCATGATGGAGGAGAACCTAGACATTGTAGCAGTGAGTGAGACTTGGTGGAATGAGCACTACGTCTGGGAGATGGTGATCCCAGGGTATCGTTTGTTTAGGAAAGATCTGGAGGGGAAGGGGGGAAGGGTGACATTATATATCAGGGAAGGGATTGGGGCCATGGAAGGGCAGGATGAGGAGGGGGAAACAGAGATAATGCAGGTCACCCTAGACAGGGGACAGGGAGAAAACCTGCGTGTTGGGGTAGTCTATAGGCCTCCTATGCAGGGGGAGAAAGGGGATAGACACTTTGTAGAATCAGTAGTGAGGATGGCACAGAAAGGGGAAATTGTGCTAGTTGGGGACTTAAACCTTCCAGTCATCAACTGGGAGGCCCAGACAGCAATCTCTGCAAGGAGCAAGGGCATCTTAGAGGCTCTTCAGGGCATATTCCTGCAACAAAGGGTCAGTGAGCCCACTAGGGGTGTAAACCTGTTGGATGTGGTCCTTACAAATGGGGACAGTGTGGAGGAGGTGAAGGTGGGGGAAGAGCTTGACACCAGTGACTACAGGGCTGTCAGGTTCAGGGTGATAGTGGGCAGGGAGAGGGTTAGGACAAGAATCAAGGTAATGGACTTCAGAAAGGCTGACTTTCATGGAATGAGATGGGTAGTTGGGGAAGAAATGTTGAGGATAGGGGATGTGCAGGGGGTGGAGGAATTATGGGCAGCCATCAAGAGAGGGGTATTTAAAGCCATGGACTCATGTATAAGAAGGGTAAGAAAGAATAGAAGATAGAAAAGACCTCTGTGGTTCACTAGAGAGGTGGCATTAGGGGTCAAGAAGAAGACTAGAGCATTCAAGAGGTACAGGAGGACACAAAAGGATGAGGACAGGGAAACCTACAGGGATAAAAGAAAAGAGGCTGGGCAAAAGATAAGGAGGGTTAAGGAGGCCACTGAGGAGAGGACAGCGAAGCAGGCAAGGATGGGGTATGTTGGAGAAAGGAGGAGGGCACAGCATGGGATTCGAAGGATAAGGGGAGAAAGTGGAACAATTCTGGAAGGGACTTCGGAAAAGCAGAGGCATTAAACAGCTATTTCACCTCAATCTTCACGGAGGAAAAGGAGGATAGGGGACCAGGATGGGGTGGGGAGGGTGACAGCCACAGGTAGGTGGCTGTGGCAGAATTCACTGTTGAAGGAGTGAGGGAAGAGTTGAGTAGACTTAGGGTAGACAAGGCAATGGGGCATGATGGAATACACCCAAGAGTTCTCAAGGAGGTGAAGGATGAACTGGCGCCACATCTAGCGAGGCTGTTTAACTTGTCCTTGGCCCAGGGGTGGTGCCAATGGACTGAAAGAGGGCAGAGGTGGTCGTAGTACATAAGGGGGGGCAGAAGGATGAGGTCAAAAACTACTGTCCTATTAGCCTTACCTCGGTGGTGGGGAAGGTAATGGAAACACTACTTAAGATCAAGTTGATAGAATACTTGGAGATGAATGGCATGCAGGATGACAGGCAGCATGGCTTCATCAAGGGAAGGTCCTGTCAGACTAATCTGATAGAGTTTTTTGATGGGGTGACACAGATAGTGGACCAGGGAGGAGCAGTGGACATGGCCTATCTGGATTTCAATAACACCTTCGACACCGTTCCGCATGGTGGAATGGTACATAAGCTGGACAGACTAGGGGTGGACAACAGGATCACTAGGTGGGCGGAAAACTGGTTGAAGGGAAGGAGTCAGACGGTAGTAGTAAATGGGACATATTCCAGGGAACGGGCGGTGACCAGTGGGGTGCCACAGGGGTCGGTGCTAGGACCAATACTCTTTTAACATCTATGTTAGTGACCTAGCAGAGGGTCTGGAGGGATGGGTATGCCTGTTTACAGATGATACAAAGGTCTGCAATACGGTGGATTCACCTAGTGGAGTGCAATCCATGAGGCAGGACCTGGAGAGGCTGGAGAGGTGGTCTGACACCTGGAAATTGAAGTTTGATACACTAAAGTGCTCGCTGATGCACCTGGGGAGGAAGAATAGGGAGCGAAACTTACTCTCTTGGGGGGTTGGTGATTAAGGAGAAGGAAACAGAAAGGGACCTGAGGATTATGGTATCACATGACCTCAAGGTGGGCAGCCAGTGTAGCAGTGCAGTGGGAAACGCAAATGGAATGTTGGCCTGCATTGCGAGGGGTTTTAATAGCAGAAAGGAGGGAGGTGCTAATGCCATTATACAGAACCACGGTTAGGCCACATCTGGAGTATGGGGTGCAGTTCTGGAGGCCTCACCTATGAAGAGATGTTGAGCTGATGGAGAGGGTGCAGAGAAGGGCAACCAAAATGGTACGAGGGATGCAGGATGTACCCTATGAGAGAAGACTGAGAAGGCTGAATTTGTACCCTCTGGAGACTAGGAGGGAGAGGGGGTACATGATTGAAACCTTTAAGTATCTGAAGGGAATAAATAAGGTAGAGAGTAACAGCTTGTTCAAATTGAAGAAGGGAGTGAACACGAGGGGACATAGCCTCAAACTGGAAGGTGGGCAATACAGAGGTAATGTCAGGGGACAGTATTTCACGGAGAGGGTGGTGGAGGCCTGGAACAAGCTGCCAGAGGAGGTAGTGGCAGCTGAAATGGTGGAGGGGTTCAAGAGGGCTTGGGATAGATTTAAGGGGTTGGGAAAAGAGGGTGGAAGATAACAGAAGGGGGGAGGTAGGGTGTTGTTCAAGTTCAAGTTTATTGCAGGAAAGACTCTGTTGAGCAAGCTCATTCACAAGGAGGTCCTGAGGCACATATACATACAGTTCACAATTACATAGACAGGAGATATAAAATTTAGAACAACAAAGAAAAAAAAAGATATATATAATACAAGAGGTATACACAATAGAAGTCCTTATGCTGCATATGCAGTACATTCCAGCTTTAACCTTGCCCTAAATTATGCAACACATTTCAGCTTAATAAGTAGAGGGCCAGTTGGTACCTAGGAAGTTGACTTGGCGTTGGGGGCTCAGTAGCACCTACATATGTCTTTTAATTTAGAAATGCTAGTGTTTTGTAGGAGTTAATTGATACGATGCTGGTTAGCTTCAGCATGGCTTGTAGTTGGTTCCAAATGTTTGGGAGGGCATATGAGACAGCTCTTTGGCCAGCTGTGATACGTGTCCTGGGGACATCTAGTAGGATAAGGTTGTATTTCCTTAGGGAGTAGGCGCTATGCGAGATGTGTATGAGAGACGTTAAATAGACAGGCAGTTTGTGGAGTAGTAATTTGAGGGTCCAAATGCCAGCATGCAGGAGGCGTCTGGTGGCAAGAGAGGTCCACCCAACTGCTGTATAAAGAACACAGTGGTGGATCCTGTATGCAGAGTTAGTAATGAAGCGAAGAGCATGGTGATAGAGTATGCCCAGTTTAGATAGGCTCAAGGTTGGGGAGGAGATAAAGATAATGTCTCTGTAGTCAAGCAAGGGAAGGAATGTTGCTTGGACAAGTCTTTTGAGGGTCGCGAGAGAAAAGAGGGTCCTATTTCTAAAGAAGAAATCCAAGCATGCTTTAAGCCTCTTTGATAGATCCTCGATGTGGTAGTTGAAGGAAAGCTTGTTGTCTATCCACATACCTAGATATTTAGATTTAGGTACGACTTCCAAGGGTTCACCTAGGGAGGTAACTATGAAGTTTTTAGGTGGGGTAGGTAGGGCACCAGACAAGGCAAGTCTCAAGAAAATCATTGACTTGGCTTTTTGGCATTTAAGAGAAGCTTGGCATTGATAGGGTTGCTTTCTAACTGGATAAAGTCAGCTTGGAGTGCTTCCCTGACTTCAGTTAAGGACGAGCCTGATGCGTACAAAACCGTGTCGTCCGCAAAGAAATGTATGCTAGAGTTCTTTATGTGGGAGTCAAGGTTGTTGATGTACAGGGAAAAAAGGATTGGTCCCAGGATGGAGCCTTGAGGGACTCCTCTGGCAGTTGGAAGGGGGACAGATAGTAGGCCATCAGCTTTGACTTTTTGTATCCTTCCTGTGAGATAACTGTTAAACCACTGTAAGGTAAGTGGAGTGGCACCTATGTAGGCAAGACAGGTGATTAGGAGGTGATGGTCTATAGTGCCAAAGGCCTTACTGAGGTCTAGAAAGACTGCACCAGTAACCTTCTTGGTGTCTATAGCATGGATCCAGTCATTAGAGACTTTAGCCAAGGCTGAGATGGTACTGTGCTTCGACCTGGAGCCAGATTGGGCCGGGTTTAGGAGTGAGTGCTCTTCGAGGTGATTATTTAGTTGGTTGTATATAAGTTTTTCCAGCACTTTGGAGAGAACGGGCAAGATAGAGATAGGACGGTAGTTGTTTAAGTCACAAGGATCTCCTGATTTGAAGAGAGGAAGAATATGGGCAGATTTCCAGCAGGATGGAACACTGGCTATGGTAATAGAGAGGTTGAAGATGTGAAGAATGGGGGCTGTGAGCTGGGCATAGCCTAACCACAAGAAAAATGATTCAAGGCCATCGTCCCCTGCACTTTTCTTGGTGTCAAGGCTAAGAATTATGTCTTCGACTTCTTTGTAGCTAAACAGGCACAACCGGAAGTGATGAGGTAGATTAGCATGTGTAGTATCTGGGCTAGTGTTGCTATTCACTCGGCTAGCATATGGGGAGGAGTCGAATGCCAACCTGGCAGTGGCAAAGTGAAGGTTAAGTTCTTCAAGGATTCGCAGTTTATTTTCAACCATCCTGTCCTTGGCCAGAATCTTGGTGGAAAGGGAGGAAGCAGCAGGATGGCCTTCAATGGATCTCAGTGTCTTCCAGATTTTTTGGTAGTTCCCTTTGGCCTGCTCCAGAGTGGAGATATAGAAGTTTGCTTTAGTAGCACGTACACTTTTAACACAGGCATTTCTGGCAGTTCTAAATGCCTGCCAGTCTGCCGGGTCCTTTGTGTGCCTGGCCCTAGACCATAGCTTGTCTCTATTGGTAAGTGCAGATTTGAGCTCTTGGGTGAACCACGGATGCAAGGTTTTCCGCACCCTCAATTTAATAAGAGGAGCATGCTTGTTAATTAGGGTGGTGAGGTTGTCATTTAAGACAGAGATGGTGGCATCAGCAGATTTGGCAAGATATAGGTCTTGCCACCTGATCGTAGCTAGATCGGTTAGGAAGTTTACTGAGTTGAATTTATGGAACGAGCGTTTGATTCTGAATTTAGGGTACTGCTGGGTTTTAGATTGGAATCTTGTACATACAACGATACTGCGGTCACTCATGTTGTTATAGAAAACTGCAGAATGTGAGATTTTATGGGGATGCAAAGTTAAGATGACATCTAAGAGTGAGCTGTTGGCAGAGTTAGAAGCATTGATTCTTGTGGGTTCAGTTACTATCTGTGTAAGACCCAGCTCATCACAGATGGCTTTTAGGGAGTGGGATTTAGCAGTGAGCCAATCCATATTGAAGTCCTCTAAGATTATTATTTCCGTGTTAGCAGCCAAAGTTATGGATTTTAGCATCTAAGAATTTCTTGCCTCCTGACGGTATGATAGCCACCAATGATTGTGATGCACCTGAGGATGGAAGGTGAAGTTTAAGCGGTGACAATCTCGTATTCCTTGGGCTTAGTTTTACAGGAAATGCTGCTAACATCAAATTTTCATTTGCGTATACAACCACTCCCCTCCCAATCCCTATCAGCCCTAAAGAGCTTAAGTCTGTATAGTAATTTGCGGATCAGTGTTGGTCTTTTTAGCCATGACTCAGTAATTATAATCAGATCTGGGTCAGTGTGGGCTACCCAAACTTGAAGATGATCAAGTTTTTTGAGCAGGCTTAGAATATTAACCATCATCAGTTTCATCCCAGGAGCAACTGCAAACTCTGACGGAGAAGTGATTTGAGTTGGGGGACCTGGATTTAGTTCGACATTGCCTGAACAGAAAAGGAGAATTAGAAACATTTTCTTGAGCAGTTCTTGAGTTGAGTTGAGTTGAGTTGAGTTGAGTTGAGTTGAGTTGTGTTGGGCAGACTAGATGATCCGTGGTGCCTTTCTCTGCCATCGCATTTCTGTGTGTCTGTGTATAAGGAAACATCATGACTGCTAGATAAGCTTCTGAATATTCCTCCTTGCTTTATTTCATTACATTTCACTGTATTTGTTTAACAGAATGACACACTGAGCCTGAGACTCTTTTCCAGGTGTTGCCCCCAGCCATAGTGCAAAGCAGCCATTGTTGAAAACACTATTTACAGTTACAAATATATGCAATGCAATTAACTGCATCTTGCAATATACAGAAAATAATTTAAGATAAGAGCACTCAACAATGCAGGCTAAAAACATTTACGTGAATTTTTAAAGAATTTTTTAACTGCTGTTGAAAGATAAGATGCACCTTTGCAGTGCAGACACTCTGCATGAAACTACAAGTTTGACTCAACTTAAAAAAAACTAACAAACAAGAGCACAAACAACTCCCCCAAAATATGACTGCTAGGGCAGTAGGAAAGGAGGGGGAACTGGATGTCATTGTCCACTTGGGGACAAATGACCTGGCTGGGAACAAGGCAGAGGCAGTTTAGGGAGCTGGGAAGAAGTCTTAGACAGGTAGCACGCTCTGTAGCTTTTGGGAGGTACTGCCTGTCTAAGATGGGGACAGGAGAGGGAGCTCGACACCATGGCCAGCTCATGGTTGAAGGTCTGGTGCAGAGAGGAGGGCAACAGCTACACTGGGGACTGGGGACCCACCTGGGAGGATAAGAGCCTATACAGAGGTGATGGTTTGCATCCATCGGGGAGGAGTACCACAGTTCTCAATCGATAATTTAAAAATTAATTATATGAACATTTAAACTAGTTATGGGGGGTAGGAAAAAAAGGGAAGCAGAAACTGACCCCCAGGCTGAGATAGAGTGTAGGGAGATCCCAATGGGTGTGAGTCCCACAATGGAGCAAGTTAATCAAGGCATTAGGGGGTTAGCAAATCAGGAAGGGGGGAAACAAAGAAGGTAGAAGAAAAGAGAGAGGAAGGTGGAAACAAAAGGAAAATGGGGGAAGTGACAGGCAAAGAGCTAACAAAATCTGGAAGGCCATGTGTGCCAATCCTAGGAATCTGGGGAATAAGATCCCAGACCTAGAGTCCATCATGGCAGATGCCAGCCTGGATATTGTGGCCATTACCGAGCCATGGTGCACTGACAACCATGACTGGGACATGGTCATATCTGGCTACACGATGTTCAGAAGGGACAGGATAGAAAGGAAAGGAGGGGGAATGGTACGTTATGTGAGGGAAGGCATATAAACAACAGAAATACAGGAAATTCAAGGGGGGTGCACAGGTGCTGTGGGTCACCCTCCAGTTGGGAAACTAAGCCACTATTCAGACAGGTATGATCTACAGAGGGAGGACTTAGATAAGGTAATACTAGAAGCAATTGGCAAAATGGCAGAAAAGGGGGAGATGTTGCTGGTGGGGGACTTCAATCTGCCAAATGTAGATTGGAGCCTCCAGGCTGTAGCTTCAGCTAGAAGCAGAGACATCCTAGACTCCCTGCAGGGGGCATTCCTCAGGCAACTAGTCAGTGAACCCACTTGTGATGGGGCAGTACTGGACCTGGTGCTTACTAATAGGGACAGTATTGCAGATGTCAAGGTGGAAAGCCATCTGGGGACCAGTGATCATCATACAGTGTGGTTCAACAAAAGAACAGCTGCAGAATCCAATCACTCAATGGCAAGAGTCCTGGACTTCAGAAGGGCTGATTTTATGAAGATGGATGACTGCCTTAGGAACGGCCTGGCAGTAGGAGATGACTTGGGTTGGGTGAAAGAAAAGTGGGCTAAACTAAAAGAGGACATACTGTAGCAAAGGCAACAAACCTCTGTGTCAAGCAAGTAAGCAAAAATAGGAGACTGCTATGGTTCTCGAAAGTGGCAGTCGAAAAGGTAAAGGCTACATAAGTAGCATTCAGAAGGTATAAAGACTCCTAGAGAGAGGAGTTTAAAGAAGCGTACCAGGGAAAAGAGAGAGGCAGGCAAAGCAGTAAGGAACCCAAAGGCGCTAACTGAGGAAAGAATAGCTCAGGGAGAATCAAAAGGGGACAAGACTTATTTTTAGGTATGTTAGTGAAAAAAAGGAAGGCAAAGGGAGGGATTGTACAGTTAAAGAGGGAGGGGGTGACTATAGAGGGGGATCAAGAAAAAGCAAACATCTTGAACAAATACTTCTTCTCAGTGTTCACAGTACAAGGGTAAGGGGAGGGACCAAGAAAGGTGCCAGATTGATGGGAGTGAACGGACACTAGTCCTGCTTTCACAGAGAGAGTCCGAAAGTTCTCACCAACTTGAAGGTAAACAAACTATGAGGCCAGGTGGGGAAAACCAAAGGTGCTGAGGGAGCTCAGGGAGGTACTAGCTGCACCTCTGATGGACCATTTTAACAGGTCACTGGAGACCGACGTGGTCCTGGAGGACTGAAGATGGGCAGATGTAGTTCCACTTCACAAAAGTGGTAGCAAGGAAGAGGCAGGCAATTATAGGCCTGTCAGCCTGACATCAGTAGTGGGTAAATTAATGGAAACACATTTAAAGGAAAGGATTGTGGAATAATCTGTATCCAGTGGATTACGGGACCCAAAACAGCATGGTTTCACAGAGGGAAGGTCATACCAAATAAATTTGATAGATTTCTTTGACGGGGTGACCAAGGAGCTAGATCAGGAAGAAGCGGTGGACATGGACTACCTGGATTTCAGCAAGGCTTTTGACGCTGTTCCACAAAGGAGACAGGTAAGCAAGCTGAGTAACTTGGGGGTGGGAAATAAGGTGGCAACCTGGGTAAGAAACTGTTTAGCAGATAGGACACAGAGGGTAGTGGTAAACAGTGCACTCCGAGGAAGGAAGGGAGGGAGGGTGACCAATGGAGTACCTCAGGGATCATTGTTAGGACCTGTCCTTTTCAATGTCTTTATAAGTGACATAGCAGAGGAACTGGAAAGGAAGGTCTGCCTGTTTGCAGATAACACAAAGATCTGCAACAGAATGAGCACTCGGGGGGGAGGTTGGAAATGATTGGCAGGAATCTGAAAAGACTAAGAGTGGTCAAAGGTATGGCAGCTGGGTTTTAATGCAAATTAAAGTGCAAAATATTGCACTTGGGCCACAGAAACCCACGAGCAGAGTACAAAATGCTACAAAGCTGCAAGAAACCACTGCACCAACCTTATCCGCCAAGCAAAGGCCAACTTCCACAAGGAGCAGCTTAAAAAAACTTGGGGCAATGGGAAGAATGTTTGGGATAACATCCAAAACCTTCTTGGGAAGGATGAGAAGAAGAACCCCCACTCGCTCAACATTGATAACATCACGATTACTGACCCTCAGCACATCGAGGATTCTCTCTCCACAGCGCTTACTGACCTGACTGGAGTGCTACCCCCTGACTACCTGCACCCTGCTGGGGAACAAACCAAATGCACGCCTCAAGAGGGCTCAATCCCTGTCTTCTACTTCAAAAAAGTGTCAGTGAAGGAGGCTTACAAATACATAAAAAAATACTAGGCAAGACCAGAATGGGGAGTGATGGAATCGATATAAAACTCCTATCCCTAACACTGGATGTCATCATCATGCCAGTGACAAAACTATTTAACAAATCACTGGCTCTTGCACAGTTCCCCGGGATCTGGAAACAGGCTTTCGTGACGCCGGTGCACAAGAATGGTGATATGACATGCACCGCCAATTACAGGCCGATATCCATCTTCTCTCCCTTATCTAAAGCCCTGGAAAAGATTGTGGCCACCCAACTCACAGATTACCTCAACAAATACAACCTGTTATGTCCAAACCAACATGGCTTCAGGCAGAATCATAGTACCTCCACAGCTTTGCTGGACTACACTGACTACTTGCACAAGGCACTAGATGAAGGAAAGCTGGTGGGGTCAGTCTTCATAGACCTCACCAAAGCCTTCGACACTGTCAATCACTCTCTCCTCCTGACTCAACTACAGAACCTGGGGGTTGCAACCAATGCTGTCTGCTGGTTCAAGGACTACCTAACACACAGAAGCCAACGTGTAAAAATTGGGCACATAGTATCTAGCTCCAACGAGGTATCTTTAGGGGTCCCACAGGGGTCAATACTGGGGCCCTTAATATTCAGACTCTTCCTAAATAATCTTCCTGAAGCCTGTGACACTAAACTGATACTTTATGCAGATGACGCTGTGCTTCTCACCAGCAGTTCATCAATAGTTGCCCTCCAGTCCCAGCTGCAGGCATCCTTCTACAAGCTGGAAGACTGGTTCTGTAGCCATAAACTTCTATTAAACTACAAAAAAAACCAAGGTGATGCTCACAGCCAGCCCACAGCACAAAAAGAAGCTCCCTCCCCTCACCATCTCCAATAAAGTTAGTGAGCTGCTGGAACAAGTTCAGACCTTCAAGTACCTGGGGGTCACCGTTGATGACTGCCTCACCTTCACCCAACACATCGACACAGTGGTAAAGGCAGTGAACACCAAGCTGGGTATACTATTTAGGCATAAAAAAGTATCTCACTCCAGAGGTCCTCCGTCTCTCAGTCTCCAGCTCCATCCTTTCTACCATCGACTATGGATTGGTGGTCTATGGCGCAGCAACAGACACTGCACTAAAAAGGATTCACATTGCCCTCAACAAGGCATGTAGGCTCACAATGGCTGCAGATCGAAATACCCACACCTGCTCCTTATACAAGGAGACCAATTGGCTGCCACTAAAGAACAGGATTATATTCCAAACATGTCTCCTTGGAAAAAAGGCACTAATGGGTAAAACCACCCCATGCATTTCTAGCATCCTAACACCGTTAGCTATACCACCTAAGGTAGGATGAGGGGGGCCCTATCAACACCTTTCCGTCGAACTGTGCAGGGACAGCGTGCTTTCAGCTTTAGGGCCCCCCAATGGCTCAATGAAATCCCAGTGCACATTCTAAACTCTCAATGCATCTCGCAATTCAAAAATGGCCTAAGGCAGCACCTTCTCACTAGGACAGTTTGTGACTGCCACTAGGACTCTTAACACCCATAATGCCCACTCACCCACACTCTCCTTCCCCTTCCTTTTACACCCACTCTTCCCTCTTGCCCTATCCCTCTGTCTTCCTCTCCCCACTGTGCCTTTTCTCCCACTGGATCAACCTTAAAACCAACATACTCACCCTACCTCCCCAACCTCCTAGACAAAGCCACTTCTTCTGGCTGCCCACTCCCCCCCTGTCTCCCTTCCCCCTCACCTTGACTCCTCCTTGGACTCTCACACTAGGTGTCACACCTGTTTATCTCCTTCGCTACATATAAACACTGTCCTTTACCCTAGTTGAATGCTCTTGACGCTGTACTATCACCATTGGTACTATGAATGACATTGTATCCTTACTGTATACTAGCTACCTACTATTCGAGTATTGTAAGTAAACTGTTTGTTATTGCTGTCATTGTCACTGTTTGACGTGGAACCTTTGTAAAAGAGCTCTGAGCTCAAAGGTATGATCCGAATCCCTAAATAAATAAAAAAAAAAAATGGGCAGAATGATATTGACAAAGACTGAGCAGGAAAGAGACCTAAGGGTAAGCATATCGGATGGCCTAAATGTGGCCAGATGGTGTGACAAGGCAGTCAGAAAGGCTAGTTGGATGTTGGGGTGCATAGCAAAGGATATTGCCAGCAGGAAGAAAGAGGTGGTGCTGCCCCTATATAGAGCACTGGTAAAACCCCACCTTGAGTACTGTGTCCAGTTTTGGAGACCACATCTCAGGGAGGACATAGACAGAGTGGAGGCGGTCCAGAGGAGGACTACCAAAATAGTGCAGGGTCTGCATCAAAAACCCTGTGAGGAAAGGCTAAAGAAGCTAAATATGTACACCCTGGAGAAGAGAAGGGAGAGGGGGATAGGATAGAAACCTTTAAATACCTCTCTGGGGTTAATGAAGAACAGGGGGTGCTATTTTTTTAGAGAAAAGGGTGCTCTAGAACAAGGGGGCATGCTATGAAGCTGGAGGGGGGTAAATTCAGGAGGGATGTGAGGAAGTACTTCTTCACAGAAAAGAGTGGTAGATGCATGGAACAGCCTTCCAGTAGGAGTAGTTGGGGCAAGAACAGTGGTGGGGATCAAAATGACTGAGGCAGGCATGAGGGAATCATAGGGGTAAGGAGAGGGGGAATAGATTGCACTGTAGATCAGGTAGGGTCTGCAGCAAGAAATGAAGGTTAACAAAAAAAAAAATGGGCAGACTGGCTAGGCCCAGCAGCCCTTTTGTGGCACTGCATTCTGCATTTCTCTTTCTAAATACAACCTTTAGACTAGGCAGAAAGTCTTTGAAATATAGTATAAGCATGCACACCATTTCTTTGGATATTTTCATCCTACAGTCCTCTCTTTACCGTACTTTTCCACCAGACCAACTGAAATAAGACTCAGGGAAGAGCCTCTGTCTCTGGCCACTCTAGTATTGGTCAGTTTGGACAGCAGTTGCTCAGTGTGTCTAGTGCATGGCTGGAGGAGCTAGTTAAAAAGTCAACCTGTGTTTACAAGACTAAATTACTGAGGTGGAGGGGTGGAAAGCTTAAGGGCAGATCAAACTGGGAGAGTTACAGAAACAAGTGTTTTTGTAAGGGCAGGCAAATACAGTAGGGAGAGTCTTGCATTTAATTTTTTTTTGTTTTGAGGGGCTGGGGTGGTTTTGTTTCCATGGTGCACTAATTTTTGTCTTCGTGGCTAATGACTGGATATCTTTCACTGCTCCCAGCTCCAAGTCATCAATTAACTTGATACCTTGATGCACAGCCTGCAACACAAAGGGTTTTGTGGCCTCTCATGAAAACAAACTCCTTCACCTCCTGTGCCTTGACATGAAAGATAAGAACCCAGCAGCAGAATCAATGTGACCCAGTGCTGCAGCAGTGAAATGTCAGTGTTGATGCTATCCAGAGAAGTGCTGGAATGGCACATAAGTTTTTAAATTCATAATTTCTGATCCTGAGCCCCTATATGGCCGGTGTACTGCCTTCTGGCCAGATATACTGGCTTTAATGGAGCTTACTGGGTGGAGGGGATTTATCTTATTTGTTTACCCGTTCTTGCTGTGTGATCCCCATCCCCACAGAGAAGCTGGCATGTGGGACTGAGGTCCATGACTTGAACGTGCTGATGCCTGCCCTGTCAATACACTGCAAAGCATCCTTCCCTCCCTTTGTCTAGAGCCTCTCTGCCACCTGACTATTTCCAGGTGGAAGAAGCATTGTGGGATGCAACCTCCCAAAGGAGTGGAGCTTCCTTTGGGGCACTGAATCCTTCTTCCCCTGCCCCCCCATGGCCAAGTTCATTCCCAAACTCAGGTCACCAGCGTCCCAAGTAATAGCGCTACTGCTGTGATGCCTGGCCAGCTCAGACATATAAGGTTATAAAAGGGCAGGGAGTGTGAAAATACTGAACTATGAGTGGTGAAAATAGGTCACATGACCATGGGTTAAAGCAACAGTGTAATGAAATTGGGCAAAAAATGTTAACCCTACCTCTTTTTCACTATAGCAGATTACTGGCATTTTCCACTTTTATTTGGTGGTAACATTTTTTAGTTCCTCCAAAATCTGAGAATTTTATTAATGTTTTAATTTAGTTTTTTCTAAAGAAAAAAAAGATGGCCACCACATTTAGCTTAGAAATAGGACTGTTGACTGTAGACCTGGTGAGGCTTAGGACCAAGAAAAAGAAAAAAGTAAAAAAGTAAAAAAACTCACAGTATGCAGCATAGGAGGTACCCAGAAAAGCAGATTTAATAGGTAGGCTAATATTTTTATTAACTGTTGCTAAAATTAGCTTTTTTTGGAAAAACATTTTTTATTGCACTGCTGCTTTAAAATAGCCCAGCCCATGGACATCCTGGTTCTAACATTTAGCAATTATCAATACACAGCTCCTGTTGTAAAATGTAAACAATCGGTAGCCATTTATTTACTCAAGGCTGAAAAAATATTTTCCCCACATTATTACCTCGTGCTCCATTGCTACCTGTGGCAAAAATTATCTCCTCCTTCTTGTCTGCTCCCAGCCCAACTCTTCTGAATAAATAAAAAAAAAACTACCCCTTTTTACAAGCACAGTACCTATATCTTCATACCACATGCACAGTTGGTCTTTCTGTCTGTACCGATATGACTCATTTGTTTGGTCCCACTTCCTTTTCTTTACCGGCAGCCCAATACGTATGTGGCTGTGAGATGGTTTGTCAGCCCTCTCTTCCTAACTGAGGTGTAACATCTGTTTCTCACAGCTCCATGTGCTGCTGTGTGATGCTGTCAGAGAGAGCCCAATGTGGATGTGATGTGGTACTGGGTGGCGATCACAGGGAAGCAGAGCGTTTACAGCAGCACCATCCTCCTACCTAGCACTCAGCACACTTTCCTTGAGTGCTAGCTGACTAGAGAAACAAAGCAGTACAAACAGAGCCCTGAACCAGACCACACAATACCTCCGACAGGCTGCCAGACAACAGACTTCAGCGTTGGTGGATTGAGGAAACAACCACAAACCCCCCCCCCCAATACTAAACTGCCTTTCCTTTAAAAAAGGAAACATGAAGATGGGTGATCTGCATTTACATCAACCCTACCCGCCTACCAGCTGCCCAGTGCACGTTCCCTGGGTGTGTTCTAACTGCCTGTCTCATTAGAACATAAGACCACAAGCATTTTAGTAAGAGCAAAAGATAATCTGGTTCAAACAGGCCTGCCCTATTCTAGATAATCTGTCCTACCTCCCTGTTTTATTCCCGGCACAAGCAACCTGTCCCTGGTTCTATAGTTCCAGCCATCTAGTTCAAATTCCAGAGGTTTTTAATTTTTTTGGGGTCTGTTTCTTTCCTTTCCCAGCCATCCTTTTCCAAGCATATACCCCGCAATGAGGAATATACCCTGTTCAGGCTCTGTGAGAGGGCTAGGAGATTCTTCTTCCTGTGTTTGTTCCCTGACCCACTCAGCACCCTAATGATGTAGGCCATGCCACAGTCGGATTCAACATCTCTCATCCCCTATGATAAAAGTCAAGCTGCCTGATCCAGCGGTAGGGGTCACTGTGATTCCAGAACCTGTCATCACCCACTCCCTGGTTGAGGCCCACTGCCAAGTGGCAGTTACTTCAGTTGTCCTCATCTCCCAACTCAGTGACTCTGCTCTGCTGCTGAACTAGGTTGCCTGCATAGAAGCACAACAGGATGCCACTGTACCATTGGGAGAGCCCAGTTTACTGGGACAGTCCAAATCCCACAGGTTTTTTTTCCTTTAGAAGGGTGAAGAATCCCAGGCAGGTTCCTGCAAATTTAAGGTTAGAAATGCCCAGAACTCCAAGGAAATGTTTGACTTGGAAAAGATTAGACATTCTATGCTTTCTTGGATCTCCAAGGGAAAAAGCGTAGAAAAGCTGCAATAGTATTAGCACCTGGGTTTTCTTAGAAAAGGTTAGTTTATTTGTGCATCTCAGTCTAAGCTTTGCTAAACTATGGCAGTTATTGCTAAAAAAAAGTTTACTGCAGCTCAGATTTCGTTTGACAAGATTGTCTGTGGTCCTGAGGGGGACTGACCCTGTTTTCATTGGCCTACAGATCTGTACATTTACCCTCTGTACCATTCAGTCAGAGCTGTTTTTAATTGAACAGCTATGAGTGACATATTTTCACTGTTCATCCTAGCTTTTCTAAGCTTTACCCATTGGCAGTCTCTTCTCTCCTGTGGTGGATTTGTCTAAGTTTGTTTAACCTCTAGCATCATCAGCTTGAAGCTGCTACCCTTCACATGTAAACAAAAGTGCACCACACATTTAAGTGGGTTGTTTTAGTACCGTGAGGTTCAAAACCAGGGCTGAGAAACTTAGAAAATAAATTCTGTTAATCACCTGATGAACAGCACAATGAATGTCAAACCATCTCCCTCTTGTTCCGTCTGTGTGCTATCCCACCCTCCATTCCCCAATTCAGGCAGCCATAAGTACAAGTAACCCCTCCCAGCTCACTCCAACTGTGTGCCATTCCAGCCTCCATCCTTCAATCCCTGCATCCCCATAGTACAAGGACCCCTGTGCCACTCACTCCCTCTGTATGCTATTCTGCCCTCATTTACCAATCCCAGAAGCCCTGTGGTACAAGTAAACCACCTTCACACTTGCTCCCTTTGCACGTATCCCACCTCAGTTTCCCTATCCTGACAGCCCCACCATACAAATAAATCTCTCTCCCTGTCATTCCCTTTATATGATATTCTGCCCTCCATTTCTCAAGCCTGGTGGTCCTGTGGTACAAATAAGCCCCCTACCGCTCACTCGCTCTGTATTATCACATCCTTCATTCATCAGTTCTGGAGGCTTCACAATATGGAAAATTTCCTCAGAACAGGGGAAGTGCTAGTCAAGGATTGGTGGAGTAGTGGCTCTTGAGTGCGATCCAGAGGACAAGAGGGAGTGCTGTGGCTCCTGTTTTACTTCACATATGTGAAAGGTTGAAGTAACATGCAGTCCATCTAGTGATCAGACCCCATAGCACTGCTACCAGGTTGAGGGCAGCTTCTATTCTTTTTCTGGGCTACTCATGTGGAGCAGCCCTGCTGAGTCAGGGACTTGAGTAGTGAGCCTTGTCCAAAAAAGAAGCTAGAGTCTGGATGGCAGCTGCTGCTATACTCACCCTTCTCCCTCGACTGGCTGAAGTTTGTGATGAGGACGGTCTGTGGGAGAGGTAGGGTAGGGAAGGGTTCAGCCTCCCTTCCCAGGGACCTGAACAGCAAGCCATGCCCAAAGAGGGCATGGGAGTCCAGACAGCAACAGCTGCTAGACTCACCCCTCTCCCCCAGTTGGCCAGCAGTTTGTGATGAAAGCAATATGTAAGAAGAGAAGCCAAGGGCTCAGATGTGGGACCGCTCCGTCCTTCCGGGGACTCGAGTAGTGAATTGTATCCGAAGAGTACACACTAATACCACAACCCAGAAAACAGTACTGCTTATTAAAGAGATGCTGCATGCTCCTGGCAGGCAACACATACCATGCAGCTGTCTGCCCTAGGAGCTATTTTAGATAAAAAAAATAATTTATCTATCGCACCTTTTTACAGCACTCTGAGACACAACATATGGGTTACCTTGGGCTCTCCTCATAGGCTGATGCGCAAAAGAATTCCAAAAATTCAAAATCCGATCTCTTCCCCTTCCTCTCTGCTCTCACAATCCTCCATTCTTTTTTGTGCATCCACTAGGCTAGCGACAGATTTTCTGGCTCTGTGCCAATACATTAAGGTAAGACTCATTCATTTATTCATTTTATTTTAATCCTTTCAAATTAGCGTTCGTTTTGTATTCTGTCTTACTGGGCAAGGAAGATAATAGTTAAGCCCTGAAAGATAGGCTACCAGATGGACTAGCTAGTCTAGCTCTGATGGCATCAGATTTAGATGAAAAACAAAGATCATCCCTAATATTGCACAGTTTTGCATGTTGTTACGATTTACAGATGGATAAAAAGGAAATGATGCAATGGATGTGCTCTGAGTTTTGCCTACCCCCACTACTCCCATCAGTTCACCTTGTTCAGCTGAGGGAGAGGAGGGAGTGGCTAGTTTCAAATCCTGGTGCCTAGCACCTCTGTCCCAACCCCCAGCTAACCTTGTTCAGCTGGGGGAACGGGGCTCCACTCGCCATATCCCCAAGTGGAGCGGTAGATTCAACCGTCTCCTTGTGGCTTACCTTGTTCAGCCACAAGAAAGACATCTGACCACACCCACATTTGGTACTCCCCTCAAGTGCTCCACCCTCCCTCCCTCCCTTCAGGACCCGGAGCCCCCGCTGATTTTACCTTCTGCTGCATTGCAGGGTGTCCTGGGAGTTCTGACCTCCTCCTACCAAAACAGTCTCCTTTAGAAGTGGGATGTGAATCCAGCATACCTTAACGCAAGCTCTCCTGGACAGACAGGGACTGTTTTCAATCTCCCGTGGTCGCCCAAAGCCATCGGCCAGAACAGTGGAGCCGCCATCTTAAATCACGTTTTTGCTCTCTTGTGATGTTTCAAGCTGCCTTTCAGGCTATGGGATGATGGCACTACAAGATGGAGGCACCCACTGGGAGGACAACCTCTTCTAAGATGGCGACTGCAAGATACAATTTCTTAAATGGGCAACACCACAAAATTTATTTAAAGGGGAAATGCAAGTATATCCCAGCAAATGAACTAAACACGGCACATTCTTTGTGTCTTGCAGGGAATCTATGCATTTACTCAATGGGAAGACCAGGGAAAATAAGGATGGATGCAGGAAGTTCCCAAATTTCCTACTCAACATGGAGAATGAGGACCTATGTTCTGTCTGTATGGTGGATGGGGACTCTGAAGAGATAGTCCTCATGGGAAGGCCAATGAAGAGGAACCCATCAATGACTCTGACTCCACTGCATCCCACAGTGTAGTGGTGGAGCTTTTCCAGAAACTGCTGAACAAGATTGAGGCCCTGGGGCCAGCCAAAAGGCCCAGATCCCCTGACAAGGCAGCCCCCAAGCCAAAAAACCAAAAGGTCCGAAGCACCCAGAACTGGATGACAAGGTGAACACCTCTGAGTCGGAGGCAGAGGGGGACCCTGAGGGAGAGGAATGCAAGGACATGTCGGCCAGACTGTGCCCATCTGACATTATCCCAGAGATTATCAGGTAGTCTGTGAGACCTTAAGAATCAATGAACCAGTAGAGCAACCAGAGAGCAGATTGGATCTCCTGGTACAGGAAAAGAAACAGTCCTCCACCTTTTTTCCAGTATGCAAAGCTTTGGATATTATCTTGGCAAAGGAATGGGAAGCACAGGAACCCCTCAAGATGTGGGAGAAGGGAACTTTTGAGAGAAGGTAACCACTACACCAGGATAAGGAGAAGGTGTGGTCGATTTCCCCTAAAGAGGATTAAGAGGCACCCTCCCTCAGCCACAAAACAGTCCTGCCCTCTGAATTGTCCTCCACTCTGAAATACCCTATGGACAGGAGGGTTGAGGACATACTCAGGGAAGTGCATGACATGACCACCATGACCATGAGGGCTTCTATGTCAGCCACATACTCCTACAGGGCTGTGCTATGATGGCTGGAAGCCACCTGTTAGGACATTCTGACATCTAGCGCCAATGTTGCCACTCTGGAATATGCCATACAGACTGTCAAGTACGTGACGGACACCGCAATAGACAGCTTTAGAATGGCTTCTATGTCGGCGACAGCCATGAACAGAGCCAGATGACAGAGCTGGCTAACAATGTGGAATGCAGTTCAAGAATCCAAGGGTAGAGTGATGAAGCTACCATTCTTGGGCAAGAGAGTCTTTGGCCCCGGCATTGAAGAGTTTGTGGTCAAGAAAGGGTCCGACAAAGACGGTCAGGGTGGACAAGCTATTCTGCCTTCCTTTCGGGGTGGCAAGTTCCACAGCTTCAACTATAAGGGAAAAAGGGGCTGGACCCACCAAGCCCAGGACAGATGCTCATTTGGCTTTAAACAAAATGTTTTTAACTGCAAAACCAACTACCAGGGGAACAGGGGCTGCAGTGGCAATTACAGCGAGGGCAGCTACAATGGCAAACAATCCTACAAGAACAATGGTGTAAATAGGGGGTCTTGACAATGAGATTACATCAGTCCAGGAGGCACAGGATGCAGTGGGAGGAATACTGCAGCAGTTTGCAGCTATCTGGACTAGCTCAGTACCAGACAGATGGTTCACGGAAATCATATCAAAAGGATATGTGATAGAGTTCAATGTAACTCACACAAGGGAGAGATTCATACAGTCCCACATCTCAAGGGACTTGAAGACCATATCCCAAGCCAGAGCAATTCTGAACCAGTCACTTCACAGCAAGGCCATAATCCCGGTCCCAAAGCAAGAACATTGTTCAGGCATTTACTCAGTCTTCTTTCTAGTCCCAAAGAAAACAGAAGATCTCAGATCAATCCTAGATCTAAAGTTTGTGAACAAGTTTGTGCAGTACCAAAGATTCAAAATAAAGACCTTGCATTCAACAATTGTGGCAATCCACAAAGGGGACTGGTTGACATCCATAGATCTAAAAGATGCTTACCTCCACATCCCTGTCAGGCCGACACACCAGAAATTTCTTATTCTGTCTCCTGGGTCTCCACTTCCATATCAATGTCTACCATTTAGCCTCTCGTCAGCCCCCAGGTCTTTACAAAGGTCATGGCACCACTGGCAGCAATACTGTGGGTCGAGTGACTAAATGTCATCCCTTACCTCAACAATTCGCTAATAAGAGCAAGGACATCCGAGGAGTCTCGGACAGCCACCTTACGAGCCCAGCAGCTTCTACAGAGCTATGGCTGGATACTCAACGATGCCAAAAGCCACCTCGACCCTGCAACCACGATCGAACACCTGGGGTCAATCTTCAACATGACAAGAGGCATAGTCAGACAATCCAAAGAACGAATACACAATTTAGACAAGCACTGCACAGCAGGACAACCACAGTATGGCACCTCATGCAATTGCTGGAACTGATGGCAGCATGCATCGATCTACACAACTAGGCCAGAGCCCACATGAAACAACTAACACCTCTTGTTGGACACATGGAACTACAGCTCACAGAACTACAATCAGAGAGTAACCGTTTCAACCCCAGTCAAGATATCGCTGATGGTGGATGAATCCATCCAATCTGAGACAGGAATCACGGTTAGATAAACATGTGACTTGCATCCTAGAAACCGATGCAAGCCTGCAAGGCTGGGGTGCTGTGATGAACAGACAAGTGGTTCAGGGAAAAAGGGCAGAGCAAGAGTCTTGTCTTCTAATAAATATTCTGGAGACAAGAGCCATAAGATTAGCCCTCGAACACTTCCAAGAACAGGTAAGACACATAAAGGTAATAACAGACAACAGAGTGGCAACGTCCTACATAAACAAACAAGGGGGCCCAAGGAGCAGGTCTATGACATGGGAGACTCAGAGATTGATGGTCTGGGCAGAAAAACACCTCCTAAGCCTCATGGCTGTCTACTTGGCAGGGACACTGAATACAAGAGCAGACTGGCTCAGCAGACAATCGATTCAACAGGAGGAGTGGCAGCTCAATCCAGAGATTTTTGACAGGATCCACAAGAGATGGGGACCATTCCAGACAGATCTGATGGCATGGGCACAGAATGCACAGCTGCCAAGGTTCATTTCCAGGTTCAGAGACATGTGGGCAGTGGCAGTGGATGCAATATCCACGCCTTGGAGATTTCAGAGAGCATACGTGTTCCCGCCAATATCAATGATACCACAAGTCCTACAGAAAATAGGGCACACAGGCAGCATGGTCCTACTGATAGCTCCAGACTGGCCAAGAAGGACTTGGTATGCTTTGCTCAAGAAGATGCTGGTAGACAACACAATGCCCCTAACCTCATACCAGAACCTACTCAAACAGGGCCCAGTATGACACGAAGATCCTCAACCCCTGAAGCTAACGGTTTGGTTGCTCAAAGGACTAGATTGTTAAAAACTGGGCTAACCGGTAAAGTAGCCAAGAATATGTTACATGCCAGAAGGGACTCTACCAGTAAGACATATAACAGACATTGGCTAGTTTTCACATCCTGGTGTAACACTAGAAACCAATCTGCCTCTACCTGTACAATTGTACATATTCTAGAGTTTCTACAGAGAGGTTTAGCAAGGGACTGATCCCATCATCATTAAGAGTATGGGCAGCAGCCATTGGGGCTATTTGTGGCAAAATAGATGGGCACTTATCAGGCACTCATCACCTGTTTCAAACATTTTTAAAGGCAGCTGCCAACATTAATCACTGACCTAGACCATCGACTGTCCTTTGGCACCTCAACTTGTTGCTGGATGCGTTAATGGTTCCTCCTTTTGAGCCACTGGAAGCAGTCTCATTACCCTGGCTTACAATGAAAACAGCCTTTTTGGTAGTTATATTGTTGGCCAAGAGAACCAGTGAGATCCAGGCCCTCTCATGCAGAGAGTCCTTCTTAACCTCTTTTCCTAACAGAGAGGTTCTGCAGATGGTCCCATTTTTCATTCCCAAGATGGCATCCACCTTCCATTCAACACACAAGATTACTGTGCACAGGTGAACCCACCACAGGACGATCCCCATAGGGATACCCTCACGAGTTTAAACCCAAGCAGATTACTGAGAACATATCTCAACAGAACAGCCCCCTTTAGAAGATCAGACAGGCTGTTCATCATCCCCCAGGGCCCAAAACAGGGTTTACAGGCATCAAGGTCGACAATAACTAGGTGGCTACGGCAAACCATAGTCAAAACATACTTAGCTTCCAATGCCCCTGTACCGCCCAATGTCAAAGCGTGCTCTACTAGGGCAGTAGCTACCTCCTGGGTGGAATGCAACTCAGCTTCAATTGCAGAGATATGCCAGGCTGCTACCTGGTCATCCCCCCACACCTTTAGCAGATTTTACCGATTAGACACAGGTGTCACTGGTAACTCTGAGTTTGAACATAAGATAATCCGGACTGTGCTGAGGCCTACTCCTCCTCCTCCTACCCTATAACAATTCTATACTGCTGGATTTCTCACTCATATGTTATGTCTCGGAGTGCTATAAAAAGGTGTGATAGATGATGGTAGTTTACTAACCTGGTAAAGATGATTATAGGAGCACCTTTTTACTGCACTCCGCAGCCCACCCAATGAGGAGGAAAGGAACACAAAAAGTGGGTTGTCAGGACAGCACAGTCCAATACAGCAGATGCTAATGTGATGTTATGTATGTTCTACATTGCAATTAGTAGTGTGTAGATGTGTTATGTATTCTCTCATTAAAGGAAAG
Organism: Neoceratodus forsteri; assembly: GCA_016271365.2. Classification (NCBI taxonomy): domain Eukaryota; kingdom Metazoa; phylum Chordata; order Ceratodontiformes; family Ceratodontidae; genus Neoceratodus; species Neoceratodus forsteri. Next base: position 828,772,241 of record CM028136.1, read on the forward strand.
GCAATGCCTTTCAAGAAATATTATTCATATGAGTAGTTTAATGTGGCGGCACTACAGGGGGAGTATGCCACGCTCGTTTTTTTTTCTCTTTTACTGTGGATATAAGTTTCAGGGTTACACAAGCTCTGGAAGATTTCGTACTGAGGACTGTGAGAGCAGTGAGGGAGGAGGAGAGATCGGATTTCAAATTTTTGGAATTCTTTTGTGCATCAGCCTGTGAGGAGAGCCCAAGATAACCCATATGTTGTGTCTCGGAGTGCTGTAAAAAGGTACTCCTATAATCACCTTTACCAGGTGAGTAAACTACCATTTCTTGTTCAGTAGTTAAGTTGTTCTTACACTCAAAATGCTTGGCTCATAACTTCCTGATATGAGGCAAGCGGCCACTGAGCACTGCAGCTTTGCCTCAAAATACAGTAGTTTGATGACACTAGGTAGGGAATGGGGCTTCAGACGATCTATGGAGCTACTATGAGGATCGGGGCAGGGAGCTGTCTAAATGTACTGAGGGTATCTTTACACCCATGTATACATACAGTATGTGGTACTCAATGCTCACCCATATTTAGATACAGCTTAGCTTACACAGTGTTTCACATCTTCTCATGGTTATCAATAAGGGAATTCTGACTGATACAGTGTCTTTGTTCATTGAAAGTCATCTTCTCCTGCTATTTAGCTATACAGTCTTGAGTATGTGACGTATTTATTTGTTTAATATATGTTGACCAGTATAGGTACACTGAGCCAGAGCTCGTTTCCAGATGTGATCAAGAGGAGGGGATACAGCAGGGTGTAAAACAACAATAACAAAGTGACAACAGTTGCATGAGAGGATTCTGCTACTGTAGAGATCCCTGGTGAGGCCACACCTGGAGTACTGTGCCCAACTCTGGATTCCTCACTTATGAAAAGATATTGACAGGTTACAGTCACTAGAGTGAAGGGTCACAAGATGACCAAGGCTAGAAGGGCAGATCCTATGAGGATCAACTAGAAGCCCAAAATGTGTTTGCTGAAGGTTAGGTGAGAACAGGGGGAACATGATGATTGAAACATGTAAGTTTATCAGGGGTATGAACAAGGTGAATAGTGAGGACTTACTTGTAAGGAATATGGATGCAGTCACCAGGGAGCATGACTGGTGGTTGGTGGGTGATAAGTTCAAGGGACATGTGAGGAAATTCTACTTCACTGAGAGAGTGATGGAATTGTGGAACAGACTACCGATGGATGTGGTAGGAGATACTACCTAAACAGGTTTAAACATGGTATCAATAGGTCAGAAGGACTCATACTCCCCAAATGACGCAACATGGGTTTGAGGAGACTTGGGGAGGGAGATACCAGCCTAGAAGCACAATACACACAGAAACTGCTTCATACTGTAATTTTACTGCAGTGCCTTCCCACAGAAGGATCTCCACTATGTAGATTTATTTACACTATGGTAGTCTGTTCTGCATCTCAGTGAAGTGCAGTACTCTGCTCAGTCACAAAAGGATTAGGAATGCATGCTGGTCCAGTAAGGAGTTTCAGAAATCAGAGCAGCCATAGTTGGGAACATTGACTGTATGCAGTAGTTTGTTTTCCATGGCACTTCAATCTGTTCTGCTGCAAAATAACAATTACACTGACAGTGTTCCGAATCAGACTCCTACATTCCAAATATGTCGAATAATTTACTACATGAACATTGTCTCTGACCCCTTCTGTCCTGCCCCAGTGCTACAACCACCACTATTAACTCCATACTTGATGACATGAGTGCATATACTGTATTAGGTTTCCATGTCATAATAGCGACTGCATAAAGGTGACTGGTCGCAATGGCTCCAATTCCACATTGCAACAACTTTACAATAAGTCTTTTCTTGCAGGGTACATTGCCCCCTGCTCCCACCTTGTGGGGACTGTGCCACTCACACCTTATATATTCCAACTCCAGGGGGTCACACCGTGGGGATGGGGGAACTGCCAGACGCTGAAAAATGTTGGCATTGTAATTCAGTCGCCATTGTGACCAGTCGCTGTTCTGCAGTCGCCGTCTTCACGGGCTACCATATATTAGAAGTGTAATAGTTTCTTCCAGCTGATATGTAAGATGGAAAAATTAAAACTTTGGGAAGTTCAATACACAGATTTGTCTGTCTGATTGTGCCACCTATTTCCCTTCTAATGGGACTAAAAATATTATTAACTGAGAAGTCAATTTGTCTGGCTTCATCTTAACGTTACCCCACCTCCCCAAAATTATTTCAACTATTAAAAGTTTTTAATATATGTTATAGAAGGTAAGTCGAGGTATACAAATAGTAGTAGTAGTAGTATATTTTATTCAAAAACCATGAAAGGAAAATAACTCAATTGAGCTGAGCTCATTTTCAATGAGGTCCCATGATACATTCATTCAGTTTCCATTCATCACAGCTTAACTACACAACTATATAGATAGGTTACTATGTACACAGCACACACATAGTTAAAGACCTATTCAAAAAGGGAAGTACAGATAGACATGTTAAGTACAGTATGTTTACAGATATCTTACTGGTGACAGTAAGTCTCGAGTTGCACATTCAGGTAACTCCAGTATGGCAAAAAGGCAAAGGGCTTTTGTCCAAGTTTCAGTACCATTTTTTTAACTGACTTTCCTTGATCATGTTGTTTACACCCCGCAACTCTAGTGGAATTGAATTCCATATTACAGCACCTCTATACAGAATTGAGGTCCTCCCTATTTCAAAACTACAATTTTTAACATGAAATTCTATGCCTTGAGCAGATTTTAAACACTGTTTGACCTGTCTGATTTTAAACAAGTCCTGGATGTATTTGGAAACATCACCCTTGAAAATTTCAAGCATGAATAGTGAGGTATACAAATCTCTCTTAAACTGTAATCTGGACCAGTTCAAAGTATGATAAAGATGTCAATGATGTGTCCTAAAGGGCGCGTTCAATACATAACAAGTTAATTTATTAAGCAGTACATCTAATTTATCAAGTCATGCATTAGATGCCCCTGAATACAGTATATCCCCACAGTCTAGGACCAGAATAATTATGGTATTTACCATTCTCAGTCTTACGTCCGATGACATGTGATGTTTCATCTAATAGAGTACCCCTAGTTTTGTACTAATCTTATGTAAGATTATATTAATGTGCTTGTCCCAGTTTAGTGAGCTGTCCAGCCACATTCTGAGATATTTATAACCTGTGACCCGTTTAATTACTTTCCCATCATGTGTTTGAATTCCCAAAGTGGGATTACTATCAGTTTTAGGGTCCTGTTAAACAATACTGTTTGGATTTTCTTAACATTAAGCATCATCAGGTGAGCCTTGAAATAATCTTGGGTATAATGAAATGTGGACTGGAGTTTAATTTGTATAAGCTCAACAGATCTCCCCTCAATGTATATCACTGTATCATCAGTGTACAAATGAAATTTAACATCCACGCTATCAAAACTAAGATCATTGACGTAGATGTTAAAAAGTAAAAGTCCCAAAATGGAGCCCTGAGGTACTCCTGATTTTATGTAAACTAGGGAAGAGCTGTATTTCATTTTCATTTTAACTTTTATTCAGGAACTGAATAGGAATACTCAACTGAGACTAGCTCATTTCCAGTGAGGTCCTTGTGCAAAACAGCAATCAGTTACATAGAATAATTACAAACACCTGACAGTGTGAAATAATCAGTTACATAAAATAGTCTCAAAGAACAAACAGTAAAAAAATAATATACATACAATCGTACAGTACAGGACATACCTATGTTAAACAACCATTTCATGGTCAATCAGCATATTAACTAAATTCTATGGCAGTTCTTACTCATGTTTCATTAACTGTCCACTTTTATATTGCACTAGCACAAATTTTCTTACCCCTGAGGGTTATAGGCAGTGGCGGAGCTGGGGGGGGGGGTCGCCCCTCCTGGCTGCCCCAGTGTGAGTAGTGGCGCCCTGCCACCATCTTTATTCACTGTTTAGTGCCCATTGTGGAGCCTGTCATTGACTGAATGGCCCCCCCTGGCTCCCAAACACTCCCAAACCTTGCTCCGCCACTGGCTGTGGGTAACAGATTCAAGGCTCCGGGCCACTATACAGTAAATGTTTCCTACCTAGTACTGTTTTTAAATTTGGGAATTTTTTTCTCCATACCTGACTCAGTCCAAAGACCAGGTTTAACAGGTCTAACCTTAAAGGAATCAGAGATATAATCAGGAGCAAGTTGCTTTGAACATTTTATCATAAAATGAACCATATGAAGAGATTGTCTTTCTGTGAGATTAACCCATTGTAACCTATCATATAATTCCAACCTATGTGCTCTTTTTGGAGCACCCTAAATAAATCTGGCCAGCTTGTGATATATACCATCAAGCTTAGCCAGGCTCCCAATTGAAGCATCTCAATACACTATATCCCCATAATCAATTATAGGCATAACCAATAATTGTACCACACTCCTTTTTGTGGTCTCTATCAAACAACTCTTGTTCTTGTACAAAAGACCCAGACATCTCACCACCTTCTTTACTACTGATTCCACATGTATATCACATTTTAAAGCTGAATCTAGGTGCATCCCTAAATACTTATAAGTGTGTACTTGTTCTAGCAGAGTATTATCAAATGTTCTTATTTGTAGGGAAATATTCATGTGGCTCTTATTCCTCTGCTTCGTGAAGTAAATCACTTGTGATTTTATAGTATTTAAAACCAATTTGATTCAATCAGAAATTTTTGTAGCTCATCAAATGCTATCTGCAGGGGAGATTGTATACTAGTTCCGGAGGCACCCTCCAGATATATAATGGTGTCATTCGCATATATACGGTATCTAACCCTACTATCTGAGATATTAAATTTATTCATATAACTATACAATATAGGTCCCAATGTGGAGCCCTGTGGGACATCCACTTTTTTTCCATAACACTGGAATGTCCATCTGTATCAATGACAAGTTAAATATAAAAGTTAACGGGCAAGCAATTATTGGGGCCTCATACTTTAATAATACCATTGGCATACCATCAAGGCCTATTGCCTTTTTTGCATTTAATTTCAACAGTGCATCTTGTACCTCATCTGTCCTCAAGTCAGAAAAGGCAACTCTCTCTCTCCTTGTTGAGGAGGGGCCACCTGTCCCAGCTGACTAGAGCTGATTTTTTGCTTGAGTTGATTGACTTGTTTCCCCCTTTTTATTCGATTGAGCTTGAGTAACCATGATGATAAAATACCTATTAAATCCATTTGTAACTATAGATCCTAAAGGGATATCATTTTGATTCTTGCTAAATTTCTCTGGCAAATTAAACTTTTTTACATTTTGCATTTTTCGCATGTATTTCCAAAAGTCCCTCTGATTACCCTTAACTGAGACCAATAATTCCTTATTATAATATCTATGTCTAGCATCTTTTACAGCCTTAGTATATCGATTCCTAAGTATTCTATAATTATTCCAAGCCTGCTGTGTATTATTTGCCTTCGCTTTTTTCGAGGCCTTATCTCTTTGTTTTTTTTTTGTTTAAAGAGATCAGAATTGTACCGGGGGAATTTTCTATTTTAATTCGCCTTGACTTTATTTGAACATGTTTATTACTAATTCTCATAATCCTAATAGAATAAATTCCAGGCATCTTCCACTGTAGGAACGAACAATAATCTTTCCCAGTTATGGTTCTCCATATCCATCATAAACTGAACATAGTCAAAGTCCCTGAAGGATCTATATTTTATTCTTTTTGCCTGCTGTTTAAGTCTATTCCAGGCAAGAATACAATAAACCATCTGATGGTCAGACATTGAATCAGGTAACACTCCACTCAATAAAATTTTGTCTGGGTGTGAAACAAATATTAAATCTGATGTTGTAGATGAAGATGGACATTTAGTTTTTAATCTAGTAACCTCTTTTATCAATTGTGTCATGGCTAATGAGCATCTAAGCTCTCTTATATCATGGTTTTCCCCCACCTTGTTCCAATCAACATTGAAATCACCTAATAGGTAGATTTCATTGGTAGCCTGATAGAGTTCCAAAAAAGCTGTAAAATGGGCAAATATATGATCACCTTTCTTGGGGGACCATAAGCTCCCACTAATAACAATGGTTTCACATATGGAATTTTTAAGTTCAAAGCTAATAATTCAACTTCCTCCCAGTTCCCTGCACAATCTAGTCTAGCTATTTCTAAATATTCCAGGGCATATATTATTACCCCCCACCTCACTTAGTCCTGACCTGTCTCCACAGAGTACAACCTTCCAAAGCAATCTCTCAATCTTATATTTTATGTGTTAGCCATGATTCTGTAACAAATATAATATCTGGTTTATAACATATAACCCATTCTTGAAAATGTGTAAATTTCTTGGTCAAGCTGCACGTATTCATATGAACCATAATTAATCATTTCTCTCCTAAGAGTTGAGATATACTGTCTCCTTTAACAATAGGCCCCAGCTCCACGAGTTGCCTTCAATCCTATAAATATGACCTAAACCATTTCAGTACAGGGCTAGATGATCCAACACTGGTGAGCCAGGACTGGAGACTGTGATGATTCAGCATGTCAAACGCCTTTGACAAATCTATGAAAATGGCACCAATCATCATTCCCTTGTCCAGGCTTGTCTTGAAGGTCACTCATCATCTTAACCAGGGCAGTTTGGGTGCTGTGGTGGGATCTAAATCCATACTGATAAACATTCAGTTTGTTTTTCCTATCTAAATATGCTTTAAATTAACGAGATACCAGCCTCTCAAAAATCTTAGACATTTGAGGCAATAATGAGATTGCACAATAATTACCAATATCTTGTTTTGATCCGACTTGTGAATGGGAATGACCTTGGCGGTTTCCCATCGTATAGGAAATTCTCAGCTGGAGAGAGACAAATTGAAGATATGAGACAAAGCATAGGTAATGCAAGGGGCAGCATATCTAAGTAATCTTGATGGTGTTCTATCAAGGCCTTCAGCTTTAGTTAAGGTAAGTTTTAGCAGTTCTGCTCTAACTTCTGCCACTGAGATGCTATCAGATTTAAAGTCATTGGTCAGCCCTGAGTTCAGCATAGCAGCCTCTTCCTGGGCCTCCTAAAGTTCTGGATCCTCAGGGCATTGGGTATTAGATTTCTCTCCAGCCACCCTGCCCCACTAAAGTATTTGTTAAATGCCCCTGCAACCTCAGTATCCACCGGCATCTGGTGGCCATCAATTTGGAAGCTACCTGAATGCTTTGTTTTATTGCCTCCCATCAATCCAGCCATGATGTTCAAAGAGGATCTGGAGTTACTCTTGATCTTATCATCTAATTTATTTATTTCTTATTTTTTATTTAGCTGTTTGATCCCCTGTGCTGGGGTTCCAGGCACTAAGGAGAAAACGGGGTTAAAACACTACTGTATGTATCCCCAGCTAATTTATTTTTAAAGTAATCTTGCTTAACTTTCCTAACAGCTTGACTATACCTGTTATGAGCCTGTCTATAAGCCTGCCAGTCACCTTTGGTAGCTGTGTTTTTTGCCTTATGCCAGTTTCTTTTTGTATAAAACTCAGCTTTATTCAATGCAATCTCTCCACAGCAGTACATACAGAGTGAAGTAATTGTCAACACTTATTACAGAAGAAAAGAGACAAAGTTACAGTTCAGTCAAGTTATCACTAACTTCACATATAAGCTGTGGATGGGTACCCACCATTACAATGGCAGGCATCCCAATAGTAGCAGATTGTGAATAAAATAACTCTTTATGGGCAGGTGACAACCAACACTTTGGCCCCAAACAAAACATTAGCCGTGCATTAAATCCTCCCCTTCCACACACTTCTATGGAATAAGACAGAATCCAGAGACATTCCAATAAAGAAAAAGGAATACATCTAATTAATTAATTAAACTAGACCATCTGCAGTTGGGGAAGCTTTGAAATTTTCCTCCTAGGGAGTCTGTAAGATTACCTGGCGAAGTACCTCAATATTAACAACAATCCCAGAACAAACAGACCAAGATGTCTGTGTAGTAGTTATCGAAGCCCGACCAAATGACCCTAGCAAGGGGAGACTGTTCCCCCAGATTCTCCAAGCAACCAAGACTCCCATCCTTGCCATCTTTGTATATATTTATCATGCTGGAGTCTAAGCTTTGCCGTCAGGGCCTCCATGGAGAGAACCTCCTTCACCCTGCCCACCCATTCCTGTATTGTGGGCACCTCAGGTTGGAGACACCTAGCTGTAATACACTTTAGCCCAACTACAAGGAATGTGAGTATTACCCTACATGAATCCCCTTTTTAAATGTGTTGCTGTGGGGATTCCTAAAACCCATTCTGTGAAATCTAGTGGGAGGAGAATCCCTGTGATTTTGTGGACTGTGGTCTGGAGTGCCTTCCAGAAATCTTCCAGCTGGGGGCAACCCCAGAATATATGCCAGTGATTGCCAATCCCCCCACACTGTCCCCAGCATAATGCTGAAGGAGAGGTAGAGTAGTGTTATGCTAATAGTGGGGACCTGGAAGTATCTAATAATTTCCAAAAAAATTCTCTCCATTTTGGAGCTGCGATCACCTTCCAGACAAATGTTAACCGGCAGCTCCAATCTTCTGCACTGATATTCTGGTTCGACTCTTGTTCCCATGGCACCCTGTAGGTGTGTAGAGAGTCTCCTCCCGTGCTCAACAGCAGTTTGTATATACTAGATATGTATTTATCTCCCACCGCTATTCATACAGTACCATATAGGAATTCCTCCCATGCTGAACAGGGCCTTGTAAGGCCCTTAAGGTGATCAGCAGAGTTAATGAAATGTCTGATTTGTATATATCTGAGGAACTCAGAATTATTCCATCCGAATTTCTCCTTAACCCTCTGAAAGGAGATGCATCTGTCATTCTCGATGAATTGAACAAACCTAGTCACCTGCTGTGCCTTCCATCTAGCAAATCCCTGATCTAACTGAGGGGCAAGAACTCAGGCTCATATCTAATCAATGGCAATGGACTGACTCCAGTGGGGGTCTCTGTTAGCTTCTTTACTTTAGAGAGAATGTAGAATCCCTGCCGTACCCATTTATTAGGAATTTGTGTTATATACTCAGGAGTTACTGGGGCTAGAGCCAATGTGAAAAGGGGATTACCCCTAGCAGATTAATTTTACAAGTCATACCAACTGGATGTTGTTCTCTGTTTAACCCAAGAAAGCACTGGGCACACCTGGGCTGCCAGATAATATAAATAAAAGTTCGGCATGGCCTGTCCCCCCTCCTTTTCCGGGAGAAAAAGTACCTTCCTGGCAGTTCTAGGTTTCTTATACTGCCACACAGATTGGAATATGCTTTTGTTTAGTCTGTTCCAGAAGGCTTCTGGAAGTCTTAAAGGGAGACACTGAAATAAAAATAGAATACAAGGAAGAATGTTTATTTTTATAACTGCTAGCTTCCCCTTCAGATTTAGGGGGAGAAGTCTCCACCTGACGATATCCTGTTCAATGGCTTCCCATAATTTATTACAGTTTATTGAAAATAATTTGGATAGATCCCTGTTTATCTGTATAAGTAAATATCTAATTTGGTTTTTAGGGGTCCATCTAAAAGGGAAGTTATCTTTAAATTGTTGATTCAACTTTCCACTGAGTACATGAGCCTTGTATTTATAGAACTTAATCTTGTAACCTGAGATCTCTCCAAATTACTCCAGTAATTGTACTAGGGAAGGGAATGAGCTTTCTGGACATGACAAAAAGAAAATGGTGTCATCAGCATATAGTGAAATTTTCTGTTCCAGGCTGCCCACAATTATTCCCCTCACCTCCTGACTTTGTCTGACCTTTGCAGTCAGGGGTTCCAAACATAGGGCAAAAAGTAAAGGGGACAAAGGGCACCCCTGTCTAGTTCCCCTGGCCAAGGGGAAAGGAGGGGAGCTTATACTGTTCACTCTAACCAGGGCTCTGGGGTTTTTGTACAGCTGAGAAATAGATTCTAAAGATTTAGGGCCAAATTTAATTTTTTCCTTGGATGCTTTGAGAAAGTGCCAATTTACCCTGTCAAATGCTTTTTCTGCATCCATGAAAATGGCTAGCTGAAGGGATTCATGTGAACTTTGGGAGGAGATGATGTTTAATAGCCGCCTGATGTTATCAGGCAGGAAACGTCCTATAATGATCCCAGTTTGTTTTGTATATATTAGGGGTGTGACACAGGTCTGTAATCTCCTAGCCATTAACCCTGTGAACAGTTTAAGATCAACATTCAGTAATGAAATAGGTCTGTACAACCCACACTTGAGGGGGTCCTTTCCTGATTTATGAATAACCGATATGTGGGCAAGCTGACATGAATCTGGGGTGGGCTCTACTTCCATCGCCTCCTTACAAACTGGAAGCAGGAGAGGCAATAGAAGGTCTGCAAAGGCTTTAAAGAACTCTGAGGGGAATCCATCTGGGTCAGGAGCTATGTTATTTGTTAGGACAGTTACCTGGGATCTAAGCTCTTGTAAGGTGATTTCCTTATCTAGTTCCTCCCTGTCCCCTTGTGACAGCTACCGGACCATTAGGCCTTCAAAGAAGGAGAGAGTTTTCTAGTCTGGACAGGTTACTGGCTCTTGAAAATGAAGGGATTTATAATAGTTTGAAAAAAGTTTTATTTTCTCTGGTTGGCTGATTACAAGACCATCAGTCTCATTATCCCTCAGCTGAAGTACCAACCTATTGGCTTGCTGCTGCCACAATATGGTGGCCAGCAACTTGCCTGCTCTGTTACTGTTTTCATAGTATTTCTGTTTAATCCTCCTATAGCTTGCCTCCAACTGAGAGGAGAGAAGTCTCTCCAAGGACTGTTTCTTTTCCTGTAATTTGGTCCGCACTGTTTCATCTAACGAAATTTTATGTTGAAACTCTAAATCATCTATTTCAGTCTTCAACTGTCTTCTCTTTTGTTCCTGCTTTTTCTTTGCCCCTCCACAAAGGCAATTATCACTCCCCAGAGGACAGCTTTTAGGGCATCCCAGAGGACTGCGTGAGTGGTCAAATCTGGGGGGTTATCCCGGGTGTATGAGTTAATTGTGGACTCTATCAGATCCTTAAATTCCTGATTATTTAAAAGCCACACATTAAGCCTCCAGTGGGAGTTTTGAAAAGAAGGGCCCAATTTCAACTGTAAAGTGAGTGGAGCATGATCTGATAGAGTGCGTTGCAGAATATGACAAGAGTTCACTGAATATAACCATTCCTTTGAAAGGAAAAAAAAATCTATTCTAAAATAACTTTTGTGCCTATCCGAATAATGTATATAGGCTCGTTTATCCCCATTAATCTCCCTCCACACCTCTGCGGCCCTGTCAGCCCCAAGTTGGCACAAATCTTGTTCAAGGTAGTTCCTGCTACCCCCTGTGTAGCCTTGGATGCAACACCTCTCTTATCCCTAACCGGACAGAGGATGGTGTTAAAAATCTCCTCCTATAATGCAGAGGCATTCCAGAGTTGTTAATATGAGTGTGAAAAAATGTTTTAAAAAAAGGGCAGCCTTTCTTTCATCATTTGGGGCATATAAACTTGCAAGGGTGCAGGGAGTATCCATAAAAGAACCCTGAATCACAACAAATCGCCCTTCTGGATCAGAGACCACTGATTTCACCTGTAAGGGGCAGGTCTTGTGTATTAAAATCACAGTGCCTCTCCGGTGGGGGTGGGCCAGATAGGAAGAGACATACACCGAGCTCACCATCTTCTACATAATTTCTGGTGTTCCATTTCTGTAAGATGGGTTTCTTGTAACAATATAATCTGTGCTCCAGTTCTACTCATTTCCTGCAAAAGCTTAGCTCTCTTTATCGGGCTATTGAGCCCTCTGATATTGGAAGTTAACACTATAAGGTCTCCCATCTTTCCATCCCAGGTGCCTCTGCATCATAGGAAACCCCCCCCCCCCCGAGGCACCCCAGGCAACCATGCCAGTTGAGGGCCTCTAGGGCTTGTAGGAGGGGAAGAAGTGCACAGCTAAACATACCAACATCTCAATTTAACATAACTATAACCATAGAATGTAACTGGTTTAACTTGCAACAGATTTAAACAAAACCAACAACATTGCTTCAAAGGTGCCCCCCCCCCACACTTAAGATGAATCTTGGTGGTGGGATGTGTGGAATTAAATCCTGCACCGTGCCACAAAGCCAACACACGTTGGTCCCTATGCAGCTCTTGTGGAGTCACTTGTGCAATACAGTTTATGTCCCGTCCCCCCATGAGTTTTTTCCTCCACTGCATATTGGTAGGCCAAGGGGTCCCCATACCCCAGCAGTCTGCTGGGTATTTTCCTCTGTGCCCTTGCTGAAAATATCCCCTTGAGTCTCATTTTTTGTTAATGGACCTTTTAATTAGAAGGAGTATAAGAATTATTCAGACCCCCATTTAAAGCATCATTAGTATCATAATTATTATAAAGTACGGGTTGGGTGTGGAGGAGTTTTGAGAGCCAACCTCCTGCAATGCAAACCTAAGAGTATAGGCCCTATATGGTGTATCATGCCCACACCCCTCCCTTGTCTTCATGTCCTTACTTAATTTGGCAAAGCAAGCAAAAGAAGGAATTATTCTGAAAAACAAACTTGCCAAAGTTTCAATCTCTCAGAGTCTGGAGATATGCATCCCTTGATTAAGGAAGCATTTGGAAATAATCCGACATGTTTACTTGCCCAGCAATCAGTTCAGGTGTTGTGTAAGGAGAGTTCTTCAGGGATCTTCACCTCAGAACACATTCTGAAGTCTTTGTGGAGAGCACTGGCAGAAGTGTTATGGCTTTCCTTTTGTTTCGCAGTAAATTCTTGTAACTTGGACCAGGAGTTGAAGGTGGGTATAGATGTAGACCCACCGGGAAAGTGTCTGTAGTTAAAAGAAGTCCCCACTGGCTGCCATTGTCATCTCTTCAGGTCTTTGATGAGGGAGGGATTGATCAATTCGTTGACAGCAATATCAAGAAAAGCCAAATACTTTTTTGCCTCAGGGACTGAGTCAAAAATCTTTATTCCTGTATCCCAAGTAATTCTAAGCCTGGCTGGGAAATCTACCCTCACTTTTAGGCCCTTGCCCCGAAGTATTTTCAACATGGGGAACTACAGTTTGTGTCTAGCCATAGTTGAGGATGCATAGTCCTGCTCAATGAAAAGTTTAGACCATGCTTTCCTCAAAACTATCTCCTTGGTTCTAAAATCCATAAAAGCTATGATTAGGGAGCGAGGTCTGGCTTTAGGGTCTTTTGGTGGCACCATGAGAGCTCGATGCGCTCTAATAATATTTAGCTGTGTATCTTTATCTAAGTTAAGAGCCTCCTTCAACGCTTTCAACAAATTCAAGAACATTGCCACTTTCTGTTTGTTCTGGCAGGCCATGCAGTCTGAGATTAATTCTACGCAAGCGATTCTCTAGATCCTCGATCTTGTTTGAAAGTAGCTGTGAGTGGTCATGCAACTGTAGAATCATTCTGTTGTGGAGATCAGAGGCCACAGAGCAAGAGTTAAGATGCTCCTCGATCGTTTGGATCTGCATAGTGTGTTCTTTTATTTGGCCTTATTATCTGTGATCTCTGCCTTCATGGTGTCCAGCATTTGAGTGAGGCACCGGAGTTCTCGGCAAAGCTGCCTCGAGCTAATAGTAAACTCCTCCTCGCTGTCTTCTGAGTTGATCTCTCTGGGCCCTTTTCATTTTTTTCCTGGAGGCCTAGTCGGCTGCATATCGTTTGTCTGACTCCTCAGGGCTAAGTCCAATTTTTGCTGTTTAAAGTGCCCACCGGCTCCTGATTGCACTTTCGATCTGCTCGCCATAGTTCGGGAAATGATCCAGTATGCTTAGAAATATGTAACTCGCCGGGATATCGTAATAAAAATAACTTTTGACTCGTGGGATGAACAGAGCTATGGGCTACCACCGCCACATGGCTCAGTGACATCACCAGAAGTCCCTTATGCCATTTTCTATCCCTCTCCCTTTTTAACTTATGAAGTTCTGAATTATACCATTTTATCGCTATGTCTTTTACCTTTCTTTTTATTATTGGAACATGCTTGTCACAGACCTTCATAAATTATTGATTAAAAAATAGCTCCCGCCATCGGATACATAAGGAATTAAGTTTAACCTATCCCATTCTATGCTTTCCACCTCCAACATGAATTTTGTATAGTCAAAGTGCCTAAAATTTCTCAGGTGTATAGTGGCAGGCCTGTTGCTTTTATTATACCCTTTATTGCGTATTGCAAAGGTAAGTTGATGATCTGAAAAGATGTTGGGCAATATCCCACTAGAGGAGTATAGATCTGAGCAGTTAGTAAAAGTAAGGTCTAATATTGTTGATTTGTCATTGTCTTTCTTATTAATTCTCATAGGCTCGTCTATCAATTAAATAAGTCCCAAATTAACTTGAAGGTCTATCAAACTATGAGTAGTATTGTCTTTAGTCAAAAACATTAAAATACCCTAATAACATTTCATGTGAATTTTTATAATCTTGTAGAAAATTGTGTAGTGCATTAAAAACAATTGCATCTGTTTTTGGAGATTTATAGATCCCTGCTAAAATTAATGGTTTACTAAAGGCCAATTTAACTTCAACTGTGAGTCTGGGATCCTTTTATTTAGCTGAGTGTCTATAGTTATTGTTATCTCAGGATGGTAAATAGTTACCCAATCTTTAATTTAATCAAATTTCTTCCAGACACTCCTTGAGTTGAAGTGGACTACTCCAAAGTTTCCCTGCTGCAAAATTTATGTGTTAATGTGAGTTCCTTCTAATGGTCCGGGGTTGGGATGAACATCACCACATAATAACAGAAATAGTATACCGTAATAGTTAAATAAATTTAAAAAGGGATATTTCCTATTAATTTTTTTCCCTACTGAAACTGTCAAATTTGTGATTTTAACTGTTACAGCAGTATTTTTAGTAACTGTGGAGTTGTAACAGCCCATAATCAACATAGATTTGATCATATCCCGAAAGATGGTCTTGACCATCAAGTTGGGGTCAAGTAAGTTGACTCACCAATGGTGCCATATTTGGCTAAGGCTGTTTGTATCCCTGCTCAATAATTTATTCACTTTTTACTGCTGCGTCTAAGTATTCAAGTTTACACTCCCTTTGCAAGCAGATTACGCTATAACAAACTACTACTATAAATGCCAGCCTCGTATTACCCATTTTAAAAGAATCTTGACAAAAACTTTTAATTTTAGAAGGAAGAGGTGTGTCTGATATGAAAAAGCAGTTCTTTTTATAAATGTACCCTTTAAATATCACAACTATTGCTAGTATAGGGATCCAGCCTGATGGTACAGCAATCACAGTTAATAACAAGCATTTTTGTCAAAGCCGAATGTTTGCTTGCTGGAATTAGCATTGGAAATGCAGGAGTTTGACAGATGCAGAACAGGAATAGCAGTGAAGTATTAAACTTCATGCCAAGCCCCACCTCCATCCTGTAGAGACAGACAGGCATTGGGGTAAGTGTTTGGGTCATCACCCATGACGGTCATGCAATGTCACCTCACCCTATTCTGTAGACACTGACATGTGTTGAGGTGTGCCTTGGGGTATTTGGTTGTACAGTCACCCCATTCCATAAGGACATATGCTGAAATGGGTGCAGTATAGGAGAATGAGGTGAAGTCTGGGGCCGAAGAGTCCAAGGTACACCTTGATGCCTGTGAGTGGCTGGGGGGGGGGTGGGATGGCATAAGCAGTACAGTCGGCAATCCAAAGGCACACCCCAAAGCCTGTCAGTATGTACAGGGTGGGACATTATGGTTAGAAACCCTAATGCCTCAGGTATTTGCCCTACAAATTTTCAACATGGCCTTTTTGTGACCCCACCTCATGAAAGCATTTGGGACCTCTTCTCATGAAGAGTGGCAGTGTGATTTTGTCAATGTGTCCTGAACTTTGAGTTCCAACAGTGACCGTGCCATGCTGTGCCACATGTACAAAAACACAGATCAGGCAGGATATGAAGAATGACAACCGACCATCCATAGGGAGGTGTGAAGAGATGGCAATGTTGAAAATCTGTAGTGGGAATATTAAAAATGCTCGCACTTTTGAGCATACATGGAAACTGCGCAATGCATGCACATAACACAGTCATTTTATGGACTTTCATCACCAAATTTTAGCATAGGCATTTTAGGACCTCTGCTCATGAACAGTGTCACTGTGATTTTCTTAATGTGTCCCGAACACTGATTTCCCACAGCGACCACACTATTCTGCGCTGGAAGGCAAAAACACGTATCAGCCAGGATGTGAAAAATGACAGCTGTACTGTTCATAAGGAGGTGTGGAAAAATAGCAATGTTGAGAATCTGGAGTGAAAATATTACAAATGTGCGAAGTTATGAGCATGCGTGGAAACTGTTCAACGCATGCTCGTAACACTGTCATTTTATGGACTTTCGTCACAAAATTTTCCACATAGGCATTTTAGGACCTCTGCTCATGAACAGTGTCTCTGTGATTTTCTTAATGTGTCCTGAACACTGATTTCCCACAGCGACCGCACTATTCTGCGCTGGAAGTGCAAAAACACATGTCGGCCAGGATGTGAAAAATTACAGCGGACCAGATGGTTACTCCATGACAGTGGTTAAGAGAGAGATGCCTGAATTGCATTAAAAGAGATATTTACCTATTACACCGGAGATAGAGAATGTCCCTCGATTAGCTGCTGTTATGGGTATTCTTTGGATACCAGACAACTAGTTATAAATAGTGAAAGGACGGAACACATCCCAGACAGTAGCACCTACTGTTACTGTTCTAGCTAGGTTGTAGTAAAGTTGACTACTGTGAATCAGAAGTGCTGTAATATATCTGCAATGCTGTCAGTGCTAGGGGTTTTCGCCCCAAAGAACAACATGTAATTCATGAAAATGATGTAACAAATGCTGACAAATGAAAGATAATAAACTAAGTATAAAAAAGGCAAAATGACAGCTGTACTGTTCATAAGGAGGTGCAGAAAAATGGCTATGTTGAAAATCTGGAGTGAAAATATTGCAAATTCATGAAGTTACTAGCGTGCATAGCAACTGCGCAGTGCACACTCGTAAAACAGTCATTTCTTGGAATTTTTCCACCAAATTTGCAACATAGACGTTTTGAGAGGCCACCTCATGAACACTGGCACTGTTGTTTCGTTAATCATAGAAACATAGAAACATAGAATTTGACGGCAGATAAGGACCGCTTGGCCCCCCCAGTCTGCCCATTTCCCCACCTAATGGATAAGCTGCAGATCCTAGTTAACCAGCAGCCTACTTCTTTCTGCTCCCACCCCCTAGAATTGCCTTATAACTGTCCCATGCATGCTTGAATTCAACCACTGTTTTTGACTCCACAACCTCCTCCGGAAGGCCGTTCCATGCATCCACAACCCTCTCTGTGAAAAAATACTTCCTTACATTACCTCCGAGCCGCCCCCCCCCATCTTCAAATTGTACACCCTTGTTCTTGCACACCTCTTTTTTTGAAAGATGCTACCCTCTTGGACTTTGTTGATTCTCTTGAATCAGTCCCGAAAGGTGATTCTGTTCAGTGACCGCGAACTCACCTTTCAGGACGGAATAACACCATGACAGTGGCTGAGTTCATGAGGAGGGGTCCCAAAAACCCCATGTTGAAAATTTGGTGCTAAAATTCCCAAAAATGCCTGAGATATGCATCAAAATTGAAAAAAAAACTATTTATGCCATTATACAGCTTACCGGCATTTCTTCAGTTTGCAGTCAGCTTTGAAGAGTGCAGACGTGTTCCCGGTCCACCGAAGATTGTCATGCTGGGCTCTGGAGGTAAGTATGGGGGTGGGGAGACAGGGTGCACAGAGGTGAGCACGGCTTGGGGGTGGGGCCACCTGACTCAACGAGGGACTGTTTTCTGATTTACAGGGGAAAAATTAAATAAATCGCAGGACAGTTTTCTTTTTAAACAGGTACATTTGGCACACTGGGGTGGGCTCCCAGTGTACCACCTGAGTGTTTTTGAGGGCAGCTGTAGCCAACTGAGGATTGGGCACCCCGTTGCACATGAAAGGTGCAAGAGCCGAGGATTAGGCACCCTCGGCACAAACCAACTTTTGTTTTGGGGGGACATTATGCTGACGGGGAGTGGGCTCCCCCATCAGCAAATTAAACTGGGATGGGGGACTGAAGCCGACGGGGATTGGGTCCCCCATTGGCAAACAAAGACTGTTTTGGGGGGGTATGCTGCCGAGGGAGATTGGGCACCCCCTTGGCAGTGGGGGATATATAATATTGTTTGTAAACATGGTGGCTGCTTTCCGCCACTTTCACAAACAATATTACACTAGGTAACGTTCCGCCCTGCAATGATGAGTCGCACCCTCATTGCAGCGGAATGGCTGATGCTGCAATGACGAGGCGGCCCCTGATTGCTGCAGTGAAAATGTTACAAGTTGGTGGCACTATTGGAAGCCAGTGTCATCAGCACACTGTGCTTCCATTGGTCCAACAGTGCCAAGCCCCCAAATGCAATGCCTCCGTTGGCTGTCACAGTGCCGCGCCTCCACAACCCGCTTCTCTCCTAAGCTGCCACATAATGTTTCTTGTGCATGCATGCAAGCAAACATAAAAAGGATTACCAAAACTAAGGTAATATATTGCTGCAGCTGAGTTGGTAACAAACAGTTAAAAGGGTGCATTAAGCTCATAGCACTAATGCAGGGCTAATTCAGCAGTCCAATCTAACAATTTAGGTTTAGTAAATACATTAATTTCACTAAAATGTAAAAAAGGGAAGATATGGCAATAGTTTCCCTACAAGCATTACATCTATACAAACGCCAATGAACATTGGAAACTTTAAAACATACTGCTTTAAATTAGATTACTCTACTTCTTAAGCAGAGCATAAGTTACAAATCTCTTGGCTTACTGTCAGAATTATCAGCACAGTAGCCTTTGTGCCCCCCACACTATTGAAGCCAGACTTCCAAAAGCTGATTACAACCTAGTGGCAAACATATGGCACAGACAGCAGTATATATACAATATAGAAACATAGACTTTGACGGCAGATAAGGACCACTTGACCCACCCAGTCTGCCCATTTTCCTACCTATTGGATAAGCTGCAGATTCTAGTTAACCAACAGCCTACTTCCTGCAACCCCCCACTATAATTGCCTTATGTCTGTCCCATGCATGTTTGAATTCCCCCACTGTTTTAGACCCCACAACCTCTCCAGGAAGGCGGTTCCATGCGTCCACCACTCTCTCTGTGAAAAAGAATTTCCTCACATTACCCCTGAGCCGTCCCCCCTCTAACTTTAAATTGTGCCCCCGTGTTCTTACACATCTCTTTTTCTGAAAGATGCTACCCTCCTGGACTTTGTTGATTCCCTTGAGGTACTTAAAAGTTTCTATCATGTCCCCCATCCCTCCTTTCATCAAGGGTATACATATTAAGCTCTCTCAGTCTCTCTTCATATGGTTTCTGATGTAGACCCTGCACCATTTTAGTTGCCCTCCTCTGGACTGCTGCCATCCTGTCTATGTCCTTGCGTAGATGAGGTCTCCAAAACTGCACGCAGTACTCCAGATGGGGTCTCACCAACTGTCTGTACAGAGGGATAACCACTCTTTTATGTCTGCTTGCACGCATGTGCAAGAAACATAGTGCCATCATCGAGATTTTGGAGGTGTGTCACCTCCTCCAATTCAGTCAGTGTGCTGGCAGGCGCGGCCCTGTAAGCTTATCGCATGCTGGAGCTGTCTATGACAAGCTCCAAAATGCAGGGTATACAGTTGAAAGGGGAGCTATGCTTGAGTGAGCAGTGATAAGATATCGCCTGCTCGTGACAAGCTCCCCACCACACACACGTGCTCACCAGGGCGGCGCACCCCGCCTCCGCGCACTTTTAGCCGGACGGGGTGCCCAATCCCCCGCTGGGGCTGTGCTGCCTCCTGCCTCCCCCAAAGGTTTAAAATGCCACGCCGGGTGCCCACCCCAGCATGGCAACTAATAATATAGCCGACGGGGTGCCCAACCTCGCCTGCTCCACTGTCCTCCCGAGAAGTGCCACGCTGGGAGCCCACCCCAGCGTGGCACTAAAACCTTAGGCCGATGGGGTGCCCAATCCCGCCGGCTGAACGCCCCTAAACATTCTGTGCCATGCTGGGAGCCCACCCCAGCATGGCAAACGTCCCACGCCATCCGCTTTTTGTTTTTACCTGGAAAGAAACAACGGTCCAACGTAGTCTCCTGACCCTCCCACAACCCGCACTCACCCACCGCGCACCCAGCTTCCATACCCCCACCTTATACTACTCTCCGGACTCAGCCCCGACGTATCTTCGTGGACCGGAACACGCCTGCACTCTTCAAAGCCGACTGCGAACTGAGGAAATGCCGGTAAGCTGTATAATGGGCTAGATGGGGTTTTCAACTTTATTGCATATATCAGGCATTTTTGAGACTTTTTCACAGATTTTTCACGCATTGATGTACACTGTCATGGCGTTATTCTGGGTCCGGAAGGTGATTTCACAGTCACTGCACAGTCACTGCGCAAAATCACCTCTTTGGGCCTGAATAATGCCATGACAGTGACATCATTCATGAGAAGGGGTCCCAAAAACCCCATGTTGAAAATTTGGTGCCAAAATTCCAAAAAATGACTGTTTTACGAGCGTGCATTGTGCAGTTCCTACGCAGGCTCGTAAGTTCACGAATTTTCAATATTTTCACTCCAGATTTTCAACATTGCCATTTTACCACACCTTCTTATGAGTAGTACAGCTGTCATTTTTCATATCTCACCCAAAATGTGTTTCCGCCCATGTAGCGCACAATGGCGCAGTCGGTGTGCGAAATCAATGTACGGGACAAATTAAGAAAATCACAGTGACACTGTTCATGAGCAGAGGTCTTAAAATGGCTATGTTGAATATTTGGTGAAACATTCGTAAAATGACTGTTTTACGTAGCGCATTTCGAGTTCTAATAAAGACGTCGTAAGGTCGTGAATTTTCAATATTTTCACTCCAGATTTTCAACATTGCCATTTTACCACACCTTCTTATGAGTAGTACAGCTGCCATTTTTCACATCTCACCCAAAACGTGTTTCCGCCCAAGTAGCTCACAATGGCGCAGTCGGTGTGCGAAATCAATGTACGGGACAAATTAAGAAAATCACAGTGACACTGTTCATGAGCAGAGGTCTTAAAATGGCGATGTTGAAAATTTGGTGAAAAAATTCCTAAAAATGACTTTTACGAGCGTGCGTTGCACAGTTCCTATGCATGCTCGTAAGTTTGCAAATTTAATATTTTCACTCCAGATTTTCAACATTGCCATTTTATTAAACTTCCTTATGAACAGTACAGCTGCAATTTTTCATATGTCGCCCAAAATGTGTTTTCGCACATGTAGTGCACAATGGTGCTGTTGGTGTGCGAAAGCAATGTTTAGGACAGATTAAGAAAATCACAGTTACACTGTTCATGAGCAGAGGTCTTAAAATGGCTATGTTGAAAATTTGGTGACAAAAGTCCATAAAATGACTGTGTTACGAGTGAGCATTGCGCAGTTTCCATGCATCCTCATTAGTTCATGACTTTGTAATATTTTCAGTCCAGATTTTCACCAGTGACATTTTTCCACACTTCCTTATGAACAGTACAGCTGTCATTTTTCACAACATGGCTGAAGTGTGTTTTCACACTTTCAGTGCAGAGATGCGTGGTCGCTGTGGGAAATCATTGTTCGGCACAGATAAAGAAAATCACAGTGACACTGTTCATGGTCGGAGGCACCAAAATGCCTGAGTTGACAATCTGCTGTAAAAAATCCCCAACCTAATTATATTACGGGTGTGCGTTGCACAGTTTCTATGTACGCTCGTGACTTCACCATTTTTTTAAATATTTTTACTACAGATTTGCAACATTGCCATTTTTTACACCTCCCCATGAAAGAGTACAGCTGTCATTTTTACATCCTGTTCGAATGTTTTGCACCTGTGGTGCTAAATGCCAGTAGTCACTGTGCATAAGCAGCTTTCGCTAACAAACTGATATTCCCCTGTTCATGAGTGGGGTCACAAAACAAACATGTTGAAAATTTGGAGTGAAAATACCAACGAATGCCTGAGGTATTAGGGTTTCCAACTATAACGCCCTAACCCTGTAGAGAATGACAGGCATCAGGGGTGTGACTTGGGATTCTTGCCTGTGATGCTCATACCATTCCACACCCTGCAGTCAGTGAGAGGCATCAAGGTATGCCTTGGACTCTTCGGCCCCAAACTTCACCCCATTCTCCTATATCGCACCCATCTCACCATATTTCCTAATGAAATGGGGTGCGCATAAGGGCCAAAGACCCCAAGGAACACCGTGACATTTGTCAGTGTCTGCAGGGTGGGGTGTGGTGAAATGGCGTGGCCGTTTTGCCTGACGACCCAAACGCACACCCCAATGCCTGTCACTCTCTGCAGGATGGTGGTGGGGTTGGCTTCAGTTCAATACTTCACTGCCATTCCTATTACGCAGCTCTCTAACTTCTACACTACCACTGCCAATGCCAGTAAGCAAACATTCTGGCATTGACAAATGCTTGTTCTACTTGTGATGCCCCTCCCTATGCATCCCAGTATCCCCCGGCTCTCCTTACTGATGTCTCACATTGCTTACCCACCTTTAGGCCATCTGATATGACTACACCCAGATCCCTTTCCATTATTGTTGTCGTTAGTACTTCCCCTGCTATTGTGTACTCTTCTCCTGGATTTTTATTTCCCAGGTGCATTACTTTGCACTTCTTTGTATTGAATCTAAGTTGCCATATGTCTGACCATTCCTCCAACCTTGCCAAGTCCCTTTTCATCCTTTCTACCCCCCCCTTGTGTATCAACTCTGTTACAGATCTTTGTGTCATCCGCAAAGAGGCATGCCTTTCCTTCCAGACCCTCCGCAGTGTCATCTATAAAGACGTTAAAGAGGACTGGACCCAGTACTGAGCCCTAAGGTACTCCACTGATAACCCCCCTTTCTTCAAAATGTGTTCCATTCACTATTACCTTCTGTGTCCTGTTGTGCAGCCAGTTTGCTACCCAGGCTACTACCCTGGGACCCACTCCCAGGCTGGCTAACTCGATTATTAATCATTTGTGCGGGACTGTGTCAAATGCCTTGCTAAAGTCTAGGTAGCTTATACCACAGCCCCTCCTGGTCTATTACTTTGGTCACCCAGTCAAAGAAATCGATTAGATTCTGCCTGACATGACCTTCCTACTGTGAATCCATGCTGCTTTGGGTCCTGTGCCCCGCTGGCCTCTAGGTACTCAACAATTCTTTCTTTCAGAAGTGATTCCATCATTTTCCCCACCACTGAGGTCAAACTAACAGATCTGTAGTTTCCTGCTTCTGCCTTGCTCCCACTTTTGTGAAGGGGAATCACATCTGCCCTCCTCCAGTCCTCAGGCACCACCCCATCTTCCCATGATTTGTTAAAAAGTGTGGTTAGTGGTGTCACTAGGTCCTCCCTTAGCTCTTTTAGGATTCAAGAGTGAATCCCGTCAGGCCCCATTGCTTTGTCAACCTTGAGTTTTAGGAGTTCTTTCAGTACTCTTTCTTCTGTAAATGGACTGGTGTCAACCCCACTATCCAGAGTGCTTCTCTGTTTGGTTTAGGTAACTCCTCCTCTTCTTCTTAGAACTTCAACAATGCAATATGTAGCAACAGGATTCATAGGTGCAATATAGTGCAAAACAGTATACAGAGCTGATAGTCATGCAGTTGTTTATTTATTTATTTCGTTTTTGTTAACCGGGTAGGTACACTAGACAGCATAGTGCCTATTTTCTGGTACGACCCGGGAGATTACAACAAAGGGTATGTAGACAATAGTAGATATAAGAAAACATCATGGGAGCAAGTAGAAGTCAGACATAGTACACTTGTACAAAATTTTCAGCAATGACAGTACATTTGCAGGAATCTATATGTAGTAACAAAACAGGAGTATAAGTGCAAATAACTAACAGTCATAAGTCATACAACTAGTGAGTAAGTGCTAGAAGAGAGGAAATAGCAAGATTTCTAGGCAGATTTTGAGAGTAATATAGGTTGGATCCGGTAGGCAACTAGGAGGAACCAGTACAGGAGTGGGTGGATAGAGAATAGGAGCAAGGTTCACAGCTTAGAAGAGCCATACGAAGCTCCTGTTTGAAGCTATGTGGAGAAGGGGAGATTCTTAGACTCAGTGGAAGGGAGTTCCATAGTTTAGAGGCCCAGCTAGAGAAAGCATTCTCCCCATTTTGGTTTTACATCTCAGTTGGATAAAAGGGGATTTGTCAGCTGATCTCAGTGGGTAGGCAGAGGTCACAGGTTTGAGCAGTAGATCCAAAGTGTCAGGTATCTGGGAAGAGATTATATTCTTTATAAAACAGTAGGAAGTAGATTTTATAAGACCAAATTGTAATTATATAATAGCCACAAGGAAGAGACAGAAGTTCAAGTATCTTGAAAGGTTGCAACGTGTAACTTTGAGAAGCAATGCAGTAAAACAACACAAGGAAACTGTGGGTGCTTATCAGTAACAAAACTGCACAGGAAAACAAAAAACAGCACACACTGCACAGAAAAGCATTTATTCATAGTAGACTAGGCACTGAAGTGCAGTTTATTGAAAAACATTCAGCGTGATAAAATGAAAGTAAAATCTCTCAACGTTTTGTCACTCTTGACAAAACATTAGGGCGTTAGCACAAAACACTGAGGTTTTTTACTCTTATTTTATCATGCTGCATAAGTTTTTCCATAAATTGCAGTTTAGCACCTAGACTGCTGCAAGTGTTTTCCTGTGCTACGTAAGCTTGTTTTTTTTTTCTAACATTTGGCTTTCTCTTACATAGCAAATACTGTGCTTTCTCTTACATAGCAAATACTGTATATCTTACTTTTTGGCAACCTCTACAGGTAAGGTTCCATCATTTCCACCAGAAATGTGTATTTTCACCTAATGAAAGCCCATTGATTTGTATCAATACAGCTCAAGGCAAAGGCTTGGATGGGTAGTACTAGCAGAATAAGATTTGGCAGGGACTCCTATTTAGCCACCCTTGTCAATCTCTCTTTATCTCTCTGTCAGTCCCCACGTGTGGGGAGCTGAGTTTTTTGGGGGGAGAGGAAAGGGGTGCCACTGCCACCAAGCACAACTCCATTGCTGGCAGGTGAGGGAGAGGAAATAAGTGCTACTGCGGCTGAATGCAGTTGCATTGTTGAGGAGAGCAGAAATGAGTGCCACTACCACTGAGCAGCCCATTTCTGTGGGTGCGGGGAGAGGAAAAGAGTGCCACTACCAGTGAGTGGTTCCATTTCTGGGAAATGATGGGGGAGAGAAAAAGAGTGCCACTGCCAGCAAGTGGTTCTGTTTCTGGGAGATGGGGGAGACAGAAAAATAATGCCACTGCTGGAAAGTGGTTCTGTTTCTCGGAGATGGGGGAAGGACAGAAAAAGAGTGCCACTGCTGGAAAGTGGTTCTGTTTCTGGGAGATGGGGGAAGGGCAGAAAAAGAGTGCCACTGCTGGAAAGTGGTTCTGTTTCTGGGAGATGGGGGAAGGACAGAAAAAGAGTGCCACTGCTGGAAACTGATTCTGTTTCTGGGAGATGGGGGAGGACAGAAAAAGAGTGCCACTGCTGGAAACTGATTCTGTTTCTGGGAGGGGGGGGGAGAGAGAAAAAGAGTGCCACTCCTGGCGAGTGTTCCATTTCTGGGAGATGGGAGGGGGGAGGACAGAAAAAGAGTGCCACTGCCAGCGAGTGGTTCCATTGCTGGGAGATACAGGGCAGAGAAAATGACTGCCACTACCTGCAATTAGTTCCATTTTTAGGAGATGTGGGGAGAGAAAAAAGAGTGCCCCAGCTGCAGAGCAACTCTGTTTCTTGGGGGAATGGAGAAACAGAAAGGAGTGTTACTGCTGCCGAGCTGCTCTGTTTTGGTGGGGGAGTGAAAATGAGTGCACTTTGGCCAACATCAACCCCCCACCACCACCACCACCATTGAGAGATGAGATTTGTGTTTTGGACACTCTAATATATTATAAGTTTGCCATTCATGGACAGACAATTTTTATCCCACTGACTGACTAACTGTCAAATTTTGGAGAATCTCGACTGGCTATCAATCCAAAATAATTAAAAGGCTTTGCCTGTAGTTCGGTGACCAAGCAGCCAGCCACTCCCACTTCCTGAGCTATATAAGCAGTTCCTCTCAGTGTCACTGTGAAGCATTTTGTCTTTGCAGCTGCCGGCTCTGCCGATTTGTTCCCTGAGCTGGTCGGACCCCCCCCCCACCGCTTGTCTCTGCAGGGCTTCTGTGTTGGTTTTCCTGCTTTGGTTTGTATTTTGCCTTCGGTTGTGTATGCTTCCTTCCTTTTTGGGGGGGCTTTTCTAGGCTCCTAGCATACTTCTATTCAGAGCTCATAATGCTAACTTTCAGTTACTCAACTATAGCTGGTCCATGTGGCATATTTTATTGCTCTCACCTGACTCAGATTACTTGAACCTAGCTATACAGCTTACTCATGCTTGTTCTACTTACCTCATTGCTGCAATCTCATTGCACTGCCTGTTTGACAATGCTTAAGAGCATTATGCCTCCTTTATTTGCACTTACAACTCAGTGTACTCATTTATTTACTACTGCTGTACAGGCCTACTTGCTTCCTGCAGCTGCATTGTTTACACCCATTCCTACTGTACCTTGTTTATTCTGAGGTTAGCTGAAGCTCCTGCTGAGGCTATTAAATTAGCTTTTATATCTGCATGTGGTTCTTGGCCTTTCATCGCTTCCTTGTTTGTCCTATGGCAGGGACTGGGAGGTGTTTGGGGGGTCGTGGCCTATGTGGTTAATTAATTCTGTTCTAAATCCTGTCTTCACCGCCAAAAATCCTCAGAGTTTGACACCTTGATTTGGCTATTCATGTCTGGCTGGCTTGCCCCTAACTCAGTGCTGTTTACTTGCTATACAGTTATGCAGGTCCACCTCTTACTATTACTGCTTACTGACCTATCAGGTCCACACTTGCTTATGCAACCATTGCTCCTTGCTTACGCAAACCATTGCTTTATGCCTAGTGCCATCCCCTCGGCTTCGCCTGGGATTCTCTGCTCTCAATCTGCATTCAACCTTGCAAGGTCTCAGCACTCAATGCTCATTACGATCTCAGCACGCTGTGCTCATTCAGCTCACCAGCTTACAGCTCTCAATCAATTCTGGGGCATGCCAGCCATTCTAATCTGGCGCAGGTTCCTGCAGCCGATGGTCGCGCTCTGCATTTAGTCCGCATCATCGAGCGTGTCCAACTTGGGGCAGGATCCTTCTCACCTGGCCCATAGCTGGGAATGTCCTCACCCCAGGCTTGGCTTTAGCTGCCAGCTATGCGACAGCAGCTCCTGGTGTAGAATTTAAGACTAGAGGTGAAGGGTGGTTACGACGATCTCCTTTGGCTCTAGTGTTCCACAATAATGGTTGGCCATTGACTTTAGTGGTTTCCCTAGCAAGGCACATTCACCGCATTCTCCCCAGGACTGACTCTGGTTCACCTGGTTTGATTTAGGGTGGGTAGGCCAGGTGAGTGCCTCAGCAGTTGTTGCTCTCCTCCTGCACCTTGGATGCTTATATTGTTGCAGAGTTTTCTTGCAACCTTCCACGAAGTTCCCGCTAGCGGATTTGAGTGAGAGCCTTCCTCCAAACTGGAATATTTTCCACCTCCCTTTAATTGGGTTTTCCACATTGCAGCTGCAGAGATGTCACTAAATACATTTTCCCAAGCATGGAGGGAAGGTGACCTAGGCCTTGGATCCCCCAGAGATTACCTCCTCATAGGGTTTTTCTTTTCTCTCCTCCATTGCCTCAGGTCATAACACTTAGTTAGCATAGTTGTTTCCCCTAGTTTCCTTAGGTAGGTTCTGTTGTTGGATGGAGGTGGAGGATGTCCTGCCATTCCCTCTCTCCTCTTAGGGGAGCCCCTTCTCTCAATGCAAGCCATCACTATTCTTCTCTACAACTATGTTGCAGTTACTGCTTCTACGTCACTGTTACTGCTTGCTCTTAAGCAAAATGTTGCCTCCTTTTGGGAATGATACTACATTTCTTTTGGGGATTCCTAACGTACCTTTAGCCACAGGAACCATCCCGTGGCACCTCTAGGGGCGGAACCCTCTCCGAGAGTTCCTTGCTTTCGTACCCCTACAGGGTGGTAATTCCTCTGGAATAGAGAGTGCGAATGGCCACAACCAAAACTAACACAGTTACATCAGCATAACACTATACTGGCTGCGTAAGTCAGTGAATTGAAAGGCTTTGCCTGTAGTTCGGTGACCAAGCAGCCAGCCACTCCCACTTCCTGAGCTATATAAACAGTTCCTCTCAGCCTCACTGTGAAGCATTTTGTCTTTTGCCCCACCATCCTCCCCTCCTCCCCTCCTCCTCCTCCTCCAGCGGCAGCGCTCTCTCCTTAGGGGGATTCCTTAGGTACCTTTAGCCATGGGAACCATCATGTGGCACCTCTAGGGGTGGAACCCTCTCTGAGAGTTCCTTGCTTTCATACCTCTACAGGGTGGTAATTCCTTTGGAATAGAGAGTGCGAACGGCCACATCCAAAACTAACACAGTTACATAAGCATAACACTATACTGGCTGCGTAGGTCAGTGAACTATAAGCTATCTTTGTCTCAATTTGTTTATAATGATGAATTCTGGTGTTCCAGTATCCTTGAGTAAACTTTTGGTTTCACATATTTCTACCTATGAATCACAATCTTCAAATGAGCTCTGACTGGTTAAACCATCCATGCTCACAACTGGAAAAATGAATGTGTGCATATTGTGCAGCCTCTGTGGAATTCTCTGCCAACACACCTCAAACATCTGTCATTCTTTAAACTCTTCTCCTTAGCTGCTCTCCAATATTTCAAAAATCTTAATGTGTGTTCATATTACTTGAGCTGGGTATTGTATTTATTGTAATTGATCTTTGCATTTTATAATGTATGTTTGTTTGTAATATAGTGACCTCAGGTCATACCTGAAAAAGGAAGGTGTACCTACCTGATACTCAAAATGAAATGAAATGAAAATGAACTGACATCAGTTCTTGAAGTGGACCTAGAGAACTGTGTCCAGTTCTGGAGACTACATCTCAAGAAAGACATAGACAGAGTGGAGGCTGTCCAGAGGAGGGCAACTAAAATGGTGCAAGTTCTGCAGCAGAACCCTATAAGAAAAGACTGAAGGACCTCAATATGTACACCCTGGAAGAATGTAGGGAGAGGTGGGGCATGATAGATACCTATAAAAAACCTTATGGGGTAAATAAGGTACAGGAGAGGAGTTATTTTTTAGAGGAAGAGATGCACAAAAACAAGGAGACATGCTATGAAGCTGGAAGGCGGTAAATTCAAGAGAGGTGTGAGGAAGTACGTCTTCACTGAAAGAGTGGTGGATGCCTGTAATAGTATTTCAGCAGAGGTGGTGGGGTTCAAGAATGCTTGGGAATGCATAAGGGAATGCAAAAGTGAATCTTAGTGGAAAGCAAGGGCTGGGGGAGCTGGGGATCAAGTAGGGTCTGCAGTATCAGTATAAGCAGGGTAAAAAAACAGGCAGACTAGGTGGGCCAAGCAGTCTATAGCTGCTGTCACATTTTATGTTTCTATTCTGATTTACAGGTCTTGGCGAATATATTGACTCCTATAATCAGATTATTATATGTTTTCTACTGGGAGTTTGTTTTTTGTAAGAACAATGAGTCCTTTGTGATGACTTTCAGTTGATTTATTTCATAGGTTAACATCCTCATTATTGGTCAAGATTCCCACAAGCTGATACCTCACTGGGACAGATAAATTTACACAGAGTATTTCCTGTCCTGATAATCAGGTGCAGCAGTATATACAGATGATAGAAGTGGTTGCAAATTGAGAATGGGAGGAGTAAACCTTTGGGTCGCACCTGGAAACGATCCTCGGTTCAATGTGCCTTTCTTGGTTAACAATTAAAAATAGAAGAAGAAGATGCCAGGGATCATACAATCCATATTAAATATGCCCCACATCCTAAACCAAAAAAATACAAATTACTTGTATTACTAGTGATGGAAATAGGAATGTGTGGCATAGCAGACAGGTCACAGATCAAAAGATTTGTTTTTCTTTATACTTGTGCCTTTATTCAGTAAAAAGTTTTTTCATCCATTGTATACACTCATAAAAGGTGGAATATGCAGCACTTTTGAAGCTTTATGGAGTTAATCGTAACAATCATCAGAAACATGAATAAAAGAAAAAGAGAATAATCAACAAACAGTAAAATTGTTGGGTCATCACAACCAAGATAAATACATTTCTATATCATTATCATATGGTCCAGTTTCTTTAGCATGGTTCAGTACAAAATACCAGAGGAAATATGGCTGTAATCACAAGCTATTGCAATAATAAGTTACATTTCATACTCTGGCAGCATCAAAATTAATATAATGAAGTACCAAGAAAATTATCCCTTAAAATTGCTTAGTGTGTGATAAGAAATGGTGAACGGGTGAGGAAGTCTAAAAGTATAAAGTTAGAGGTCAAAACCTTCATATAGCTCCCATCTAGTCCATCTATTCTGAAGTTGCGGGGTTCTTTGCTGCAGTGCATATGTAATTCTCTCAAATTTATAAATGAGATTGATACCTCTATCCAGTTTGGAACTACTGGTGGGTCAGGAAGGAGCCACCTTTTAGTTATAACCTTACTAGCTGCAGCAATCAGAATGGCCTACAAATATTTAGCCTCTTTTCCACTCAACCCCTGTGGTGGAAGACCCAGAAAGAGATGTTCAGGGCCTACTGGAGAAGAGAGACACAGGATCTGTTTTAAGTGACCCTGAACCTCTGTCCAGTATTATTGACGTGCAGCACATGTCTAAACTATCTGGGCCTGTGAGGCCACCCCTTCACAGCATTGCCTCCAAGAAGAAGAAGAATATGCCAGGGATCAAACTATATGGGCCCCCAACAGTTGAGGGGTACCGTAGGGTTCCATTTAGACACTGAAGTATCTTATTCAGAGTTTCCAAAGAAATTCCCTCCTGGTCGGGGATGAGGATGTCCTCCATGTATTCCCCCATATCAGTGACCATTGTGTGTCATCTAGGTTTACTAGTAACTCTTCCTCCCATTTCTGTTTGACCTTCCTTGTTGACTGGGCTTGGCACCGAATGAAACTGGCATATAATAGAGAAATGGCTTTCTCCCCTGATGTGGAGCCCCTGATGTGGATCTCACAATCCCAGGATATAAGGTGTTCCACAGGGCTGGGGCGGGGAAGGGTGGCAATTTATGTCAGAGAGGGGATACTGTGTACCAGGGAGGAAGGGGATGAGAGGAGACCAGAAGCCATATGGGTATTGCTCCAAAGCCCTAAAAGTAAGAAACTCAGGATGGGGGTGGTGTACAGGCCACCCTCACTGAATGAGAAGGTGGATAGGGAGCTGGGGGAGCAAATTAGGAAGGTCAGTGGCAAAGGGAATACAGTTATAGTGGGAGACTACAATCTACCTGGGGTTGACTGGCAGACAGTAATTACAGTACATGCCAGGGAACAGGTGCTGCTGGAGGCTATCCAAGACAGTTACCTAGTGCAAGGGGTGATGGATCCTACTAGGGAGGGGAACATACTGGACTTGGTGCTAACAAATGGCGACCAAGTCCAGGATGTGGTAGTACAGGGCCTTCTAGCAGGAAGTGACCACTGCTTAGTGTGGTTCCTCCTCAACACAGGGACAGAGTCTACTAAGACCAGGATAAGAGTGTTGGATTTCAGGAAGGCAGATTTTGCCAGAATGGGCAGCATCCTAGAGGGATATTTAGCTGAAATTAACCCAGAGATGGATCCTGAACAGAAGTGGGCAATCATTAGGACGGGGCTAAATAAGGCCACCGACACTTGTGCCAAATCTCAGAGTAAGCAGTCCAGGTAAAAAAAAACTAGCTGGCTCAGGAAGGAGGTGGGGGAAGGTGAGGAAAAAAAGATGGTCCTTCATTAAGTTCAAAAAATCTGGGCAGGAGGAGGATAGAGAAGTGTTCTCAAAGGCATCTAGGGAGGTGACCAGGTCAGTCAGGGCAGCCAAGGCAGCAAAGGAGCTGAAGCTGGTTCATGGGATCAGAGAGGGGGAAAAGGGGTTCTTTAAATACATATGGGAGAAGAGGACTTGTAGGGATGAAATTGTTAGAATCAAGAGAGAGGGAGGATGGGCGGAACAAGGGGAAGATCAGACAGAGGCACTCAATAAGTATTTCTGCTTGATGTTCACAAAAGAAAGGGATGGCCCAATACTGCAGGGGAAAGGGGCAAGGGTGGGGGCAGAGACAACAGATGAGGTCATCCAAGAGGATCGAGTTCTGAAGGGCCTTAAAGGCTTGCAGGTGGACAAGGCACCAGGACCGGGCAGTGTACACTCAAGGGTCCTGAAGGAACTGGTAGAGTTGTTGGCAGACCCTCTGACAGACCTGTTCAACACCTCCTTGGAGATGGGGGATGTACCCAGGGAATGGAGGATGGCTCACATGATGCCCCTTCTCAAGAGTGGACCCAAGGACCACCGGGGTATCTACAGACTGGTGAGCGAGACTTCCATAGTGGAGAAGTTGATGGAAACCATTCTGAAGGAGAGGTTAATAACCTTTCTTGATAGCAATGGCCTGCAGGATGAGAGACAGCATGGGTTTGTCAGGGGAAGATCTTGCCAAACTAACCTGATCGACTTCTTCAACTGGGTCACTGGGGCAGTTGACAAAGGCCACACTGTGGATGTCCTGTATCTGGACTTCAGCAAGGCTTTCGACTCTGTGCCACACAGGAGGTTAATGAGCAAGCTGAGGGACATGGGAGCAGGGGAAAAACTGGTGGGGTGGGTTGAGAGCTTGCTGTAGGGTAGACAACAGAGGGTAGTTGAAAGGGGGGAGACATCCAAGTCACGGCCAGTAATGAGTGGAGTACTGCAGGATTCAGTGCTGGGTCCCATGTTGTTCAATGTCTTCACTGGAGACATTGTAGAGGGAGTCAAGAGTAAGATCTGCATGTTCACGGATGACACTAAGCTTTGTGTATAACTGGACAATGAGGAAGAGAGGCAGGCGCTCAGAGAGGATCTATCTGAACTCAAACACTGGTCTAGGGAGTGGCAGTTGGGGTTTAACACTAAGGAGTGCAAGGTCATGCACCTTGGAGTCCGAAATCCCTCAAACAGCTACTGGCTGGGGGGAGTGCAGGTAATGGCTTCAGAGGAGGAAAGGGACCTGGGGGTAATAGTCACAGGGGACATGAAGGTATCTGCACAGTGCAGGAGCGGTGCAGCAAGGGCAAATAAGATGCTGGGGTGCATTGCCAGAGGGATCACCTTTTGAAAGGGGGAAGTCATCCTGCCATTGTATAGCTCACTGGTGAGGCCACATGGAATACTGTGTACCGTACTGGTGCCCATACCTCAAAAGATTACTGGAGGGGGTGCAGCGTAGGGCTACAAAAATGATCATGGGATTAGTGGAGTTGCTATACAAGGAAAGGTTGAAAGAGCTCAACATGTACTCGCTGGAAGACAGAAGGGTAAGAGGGGACATGATAGAGACCTTTAAGCACTTGAAAGGCATAAACAAAGTCAGGGAAGGAGGATTGTTCTGCTTAAAGGGGGGAAGGGTCACTAAGGGCACAGTCTGAAGTTGAAAGGGGGAAGGTTTTGGAGAGAGATGAGGAGGCACTACTTCACAGAGAAAGAGTGGAGTCAGGTTAGAACACACTGCTGGAGGAGTTAATCACTCAAAGGACAGTGGATAGCTTTAAGCAGGGTTGTGATAGAGTCAAGAGCAGGGTTGGTACAGACAAAAACACAAACGGGGAAGGACCAGAAAAGAGGAGGAAGAGAGTGGTTTGGGTGGGGGTGAGGCAGTGGTAGTGATTTGAAACTAAGAGCTGCACAATCAGGCAGACTTAATAGACCTTTAGGCCTTTTTCTGCCTGCAATTGCGTATGTTTGTTCATAAATTTGTTCAAAGGGAGGGCTTGTGGGGAGTTTCTGTCTGCAGTATGGCTGTCCGCAGCCGGGCATTTATATAGTCCTGAATCTGATAATATCTTAACCTGTCTGAAGGGAGCCATCCAAACTGCTGCTGCACCATTACAAAGGAGATAACTGTTTCCTTCTGTAAGAGTTGCCATGGGGCATAAATGCCCCGTATTGCTTGTCTCCTAAACCAAGGGTTGGAGTAAGCTGGGGTGAATACGGGGTCTTCAGACCACCACCGGTATTTCCATAAATTTATTTGAGTGTTACCTTGACTTACCCCTCTATCTCCAACCTTCCAATACTGCCGCTGTTCCTGAGAAGGAGACACCCTCCAAAAAAGCTAGGTGATAGGGATTGTACAGTTGCACGGGGAGATTTCTGCAGCTAAATCTATTATTTTCCAATGGGCTTTATATGTGGAATGTCCCCACAACCTGCCCACATCTGCGCCACTACCCAGTATCCTGGGAGGTAATGGACTGCCAGGCCTCCTTGTTGTTTTAAGAGAAATAGTATTTGTTTTCATATTCTGGGTCTTTTGTTGTTCCAAACAAAGGCCATAAAGATAGACTGCTAAGTCTTTAGATCATTGTTAGATACAACACAGGGGACACATTGGAAACACAAAAAGGAGTCTGGGAAGGGCATTCATCTTTAGGGCCTGCACCCTGGAGTGCAATGGAAGGGGAAAAAGGGACCATCTATGAACATCTAGCCATAATTGGGCTATTAGGGGTTGACAGTACAGCTGGTGGAGTTGAGATACTTGAACTGCCAGGTATATGCATTGATATTTGAGGGATGGGAGATCCCATTTCATAGAGAAGTCGTTATGAATTTGGGGGGGGGCATTATAGTAAAAACTTAAAATCTCTGTCTTTGTTGTATTAAGGGTATATACAGAAAGAGTAGAAAATTGTGAAATTTGTTTGAACATGACAGGGAGAGAGTGTCCAGTGTTGGTTAAGTATAAAAGAATATTGTCAGCATATAAAGCAAGTTTATGCTCTGCACCTCCCAGGTGTGCTCCCTTGATAGCCTGGGTTTCTCTGATGCTTTGAGCTAAAGGCTTAATACAGAGGGAGAAAAACAGTGGGGAAAGAGGGAAGCCTTGAAGGGTGCCCCTTCCCAATTGACATCTGCTAGAGATGTGCCCGCTTCCCCTGATATATCCCATGGGTTTACTATATAGTTTAAAGAGGAAGAGAATAAAAGATTCCAAACACCCAAACCTGGAAAGAACAGCCCATGAGACCTTGTCAAAGGCCTTTTTGGTATCGAGACTAAGTAACAGGGCAGGTTGTTTGAAAGTATGCAGGTGGTTTATGACATGAACTGTTCGCCTTAGGTTATCATGTGCCTGGTGGCCTGGTATGAATCCGGACTGGTCTAAGTAAACAAGTTCTGGGATAACCTGCTACATCCTCCAAGTTATTAAAGAAGTAAGCATTTTATAGTCAGTACTGAGGGCTGAAATGGGTCTATAAGCCAAATAAGAGGGAGGGATCCTTTCCAGGTTTGGGGAGGACTGATATTACTGCCTGGGACAACGAGTAAGGAATTGAGCCTTCCGCAGACAGTGCCTCATTAAAAATCCTAATTAGCAAGGGAAGAAGCATGCCCCTTTGGCTCTTATAAAATTCTCTCAGCAGGCCATCAGTGCCTGGGCACGTCTCCATTTTAAACCGGGTTATTTCAGCCAGAAGTTCGGAGGTAGAGACCTGAGCCATTAGGGCATCACTTTTTTGTTGGGAAAGCTTAGGGAGAGATAAGTGATTTAGAAACTGAGTTATAGTCTTCTCTTCTATCGAGGGTCCTGGGTTATAACGTTCAGAATAAAAGAACTGAAAGGCCTGTGTTGTATTTGGGACAAGGCAAAGAATCTGCTGAGAGAGCGGGTGTTTTGTAACTGAGATAGTAGCCGGAACCCTTTGAATATGTAATCATCCTACTAACAGCCTTAAAGACCTGGCCACCTTCATAATATTTTTGTTTTCAAAATAAAAGTTTTTGTTCCACCTTGTAGTCCAACAGGGAACCTAATTCTTTTTTATGTTTGCTTGTGCACATGGCAAGAAACATGTTGTGGCAGCTTAGGAAAGAAGTGAGTTCTGGAGGTGCGGCACTGTTGCGACCAATGCCACCACTGCTTTTGTGGCTTGGCTTTGTGTCACCAATACAAGCGCATGCTTTTGTAAGCATGCCACCAACTTGGAAGAATTTGGCCGCAGCAATCAGGGAGCACCGCATCACATCATTGCAGCGTCAGCCTCTAGCTCCCTTCCGCAGATGAGAAGCTGACACTGCCATGCCGGGCGGTCCTGATTGTTGCAGCATTTTTGTTATAAGTTGGGTCACTTTAAATCACCATGCTGTACCCATCACTGTGACTTCGCGACTGCAGTATCTGTAAACTGCAAGAGGCAAGCTACATGGGCAGGAGGAGGACTGACAAGCCTGTAAATCGGTGCCACTACTGCTCTGGGGGCTCTCCGTGATCATGTGCTGCTGCGGCAGCAACTTCAAGCTCACCCTGTTGCACACCAATGATGTGCATGTTTGGTGAAGATGAGCCACGACTCGGGCACATGCACCATGCTGGGCAACTGCTATGCCGGCATCGCCCAGAGGATCACCAAAATCTGGAAGATCAGGAGTCGGGAGCAGAATGTGCTGCTCTTGGCTGCTGGGGACCAGTACCAAGGGACCACCATGTGGAGGGGCATAGGCAGGAGGGTGTTAATACACCCCCTGAAATTTTTATTTTTAGCCCCTGGTCCCCGCCATCTCATATTTCCATCAGTGCAGCCACGGTCTGTTTAAATAAAGATCTCAATGAATGCTGGCTGGGCTGTGATTCAGGAGCAGCAAGCAGTGTGCATGTCGGTGGCGTGGGGATGAGGAGGCAAGCATTGTTGTCAGTCTGATCTGAGTCTGCTTCTTCTCCTCCTCTCCACATCTGCCATAGTGCAGGTGGAATTTGGCGGCTTGGCTCTTTGAAGCACGCTGGCACACTCCATGCAGTGCCATATCACCTGAATGATGTACAGTCCAGGAGTGGAGTGAATAGGTTGCTGGTGCTGGTTGGACTCGGTCGGAGGACAGTTGTATTCCTTTTGTGCTGGTACTAGAATACCATTTTAGCGATGCTTGTTAGAGAGGCAAGCATACCACAACGAGAGCGCTCTCAGAGGAGAACAAATGCTATAAGAAAGAGCCAGCAGAAGAGTAAGACGTCGGTCCGGTCATGAGAGCTGGATTTAAGAGTATACGAGCAGTGGCCTGCCTGCTCAGCCCCTGACATCCTCTATTTGGGTAAAATTCAGTTCAGTTAGGGAAGCAGCAGCAAGCATATGTTTTTTTTCCCTAGCAGTTTTAATCAAAGACAGTGTAAATCTGTGTGAAGCGGCCGTGAAGTTTATTTTTCTCACCAAACTGGTGTCCTTGATTTGTCTTCCCCGTATCATCCATATCCTTGTGCTGGTTCATTACTCTCCCTCCTCCCAACTCCATAACCCTTCCTAGTTAAATTTTTTATACCATGCCTAAGTATATTCATATCTCTGAAAGTTCTATCTCATAATCCTTTTAACCCCCCCACACACACACACAAACTCCATTCCCTTGCTAGATTCCTTTCCAGTCCTTATCCTCTCAAGTTCTGTCCAGTCGAACTAATGAAATCCTTCCCCCTCATCTACAGTATCCCTTTGCTGCTTGCCTTCTGGCTCCTACAATCCCCACTGCCTGGGTTATTCCTTTCAGCTATTGGCATACTATAATTATGTAACTGCTAAGTCTTCTTGTCTACATGGAGAACACTCCCAATTCCAATAGGTAGGCTTCTTTGGGCACGTTTTCAATGCCTGGTCATTCTCCTGTGTGCCTGATTAATCATGTTTATTTACTATATCTCTTTCCTTAGATATTCGGTCCAGAACTGTGCGCTATACTTAAGATGGGGGTGCCTGACAAATTTGACAGATAATTTATTCAGAGACATTATGTAAGCAATAAGACAATGGGTGTTGGCTATACTTTGATAAATGCATGCTTAGGGACATAATGAGGTGTGAGGCTTCAGATGGAGTGCCTTACAGCTCCTAGAGGTGCATTGGTCCTAGCAGAGCGAACATCTGGATCGTCTTACTACACTTATAACATGGGTTTTGTGTCAACATTTATTTTAAAACCTTTTTCTTAAGGGAAAATATTAAAATACCACTTTTGGTAAACATATAGTTCCTTGGATGGTTGGTGCCGTTAGGGGCACAATTGTGTAAATGAGTGACAAGGTACTCTGTGGATGAGTGGCATTGTGACAAGGTTGCTTGGGGATGAGTGCAAGGCACTTTAGATGATTGCCCTGTTTACTTCCTGCTTTGTAGTGCATCAGCTCATGCGTTCTAGTTGATGTGCTGCAAAGTTGCCATTGTGGACACTCACTGCATCATGCTTTGTGCTGCACCACTCCCGTTTCTGCTCTGGTGAAATTGTGGGGATGTGTACTGCATTGAAGGCATCACCCCATGGTGTAAACTGCTGCAGTGCTCCACCCACATGTGGTCCCATTTGTCACAGTGTCCCGACCACTAGGGGGACACTCCTCTTGGCGCAATCTGCTGTGCTTGAGCCACAGGAGGTATAAACGGAACTGCGGCACTAATAATGAGAGCACAGCAAGTTGGCGGCGGAGCAATAAGTACAGTGCACTCGAAGTGTAAACAGGGCTGATGAGTGTCAAGGAACTCTGGGAGATGAGTAGCATGGTAATCTGAGAAATGAATGTCAAGTCACTTAATAAGATGAGTGCCATGGTACTCTGTTGGTATGGAACTATGGAAAGCAGTTCATTTCTTGTTTATGGACACTTATATGATGCCTAGATAAATTCCACAAACTTCCTTCTAGTGGTCTAAATGTGGGCATTACACACACCTCTGACTTACAAACAAAACTTGTTGCACACTACTTCCGAAGTATAATTATATATAGTGTTACTTATTCACTGGGTCAGCAGGCAACTTAGTGTATTGGTAATGCTGGTGCTTCTACAGTGTGGATTTGGCATTCATGGTGTCCCACAGCTGGGACGGGACTACATCACCACCTTCACTGTTGCCATACAACTTGGTCATTTGGCCTGATGGAATATGCAGCTTCATCAGTGTTCCACCCAGTGCTGCAGGGATAAGACCCCATTTAATTAAAGGTATCTTTAAGATGCCAGTGCATTCCACAAGAGGAAAATTGAAGCCACCAGAGGAGGATGGAAAATGGCAGAGCAAGGAAATTCAAGCATCTCAGGATGCTGTGTAGGCATAGTGTTTGATGGTGGTGAGGGGTGTAGTGCTGTTTGCTTGCTACGCTACTAAACCAAAGGCTTTGAAATTGACTGGGTCAGTAGCCAACTCTGTATATGAGTAATGATGGTGCTTGTACAACATGGATTTGGCTGTTCACTCACTATGTCCCATGACTGGACCTACACCCTCACAGAATGCCATAGAATTCGGTCATCTGGCCTAAGGGAACACACAACCTGATGAGTGTTCCACTCTTAGAGGTGCCACAGGGGTATGGTCCCCCTATCCAAGTTGATGTCCAAAGGTCTGCTTCCTATATGAAGAGAATCATCCTTGATTAAGCAATAAGGCACTCCCAGAGTTTAGATTAACAGTCTGTTAATCACTCCCTGGGGCGTACTGTGGCACAAGGTGCAGCCAAGTGCTATATTGCCTCTCGACGGTGATTGACTGTTAATCTAACAAGTGCCTTACTGCCATTGTAAAAACTATTCCAAAAACTACAGTGTTAAGTCTACTTTTTGAATGTTTTCCTCATTTACAAGGAGATTTTTTTTTTAATTCTATTTCTAGCTTTACATCCTGGGGAACTCTTTCCGGCATCCTCCCACCTCTCGAGCTCTACCTCCCACCTGAGACCTTCTTTCCCATGCCCCAACCAGCACAGCCCCCGGATCTAAAACCACCTCCGGGGAAGGCTGCCCTATTCGTTCTATCTAGAGTGTAGCAAGCTGGTCATTGCGTGCCCTGAGGGAGAGGAGAGGAGAGGAGAGGAGAGAGAGAGAGGAGAGAGAGGAGAGGAGAGGAGAGGAGAGAAGGACTGCTGTTGGGAGTGTGACTCGAGGGTAGAAGTGCCATCGCCTATCCCCAGAAGCGGGGATTTTCCTTGTTTGCTTCCTGGGAACATGGACGTGCACTGACATCAGCGCAATGTGGGAGAGCCCGCTTGTAGACATTCCCCAGCCCTTGTGCGTGCTCCATGCTAGAGCTGCGGTCATGAGCTACTGCCAGGGGCTGCTGAATCAGGGTGGAGCAACAACGTCCCTCCCCAGGAGAGGAAAGCTGTCCTATGGATTCTTAATCCTCTCCTGTCCCTTGCTGACCCCCAGCGCCCAAGTCCATTCCCCAACCCAGGTTGCCGGTGTGGCACGAGGTGTGGTGTCCAGTGCCTCAACCCTCAGCACTACTGGGCCGGCTACAGGGAGGTTTTTTAATAAAAAGAATTTCTTCCACCCATAGTTTAAGAATGCTGGTTCAAAATCATGATGCATCATTCCAGTCATTCAGTGATGCTTTAGGAGAGAAAGCTGACAGGAAACATCCATGTGCCATTATGATAAGGCTATACATGACACTTTGTAACATGGGTTAATGAAGGGCAGTTGGAATCCTAACAGCTAGTCAGATTGCAGCATTTCTGAGACCCTTTTTATAATGATGTTTACCTTGTAAGCGCCAAAACTCACCACAGAGCATATAAACCCCCTAGAGCTTCTGGGGGCCTAGTGGCCCCAGACCCCTGGCCTCTATGTGAAAATCCCTCACAGTATATTACAAAAATGCATATGGGTGGATGGTTATTGGCACTGTTGGACAGCCAGTTGTCCACAACCATCAGAGCTGTAGACTCTAAATCCAGCCAGAGACTCCCATACCCCTGATTCCATGGGGGAAAAAAAATCCCCTGAAATAAGGGGTAGGCAACATGTAACAAAAGTTTTTTTCTTCAAGAAAAACCCCAAAACTCACCACAGAGCATGTAAGCCCCCCAGAGCTTCTGGGGGCCTCGTGACCCCCAGACCTCCAGTTTTTATTTTCCCCAGTTCACAGTTATTATATTCAAACATCCCCAAAAAGCAATCCTGCCTACGCCCCTGTCATTTAATGTCTTCAAGGGGAAGGAAGCCACCTATTTTATGAGCAGCCTGGGATAGGGATAGGGATAAAAATGGAAAGAGGACCTGGGGGTAGTCATATCAGATGACCTAAAGCTGGGCAAGCAATGTGAGAAGGCAGTAAGGAGGGCTGGCGGGATACTGAGATGCATAGGGAGAGGCATCACCAGTAAAAAACAGGAAGTCGTTATCCCTCTGTACAGACAGTTGGTGAGACCCCATCTGGAGTACTGCATGCAGTTCTGGAGACCCCGTCTCCGCAAGGACATAGCCAGGATGGAGGCTGTCCAGAGGAGGGCAACTAAAATGGTGCAGGGTCTGCAAGAGAAGCCGTATGAGGAGAGACTAAAGGAGCTTAATATGTATACCCTTGAGGAAAGAAGGGAGAGGGGGGACATGATAGAAACTTTTAAGTACCTCAATGGAATCAACAAAGTCCAAGAGGGTAGCATCTTTCAGAAAATGAGATGTGC
The DNA here is from genome assembly GCA_016271365.2 of Neoceratodus forsteri. NCBI lineage: Eukaryota > Metazoa > Chordata > Ceratodontiformes > Ceratodontidae > Neoceratodus > Neoceratodus forsteri. The sequence continues at coordinate 828,814,050 of CM028136.1, forward strand.
AAGAACAAACGGGCACAATGTGAAGATAGAGGGGGACGGCTCAGAGGTAATATGAGAAAGTATTTTTTAACAGAGAGGGTTGTGGATACATAGAACGGCCTTCCTGAGGAGGTGATGTAGTCAAAAATAGTGAGGGAATTCAAGAATGCATAGGACAGACATAAGGCAATTCTAGTGGGGGGTAGGAGGAAGTAGGCTGTTGGTTAACTAGGATCTGCAGCTTATGCATTAAGTAGGGAAATGGGCAGACTAGATAGTCCAAGCGGTCCTTATCCACCATTATACAATGGCAAGAAAGAATCCTGGCTTCTGATTGGTCAGTTGGCTGTCACAGCAGTGATGTTAACCGGGCATAACATCCCTGCTGATGATGGGAAGGATTGCTCCTTTTTCCGCTTGATGATTGTTTGCATCTTCTCTCAAAAAAAATATTTTTAAGCACTAAAAAAAGATTCTTTAAAATTATTTTTTTCTGTATAAAATGAGCCATTGTATAATAGGAATAATGCCCTCCAGGGTGGGTGTTTTGCTAGGATAACATCCCTTCTTGGGTGTTGGACGCCCTCGGCCAATGGTCTCGGGCCCAACCACCCGATGTAGAATGTTATCCCAGCATAACACCCACCCTGTCAGGCATTATTCCTTTATCAAAGTCTATGTTTCTGTACCAAGCAATGGTAGGAGATAGATATTAATTTGTGGTGAGGTAAGAAACTGTTGATAGTACTGGCATTTTCATTTCTGCTGTACTAGCACTCCAGACATGAAACTGCCAGAGTCGGATATCACTCAGCCTAGGAGTCATGTGTGTGGACCACTCTGTATTTTCAGTCATATAATCAAATGATTCGTATTGCAGTTTAAAGGGATGGTTGAAATCTCTTTGTTGCTAATTTCATGTGCTAACCTTGGTAACTGCTGCGGAATGCATTTTCCTGAATATTGTTTTGTTAAACACCCTTTTCAAAAGCATCCCCCCATATAGCAGTTCAATGTTTCCTTATGTACGCAAAAAAGTTAATTTGGGTGATGCAAAATGAACATACACTCATATAGTGTATAGTATGGGTATGTCCTGCATGGATTTCCACGCCAAATAAAACTTGTACCACAGTGCAAAGGTAACGGAAGGCCGTTGTGCCCTTCTGTGGTAACGGCAAGGTTCCAGCTGATTGAAGTCCTGGAGTCAGCTCATGTGTATCACAGGGCTGTTGGCCGCAGTCAATCACTTCAAGTTCTAAAGGGAAACTGCCTGTGAAAAACTTTCTTTTTCCTTTTTAAATAACTGAAAAATATTATACACTATAAGAAATACTAGTTGGGTAACCACATGCCCACCAGCCTGAGTTACCTGGGCAGCTTCTGATTACGCTGGATTCTTGTGTAATCAGCACCCCTCTGTGGCAGCACAGGCTAGATGTGAATGGATGCCCAACCAGTATTCTCAGTGTTTTGTGCTAACAACATTCTTGGATGGGCTGTGTATCATACTACCAGCTCCGCTTTATTTATTTTTTCTATATTCTCTTTATCTCCCGGTTCTTCCCAGTGGCCCCCATCTGCTCAACCCCCCCCTTCCAAGCCCCATCATCCAGCTCCACCAGAACATGGTAGTCTTGCCGAATGACTGTAGCCAGGTGGAAGTCTGAGGGTAGAACAGGCTGGGGACATCAATGAAACTTGTGGTTTTGAATGCCACTGTTTTGACTGGATGCCCAGTGGAGGAACCAGGCACTGATTGGCAGCCTTACTCCTTGGCTGATTTTCCAATGCCTGGCGCTTCCTGATCTCGGGGAAATCTCTTTCTGTGCTGTGTTCTGGACTGAATTTTTTTTCACCACCCCTCCCCTCCTCCTCACAGTATTAAATAGACCCTTATTCCACCCCTTCCTCAGTCTAGCAGCAGATTGGTCACTCCACTGCTGCACATTTTCATGCTATTGGCCTCCCTGTCTTCACTACCTGACTTGACCCACTTTCTCACCGCCCCTTTTTAAAGCAGTCCCACCCACAGGATCACACATTTGCTCTCAACCTTTTCTCCAGCCACTCCACCTAACTCTTCTCAATTACTGCTCTACCTGCCCTATTGTTAGGGACCTCACCCTAATTCGACTATATACCCGTCCAACTATAAACCAGCTAGCAGTTAAGCAGGCCAGCAACACCAAACAAACTACCATGGGGTGCAACCACCTACTACTACTCCTCACTACCTCTTTTGGCATTGCTGGTACCATACAAGTCCTTTTGTTCTGCAAATTTTGGACTCCCTGCTGTTCTGTCTGACCCTTTGTATGAATGACCTTTATTAATCCTTGCTTTCCTTCTCTCCCTCAGCCGAGGAACTGCTACCCAGGCTCCCAGCTCCTAAGCCACGGGATTCCCGGCTACCGGGTGGTTGGCACCCCTCTAGCTGATGCTCGAGCCTGCAGACATGGACCCAAGGTCCTACAAGGTATGGCAACTTGCGCAACCAACCGGATTGCGAGCGCCCTCTCAGATCACGCTCTGATTGGTCCCTGGCGGAAGCCGGATTCTGCTCTTTGATTTTAAACCCTAAAAATGTTTATGTTGGGACAAATGTTAAAAAGCCGAAGTGTTACCCCAGTCTGTAATTGAAAGGACTTGAATTGTGGTTTGGGAAAGAAATCTAGTGTTTACAGCCCTTTCCCTGCATACGTGCACTGGCCCTAGACACCTTTGGGTGCCAAAGTAATACACGTCCTTTTGTTCTGCAAATTTTGGACTCCCCACTGTTCTATCTAACCCTTTATGTGAATCCCCTTTATTAACCCTTACTCTCCTTCTCTCCCTCAGCCGAGGAACTGTCACCCAGGCTCCCAGCTCCTAAGCCGCGGGATTCCCAGCTACCGGGCGGTCGGCGCCCCTCTAGCCAACGCTCGAGACCGCAGACACAGACCCAGGCCCTACAATGTCGGCAACTGCAGCTTTTGACCGCCCCCCACCTCCACTGATTATTAAATACAGTAGCTCCTGCCAAAATATTAGTCCACGTCCCCTGGCACAGTGCCCCACCAATAGAGACTTAGCTTGTGATCCCCCTCTTCTCTGTCCAGCCTACGGGATCCAACTCTCAGGGCCTCGCCTTACTAAAACGAATAGGCTCTCCTTGGCTGTGCCTTCACCACTAAATATTTTTTAAATGCTATCAAATTCGGGTCGACCTGGATCGGAAAGCTACTGATAAGCTGCATTAATCCAGCAACCCCACTGGCCCCTGGGCTAATTGAGTGGCTCCTTTTTTGAAGTACCATCATGCTGGGCCCTATATGGCTCCTTATACTGCCCCCTTTTTCTGCTGATACCAGCTGCCCAGCATTGGACACCTGAACTACCATCATGTTTGGTCTACAATGGCACCTTATGCTGTATACCACATGGCAACTTATCCTTTAATTGCCTCCATGATTCCAAGTATCAGTACCTCGAACCCTGCTCTTGGACCACACATACCAGTAGTACTTATAACACTCCCCCACCACAAGGCCCACCTCCCACCACGCAGACTTCTATCTCCTCCCCACCTATTGTGGTAGGGGTACTACTACTAGCTCTTGCTACAACAGATCAGCTCTTCTATGGTGGCTACTTTCCAGTCCCTAAAAACATCAGATCTACTAGACAGGAGAAAGGCAGGAATTACAAGCTTATAATTAGTGCTCTTAGAAAAATCCTACTTATCCTTCTGCTATGTTCAGGCAACGTAGAACTCAACCCGGGCCCCCCCAGAAGTTATTGCTTTGCCAGCAGAACTAGCAAATTTAAAAAGAATAAGCTTCTTGCATATTAACGTATGTCGCTTCCTTAAAAAGATAACCTTAATACAAACCTGGGTAAATCATACCTCTTCTAACATACTTGTGATTTCCGAAACTTAGCTTAGACCCAGCACCACTGATAGAGAAGTAAACATACCCAACTATGCCTTGTTCAGAGCTGACAGGCATGCCAGAGGAGGAGGAGGGGTAGCTATCTACATTAAAGACAAATTTTCTGCCTTCTGCTTATCCTCGGCATCTGTCGCCAGTGAATTCGAATGTCTAATTCTCAAAGTGGAAATTACACAGACTACTGCACTCTGCGTAATAGGATGCTACAGACCACTGTCTGCTGGCCTACAGCGTGTCATACCTAAGTGACAAGTTGGGACAGGGCTGCCAGAAACTATTATTTTAGAAGACCTCAACTTTGACTAGCTCTAACACAGCTGCCCCCTTGCATCCTTCTGTGATGAACATGGGCTGATGCAACTTATTACTGAACCAACACGCCCAAGCGTGAAGAATCCCAGTAAAAGTACACTTTTGGATGTGCTAATGGTGAGCAAACCTCATCTCTTCTCCCACGCTGATGTCTTCTTCTCAGGCGCCAGCGACCATTTTTTATTGCGGGGTAAGATCCACCAACAACCCAGCACCCATCAGCAAGTTCTCTATGAAGAGATCCAGGCACAACTTCAATGAACATGCCTACCTAAATGAGCTTAGTACTCCCCTCAGTGGCAAGATTTCTATCTGGCCAAACGATTCGTCAGCTTACAATATCTTCCACAACATTCTATCAAGGGCCCTTAATATGCTCCCCTGATTAAAGTTCGAACTAGGACCAAAACCTGTAAATGGTTCACCCTCAGATCAAGTCCTTGCTTCTAGAAAGAGAAGCTCTGAAAAAGCATGAGACTGAACACTGCAGAGGACTGGAACCAGTTCAGGAGACTACGAAATTTATGTTCCAAAACAATCAGAGAATCAAACACCTTCTTCAAATCCGAACTCGACTCTGCCACAAAGAGTCCAATCAAGCTCTGGAACACAATCAATGATCTGCTAGGCCACTCCCAGGAAATTCCTCCCGACCAAGATTACCTCTGGCAACTTGACTATAACTGAAAAGATGGATATACTTGACGCATTCAATAACCACTTTGCTGCTGCAGGCATGGCATTTGATAACTCCCCTGCAAACATACTTCGCTCCCAGACTGCCAGCCAACTGCCTGAAACTCCGATAGCTTCGCTGCCTTTCTCGCTTCAACCTGCCCCACTGAAAGAGGTAGAGGACCTCTTGCTTCAGTTGGATACTAGAAAAAGTGCTGGGGCCGACACCCTTGACCCTTACTTCCTAAAAATTGCCTACCATGTACTAGCAATACCCGTCACCCACCTTTTTAACTTATCCCTGTCTCAGGGCACCTTACCACCTATATGGAAGACAGCACATGTCATACCACTGTTCAAATCAGGTGACCCTGGCAATCTCAATAACTACAGACCAATTTCTCTCCTTCCGGTCCTGTCCAAGCTCCTAGAGAAAATTGTAAATGCACAGCTGAGGACTCACCTTGAGTCTAGGGAACTGCTAAATCCTATGCAGTCTGGATTCAGAGCTAAACATAGCACTATCTCAGCCCTCACCAAAGTTATTAACGACTGGCAGCGTAATCTTGAGAGCAAAAACTTTATTTGTGCTGTTTTCCTTGATCTAAGCAAGGCTTTTGACACCATCAACCATAGTCTGCTCCTCTCCTCCATTCAAACCATAGGTGTGGACCCCTCCTCTCTGCGTTGGTTTATTGACTATCTTACAGGGTGCCTTCAACAAGTTAAAGCCGAAGGAGGCCTGTTCCCCTTTAAAACTCTGCAAAGAGGGGTACCTCAAGGTTCTATATTAGGGCCCTTACCTTTTGCAGTCTACATTAATAACATCGACTACTGTATAAAAGAAGCCAACATCCATCTGTTTGCAGATGATACAGTTCTCTACGTGAGTCACCCAACACCTGAAGCTGCCTGCAATGACCTACAGTCAGAATTCAACCTTTGCAAAGCCAACTCCTCCAAAAAAGCTACTCCTTAATGCCAAAAAAACTAAGCGATGGTCCTCTCCCTTTTATCCTACAGCTAACCCTGTGTCCAGTGGGACAGTTCCCAAATTACCACAGTTCTAGGTGAAAAACTAGAATTTGTTACAAAATTCAAGTATCTGGGAGTTTGATAGACAAAGACTCTCCTTCATTGAACATGTCGAGGACTTGCTAAAACGACTTCATCAAAGAGCTTGGACTGTTTTAGAATCAACCAATTTCTCACCAGAGATGCCAAAAACAACTGGTCCAATACATTTTCCTATCATTGGTTGATTATGCTGATTTCCTCTACAGCCAATGCCCCAACTCTTACATGGCTAAACTGGACACACTCTACCGCCGAGCACTGGGGTTTATACAGGACTCCCCTTCGACATGCATCACTGCACCCTATATGCGGCAGTGGGGTGGACATCACTAAAGTTCAGGCGCCACAGAAACGCCGCTCTCTGGACCTATAGAGCCATCTCTAATAAGCTGCCTTACTATATCTCTTGCTGTCTTCCCCGAGTATAATTGGGAAATACGCGTTAAGAAGTTACTCAGCTGTTACACTTAAAGTACCCAAAGCAAAATCCCACTTTGGCAGGGCAGCCATAAGCTTCGTGCTACCTTCTTTATGGAACAATCTACAAAAAACCCTCAAATTAAGCACTCTAATCGGTATAAATGCCTTCAAGATGCTTTATTTCCATAAAATCAGAGAAGTATGTAACTGCTTCACCCACTCAGACCCAGTACTGATGTCTGCACTGGTATATAGCCACACCTAGACCCAATTTTTTATACTGACCCCCCAGCTTGCTCCTCACCAGCCTAATTGTTCTCTCTCTCTCTCTCTCTTATCCCCCTGTCTTATCAACACTAGGCCCGTCCATCCCCTTATTCTTCCTTTCCCAACCTTGGATAGGAGCTCACTACCCTGGGTTGTGACATCCTACCATGCCCCGTACTTTATAGCATTCAATCCCGGGGCTCACACATACTCCTTTTCTCCATCCACCTTCTCTACATCCCGTTTTACCAACTCCTCTCTGTGCACCGTGCCCTCCTAGCCTTTCTTCCCCTACCTCCCTCCCTTCCCCCCTACCTTCACCTCTACCTGGTGTATATTTTTATTTTTATTTTTTTCTTCCGTTACTTCGTCCTGCAACCTTAGATAACCTGCTTTATCTTCCTATAGACACTTCTATGTATGTAAATACCATGTAATCTGTACAATATCAGTATAATTCTACATACATATGAACTTCTTTTTCTTCCTCTCTGTAAAGAGTATTATCTGTATTGCCTTGTAAATACCTGTGTTGACCTGGATATACAATTGTTCATGCTCCACCCAGGTTCATCTTGTAAATGAGCTTCTGCTCAACGATGAACGCCTGGTTAAATAAAGACTTGATTGATTGATTGATTGATTGATGAAGGGTGCTGCGGGACTCTGCAGCATGCGTACACCTCCACAACTGCACAGAAAGAGCTGTAATTTTGGCAGGAGCTGTGTCCCAGGGACCGCATTGGCAGCGGAGGAACAACAGAGAGGGGGAGTGCTATGGAGGTGGGAGAAGCGGGCTGCATAGGCAGCGAGTGACAGAATCCAAGGCGGAGCTTTCCCGGTGGCTGCAATCTGTGGTGGGCCAGGGCTGCTGGGTGGAAACAGGCTGCTGAAGGAAGAGGACCACTCAGACCAATCAGAGGACAGGGTGCCGGATTCGAGCTTGCGGCTGGGCTATGTAAGGACAAGCCCAGTCGCCTTGCCCTACAACTGCACAGAAGAAGCTGTAATTTTGGCAGAAGCTGTGTCCCGGGGGCCACATCAGCGGCAGAGGAGTGATGGAGCTATGGAGAGGGGGAGCACTATGGAGGTCGCATCGGAGGCAGGAGAAGTGGGCTGCACAGGCAGTGAGTGATAGGAAATCAGAGGACGAGGGGGCATGGCTTGCAGGTGAAGGGGGCAGTTCAAGGGTAACATTAGGAAGTACTATTTCACAGGAAGGGTAGTGGATAAGTGGAATAGGCTCCCAGAGGGGGTGGTTGGAGAAGCAACAGTGGAAGGCTTCAAAAAGGCATGAGACAGTCACAGGGGAGTGTTGAGGGTGGGGGGAGCATGTCATAGCAGATAGCTAGACAAATGGGCAGACTGGGTGGGCCTGTCGGTCCTGTTCTGCTGTCACACTCCTATGTGTAACATCCCCCCACCGGCCCCCTTTTGTTTCTACCAGCAGGGTTGCTCCTTTCACATCTTGGCACCACCGAGAGGGGTTGGGGTAGTCACTACAAATATCTCACAGAGTCTGTGGACCCATAATTCTACCTCGGAGCCTGCCATTCTTAGACAGGCAAACCAAGTGTGGCAACTACCTGGCTCACACCTGGGGGACCATTTTGCATTGCCATCAGCCTGGGTCCCTGGGAGAAAATGTTTGTTCAGCATTATGCTAGGTTTGTACTTCTGGTCAGGGGCACCCAAGTAAATCCAGACATTGGAAGCAATAACTGTAATGTTCAAACCAGGATGGGATTCTAGAGTGTGGCCTTTATTCACGTAACACAGAGAACAACAAAGCAAGAATGGACCCCCACAGGGCTACTCTCACTGGTAATGCAGATTACTGATGTACAGAGCACTCTTCCAACTACGAACCCTCAGGTTCTGAACAAATCTGGGCACACTCGTCCCAAACTGGTACACTTCTCTTCTTTTCCTTGACTTGGCACCCCGGCCAGTACTAGGACACTTTTCCATATTGCATGGAGATTGATGGTGGCCTCCTAAACCACCCATGAGCACATTACGTCTCTCAGGGAAATCCAAAATCCACGTCTGGGTGCTTTCCTCAGGCATTGACCAAATGCGCCGAGAGAAAACATTGGTGCCTAAACTGAACCCAGAGAGGTAAACCTGGTTACTCCAGATGGGGGATCTCCCACCTTTCGCTCCCAAATCTATACTCTGTCATTCATTTGGTTACAACACCTTTCTTTGAAGCACTGCTTGTAGATGCTCCCTCGAAATGTTTACCACATTTAACATTCTACTTTGTCACACTACAGATTTGTCCTGACTTTAAAAGTTCTGTATGTGGCTATGTCTTTACCCTAGACCCCCATAGCTGAAGATGCTTCTAAGTCATACACAGTCTAAAAGTTCTGTACTTGGCAAGTCTTCCTTTGACCCCACAGTAGGCAAACACTTTTACTTAAACCACAGTCTTGGTGAATATAGTCTCTTTGTCATAGCAAAACCCACCACGGTATTGTAGGTGCCCCAGGGCATTTCCACAAAACTGTCTCAGGTATTCACAGAACGAAACTACTCTCAGGCAGATTCAGCCTCTCCAGGCTGGACCAGGAGATTGCCCCAGAATCCTGGAATTCCTTCCCATCCCTCCAGGGATGGGGCACTGATAAATCTCCCAGGAAAGCTCTCTACCACTTCACACAACTGGTCTTCTGTGTTCCTCTCTAGGGTGAGAACACACAACCCCTTCTTCTAAGGCAGCTCTCTCTCTCTCTCAGAGCTAGGTCTGAGGAGCTGCACCCTGCAGCCTCCTAAATCTCCTGAGTCTCCACACAGACTGACTTGAATCTCCCAACGTTCTAGTGCTAACCCCTGCAGCTAGCATTCCATTGTGGCTTATGCTGCTGCGAGAATTCTAAGGTGACATCATCACTCCAGCTCAGCAGAAACTGAAAACAGAGTGTGACAGTGTGAAACCCATTTAACTGGCATCTCACAAGCTGCCTCTCCCTGCCACTGTTTCTGAGTGGGATTCTAGTAACCCCTGGGAACAAAGGGGTTACATATGAATCTATGAAACTTACCTTGACCATCCTCCTCTGCCATAGGACTATGGTTGTTCCCGTCCACTGGTGTGGAGCCTGCGGGGGGTTGATCATCATCCTGCCACCTAGGGTGTTTTTCCACCATTTCCCCCTTCCCCCATTGCTGGGACGCGACTCATTAGTGTACGCACGTGGAGGTGTACACATGCTGCAGAATCCTGCAGCACCCTTCAGTGATGTCCCCAACCCCTTCTAGCCTCAGACCTCCACCTGGCTGCAGTCATTCAGCTGGACTACCAAGTCACCTCCCCGGGAGAGTACAGCTGTCCAAACGCTTGATCCTCTCCCTCACCGTCCAACCACCTACAACCCATGCTCGCCACTGAAGACAGGTCACCGGTGTGGCAGGAGGTAAGATGTGATGCCTCCACCCTCCACGCCACTGGGCTGACTACTAGTGCCTGCTTTATAACAGCGAAGTCATTGGTGATAAAAAATATTGAGTGTTATAGGACCAATGGCTCAGTGATTTATTATAGTGAAGTGACATTGCGCCAGCCAGATGTCCTGTAAATAAGCAGAAATGCCAAAACGGCACTCCAAGTGGGCAAATAAGTGCAAAAAGGTACTTGGAATATGATAATTAGCAACAATGGCACTCAGAATATGTAAATGACTGTACAAAGCCACTCGAGCATGCAAATCAGTTTCTCAGCAAACATTCCCCTTGTGAATATTTTGTCACAAACTGAATTGCAGAAAGAAATTGCTTCATTTTAGTGGTTCCTTGTGCTGTCAGAAATGAACAGGATGATGTAACTTAAAGCAGCAGTGCAATGTAAAAAAAATCTGCACTTTTTCAACAGTTTATTCCTTCTGCTCAGTTGTACATTTACCTGGTAATCTTTCTCGCCGGCATTTTACTATCGCCCCATAATTTGCTCAGCTATCCTTTGTTTTTGTTTACATTTCTGCCACCGCCATGTTGAAAGCAGCAGTAAAAGATAGGCAGCAGAGACAGCAGCCATATGTTCTGTAGCACTGCAACAACTGGAAACTGATCACTTCCTGGTTCAGTAGTACTGCTGCTTTAATCAAAAAATATAATTTAAAGGCATTGTACTATCTCTGTCTCTATTACTTGCACCTCTGTATATATGTGTGTGTGTGTGTGTGTGTATGTGTGTATATATATATATATAATCTATCTGGAGTGGTATGTATTACTAGAATATAGTGCATAGTCAGGGTTTGTTCTCTATAGATTTTTATGCCAGCTGAAAACTTCTTGTACCACAGTTCAACAATCATGGAATGTGGTTGTACGCTTTTATAGCACAACAACATTCCATCTGACTTAAAAATCTATAAACATCTGTTTTCCCTCACAGCATTGACGTGCACACATAAAACAGTTAAAAGTGAAAGTCAACTGTCATATAATGGTGGTGACAGTCTTTTCAAAAGTCAGTGGCAAGTGTAGAAAGTTCACTAAGGAGCATAAGAAAGAATTAAAACCTCTGACTCCACCTTGTACTCTGACTAAGATAACGGAACTGGCAAAACTCCTGATGCTGCTCATTCAGCACTTACACGTCTCAATGGAGGGGTTTAAATGGCAGTTAATTTAATTTAACATTTTTTGGGGTACTATACACTATAAAAAATAGTGGATTGGCACCCTTAGACCGAATCTGCCTGTGCTACCGCCTCAGGGTTTTGATTACATTAAACCTCTCGAGCTTCGCTCTTGAGGTCTGATGTATCAGAATCTCTCTGTGGAATCACAGGCTGGTTGTACATGGTTGCCTATCCGGTACCCTTATGAGTTGCTGAGACTCACTGTCCCGACACTGACCTGCCAATGCAGTATTGCCCGACAGGTTCAGCATCCAGATAGTGAGAATCCCGGCAGTAGGACACCCGGCAGACGTTTACAGGTATAAGGTAGTGGATGTGATGGCTTGCTACCTTATCCCTGTTAATGGGCTTGAAATACTGGAGGAATCATGAGGCTGGCCGAGCTGCCCCGTGGTGTTGAGGGCTAAACCACTGGCAGCGCAGCCAACGTGCTTTAGGAGGCTCGGGTTCTATCCCGCGCTGCGTTCGGTTAAATTTTATACCCCTGTAACTAACTTTTTGTACCTCCGAGGTCCACTTCCCCTCACAGTTAGTTATTTTAGTTACGGGTGGTGTGGAGGCAGAGCCCCCCCCACATGGGGGGTTTGGGGATGAAGCCCCCTGAATTGTCTTTTGTATTTTTCAATCAGATGCCCAACATCATATTGTCGGGCATCTGATTGATTCGGGATCATGGATTTTGGGTCAGTAGGGTCGGTATCCCGAAACTCAAGAAACTGAGTTTAGGGATACCATAATATAGCCACATATCCACTGTTCTCTATTTAATATGCATCTGAGGCATGTCATGCTATATAAACACCAAGAGCGAAGCTCAGGGGTTTGACATCATCAAACACCAAGGGTGTTAATAAATTCGAGCATGCACACCACTCTGTGTTTATTTTTTATAATTTGGGGGCATCAATTTTTGCCTATACAGTACCAGATTCAGTTACTTTTGACTTTTTCAGACTGTTACTGGAATTTCATATCTAATGGAGTGCTTTCCCCATTTCTTATCCTTGAACACCCCCATTAGATCTGTTAGTCTTAACAAAAGCAAATTATAAGTGATATTGGAAACGGAAAGCATTCACTAGAGGAACCCTCCCCTTTGACATAGAATGGAACATTCCCGATGGGGTTAAGGACATGTTTCTTTATTATACTGTAAGTTGTGTGTTTACACTTTATTTAGTCACTTATACGCCTTTTATGGGGTATAGGTGCAGTCCATCCCCATTTTGCTCCTGGAACTCAGTCAGTCATCAGATTTCACTCCAGAACTGAGTCCCCTTCCCCAAACAGCCATTTTTAGGGCCAATGATTTCCCATTTTCAACCGAAAATGCTGGTAAAAATTGAATATGCTATTTTTATGTTTGCTTGCATGCGCAGTGCACAAAAAACATATTGAGGTAGTAGAGTATTGCAGAGGTGTGGCAGTGTTGTGGCCCATCCAGTGAATGCTTTCAGGGGTGTGTCCCTCAGCCACCAGTCAACAGGGAAGCTGCCAATGATGGTGGTTTCACAGCGAGCTCCGTGCTTGACAGAAATGCACCACTCCAATCAGGGACAGTTTCATCATTGCAGCGGAAGATCCCCCCCCCTTCCTGGCAACCAGGCACATTCCAGCCATGTGCATTACAGTGCACAGTAATGCGCATGGCTGGACTTATGAACAACTCATTTGCTCAGTGTGCTTTTCCCGGTGAAACATATTAATAAATAAATGAGCCACACCTTAGCTTTGCATAACTGGTGGCTCCTGCTGCCCACCACACACTCATCCCAAAGCCGACATCAGGATGCCCAATCCCTGTGTTGGCATGTTTCCCACCTTCCCCCATTAATGTGGCACACTGGAAGCCCATCCCAGTGTGTCAAACTAATTATTTTTCCAACACTGGGATGCCCACTCCCCATGTCAGATGACTCCCCCCCAAGCCCGAACATATCTTTTGCCAACAATGGGGTGCCCAATCCCCATGTCAGCATGCCCCCCCAAGCCTGAACATATCTTTTGTTGACAGTGGGGTGCCCAATCGGCATGCCCCCCTCACACTCACTATTGTGGCACACTGGCAGCCCATCCCAGTGTCCCAAAGTAATTCTTTATCTTTTCCTGACACCGGGATGCCCACTCCTGGTGTTGGATGCACCCCCCATGCACCCTTTTTTCAGCCAACCTCAGGATGCCCAGTCCTCAGGTCACCATTGTTTTCTCCCCCCACTAGTCTGGCACACTGGGAGCCCACCCCAGTGTGCCAACATTTATTTTACATACTATTTCACCTGTAAAAAAAAAAAACATCCCCAGAGGTCTTTTTTTCTTAACCTAAAGAAAACAGTCCCTCGTCATCCTCGCCGATTCTCCCTCTGTGCACCCCACCTCCCTGCACCCCCCTCATCCCATACTTACCTCCAGAGGTCCAGCGCTGTGATGTTCTGTGGACCTAGAACATGTCTGCACTCTTCAACATCTGACCTCAAACTGAAGAAAATCATGGTAAGCCCTATAATGGCAGTCACTGGGGGGTTTCAACTTAGGTTGATATCTTAGCCATTTTGGTCCCAAATTTTCAACATGGGGTTCTTTAGACCCCACCTCTGAACACTGGCACTGTCATTTCATTTCTCAGTCCCAAAAGGTGATTTTGTAGTCGCTGCATGGAATCACCTTTCGGGACTGATTAACGAAATGACAATGTAAACGAAATGTATTCATGTAAATGAGGTCCCAAAAGCCCATGTTGCATATTTGCTGAAAAAACTCCAAACAATGACTGCATTATGAGCATGCGTTGTGCAGTTTGTACACACACTCGTAACTTCACCCATTTTTAATATTTTCACTCCAGATTTCCAACATTGCCATTTTTTCACACCTCCTTATGAACAGTACAGCTGTCATCTTTTTGCATCCTGCCCAAAAAATATTTTCGCACCTGTGGTTCAGAATGGTGTAGTCGCTGTGCGAAATCAACTTTTGGCGCAGATTAATGAAATCACAGTGCCACTATCTGAGGGGAGGTCCCAAAAATACCATGTTAAAAATTTGGTGAAAAAAATTCCAAAAAATGACTGTTACGAGGAGTGTGCATTACAAAATTTCTACACATGCTGGTAACTTTGCCAGTTTTTTATATTTTCATTCCAGATTTTCAACATTATCATTTTTTCACACCTCCTCATGTCATTTTTCACATCCTGGCAAAAATATCTTTTCACACCTGTTGCGTAAAATGGCATATTAGCTGTGTGAAATCACCTTTTGGGATAGAGTAACAAAATAATAGTGCCACTGTTCATGAGGTGAGGTCCCAGAACCATGTTGAAAATTTGGAGCGAAAATACCAACAGACACCCAGGTCATTGGAGTTTCCACCCGTAATGCCCCACTCTATACAGACTGACAGGTGTCGGGGGTGTGGTTTGAGGTCATCTGCTGCAATACTCATGCCATTCCACCCCCACCTTGCAGCCACTGACAGACATCAAGGTGTGCCTTGGGATCTTCAGCCCTAACATTCACCCCATTTCATAAGGAAATAAGCTGAGATGGGTACAGTATAAAGGCACACCATGACACCTGTTGGTGTCTGCAGGGTAGGGCACGGTGGAATGGTGTGAGCGTTCTGGCCGATGACCCAAAGGCACATCCCGACGCCTGTCAGTCTCTGCAGGGTGGGAGGGGTGAGGGTTGGGGCTAGTTCAAAACTTCACTGCCTTTCCTATTATGCACCTCTCTAACTCCTGCAGTACCAATGCCAATACCAGCAAGCAAACATTCGGCATTGACAAATGCTTGTTTTAAAGCTGTCAGGGTTTTAGCTCGACCTTTCTCTATTTTAACTTTTTGTTGGATTCTAACTGCTGTATTTGATGATGTAATTCTGCCTTCCTTGCCTCCCGAAACTACTTCTTATATGCTGACAAAGCAATATATTTTCCTCTTAAAATAGTTTTTTTTGTGTCCAATAGGAGAGCTGGGGAGACTTCAGGAGAGTCGTTGTCTGACATTGCCTGTTCATAGGCTTCCTGAATAGATATATTCACCTCAGCGTCCTGCAGCAAAGAAACATTTAGGCACCAGAATATGTTTTTCTTAAAGTCTCCTAAATTTATTTATGTATGTATGTTCCGGTTCCCCCTAATCCTCAGACCTGCCCTGCCTGCTGTCCCCCCATGCCTAGGCTTGCCCCCCTCTCCCAACGGACACTGTTGGCAAGCCCCGGCTTACCCCCTCCCCGGGTCGGGGCCACAGGAGTGGAACCCCCCCCAGTGGATGTTGAAGGCAGTGGAGACGGTGGTGGCAGAGTGGGTCATCACACCGGGGGGGGCTGGCTTTTTTCCGATGCTTGATCCCGGGGGGTGGGGATGTGCAATGATGTCCAGCATCTGGCCCCCCAATGTGATGCATGGGTCAAAGAGGTACCCCCAGCCTCCACCAGGGGTCCGTATAGTGCCGGACACTCTTCTCCCCCCGGAGAGGGAGAACAGTACCCAGGACTTTCAATCCTTCTCCCTCGGCCAGCCCTCCGACTCCCGGGTCCTTTCCTGAATGGGTCATCGGTGTTGCAAGTGGAAATCCAACTGCTGCACTGGTGGGCCAGCCCCCCTAAATTTATTTTTCAGAAAGAGGGTCATGATCATAAGGTGAGATCATCAATCCAACTCTCTTGGATCTTACCCAGGATCTCCTTAGGCATGAAAAAATAATCTATTCGCAAATACATTCGGTCACCTGAGGAATAAAAAGTGTAATTTCTTTGCCTGCCATTCAGGTGGCGCCAGACATCTATGTATCCCATCTACCCAAGTAATCTAGGGAATTCCTTGACTGTCTTGTGTTCCCTTCTAGGGATTCCAGATGTGGATTCCAGCTGAGGATTAAGGGTTAAATTAAAATCCCTTCCACAGATAATCTCACCTTCTGCCCATTCTTGGAGAGTAAGTAGGAAAGAACGATAAACGTTTAGATCCGAACCTGGAGGGATATATACAGAAGCAAGAGTCACTAAATTACCCTGAAACCTGCCCTTCATTAGAACAAACCTGCCCTCCTTATCTGAGAAGGTGTCAAGCTGTTCAAATGAGACTCAGGCGGGCATTAAAATTGTTACACCTCTACACCTTCCCTTTTTGTATGAGGCCGAGGCTGTGGCTCTGAACTTGAATTTACTCAACTTATCATGTTCCTGAGGGGAGAGGTGAGTCTCTTTGAGAAGCAAAAAATCAGCTTGCGTTTTCCTCAGGAAACTCAGAATTTTGCTAAGCTTCACCGGGTTAATTAAACCATAGACATTGTAAGAGCAGACTACTGTAGCTTTATCTATCATACAAATTGTAATAATGAGTCATACTGATATAGCCCTCACCACCCCCATACCTACATAATGATGCTGCCAAAGAGAGCTAGCTGGAGATATCAAACATAGATGCATTAGTCAGATGACCCTGACATTTTACCAAAACCATCACCAACAGAGCAACAATAAACTGCAAAATAACTATGAACTCCCAAGGCTGGAAGTCTGCCATTGCAGACTTCTATTCCTTTCCCAATGTCTCAAAGATATTTTATTCAAAAGTGGGATAGGGAAAGAAGAGATGGGGGAATGCCTCTAATAAATGAGGCCCTTTTCTGGAGTCACCAACTACTCAGAATGGTTCTTAATTAGGACTCTGTCTTGATTAAGTAGTCACGGGAACTAGACAAAGGAGACCTAAATAACCATATGAGCATCTCTTCCGGGATAAATAATTTGTGCTTAAAGTCAAACAGTTAATGATAATAATAATAAATTTATTTGTAAAGCGCCTTTCATTTTTCAAGCGGCTGAACACATTAAAACAATAACATCAAATATAAGTCCAAAAATACATATAAGTAAAATCATACCATATTGACATCAGGCATTCAAATCAAATAAATAAAAAATAAAATCTCAACACAATCAACAGATTGCAATATAATTAACCATCCAAAAAGGCCGTTCACCAAAGATGAGTTTTCTGGTTACTCTTGAACTCCTCCACTGAGGTGCACTCCCGTAACCGGCGTGGTAGAGAATTCCAAAGAGTGGGTGCAGCATAAGAGAATGCTCTGCAGCCAGAAGATTTTAGATTCACTCTTGGAATCTCTAGCAACCCCTCATCGGCCGAGCGGAGCGATCAGCCGGGGTAGTAAGGCACCAGGAGTTCTTTCAGATAGGCTGGACGCTGATTGTGAAGGGCTTTGAAAGTCAATAAAATGACTTTAAAGGTGATCTGCCACCATATAGGGAGCCAGTGCAGTTCGCACAGTACCGGGGTGATATGACAGGACCTACCTGTCTCAGTCAAAACCCAGGCTGCTGCATTCTGCACCAGCTGTAGGCGATGGATTTCAACCCCAGAAAGCCAAAAGTACAGGGCGTTGCAGTAGTCCAGATGCAAGGACTCAAAGGCGTGGACCAATGTTGGCAGTGTGTCAGACGGAACAAGGTGCCTAACCCTGGCGATGTTCCTAAGATGGTAAAAGGAAGTCTTGATAACAGCCGACACTTGAGACTGTAGCGTCAGCATCAGTCTAAGACAACCCCAAGGTTACGCACCCATTCAGAGGTCGGAAGTGACATGCCACCAAGGAAAATTCCAGAAGGAGTGCCAACACGTGACCTCCCTATCTTACAGACCGGGTCCACAAACAAAACCTCTGTCCTCTCTGAGTTCAACTTTAACCAACTAGAATCCATCCATTCCTGGATTTCTTTCAGACAGTTGTTAAACACCACGACAGCTCCATCCTGGTCGGGTGCAAAAGATAGGTATAGCTGGGTATCATCTGCATAGCAGTGAAACCTCAGCCCATATCGTCTTATGTCTCCGAGGGGCAGCATATACACCGCGAATAACATGGGTGATAACACAGAACCCTGAGGCACCCCACACAACAAAGGAGTTGGGCCAGAGGAAAAAACTCCCGACACAACTCTTTGTGATCTCCCAGTGAGAATGAGGTGAACCATTGTAGCACGATTCCCGAAATTCCACAAATCTGCCTCACGCGTGCTATCAACACCAAGTGATCCACAGTGTCAAAAGCTGACGCGAGATCAAGGAGAACCAGAATGGAATGTCTCTTCTGATCTCTCACCCTCAGAAGATCATTAAGCACCCAAACCAGTGCAGTCTCGGTGCTATGTCTTTTACAAAAAACGGATTGAAAGGATCCATAGATGTTATGGATGGTTAAATGGTCTTCCAATTGGGCTACCACTACCTTCTCAATAACCTTCCCAATAAAGGGAAGGTTAGAGATAGGTCTGTAGTTTGTGAAGCAGTCTGGGTCTAAGGTAGCTCTCTTCAAGAGAGGTGTCACCACTGCCTGTTTCAGGGAGCTATGGAACTCACCTGACTCCAAGGAGCAGCAGACTATTTGCACCAGGACTGGACCGATGATATCACTACAGCCCAAAATTAGGGCAGTTGGTCCAGGATCCAAACTACAGCTAGTGTGACGCACACTATGGATGATCCTCATAACATCCATGAAATCAGGTCAACTGAAGGAACTCCAAAAGAATTGAGGTAATGTGAACTCACACTGTTCCACAGCATCACCCTTAGAGATTGCTGGACATAAGTCTGCCCTGATGTCGGCCACTTTAGTTGCAAAGTAACGAGCGAGCTCCTTGCACTCTAATTGCGAAAAGACTTTTCGAACTTTCAGACAGGCTGGGTTGCACAGTCTGTCTACAGTCTGAAACAGCTGAGCCGGTCAATTCTGGACAACTGCAATCTCCCTGGATAGGAATTCTGCCTTCTTACGGGTGATTGCAGATTGATAGACAGAATAATGTTCCATCAATCTAAGGTGGTCGGTTTCAAGGGCGAACTTGCGCCAGCACTGCTCTAACCTTCGCCCCTGTCTCCGCATCTCCCTCAATGTCCCATCAAACCAAGGGGACCTGGGGTGAAGGAATAGGAGGCACACATGAACAGGAGCAATAAGATCCAGGGCCATTGTAATGGCCGCATTATAGGCCGACACCAACGTCTCTGGATTACTGCTTGCCAACATGGGGGACGAGAGATCGAGGACTGCCACAAGGCCTTGGGAAGTAATATTCCATAATGAGCGGTACCTGACCATCTCCACAGGGGAAGGCCTTCTCAGGGGAGTGCAAACATTTAATCTCATGGTGTAGTGGTCTGACCAGGCAACTGGGTCCACCCCAAGTCAGACGCATCAATCCCCAGGAGAAAGACTAAGTCCAGAGAGTGCCCAGATTTATGAGTAGCAGTGGAAACTATCTGTGTGAGGCCCAAAGAAGTCATTAATTGGAGGAAGTGATTACCAAATTGCGAAAGTTCATCGTTGACCCAGGAGTTGAAGTCACCTAGAACCATCAATATAGGTGACTCAAACGACATGTCCTGTAAGAAGCATTTTCCATCTCCGGGTGGACGGTAGATGAGTATGATTGAACACCACACCCTACTACTGTGCACTCAAAGTCAGCCTTGACCCACTACCACATTCGTGAGGCCCAGTTCAGTCTTAAAAGTAGACTGCCCCGTGGTAATCTCAGGAAGTGTCACGAGTACCGGCGGTCATGGTCTCAATGTGGGGCCTGGATTTTCATCCAGCCAGGTCTCGGTAATGCAAGCCAAGTCCGCCGAGCCAACAAGATTGGCAATAATGCCGGTCTTATTCCTGATGGACCTGGCATTGCATAACACCGCCCGAGTTGGGTGAACCTCGGAGGCTGTCAGGCCTATCTGCCTACTGAATTCAGCAGTGCCCTTGGGCATGGGCACCAGACATGGTAAACCATGATCTGGGTTCCATTTCACACCAGGGCATCTTCTGGCTTTAGTAACCCCGATATGGTGGCCCCCCTCATTCATCCTCCCCTGTTCGCACCCCCCAACCTCCTCACTCCCCCACGAACAATTCCCAACACTCTACAGTGCTGGTATGTATCAAATTGGAGGGGAGGAGTATAAAAAGGGCAGAGGGAGCGAAGAGAGGAGGATGAATAGCTCACCGCCGTGGGTACTGAAGGCCGACACATGTCACTGCTAAACAAATTAAAACGAAACAAAACAATAAAGCCCAAACACTAAAATAATCAATCTTAACAAATAACAACATAGAATTAACCAAATAACCAAATAATCTCAACTTAATCAACATAAATAAACAACATAAAAATAAAACAAAAGACCTCACCTCACAGAAAACCAAGTCTGGACGAGGCGAGAGGACTCACAAATTAAATAAAATAAAATAAATATAAATACAAATAAATATATAAATGTAAATGTAAGGGTTCTCTCACCATCCTACTTAACCAAAAATAAATAAAAGAAAATTATTTACCCCACCCCCTTAGCTCTCTCACAGCTAGAGGAGAGAAAAAAGAAATACTTTAGCACTCTCACTGCAAAGTATAAATATTATAACAAATCATAAAACAATTTAAACTTCAAACAAATAAATAACATGTCCCTTCCCTCAAGTCCTCTCACGACCCAGGGAAGAGGGTAAAGTTCAAATTAAATTAATGGACACAAGGTCCTCTCACCACCTCGATAGTCCAAATAAATAAAAGTCTTCAAATTGCCAGGCACAGAATCAGATTTATCCGAAGGTTTTGAGTCAACAAAACACAAATAAATCATTTCTACATAAATTCAGAAGGCGTCCAAAATCCAAATCCAGCAAATCAGGCAGGTCCATCCATGATTTGAATAAGGCCCTTTTCCTCCAACTGGGCAACCACACATGAAATAAGAATTAACCTGCATGAGGTATCGAAGAACAATTAATGACCTGTATTCAACAGTGCAAATGACAAAAACTGTGTATCAAAGTTGCATACTAACCCTTTGCAATCTGGTAGTTTATTTAACCACAGTAACTCCTCATTGTGTTCATAAATCTGCACACTTGTTCATGGGTTACCAGTACAAAGGCTTCGAGAAGCTACTAGATAATCCCTTATCAACCATTAATGAAATATGTATAAAAAGGATTGTGGATACCTCACAGGGGAACACCATGTCTACGGGAAATTTCTGAACCCGTCCCATTCCCATTTCCCTGCAATGTACAGAGGGCGAACCTGGTGCTGTCTAAATTGCCCTTAGGGGGGCAGACAGTGAAAAACATAGTGCGGGATGACCGCGTTCTGATTTACCTCTCCTTGAATTGAATTTCTGGAAATGTCACAGATCCCTTAAGAGAAAAGTAAATCTTTATCTTTGTGCTAGGATTTACTAACAAACAAGTCTCTGTTTCCTTTAGTTAGTCCCAGCAAGAATGACAAAGGTCTCCGTCGGGTAAATATAGGACAGTATTGATGGGCTGAAGAGAGAGGCCCAGATATTCAGAGCAGTTGCACATGGAGCATCTGAGTTGCGCTGGTGCAAGTGTGGTATTGCATCAAGGAGCCATATTCAGTGGGAGCCAATGCACAGCACAAAATCCATTGTGCCAATGTGCAACTATAATGAATGTAGGCACAAGAGCAGGGGGCGTTCCCATGAATATCCAGCACAGTGGCATATTCAACAGTGACTCCATGGCGCAAGTGTGGAGCAAATTGAAGTTGCTCCGAGCAGACTTGTTCCTATAAATACAGGGTGCAAACACACAGACAGCACATGCACCACGGGTGTGAGTGAGAGGGAGTGATTCAGAGAGACAGACAGAGAGAGAGACACACACACAGACAGACAGACAGATCAAAGTCCACACACAGAGGGAGAGGGACAGAGGTGGCATTGGAGAGGGCAAGAGGGGCAGAGAGTGAGAGAGAGAGAGACACACACACACACACACACACACACACACACACAGAGACAAGCAGTGCACCAGGGTGGCACACAGCCAGCAGCCAACCACCCAGGGGGACAGTGGACAGCAAGGGCCATGGACAGTGCGCCATTCATGATGGAGGCAGTAATGAGGGGTATGAGGGGGCAGGATGAACAGCGATATGGCCAAGGAAGGGCCTGTCGGCAGTATGCCCGACACAGGTGGTACCGTGCCTGCATCACCTTTGAGAACTACAGTGACACTGGGATCATGGACCAGTACTGCCTGAACAGGCCCATTCTGAGGCAGCTCTGTGAGCTGTGCAGTGAGGAGATGCAGGCACCCAACAGATGGAGCCACGCCATGTCCGTGGAGATAAAGGTGACAGCTGTCATGTGCCTGATCACCACAGACATCTTCCAGAGACCAACAGGGAACACCACAGGCATCACCTAGTCAGCCACATCCCACCTCCTCACACAGTTCCTCAATGCCCTGTTGGAATGTACTTTGGAATTTGTTCATTTCCCCAGCTCTCAGGCAGAGCGTACAGCAACCATGCAGGACTTCCACAGGGTGGCACGTATGGCTGGCGTGATTGGGGCCTTTGACTTCACCCACATGGCCATCTGCATGCCACCTGGGCCTGAGGGCATGGCATACATCAACTGGAAGGGGATCCCTAGTGTCAACTGCCAGGTGGTGTGCGATGCCATGGGACACATCACCAATGTCTGCACCACACACCCTGGGAGTGCACATGACACATTCATCTGGCACAGTTCTGTGCTGTGCCACAGGATTGAACGTGGGGACATCCCCATGGGCCACCTAGTGGGTGAGTATGGCACGGGCAAGAGGCGATGGGCAGAGCAGACCTGGGGATGGGGGTGGGCAGGGTGTGCATGGTGGCATGGGCAGCAGAGACAGGCAAGGGGCACAGCATAGAATAGCAGAGGGCTAACCATGTCATTCTCCACACAGATGACAGTGTGTATCCACTGAGGCCCTGGTTGCTCACCCCCTACCAGTGCCTGTCGTCCCCAGCAGAAGAACGGTACAATGAGGCACACACCAGCTCGAGCACACCCACACACCCACATGCACCCACACACCCAGGCATTGGTACATGGTGTGGATCAGATGCAATGCACCAGTGCACAGGCGCAACTGGTGCTAGACTGCCCTCATCACGCCCATGCCACACAGTCCAGTGGCCGGGCAAGCACGCACACAGGCAGCGTCCGGTGCGACACACAGGCACAACACCAGTGGTAGGCACACACACACTGCCCATGTGCGCACAGGACAGCAGCTGCAGATTGCAGTCAGGGTGGCCCGCACATCAGGGACGCTGCAGGGAACCATGGCCACCACGGCCATGGGGGCGGCCACGCTGGGGCCGATCAGCAGCCATAGGCTGCACATCAGCCATGGGGGGGTTTGTAACAGCCCCCCAGGAGTTGAATCACGGGACTGTGACCATGCAGGGGTGTGCAGGCACCCAAACAGGCCAACCCCGGGCATGCCTAGGATGCCTACATCAGAGCCTGGCATCAACTGTGTTGGGGTTGCCCGATGCCGGGTTTGTGGGGTGGACAGCGCACTGCAGGGGGGGTCACCTGTGCATAGCCACACCCTGAGGCAGCCAGCAATGCAAAGCCATCCATGATTGCAGTGGCAATGTGATCCAAGCATGCAGTCATGGCATCCTGCATGTGCTGCATCCCCATCAGGATCTGTGCAGTGCCCCTTTCTGCTGCTCAGCTAACTGGCACACCTTTGCATGCAGTGCACCCACCGCAGTGGCAAGCAGCACCTGTTGCTGAACGGATGCCTACAGCAGATGGGTGTGCTCAGCCAGCAGGTTGGCGTCCTGGGGCTCCCGGGTGGGACACCGATCCTCTTGTGGTGACCGGCCATGCTGCACAGCCCCCTCTCTGGTGGATGCTGCACAGTGGGGTCTGCAGGGGGAATGGGCACAGCAGGCGCACCTGCAGTGGACCCTGTGTCCGGCTGCCCAGTGGCACCCGCAGCCTGCTGCTGTTGCCCGTCTGGCTACTGTATGCCACCCAGTGCCTGCACAGCCACACCACCACCTCTGCAGAGACAGCCTGGGCAGTGCACACTGCTGCACTCGCAGTGGTGGTGGGCAGCTGTTCCGCCACTGGCAGAGTGTTGGGCGTGGTGCCTATGTCAGATGCCATGAGGGGCATCTCACCCACAACGTTACCCATGCTGTCCGGGATCAGTGTGCTCTCGTCATCGGAGTCAGACCCCGCCCCAATCTGTGTCCCTGCGCATAGGACACCAAGGCTGGCATCCTGCAGGAACACATCCAGGGCTTCGTCCGAGCCCTACTCCAGGACATCCACCTGCACCGTGGTGCTGAGCTGCAGCCTGTCAGGCTCCCGGATGCCAGTGCAGGTGGATGGCTGGTCCTCCAGGGCCATACCAGCATCCACGGTTGCTGCCGCTGCCGGCGTTCCATCATCTGCATGGAGGCATGCTGGTACAGCAAGAGAAAAAGGTGTGTCAGTGATGCAATGCCCACATATGCCCCCCCATACACTGCTGCTGCATGTGTCCTGCAGCATGGCATGCACATGGGTGCGCACACATACACATGACATGCATGTTGGCTGCATGCATGCCAGCATGCCCGTGTACGCACCCTCCAGGCCACTGGCTGTGCTTGGCTGACATACTTACCATGCAGTGATGGGCTGCCACCCCTCTGGAATCCTCCTCAAGGAACACCCTCCACTGTGGTGCAGCGCATGGTGGCTGCCACCAACTCCTCCTGCAGCGTTAGTGTGGGTGCAACCACAGGCCCTACTCCAGTGGCAGTACGGGATGCCTGGATGGCCACCACCTTTATCCACTGCTTGTCCATTCCCAACTTCTTTCTGTGCTCCTGCGCTGACCACTGGTGGCTGCCATGCTGGTTAACATAGGCTGCCACCTCCTCCCATGTACCAACCCTGGCCTGTGGTGTGCCTGTGGCACCACTCAACAAGGGCTCCCTGTCCAGGTAGGCCTCAAACAGGGCATCAGTCTCGGCCTTTGTGAAGTTGAGCCTGTGCTTCCATGCAGGCCCCCGCTCCTCGCCCTCCTCATGTGCCAACATGTTGCTGCCTGTGGACATGGACAGCACAGTGTGACAGCGGCAGCATCTCCACGGTCCATCCCACCATGCAGTGCTGTCGGCTCCCAGTGAACTGCAGGGGCATGCACAACTTACCTATCAAGGTTGCAATGCCTGTCCATAGCCTGTGCTGTTCTGTGGTGCTTATAAGGCACAATGCATGCAAATGAGGTTGGGCGCAACAGTAATGACATGCTAATACATCCACTGCACCACACATTGGCTGATCAGCTCATTTGTATGTGGTGTCTGAATATCGCGATATTGTGCCGTGCACAATGGGATTTTGCGAACAAATCACAATGGTGCAATGTCTTTGTCACGGTGTGCAGGCCTAGCGGGTATTGCATGCATGCCATGGCATCATGGTGTCAATCATGCACCATGCGCCGGACAGTGCGATGCAGTGGCATTGCACATGTTGTGCATGGGCCAGCTACGCACATGGTCGCGCATGGGGTGCTGTGCCCTTTCACGCACGTGCGCAATGTCGGTGACCCCTGACCCCTGGGTCAGACCTCTGACCCTGTGACACCATGTAGCCACACTCATTCCACACATCTCCAGCACTGCGCAATGGGCATGCGCTGTGCATGCTCCTGAGCATTGTGCGGAGGGTGCATGGTGTGGACACATGCGCCTCCTGCCACCATTTTCACCATCGAACGCGTTGTGCTGACCATGGCACAGGCAAGACGCAGGAGGGCCCAGAACTGGATACAGGTTGAGTTGGCCAACTTAATGGCCTGTGTGGAGACCCATGCCCCCCAGCTCTTTCGGCAGGTGCCCCTGCAGTGGGCCAGGGGCGCCATGTGGCAGGATGTAGCGGACAGCCTAGAGCACAGGAGAGCCGAGCAATGTCGCCACTGATATGGGGAACTCATGCGGCAGGACTCAGAGTGCCTGAGGAGACTACAGGTATGCACCAGGCGTGGGACTATGCCACAGCCAGGTAAGTCATCCCATGTTGCATGTGTACCCTGGTGCTGTCCTGTGGTGTTGGCTTGGCTGCCTGGCATGGCCTGCTGAGGGGTACACTGTCATTGTGTGCATCGCAGAATGGCATTGCCAGCTTCTGCTTGGATTGTGATGCAGCCATGCAGCCATGGGGGCCATGTCTGGCAGTGGCACACCCTGTGCATGGGGGAGGGTGGGGGGCAGCTGCTGTGGTCAGTTCCTGATGTGCACCTGTCTTCTTTCCATTCCCAGGACCTAAGGACCGTCAGAGGGCCCAGGCTACAGCAGCGCAGCAGGCCTCAGCAGGCAGTGGAGGAGCAGAACCAGCACCAGCAGGGCTGCAGAGGGCAGGTAGACACTGTCATGGTCCTTTGCACTGTACATGGGGGGTGGCAGGGGGAGTGGGTGCGAGTATGGCTGC
Source organism: Neoceratodus forsteri (assembly GCA_016271365.2). Lineage (NCBI taxonomy): Eukaryota > Metazoa > Chordata > Ceratodontiformes > Ceratodontidae > Neoceratodus > Neoceratodus forsteri. Next base: position 828,840,687 of record CM028136.1, read on the forward strand.
CTGTGCCATGTGCCGTGGCAGCTGTGTGTGTCGCACTCTGTGTGGTGCATGCCACTATGGCGCATCCATTGGGCACGTGTGCCAGCTGTTGGTGGGGTGGTCGTGTGCCTGGCTGCCACTGTTGTTGCTGTGGTGCAGCAGGAACCACCTCCATGCACTGTGGTGGGGCACTGAGTTGCTGGCTGTCATTGGCCCACCCCCCTGTGGGTGGTCATTCTGGGCCCTGGGTGTGTGTTCCCGCTGCCCATTGCACACTGTTGGTGGGCATGGTTCCTTGGGACATTGCACTGATCACCTGTCCTGTCCCTTGTCATAGGTGTCCGGCGATGAAGACAGCCACGCTCCATGCTCTCCAGACTGCTGTACCAGACTCTTCTTGTGGCATCCACAATGCTGGAGGTGATTGTACAGATCCGAAGGATGCTGGTGGTGGACTGGAGGCAGCAGCTGCATGCCAGGGTGGCTGGATGGGGCCGCCATTAGTTTTGCCCCTTTTTCCCTGATGTACCTCCCCCTACAGTCCCCCATCCTACTGTACAGTCCCTGTTCCCTGTCCCCTTCCCTCGCTATACCTACCCTTTCCCAGCCCCTGGTTATTGTATATAGTTTGTTACAAATATATATTTTCTGACTTACCTGCCTGTGTCTGTGTCTGCTTTGCAGGTGGTATGAGGAGCCATGCTGTAGTGGCCCAGTGTCAATCCATGTGGCGTGCATGTGAAGGGGTGTGTGTTGTGCTTCCATGGTTCACTGCTGTGTGCTGTGGTGTGTCCCACTGTGGTGGTGTCCATTCCCTGGGTCAGTGGCTGTGCCTTGAGGTGCCCATGGGCCAGCTGTTAGGGGTGTGTGGCAGTTGTGTGTGTGATGGTGACACACAGCCATGGTCATTGGTCAGGTACTGTCCACACGCTGTGTTGGGGCCCTGCTTGGCAATGTGCGACCTGTCCCATGTGGTCTGCCATGCTACCTGCCACCCAGCACTTTCAGTGCCTACTGTGTGGGCTTCCTGTGTGCCTGTGTGGCATGTGTGTGCTTAGCTGCATGGTTCTGAGTGTGGCCTGCTATGGTCTGGGGGAGGCACGGCCAGCGGCCTGTGGGGGGGCTCCCTTGGTGGCCCTCCATTGGCCGTTGGCACCTCCTGTTGCTTGCTATCTGTGCCACTGTTGTGTTCTGGGGTCAGGTGTCTGGGTGCCTGTGTGTGCCCTGCTGGTGGAGGCATCCTGTGGCCTTTCACTGTGCTTCCATGGCTCTGTACCTGGGTCTGTTCTCTGTGCCGTGCCCCCCTCTGTTCTGCTGCTCTGCTCCCACAGTTGCGCTGGAGCATCTCTTTTTGCGCCATGGCACAACTCTGTTTATGCCATGGCGCAACTTTGTTTGCACCATGGTGCAACTCTGCCGTATTCAGCTGGGTTGCGCTGGTGCAGTTCGGCCTGTGCAACCTCTGAATATGGTTCCTGTTGTGCCATAGCGCATCTGAGTTGCGCTGCACTGGACTTGCACCGGGCTTTGGTGCATTTCTGAATATCTGGACCAGAGTTTAGAGTGGACAGTGTTTTCACAGGCTAACTAATCCTTAAGAGGAGCAGACTATCCTGACCATTGCTGAGTCCATTGTAGACAAGGATGTTACCCCTGTTTCCTGGAGCAAGACAATGACAAAGCAATCCTGGTGGTCAGTTGGAGGGCAACCAGTGTATTTGAGCTTAACACATTAAAGCACTACATGTCCTTATCCCACAGACCCAGGATCAAGCTGGAAAAAAGAATTCTCTGGTATTTGTTCCGGTTCCCTCAGCACTCTGATCGTGCAGTTGAATCCAGGGAAGTTCGTTTCTAGTTTTGAGTGAGAGCACCAGGTTGTTGCAGTGCTTCCCTGGCGAGTTGAAGTGGGGAGGCGGTCTTTTTATGGTGTGTCATCAGTAACCAGTCCGGGTGGATCCCTCGCTTCTTTGAAATTCAGTCTACTTCCTAAGATGATACTTTGTATCCCTTGGTTTGCATGGCTTCCAGGGCTTCTTCCGCTGTGTTATACATCTGCAGGCAGTCCTCCCAGAAGAACTTCAATTTTGCTGGGAATGGGGTCTGGAAGTGAATCCCCTTTTCTTTAAGAAGTCTGAGAAGTGGAGTATACTGCTGCCTTGCTTGTTGGACCTCCAAAGGATAATCGTGCCTAAGGTGAGCCGAGAATTCAAATATGTCAGGTTCCTCTTAGTTCATGCCCATCTTAGAATATCTTCCTTTGTTTTGAAACTACTGAATTTCATTACAATGGAGTGAGGTCTGGCAGCTGGGTCTGAGGGCTTGGTAACTAAAGCAAGGTGGTTTCATTCGATGGAAATTGTGTAATCTGGTAGCAAATCCAAAATATCTTTCAATAGATTTTCCAGAAACATAGTCATGGGTGCTGTCTCTACCCCCCTAGGCTAAGCCATAGAGCCTTAAATTGTCTTGCTCCGAACACCGTTCCAAATCAAGGCATTCAGCTTGCAAGGCCACTGTATGTTGAAATAAAGATTCCACTGCACATCTGTTCTGGGTTGCTCCATCTTCCACCGCCACAATGCGCTCTTCTGCCTGATCCAAACAGCATTTCATTTTGGTAAGCTTCTGGGAAAGGTTTTTAAATTCTTATTTTCTGCTCTAGAGCTTTTGATTTCTCATAAACAAGGTTTCAGAATTGGAGTGCGAGAGGTGCTCTGCTTCTCCATCAGTATCATAATCTGTGCCTCTCACACTCATCAGAGAAGGGCTTCTACTGCGGCTCCGAAGGTCTGGAGGTAATACTTCGGCATTCATTGTTTTGTGAGTAGTTTTTGGTTTGTTTTTGTTACTCCTATCTGTCTTTCATCCTCCACCTGACATTTTTCTTGAAATTATTAAGTTTTAGCTTATTTAAGAGGGTTATTTTATCCCAGAGGGACTGGAGCTCAGGTTCTAGGCTCTGGTTGGATCTGTGACATCATCAGAAGTCCACAGATCTAAAGACTGATGTGTACCTGGATGATCCCAGGTTCAAATTCCATCCCTGATGAGGCCACAGAAATGCAAAATCATGCAACGCACAGGATTTTATGTCTGGGATTCATTCAGTTTTACAGAGCTATGCTATTTGCTGTGGTTAAATTCAAATCTAGGATTTGTTCAATTTCAAAGCGCTGTGCTATTTGCCTTTGTTGGCATTCAAACCTGCAGTTTTTCAGACTTCATTGTTGTGCTTGTGGCTGTGGAGAATTCTGAGCCTGGGATTCAACTGATTTCACAGATCTTACTTTGAGGAAGGCTGTTCCAGCAGGTAGGACTAAGCTGCCAGGTGCCAGGATGCATCGAAACTTTCTAGTTAGCAGTGTACCACAGGGGATTGCCCACTGCCGATGTCACTCCACTGACATTGGCCTATCCTATTAAGGCTGACAGTCCCCTACATCCTCCTCAGCTCTTTCCCACTGTTGACCTGCACATGTCCGAGCACTGAAACCACAGCAGCTACAGTTGACCGTCATTTCCCATGCTTTTTGCGCTTTTTTATTTTACCTTTTTTCTTTAAGTGCTAACATCGATTTTTCAGTGTTACTGGATTCAGGTTTGTGTCTTCTGAACCTGCCTCATCTTCTGACCACTCCACGAAGTGTGCCTGCAACAAATACATCCCAGAAAAGGACGGATATTCTGCTTGCATCCTGTGCCTATGCCCCAACCATGGCACCAAAGCCTGCCAAATCTGCCAGAAATTTAACCAGGCCACTAGGAGAATTGCCTGAAAATTCTGGAGTCATCTCATCAAGCAGAAGCTCATCTTGATGGAACAGGATCTGCAGGCCAGGAGCTCTTCAGCTTCACAAGCCCAGTGCTCTGAGGCTTCTTCTTCCTCCCAGTCCTGGGAAAAGTCCAGCAGGAAGCAGAAGTGACAAGGACCGGGCCTGATCTGCTTCCTGCTCACGGTCTCCTCACAACCGTCGACCACATCTGGGTCTTCCTCCCATGGGAAGTCAGCCTCTTTGGCCCCTCAGCCCTTACTCCCACAGGGCTACAGGTGGCCCTGCCACCTGCTCTTATTTCTGTGGTGGGCAGCTGCTCTTCGGTGCAGGGGACTCTGTCTCCTGCTCTCCAGCCCCTTGCGCTCAGACACCTGACTTCTGCGGGCTCTCAGCCAGTAGGCTCGGCTGGTGGTGGTGCAATGGGTGACAGCTCTTCTGACCCCTCGGCCAGGGCGCTGCCTGTGTTGGTCCCCTCTATGGATGCTGCTGCAGGTCTTTCTAGTCAGCACCCGCTGCTGGCTACTGGTGTCTCCCCAAGTCTGATCTCACCTCAGCCTTCGCCATGAGGGTATTTGTCCCCAGCACCAGTCTCTCCTCTCCCGGTGCCAGTGGATACTCCTCCAAGGTTTCCTCTCCTGCCTTAGCCACAACCAGTGGACCCAATGCCAGACTCGCAGCCTGCACTGGCAGGACCTCTGCTGGGGTACCCAATGTTGACCCCCCTAGACCGATGCTGTCTTTTCCTTATCCATCGCCAGCCTACTCCTATCCTTCAGTCTGTAACCACCCTCCACCAGTGAATTACAATGTTCTTTTTAACTCTTGGTGGGCTTTCATGTAGAAGCAGAATCCTACCTTTATGGGCCCAGACTTAGTGTCCCCTCAGAACTCAGAGCGACATCAGCTGGCCATCTACATGCTGCAGTTCTGTGATCTCCCTTTGGTGGTTCCTCCTTTCATTGACTCCTATGAGGATGTCACCAGGGTGGCTTGGAATTGTCCTTCTTTGACAACAGCAGTGCTTAAGAAGGTTGACAGGCTTTACCATGGACCCACTGGTAAACCATTTTTATGGGGGGGCACCCTAAAGCTGACTTGGTGGTCACCAATGCAGTGCGTGACTGCACCAAAAAGCTAAGCACCTCAGCTCTCTTCCCCCGGACTGGGAGTCCGCACAGCTGGACTACCTGGGCAAGAAGGTCTTTGCCTTTTCCACCCTGGCCATCAGGGCCATTAACTATTTGGTCCATATGGTACAGCATCAGAATATCCTTTGGGTCCAGGCCAGGGAGTTGGTTCAGGCTATGCCAGATGACCGAGCTAAGAAGCAGTTAGCCCAGGTTCTTAAGGCGGGCTCAGATGTAGGGACTCACGTCCTTCGGGCAGCCTAAGATGTAGTCAATGACTAAGGCAGAGGAGTGGCTGCTGGTGTCTGACTCCAGCACCTCTTTTGGCTCCAGGTGTGCTTCTGATGTGCAGTCTAGCATCTTGAAAGCCCCCTTTCAGGGTTCTGTCCTTTTTTGGGGAGATGTTCAGGATTTGACTTCCTCCCTTCAAGAGTCATGCCTGGCTCGCCAGTCCATCCACTCCTGCCATACTCAGCCTCAGTCAGGCCAGCAGCCACCATTTTACTGCTCCTCTCGCAGACAGGCCCGCCCTCCCTCCAAAGGTTCGAGCAACTGTAAGTTGACATCAGTCCCTGCCACAGCCACTGCCTGGACTCCTCAAGCGGTCACCGATGCCCACCCAGCTCCTGCTCCTGCCTCCTGACTCCTTGCAGGACCCCTCCCCCGAAGGTACTCTGGGGAGGCAGTCAGGGGTTGGTTCTCCCTCCACCTTGATGGGTGGTGAGGGATTACATCAGACAAGTGGGTTCTACAGCACATAGAACATGGCCACACTCTGGAACTCCCAGAGTGGCCCCCTGAAAATCCACCGGGCAACTCCTTTTATACCACAGCTCATATACACCTCATCTGGGAGGAAATTCAGGCCCTTCGACAAAAAAGAGACATAGAACCTGTCCCTTCAGCTCAGTGGGGCAGAGGGTTCGACTCCCACTTCTTCTTGATCTCCAAGTAGACTGGGGCTCTCTGACCCATCCTGGACCAGAGCTACCTCAATATGTTCATAGACTACAAGCACTGCAGGATGGTCAGCCTTCAAGGTCTGTTGTCCCTCCTACACCGGGGGGACTGGCTCCGTCCCTTGGATATGCAGAATGTGCACTGTATCTGCATATCAAAATGTTCCCTTCTCACCGGCGCTTCCTCTGATTCATTTCCAGGGTGTCTATTACCAGTTCTAGGCTCTCCCCTTTGGCCTGTCCTCAGCCCCCAGGGTTTTGCCAAGTGCCTGTTGGTGGTGGCTGCCTTGAGACAACAGGACTTTTATGTGTATCCTTACCTGGACAATTGGCTCCTAGCAGCCTTGTCTCAGGAATGCCTTGTCCATTCTCTGTATCATACCTTCAGCCTTTTCCAGGCCTTGGGTATCACCGTCAACAGGCCAAAGTTGCACCTGACTCCTTGCCAGTGCCTCCAGTACATGGAACACTCCTGGCTATGGCCCAGGGCATAGTTTCTTGCCCATGGATAGAGCGGAGCACCTGATGGACCAGGTCCGCCTGGTCTCCTCCAGCTGACAGGTCCCAGCCAGGGTGTTCACGTGCCTTTTGGGTCACATAGTAGAGGCCATTGCCACAGTCACTCTCGCCCAGCTGCACATGAGAATACCTCAATGGACACTGAGGGTCCAAGGGGACTAATGCACAGACAACCTTGACCAGCTGGTCATGGTCTCTGATCCAATCACTAGGGTCCTGTCGTGGTGGCTGGAGCCAGCCAACCTGCTTCGGGGGGTTATCTTTACTGTTTTAGACCCTCATCATATTTTCATGATGGATGCCTCTGGTCTGGGCGGGCGAGCTCACTTGGGTGCTTACCAGACTCAGGGCACCCGGACAGACATAGAATAGGGAATCCACATCAATGTCCTGGAGATGCGAACAGTTCTATCCGCTCTGCAGGCCTTCTGGACTCATCTCCTCCCTGATCTGCTCTTAGTTCAAATGGACAAAATGTGCATAGTTTATTCTATAAACAAGCAGGGGGCATGCACTCCTACCCTCTCTGCAGGGAGAAGATGAGGGTCTGGTACTGGGCCATACAGCATGGTCTGGAGCTCTCTGCTGTCGATGTTCCAGGCATCCAAAACATCCTGGTGGACAGTCTAAGCTGCTCCTGTTCCAGGGCTCATGAGTGGAAACTTCTGACCCCAGTAGTCGAAGTACCTATTCAACAGATAGAGGTGCCTGGAGCTGGACCTTTTTTCCTTCCCCACGCAACATAAAATTGCTGCTTTGTTGTTCACTCGATCCCGGGCCTGGAGTTTTCTGGTGAGATGCATTGTTCCTCTCCTGGAAGGAGAGGTTTCTGTATGCCTTCCCTCCCTCCCTTCCTTCCCACTCCTTCAGTTGGTGCTGCTCAAAGTTCAAATGGAAGGGGCAGAGATGATCCTCATAGCTCCCTTCTGGCCTTATCAGATCTGGTTACCCTTGTTACAACAGCTGGTGGTGGAACCTCCAGTCCACTTGCCCCTGTGCACCGGCTTGCTCCCCCAGGAGCAGGAAACCCTGGTCCATCCAGACCTCAAGTCTCTGCATCTCCATGCATGTCTCCTGAGGACATAGCCAGCACCCAGTTTGGGATATCTTCAAGGGTCACAGATGTCCTGGTTGCTGTCAGGAAACCTTTCACCAGGGCTACCTACACTATGAAATAGAAGCTGTTTGCCCTTTGGGCCACTTCACATCACAATTTACAGCTGCTGCAGAATGCGGCAGCCAGGCTTGCGACTGGTACTTCTAGGACCAGTCGCATCACACCTGTGCTCTGCGGACTGCACTGGCTGCCTGTACAGTGGCAGATCACCTTCAAGGTTGGCTTGCTGACCTATAAAGCCCTACATGAACAAGGACCCCGCTACCTGAAAGGTCTCCTATGCCCCTACTGCCCCTTCCGACTGCTTCAATCCACTGACAGGGGATTACTAGAGATTCCCAGGGTGCATTTGAAGACATGTGGGGCTCATTCCTTTGCTTATTCAGCCCCTACCCTGTGGAATTTTCTACCTTGTCATGTGAGGGAATGCCTGACCATCTAAATTTTTAAGTCAGCCCTCAAGACTTAATTATTAGTCTACCTTTATCTGACAGTGCCAGCTGATAGAAATTAGCATTGAATGCTACGCTGCTGTTGATAATTATATTAATTGGAATATCTGATTTTATTTTTGATTTTATGAAAGGTTTGAAAATGTGTTACTATGTATGTGTTTTATTAGATTTTATGCTTAGTACCTTGATCTTTTGGAAAGGCACTTTATAAATAAAGTTCATTATTATTATTTTTTTTAACCAGGAGAGACATAATAAGCTGAAGCTTCTTTACAGGTGCAATCTGGGAGCACAAGGAGGTTAAGTGACTTGCCCAGGGTCACACAGTATGCAAGTGAGGGCTGTGGGATTCAAACCCAGGTCTCCAAATTTGCAGCTCAGAGCCTTAAACCACTACACTATACTGCCTCCATAAAATTATTATTATTATTATTATTATTTAGACCCTTTCACCTGCCTGGTGGATCAAGTGTTGGAGTATCTTCTATCCCTCCCTGACTCAGGATTGAGGTATTCCTCCATTAAGGTAAATCTTTCTGCCATCTCTGCATACCATGTACCTATTGAGGGCAGGGCTGTGGCTCAGCTTGGTGGTCTCGCACATTTTTGCTGGGCATTTTATATCTGAAACCTGCCATTTGGGACCCAGTGCCTCCTTGGGACCTCCATTTTGTGTTGGAGAAACTTATGTTATATCTCTTTGAACCGGCTGCAAGTTGTGAACTGCGTGTCCTGTCTTGAAAAGTGTTTTTTTTAGTTGTTGTTACTTCTGTTCAAAGGATTTCCAAGCTTCAAGCTCTCATGTGTAAGGAGCATTATTTGGTTTTTCCAAAAGACAGGGTGTCTTTGCGCACAGATCCTAAGTTCACTCCCAAGGTGGTGTCGGACTTTACTTTGAATCAATCCATCCACCTGCCAGTTTATTTTCCAGAATGTTCCAATCTGGGGGAGTCTTTGCTCCATACTTTGGATGCACATAGGCTCTTATGATACTATATACACTGGACTAAGACTTTGGGAAAGTCTGATCAGTTGCTTGTTTTGTTCACCCCTAGCAGAGAGGGCACTCCAGTGTCCAGACAGTGTTTGTCGAAGTGGTTAGCTAACTGCATTGTTTATTGTTACTGAACATATGGCAAGGAACTTCTGGGAGTGGTTAAGGGCCATTCCATTAGAGGTATGGCTGCCTCTATGGTTTGCCTCAAAAATGTGTCCGCTGCAGACATATGTGCAGCCACCACTTGGAACTCTGTTCATACCTTCTCCAAGCATTACAGCCTGGACATTGCCTCTAGGTGTCAGGTCACCTTCAGCTTTGCTGTCCAGCAGGGCCTCCTCTCTTAGGCCATCAGCTGCTGTTCATAGGTTCATAGGTAACTTTTCAGGTCCAATTAGCAACATATGCCAAAAACAGGACCTGCCACTGAAGTGGTCACATAACTCATTTCTTTGGTCCCATATATGCGTCCAGTTGTTTCTTAAAAGTTGCCAGACCGTCAGCTTCAACGACCTCCTCTGGGAGGGCATTCCATACATTTATCACTCTCTGATTGTACCATGTGGAACTTTTTATTGTGTTACATTTATCCCTTATTAATTGTTTACTGTGAGATCTGGTTTGATATGCTTGTTTTGTTCTGATATTAAATGCCCCTATCTCCCAAGTCTCTATGTTTTTAAAGGCCATATAAACAAAACGTAGATCTCCCCTTTGTCTTCAGTACCTCATAAAATACAGATTCAGTGTGCTCAATCTTTGATCATAACTCAGATGTTTTATATTAATAATTTTCTTAGTGCATCCCCTTTGCACCTTCTCCATCTTATTAGTACTCCCCGCTGTTTGAGGTATTGAAGGGGGGGCCCCATACTCTAAGATTGGTCTCACCAATGTCTTATACAATGGCACCAGGACCTCTCCCCTTCTACTCTTGATATTCCTTAGTATGTTCCATACTACTCTCTTACTTTTCTTAACTAATTCATTGTTATGCTTATCAAAGCTAAGGTTGTTGGATATATAAACCCCCAGGTCCATCTCATCTTCTGTTTCCAGTATTGCCTTATTGTTTAATGCATACTGATACATACCATTGTTTTTCTCAAAGTGCATTACTCTGCACTTAGCCTCATTAAATTTCAACTTATGTCTATTTGCCCAGTCTTCCAAACTTTGTAACTGACTCTGTAGTGCTTCTGATGCCTCTTTGTTGTTCGTTATCATTCCTATTTTTGTGTCATCAGCATACTTGTACATCCATGCCCCCCCTTCCCACATGGAGTGCACCTGCACATTAAATAAGAGAGGCCCCAGCACAGACCCCTGTGGCAACCCACTCGTCACACTACCCCAAACTGCTGTCTTTCTTCCTTCAAGTGCTGTGTCCTCTATACTGCTGGAATTGCTTGGGACTCAGTCCTACCAGTGTTGGCCTGCTGCAAGAGCCTCCCTCAAAGTAAGATAGTACAGTTATGTAACAACTTATTGTAACAGTAGATCTTCTAGAGGAGCTCTTGCAGCAGGCCATGATTTCCTCTTCCTCTTCCCCCCTGCTCTCTGTTTGCCTTCCTTGACTGTTTCCTCTTCCATGAAATTGAAACTGTGATCTGCAAAATTTCCATGTGCTTCAGGCTGTGAGTGTATTCAGACAAGGGATATGCATAATTTCAGTTCAATTCACTTTGATAATTTGGCATTTTTACCTGTGATTTACCCGATTTCACTGTTCCTTCATATTGGCTGTGTATGGATTTGGACCTTAAACTCACCTAATCTTCACAGTTCTGTGGTATTGGCTATTGCTGGTTTTGATCTGTGATTCACCCAATTTCTAAGTTCTGTGCTATTTACTGAGAAGGGATTCAAAGATGGGACTCACTTGGTTTTACATTTGTGTTTTATTGGCTGTGGTGGGATTCGACCATGCGATTGGTGGTATGATTTCCCATTTCTATGCAGTTGGCTGGGTGGGATTTGAACCTTGGTTTTACCAAATATTTATTGTTATGTGCTCATTTCTGTTGTGTGATTTAAGCATGCAGTTCTTATACTTCCACAGTTCTGTGCTAATTGCTGTGTTTTGATTCTAACCTGGGATTCACCCAATTTTATGGTTTTGTGATATTAGCTGTGTTGAATTTGAAACTAGGACTCACCCAATGTCTGTGGTGGGAGTCAAAGATGGGTCTCACCTGATTTTACACTTTAGTGTTACTGGATGTAATGGGATTCGAACCAGTGAGTAGCACAATTTGACATTACTATGTAGTTGGCTGTAGTTGGATTTGAACCTTGGTTTTACTAGATTTCACCATTATGTGGTGTTGTGTGATTCAAGATGCAATTCATACAATTTCACGATTCAGTACTACTTGCTGTGCTTCAAGTCTAACCTAGGATTCATCTGATTTTATGAGTATGCCACATTGGCTGAGTTGGGATTTGAACCTTGAACTTGCCTGATAGTTGTTGTGTGACTCAAACCTGGGTCTCACTTGATTCTACATTTTAGTGTTGCTGGATGTGATGAGATTCAAATCAGTGATTAGCACAATTTCACAGTTCTTTATTATTGGCTATGGTGAGATGGAAACCTTAGACTTACATGATTTCACAATTCTGTGCTATTTGAACAGATAATTTGCATGCTTTCTCAGTTCTGTGCTCCTAAAAGTGATGTGATTCTACACTGGGAATTATCCAACTGTACATCTCGGTCATACTGGATGCGTTGTGATTCAAAACTTGGACTTGCCTGATTCTTACAGTTCTTTGCTAGTGGATGTGGTGGGATTCAGACCGAGGACTCACCTGGTTTTATATTTGTGTGTTATTGGCTGTGGTGTGATTTAAACCTATAACGTGTATAGTTTCCTCTTTCTATGCTATTGGCTTTGGTGAGATTCGAACCTAAGACAAATACAATTTTATGTGTTTGTAATCCTGTCTGCTGTGTGATTTGAACCCAAGCTTTGCAAAATTTCAGTTATGCGTTCCTGGTTATGGTGGGTTTCGAATGTGTGAGTCACAAGATTTTGTATTTTTGTGCTATTGTCTATAGTGAGATTCAGACCCTGTGTTCAGATTTATCACAGTTCTGTGCTTTAGCATGTTGTGAGCTTTGAACCTATGATTTGCAATGATTCATGATTTCCTATTTCTATGCCACTGGATTTGGTGGGATTTGAACCTGTGATACATCTGATTTCACATTTTTGTGCTCCTGACTGATGCATGATTTGAACCCGAGATTTGCAAGATTATGTTTGTGTGCAGAAAATACAATGTCTGGCGTTACTCTAAGTACCTCACTGCAGGAGTGATGTACATCACTTTATGAAATAAAGTCAAAAGGGGGTTGAGGAAGGCTTGTAGCCGAAGCACTGGGGCAGTGTGAGGTGGTGAATTGAATTGTGTTCCTACTCGGAATAAAAACTTTATTTTGACTTTATTTCATAAAGTGGTGTACATCATTCCTGCAGCATGTACTTAAAATGATGCCAAACATTGAATTTTCTGTTTAGAACCAGAACTCTTTCAACCCTTTTTGGAGTGCACTGCTCCGTTTCCTGAATGCAAGTAAAGCTTGGTGTGGTTATGTTTGTGTGCTCCTGGTCTTTGTGGGTTTTGAGCATGTGATTTACAAGATTTCACATGTCTGTGCAATTGACTATGGTGGGATTCGAACCTTGGACTCATCACATTTTTCACAGTTCTGTGCTTTAGCATGTTGTGACTTTCAAACCTGCAATTCACAACATTTCTTTTTTATATGATATCGGCTTTGGTGGGATTCAAACCTTGGATATATCTGATTTCACATTTATGCAATGTTGGCTATTGTATGATTCCAACACGTGAGTTATAAGACTTCACTTATGTGCTCATGGCTGTGGTACATTCATATGTGTGACTCTCAAGATTTCTCATAATTGAGCAATTGGCTATTGTGGCATTCAAACCTTGGACTTGCCAGATTTTTCAATTTGGTGGTATAGGCTTTTTGCAGCACTCAGACCTGTGAGTCACACAATTTCCTATTCAAATGTTATTGGCTATGGTGGGATTCGAATCTTAGATTTATCTAATCTCACATTTATGTGCTGCCATCTGCTGAATGATTTGAGCTTGAGAGTTTCATTATTTTTCAGTTATGTGATTCTGATTGCAGTGAGTCCACCTTTTTATGTATTTTACAAGAGAAGATTTGAAATGGTGAATTAGTAAGTGACATAGTTAAAAAAAAAAGCACAGTATAACTTCTCAGGTAAGGGAAGCTCATTGGCACATGTAAGCTGCTTGAGGATGCAAGATCTATAAGCACCTGCTGGTAAAAAAATATATACATATGTATATATGTGTGTATATGGCTGTGCCCAGCCTTGCTACCAGTTAGGGATAGGCGGACTGCTCTGCTCAAGATCAGACCCCCGGATCTAATACAGCCCAATGGACTCAGGTAGATACGGACTTTTCAGTTGGGGTTCCTTACCCGGTCCGTGTCTCTTCCTCCAATCACTTTTCAGTGTTTTTTTTTTATATTCTATTCCATTTTTACAATGACAACAACAAAAATGCCCCATTTTAAATATTTTTTTTTTTAATGACAGGTTATTAGCATGCCACCACTACTCAGTCACTGTTGTTCCTTCTGCTGTGTTGCACCTATATGTGGGAGTGCTTGGCAGAGCAAGCAGGGAGTTGGAGGCCAGCAGGAATGTTTTGTTATATTGGCACTCATGCATGCTGGCAGTTCAGCAGGAGGGCTTGGGCGAGTAGATATTGTGGACACTGATTTAGTGGGAATCTGGGGGCAGGTGACAGACTGAGAGAGTGGGCAGGTGGGTGACCGGATGACTGAGCAACTGTGGTCTGTGTTGTGCTGCTAATGCGAAGATGGACACAGTGGCCTGAAGGTAACGATGAAATCTTTTGAATGAGCTTTGCAAGCAGGCGGTTGGGTGGGCGACCATGTGAGCGAGAGAGGGCAGACAGCATCAGATGTGTAGTTTAAAATTTTGCATTTAAACAATAATGTGCAAGACAAGACTGCAAGATAAATGTGATGGAACTGGGGAGTGGGAGAGGGTGAGTGATACTGTTTAAGGTTGTGCCAGTAGGAGTCACTACTGTTTTAAGATTTCCCTAACTTGAGTTAGGAAATGCATTTATCATATTATTAACAGTAGGGCAGAACTCCGATTTCACTTTAAAAGTATTTTCCCTCATTTCATTGAATCAATCTAGCTAGATTCTCACATTCTGATGCACTGATGCATTCTTGTACTGTCATTCCACAGTTCAGAGAGCAAGTTCAGATTAGTTCTTCCCAAACTACCTTCTGTGAAATTCAAGTTGGGATATTGTTCAGGTAATTGCTGCAAAGTGTGTACTTGTATGGCTGCAATTGTGTCATCCAGTCCTTCTGAATCTTGGTTTTCAAGCTGCTCCAAATACTCCGGGACACTGTTTGGCCAAATGGATCTGTGTTCCACAATACATGTTGCACCGTAGCATAGTTCTCAACTGTCCCACATTACGAAGGAGCTGGGATGTTCTTCATTTGGCCCCTTAGAATTGCTTTGCCCTACATCTGCTTCACAGTGGATAAGGTGCTGCTTCTGCCCAAAGTGCTGTAAACTCAGACTTTAAAACAGCAAAATGATCATAATACTGTGCTTCAAAATGCAAAGTAAACATGAAACTGGCACAAATGCATGCATTGATTCATTTCCAGTGTTCTGACCTTGCATTTTAGGCTTAATGATGTGTTCTGTACTTCATCATATTTTTGTTTACCAGGATCCTGCATTTTGTTGTCAATAGGTTGATAGGTATGGGTGGCACTGACAAGGGTCCATCAACTAGAACATAGGGGCATTGGTCTAAGAGCAGCTTGATTTAAAGGGTGCTTTGTGGGCCTTGGCATAGAGTTGCGTTGCTCCCACTGTCTGAGCCCCATCCCAACAAATACTATGATATGACTTAATGTACTGTGATTGTACTTGTCCTGCACTAGGCTGTAAAGTTATACCTTGCCTTTTACTATGATTGCTGTGTTTTACCAGTATATGCGTTTGTTCCCTCTCCGGCTGGGTGGCACCACAAAATTAGCCTTGCAGTATTCCTTCATGGTAACCAGTTTTGAAATAAATTGCTGTGCTCTGTTTGAATGATTAAATCAAGTCCTGCTATAATATATTTGCTATTGTTATGCATTGGGAGGCAGTATAGCGCAGTGGTTTAAGGCTCTGAGCTGCAAATCTGGAGACCTGGGTTTGAATTCCACAGCCCCCACTTGCATACTGTGTGACCCTGAGCAAGTCACTTAACTTCCCTGTGCTCCCAGGTTGCACCTGTAAACTAGCTTTCAGCTCAGTGTGTCTCACCTGGTTAAACAATTGGAAAAAAAAAATTGTGAAGAACAAATGGTGTCCAGTGATAATAGCGATCGTGTGTGGGCAACCGTCAAAACAGCGACCCATATTATGGTGCTATTAAACATAGAAACATAGAATTTGACGGCAGATAAGGACTGCTTGGCCCACCTAGTCTGCCTGTTTTCCTACCTAACAGATAAGATGCAGATCCAAGTTAACCAACAGCTTACTTCCTCATACCCCACACTAGGACTGCCTTATGTCTGTCCCATGCATTCTTGAATTCCCCCACTGTACTTCACTTCACGACCTCCTCAGGGAGGCTATTCCATGTATCCACAACCCTCTCCATGAAAAAATACTTCCTCACATTACCTCTGAGCCATCCCCCGTTTAACTTCAAATTGTGCCCCCTTGTTCTTGCACATCTCTTTTTCTGATTCCCTTGAGGTACTTGAAAGTTTCTATCATGTCCCCTCTCTCCCTTCTTTCCTCAAGGGTATACATATTAAGCTCCTTTAGTCTTTCTTTGTATGTCTTCTGGGGCAGACCCTGCACCATTTTGGTTGCCCTCCTCTGGACAGCCTCCACTCTGTCTATGTCTTTTCGGAGATGGGGTTTCCAGAACTGCACACAGTACTCCAGATGGGGTCTCACCAACTGTCTGTACAGAGGGATAACAACTTCTTGTTTTCTACTATTGATGCCTCTCCCTGTTTATCCCAGTATCCCCCCAGCCTTCCTTACTGCCTTCTCATGTTGCTTGCCCACCGCTAGGTCCTCTGATATAATTACACCCAGGTCCCGTTCCAGTTTTACTGTTGTCAGTATCTCACCCCCCATTGTGTACTCTTCCTCTGGGTTTTTGTTTCCCAGGTGCATTACCTTGCACTTATTTGCATTGAATCTGAGCTACCATACATTTGACCATTCCTCCAACCTTGCCAAGTCCCTTCTCATCCTTTCCACTCAATCTTGTGTATCAACCCTGTTACAAATCTTTTTGTCGTCTGCAAAGACATATTTTTCCTTCCAGTTCCTCTGCAATGTCACTTATAAAGACATTAAAAGAACCGGTCCCAGTACTGAACCCTGAAGTGCCCGCTAGTAACCCTCCTTTCTTCACTGTGGACTCTGTTTACTACTACCTTTGTGTCCTGTTATCTAGCCAATTTTTTTATCCAGGCTACCACCTTGGGGCCCACTCCAAGGCTGGCTAACTTGTGTATTAATCTTTTGTGTGGGACTGTATCAAATGCCTTGCTAAAATCTAGGTAGGCCATGTCCACAGTCCCTCCCTTGTCTACTACTTTGGTCACCCAGTCAAAAAAATCTATTAGATTCATCTGACATGGCCTTCCCATCATGAATCCATGCTGCCTTGGGTCCTGTGCCCCACTGGCCTCTAGGTACTCAACAATTCTTTCCTTCAGAAGTGATTCCATCATTTTCCGTACCACTGAGGTCAAACTAACTGGTCTGTAGTTTTCTGCCTCTGTCCTGCTCCCACTTTTGTGAAGAGGACTCACATCTGCCCTCCTCCAGTCCTCCGCCAGTATCCAGGGCTACCTGCCAGGGTAGCGAAGACTGCGACTGTGAGGGAAGAAAAAGGTGAGCGGAAAAAGGAAATAGTGAGGGAAAGGGGAGGGATAGAGAGGAGGGTTACTACCCTCTAATATGCCTGCTCCGCCGAGCCAGCCATGTGGTGTGATAGGTAGGGAGGCTGACTCCGATGGAGAAGGTAATGGGTTTGGGCCGGGAAAATATTTTTTGTTCCTGCAGCTGTGAGACTTACTTTTTTTTTTATAGCTGGGCTGTGCCCCCTCCCCAACATGCCCCCCCTGGAGTTAACAATCATTAAACACACTTAATGTTTTGTGTGTGCCCGGTTGCCTGAAAGTGTATATTGCCAAATTGTTTTTCAGTGATACACACTCACCACAACAGCGATCACCGTAATGCATTCGCTATTGTGACATAGAACCAGAACAAATGAAGGGGGGAGGGCTGTGGCAAAGAGGAGTCAAAATGGGATCTGCTATTAAACATTTATTTCCCTAGGCACTGTACTGCACGGGGGGGGAGGGGGCTGTCAGCATAGATAGCTGAACAGCTAATATTTTTCAAGTCAAACTACCTCTGGCTGGAAGCTGCAATACTGAACATAGGATTTGCAAGAAAGCGAGTTGTGCTCACAACAGAGGGAGGTGAACCTTACAATTGTCTTTGGTTTGTAGCAGATATTCTGCAGGTGGAGGCTACTTCTAACTGAAAGGTGAAATAAGGAACTTAGAATTATCAGGAAAAGACAGTCTTTGTTACAATTCTTAAGATTTTCAGTGCAGGAAGAGTTTAAAGCACAGCTGACTTATTTTGGGGCTGACTGCTTTCAGAGCACAAACCACCAGGCTGTTTTGGGGCTAGGGAGGTTTTATCTGTGTTTCACTTGGATGTCTGGATTTTTCTCTGTTTGATTAACAGGGTATTTTGTCTGTCAAATTGTTGTGTAGGGTATCTTGCTGACAGGAAGGCACTCATCGCAGCGGTGGGTTAGAGCTCTTAGCTGATTGTTTTGTGAGGGCACAGTTTAGGCCCAACCCTTCCACCCCTCACCCCACCCACCCTGGAAATAGTTCCTTTATACCTGGGGTTCTGACATCATTTCCTCCAGAGTGCAAGGTGCATATCACTGTCATATCCTCTCTAGCACACTGCACTGGCAATATAAGCATACACAGTGTATAATATATATATTTCTATATAACAAACCAATCACACACACAATCACACACACACACACACACAAAAAAGTAGATAAACATTTGGGGAGTAGTGCAATGTAATGGCTGTGGGGCAGCAGTCTTCTGGGAGTCTTTCTGGAGGCTGAGATGCTGCCCTATTTGCAGACAACTCTCTGCCCTGAGGGAGGAAGTTGCCCGTCTTCAGGCCACACTGGACAGTAATAAGGGAACCTTCCCCCAGGCCACACTGGATGGTAGGAAGGGAACCTCCCCATCCAGGGAGCACCAGAGCCACCACCACTACCTCAGAGGTTGCAAAGAAAGCACAGCAGTTGGACCACAGTGGGCTCAGGGAGGGTGAGGATGGTGGAACAGAGGCACACCCAGTCAGATGTTCCTCCACAATCCATACACCATTCTGGGAGCATAGCTCCCCCATGGATGCACGCAGAAGGAGACTAAGGAGGCTGAGGACAACTATCACAAGGGAGGCCCACAGGAAGGAGGCAGAGGACACCACAAGGAAAGGAAGCAGCTCCTGGTGAGGGACTCAATTATTAGGGGGATAGAACTGGGGGGAGCAGGGAAAACTGAAGTAAGGTGCCTGCCTGCTGCCATGGCTTGGAGGAAGAGAAAGCGCATCCTCAGGATCACGAGAACAGCTGTATGGGAGTCTGAGCTGGATGTCATTGTCCACCTAGGGACAAATGACTTGGCTCAACATGAGACTAGAGCAGTGCGGAAGGACTTTGTAGAAGTGGGGGGGCCTAAGACAAGTAGCACACACAGTATCCTTCTCAGAGGTGCTGCCTGTCAATGGCATGAGTGAGGCGAGGGTACTTTGCACCATGCAGTTTAATGAATGGTTGAAAAAATGGTGTGGAGAACAGGGGTTTGGCTTCATTGGGGACTGGGGTTCCACCTGGAGGGACACCAGCCTATACTGGCAGGATGGTCTGCATCTGTCCAGGAAGGGAACAAGTCTTTTGAGCAATCAGTTTAAATACTTCATTGGCAAGCTTTTAAACTAGTCAAGGGGGGGGAGGCACTGATAAGCAGCAGGAAAATCCCAGCCTCTCCCTACAAAACAGGGTACTAAATGAGAAAAAGACCGAGGTAGAAAGGTCAGTGGGGGATGCTGCAACAGAAGGTAAAGCCATCAAAAAAATGGAGAGCAATGAGTACCAATGCCCATAGTCTGAGTAACAAGCTTCCTGAATTAGTGGCCTTGATGAAGGAGGAACATCTGGATATCATGGCAGTCACAGAAACAAGGTACACACAAAACCATGACTGGGACGTAAACATACCAGGATACACTATCTACAGGAGGGACAGGGAGGGTAAAAGAAGAGGAGGAATAGCTCTTTACATAAGGGTAGGAATCAAAGCAACAGAACAAAAGGGAAAACAGGGAGGAGAAGAAGCACTGTGGGTAAATCTGGAGACCGGCAATGGAACCACAATCCGAACAGGGGTTGTATACAGACCCCCTTCTCAGGGGGAGGAAATGGACAAGGAAATGATAGAAAGTATACTTAGAATGGCAGAAAAAGGGGAGATATTGCTGATGGGTGATCTGAATATGCAGATGTTAACTGGAGTGCAGTTGCAGCAGCCACTTTGAAGAGTGGGGTTATTCTAGATGCCCTACAGGGGGCATGCCTTAGACAACTAGTATTGGAGCCCACTCGAGAGGGAGCAATCTTAGACCTGGTTCTCTCAAATGGAGATGAAGTGAGGATCACAGATGTGAAGTGGGCAGCCATCTGGGAACTAGTGACCATCGAACAGTATGGTTCACAATAAACACAGCAATAAGTCAAGTCATACAAAGGCAAAAGTACTGGATTTTAGGAGGGCTGACTTTGTCAAAATGGGTGAGTGCCTAAGGAATGCACTAGGAAATGGGCAGGAAGGAGGGGTGGAAGAACAATGGGGAATAATAAAAACTGCCATCACAGAGGTAACAAGCCTTTGTCTGAAGCAAATAAACAAAACTAATCGATGTAAGAAACCACTATGGTTCTCAAAGGAAGTGGCAGTGAAGGTTCAAGAGAAAAAGAAAGCATTCAGGAAGTACAAGGAATCACAGAAGGAGCAGGACAGAGAACTGTATCAGTTAAAGTAAAAGGAAGCTGGGAAGGCAGTCAGAACAGCAAAGGCCCAAACCGAAGAAAAGATAGCCAATTTGGTTAAGAAGGGGGATAAAACCTTTTATAGGTACATCAGGGAGCAAAGGAAGACCAAGGAAGGGTTAACGAGGCTTAATAAAGCGGAGGGAGGTGGGCAGACGGTGACTGTGAAAAGGCAGAGATACTAAACAAATATTTTTGCTCAGTATTTACAAAGGAAGAGGGGGAGGTACCTAAAACAAACAGTAGAAACACTCTGGATACAGAAGTTGATACCAGCCCATTTACAGAAGAAAGGGTTCTGAAAGAACTCCTAAAACTGAAGGTGGACAAAGCAATGGGGACTGATGGGATTCATCCCAGAATTCTAAAAGAACTAAGGGTAGAACTAGTGACACCACTGGCTACCCTCTTTAACAAATCATGGGAGGATGGGGTGGTACCTGAGGACTGGAGGAGGGCAGATGTGATTCCTCTTCACAAAAGTGGGAGCAAGGCAGAAGCAGGAAACTACAGACCTGTTAGTTTAACCTCAGTGGTAGGGAAAATGATGGAATCACTTCTGAAGGAAAGAATTGTCGAGTATCTAGAGGCCAGAGGGGCACAGGACCCAAGGCAACATGGATTCACAGTGGGAAGGTCATGCCAGACGAATCTGATAGATTTCTTTGACTGGGTGACCAAAGTAGTAGATCAGGGAGGGGCTGTGGACATGGCCTACCTAGACTTTAGCAAGGCATTTGACACAGTCCCACACAAAAGATTAATATACAAGTTAGCCAGCCTGGGAGTGGGTCCCAAGATGACAGCCTGGGTAAAGAATTGGCTGGGGAATAGGACACAGAGAATAATAGTAAATGGAGCCCACTCTGAAGAAAGGGGGTTACTAGTAGGGTACCGCAGGGTTCAGTATTAGGACCGGTCCTCTTCAATGTCTTTATAAGCAACATTGCAGAGGGACTGGAAGGAAAAGTATGTCTCTTTGCAGATGATACAAAGATCTGCAACAGAGTTGATGCACAAGGTGGGGTGGAAAGGATGAGAAGAGACTTGGAAAGGTTAGAAGAATGGTCAAATGTATGGCAGCTTAGATTCAATGCTAAGAAGTGCAAGGTAATGCACCAGGGAAACAAAACCCCAAGGGAAGAGTACACAATGGGGGGTGAGATACTAACAACAACAAAAATGGAAAGGGACCTGGGGGTAGTCATATCAGATGACCTAAGGTGGGCAAGCAATGTGAGAGGGCAGCAAGGAGGGCTGGGGAGATACTGGGATGCATAGGAGAGGCATCACCAGTAGAAAACAGGAAGTTTATCTCTCTGTACAGACAGCTGGTCAGACCCCATCTGGAGTACTGCGTGCAGTTCTGGAGACCCAGTCTCCACAAAGACATAGACAGGATGGAAGCTCTCCAGAGGAGGGCAACTAAAATGGTGTAGGGTCTGCACTGGAAGACATATGAAGAGAGACTTAAGGAGCTTAATATGTATAGCCTCGAGGAAAGGAGGGAGAGGGGGGACATGATAGAAACTTTCAAGTACCTCAAGGGAATCAACAAAGTCCAAGAGGGTAGCATCTTTCAAAAAAAGAGGTGTGCAAGAACAAGGGGGCACAATTTGAAGATAGAGGGGGGCGGCTCAGAGGTAATTTAAGGAAGTATTTTTTCACAGAGAGGGTTGTAGATGCATGGAACGGCCTTCTGGAGGAGGTTGTGTAGTCAAAAACAGTGGTGGAATTCATGCATGCGTGGGACAGTCATAAGGCAATTCTAGGGGGTGGGGGCAGGAAGAAGTAGGCTGCTGATTAACTAGGATCTGCAGCTTATCCATTAGGTAGGGAAATGGGCAGACTGAGTGGGCCAAGCAGTCCTTATCTGCCGTCAAATTCTATGTTTCTATGTTTCTATAGGGGAAAGGGTTGTGTATGCTGGGATGAGGGGCATTTTAGCATATGGGGGTAGACATGTGTATACTGGGTCAGAGTGAGTGTCTGCTGATGTGGGTAGGGATGTTTTTATAGTGGTGCAAGGGTATTTCCACATAAGGGAGTCAAGAAATTACATATAAGAGCAGGCTGGGCATCATCAGTACTACATGGAAGGGACTGGGGTTTGCAAACTGAGTTATGCTGGGTGAAGGAAATGTGTTCCATCAGTGAGAGTGTCAGCAGATCAGAGGAGTGTATGTTTTGTGATGAGGATAGCATACTTGGATTAGTCAGCAAATCCAAGAGTGTGGAGCACAAGAGTCAGCTCTTCAGCAGAGAAAAATGGGCACGGGGTCAATACTGCGCACGGCAGAATGTCATGGGAAATAATCGCGTTGTGCAATTTAATGAAATCTTTTTTTCTGTGGGGGCCCCCGTTATTTTGGGGCTGCACCCTCAGACCCCCCACTTAGAATTTTAACTCCGGGGTGGTCTAACACAGAGAGCGCACAGGTATGGGGTTCGTGCATAATGCCGTACGTTATTAAGCGTATGACATTATGACCTGGTATGGAAAAATGGGAGATTGAGCAAAACAAATGGGCAAACTGAAACTAGAATCACAGACCAACACACTCAGGTTAGCAAAATACTTTATTTTTTACTTTTTTAGGGCATTTAGTAATTGTTTCCACTTATTGACATTCATTTAATAAAGGTTCTGATTTAAATCAGAACTAATCAGAACTTATCAGGACTTTGGCCTGGATCCTGATCCTGATAATAAGGGTGAGGACCTTTTCGTTTCTGCCCATCCCTAATACGGGTCTCCCCCTTTCCATCCAATCTAGCATTTTTTTCTCTCCCTCCAAACACAGTTCAATAATGGGGTGCCATCTATTTGCCCTCTAATACTCCCCTCCAAAGATAATGACACACCAGCAAGCCCACCTGGTTCTGCCAGCCAAGTATGTGAAAAGAAAGAAGCTATTCCTCGTCATCGTTCCCTCATTGTCTTTTCCCAATAAAAAAATGATCCCTCAGTGATGTCTGCTGCCCCCAACTCTCCAGACCCTCTTTCAGCACCTCCCCACCCTACACCCAACCCACCACCCCTTACTTACCTATGGGGTCCTCCACCATGGCTGGCATGTATTGCTGCTTGCTTCCAACGCCAACCGTGAACTGAACATAAGTTCGGTCAATGGCCTTTTCATGTGTTTTGAACTTTTACTCATAACTTTGTCATTTTATAAAATAAGTTTACATCAAATGATCAACATAAATTTTTTGGAACCCCACCTCATAAACAAGGTAGGTGAAATTTTTCAAATACCCACAACAAAACATGTTTTCGCAGTCAAGCTGGGAAATCACTTTCTCAGAGGATTTTAAAAATTCCACCAATCTTGTTCATAAGGTGGGGTCATCAAAAGACTAGGTTGAAAAGTTGGGGTCAAAATGTCAAAAAAGAGATCACCAGTCACACTCTTCTCTCTCTCCCCTCCACCATTTGCCTTGTAGAGAGTACCCTTCCTGAAACCATGCTGCCTCACAAATAAACAGACCAATCAGAGAGTAGCCTTCAAAAATGGGGTGGAGCTGCAAAAGCCTGCCAAACAGCACCAGGACAAAGACCTGATGCCACAAGCTGATGGGAGCAACAGGTGCTGAGAAGGAGACCGCCAGCCACTCTCCCCTCTCACCCCCACTGATCTCTTTGCAAAGCTACTGGGACTCTTCCTGAAGTCACACCTCCTCACAAACAGACCAGTCGAAGAGTAGCCTTTGAAAGTGGGGTGGAGCTACAAAAGCCCATCAAACAGCACTGGGACAAAATGCTGCTTCCTTGTTCTGTAGTTGTGCTTTAGTTATGCCTGGAGGGGTGCAGCTGAATGGGGATGCCTACCCCCAAACAGATCAAACAAACACAAGCTCCTCTGCACTGCTGGGATAAAAGGCACTTGTCCACATAAATGGCTAAATGTTGTTTCCTCTTCTTTTATTTAGTGCCCACATACAAGCTAGCAGAATCAAGGTACAGTGTGAACAGTGCTGCCAAACACATACAGAGACTGAACGCCAGCACTTTGCCATGAAGGCTTCATCAGGGGACTGAGATTGCTACACAGCTCCACATATTTAAGTGTCTCCTCATTACCTGATAATTTAAATTAACCAATTGCATATTCAAATTGATTCTACACAGGAGCAATTACATAAATATGAGAAAACCTGGTGTAAAGTATCCCTAGAAATACAGTACAAGTAGATTAAAATGCTAATCACTGCAGGTAAAATCATGAGATTGAAGTACCTATGTGAACTCACAGTTACAGTAATTTGTATAGTGTTCAGAATAAGACAGAAACAATATCACAGCTCCATAGGGTCTTTTTAAAGTTCTGCAATCACTCTCATTTTTACTAGGATATCCTAGACCACGGTGATTCATAGGAACCATGTTCGGCTTGTTGGGGTATTGTAAGACAGGAAAGATAGACATGCAGAATTTGAGTGGGCCCTGTAAAAAGCAAAAAATCCACCCATGAGATTTAATAGGACTATCAGAATAAATACATGCAGACAATATTTAACTATTTTTTCCAGAATATTGATTCATTAATTAATTCAGTTGATAAAATCCCCTAAGTGTGTGATATCTACAAATCCTTCATCTCAGACTAAAGGGAGGGTGGTGGGAAGGGGTTTGGGTCAAGTAAGGGGAGGGGACCCTGGGATTTGAAACCCTTCCTTTTAGATATATAAAAATAGATTTTAATAATCTTCATGTTAGTCCAGAAACCTCCTCACTATCCACAGAAACGCCAGTCATGGTATCATGTGCAGATTTGCTCATCCGCACACCCAGACTGCATTGCATAGATGAGACGTATATATTGAAGAGGAGTGATCCCTGCACTTAGCCCTCTGGCACATCACTCATCCCTTGACCCCAGTCTGATACATGCCCTTTTATGGTAACCCTCTGCTTCCTGTTAGTTAGCCAGGATCCTATCCATCATTCCAGAGTGTTGTTTATACTCATTTTGGCAATTTCTCCCACTAACTCCTTATGTGGCACAGTATCAAAGGCTTTAGTATAAGCTACATATACCAGTTCCACAGGTAGCATTTTGTCCAACCCCTTGTAGACCAGCTCAGAGGAACCAATTAAATTTGTCTGACGTGACTTTCTTTCTCTGAAACCATGCTGGGTGTCATCCAACATATTTTTGACCTTAATGTAACTGTCAATCTCCTCGGTCAAAATGGTTTCCAGTACCTTCCCGAGTACTGAGGTCAGACTTACTGGTCTATAGTTACCATAGCCCCCCCCTCTCAAACCCTTCTCGTATATGAGAACTATGTATTGCCTCCCTTTAGGACTGTACCACCCTGCCATTTCTCAATTAAATATTTGAGTGGGCCTGGTAATTCTAGAGACAATTATTTAATCACACTTTGGTGCATAGCATCTGGGCCTTGGGCTTTGTTAATGTTTACATGTAATAACTTCTCCAGCTTAAGAGTATCTCCTTTAAGTTTAGGGGCCTCAATGGAGATACTGCTGTTACTCAACCCATCGTTACCTTTGTGATCAGAAATATTAATTAAATTCACCATATAGAAACATAGATGTTGACAGCAGATAAGGACCACAAGGCCCATCCAGTCTGCCCATTTCTTTTTCTACCTTATGAATGTGCCATTGGCCTTTGTTCTGTCAATGGTCTATCTATTCATACTCATTTGTATTGCTCCCTTATGCCTATCCAATGTCTATTTAAAGCCCTGCAGTGTATTCTTATACACCACTTCCTGAGGTAGGCCATTCCATGCATCCACCACCCTTTCTGTGAAAAAGAACTTCCTCACATTACCCCTTAATCAGCATCCCTCTAATCTCATGATGTGTCCTATTGTCCTGCTATTTTTCTTATATTGAAACATGTTAGACTCTTTCACCTTGTTAATGCCCTTAAGATATTTGAATGTTTCGATCATATCACCTCTCTCCCTCCTTTGCTCTAGGGTATACATATTGAGCTCTGTTAATCTGTCCTCATATGTTTTCTGATGCAGTCCCTGCACAATTTTGGTTGCCCTTCTCTGGACTGCTCAATTTGGTAAATGTCTTTGTGAAGGTGTGACCTACAGTACTGCACACAGTACTCCAGATGGGGCCTAACCAGTGTCTTGTAAAGAGGGATTATTACCTCCCTCTTCTGACTTGTTATACCTCTACTAATACAGCCCAACATCCCCCTAGGTTTACCTACTGCTTTAGTGGTCTGCTTGGATGATTTCAGGTCATTGGTGATGATGATGCCCGAGTCTCTTTCTTTCTTTTCTTTTGACTGCCAGCAACTCCCCTCCCAGCCTATAGGTGGCTTCAGAGTTTCTCTTCCCTATGTGCATGATCTTGCACTTCTTTGTGTTAAGCCCCAGTTGCCACTCTTCCGACCATTTTGCTAGTTTATCCAGATCTCTTCTCATTCTGCCCACCCCATCTGGATCATCTACTCTGTTGCAGATCTTGGTGTCATCTGCAAACAGACAAACCTTACACTCCAGTCCATCTGCAATGTCACTGATGAAGACATTGAAAAGGACTGGTCCTAGTACTGATCCCTGAGGTACCCCACTTGTGACTTGCATCTCTTCTGACTGTATACCATTTACCACCACTCTCTGTTTTCTGCCCATCAATCAGTTAAAACTTGTCACCAAGTTGACCAACTTCTGACTCACCCCGTGCCTACCCAGCTTTTTGATCAATCTTCTATGTGGAACAGTATCGAAAGCTTTGCTGAAGTCGAGGTAGGCGAAATCAACGGCTCTCCCTTGGTCCACCACTCTGGTTACCCAGTCAAAAAAATCTATGAGATTAGTTTGACAGGACCTTCCTTTGGTAAACCCATGCTGTTTTGGATCCTGTGCTCCTATGGATTCCAGGTGTTGCACTATCCTTTCCTTAAGGAGTGCCTCCATAATCTTGTTCACTACTGAGGTAAGACTGACTGGTCTATAGTTCTCTGCTACCACTCTTGTGGAGCAGGATCACATGAGCTCTTCTCCAGTCTTCTGGGACCTCTCCTGTGCTCTGAGACTCACTAAACAGTTCTGATAATGGCTCTGCTAGTTCCATCCTTAGCTCCTTTAGTACCCTGGGATGTATGCCATCAGTTCCCACTGCCTTGTCCACCCTGAGCTTGTTGAGCTCTTGTAGGACCCTTTCTTTTGTGAAGGGACTAGTGCACACCTCCCTCTCCCCTCTGCCCATGGTGCTGAGCTGTGGGTCCTGCCCTACCTTCTCTTTAGTAAATACTGAGCTGCAGTATGTATTTAGGATAGATGCTTTTATATGTTCATCATCCTCCTCCTCACATGCCCCTTATCTCCTTTGATCTTAGCAATACCCCCTCTGGACTTTCTCCTTTCACTAATGTATCTATAAAAAGTCTTGTCACCTTGTTTTACTGTTTGTGCTAGTGTTTCCTCTGTTTTGGCCTTTGCCTGCCTTACTGCCTTCCCTGCTTCTCTTAGGGAAGTTTGGTATACCTCCCTATTTTCATCCTGCTGCGTTCCCTTATATTTCCTGAAGGCCAGCCTTTTGGCTCTGATCTATTCTGCTACTGTTTTTGAGAACCAAAGTGGTTTCCTTCTTCTTTGCACTTCCTTTTCTCTCTAACACAGTGGGATGTTGCTTCAAGTATTGCATCCTTAATGCTTGCTCACTTTGCCTGTAACCCCTCACCTGTATTTCTTTTTACCATGGCTAGCTTAATTCTGTTGGCCATCTTATCAAAGTCAGCTCCTCTAAAATCCCATATTTTTGCCTTGGAATGGGATGATTTAGTTTTAGTGGCTAAATTGAACCATACCGTGTGATGGTCACTAGCCCCCAAGTGACCTTCTACCTGGAGATCTGAGATCCTTTCCCTGTTAGTCAGTACTAGATCTAGGATAGCCCTGCCTCTTGTGGGTTGTTGTACCAGTTGTTTGAGGCCCTCCCCCAGCAGGGAATCCACCATGTGTCTAGTTCTGGCAGATATTCCTGCTGGTATTGACCAATCTGTATCTGGCATGTTGAAGTCTCCCATTATCAGAACTCCCCTTTAGCTGTCATGTTTTGTATATCTTCTAACAGTAATGTGTCTATGTCCTCCCACTCTGGTCTGGAGGCCTGTACACAACCCCAGTTTTTATGGCTGTCCCATTTCCTGTTTCCGGGGTGACCCACAGTTCTTCTGGCTCCTTATGTGTATTCTGAATTTCTCTAGCTTTGATATTTTCATTGACATAAAGGGCCACTCCACCACCCCCTTTTTGCACCTCGGTCTCTTCTGAACAGTACATAGCCAGATACTGAAGTCTCCCAAGTGTGGTTACTGGTAAACCATGTCTCGCTAATGGCTGCTATGTCCAGTTTAGCCTTTGTCATTATTGCCTGCAGGTCTAGGATCTTATTCCCCAGACTGTGAGCATTTGTGTACATGATTTTCCATTGGCCAGATGTCAGTGTGTTAGTTGTTGGGCGAGGTCTGGCGTTTTCCCTGTGTATCATATGGGGAGCCGGACCTTTTTCCTTACCTGGTGATGCAAATGAACTACAAACATGCTGAACTCCTGTTTGACCACTAGCTGAGGGGGAGGGGTGTTCTTCCCATTCGATGTGTGGGGTGCTGCACCCCTTTCCCCATTTACTAGTTTAAATATTCTGCAAAGATGTCAAACTTCTGCCCCAATGCGCTGTCTCCCTCCTTAGTCAGATGCAGTCCATCAAATTTAAAGAACTTTCACTCCCAAAACTGTTGCCAGTTCCCTACAAATTTGTGTCCTTTTTCCTGGCACCAACCCTTAAGCCACATGTTTAGCTCCCCTATCTCCCCTTCTCTGACCTTCCGTCCATCTGCCCCCCTCTCCCAGACTAGCAGGATCTCAGAGAAGGAGACATAGGATGAAATGGATGATAGTTTGTCACCAAGCCTGGTCAGGTGTTCCTTGATCTCCACAACTGACCAGCTGGTGAGATCGTTAGTCACTATGTGTACCAGGACGTCAATGTTTTCTTCTGCTTCCTGAACAATTATAGCAATGCGGTCAGTGTCTCTCTATGCTGATGTACCTGGGAGACATCTGACCATTACCAGTGGCTGGAGATAGGTATCAACTCCTCAAATCATGGAGTCTCCTTTGATCAGAAGTTTTTTGGATTTCCTTTTTGCTTTTTTTGTTTTGGTTCCTGTTTTGGGCGAGTTTTGTTGTGCTAGCTCTTGTGCTACAGTGTCCTGCTCTGCAGTGTTCTTTGGCCCTTTGTTTGATTTTAGAGATAGAGGCAGATACCTGTTTGTAGTTTTTATATGGTTTGTGGAGGTGATATGCTGGAGAGCACCAATTGATGTGGCACCTAGTTTGTCCCTCCGAACCACCTGCCAACCTCCTGGACCAGCTACCCTCAGTCTTAGTTATTTCCTCCTCACCATTTATCAATAGGCCTATGCTTTGATTTGATATTCCTACATAATTGATTTAGAATAAAATCCTTTATAGTTGTCTTCATCTGCCACCTCTATTCTAAAATACACCTTGATTTTACTTTTTTTGATTTCTATCCTGCACTGCCTGACTATCCTTCTGTAAGCTTCCCAGTGTTTTAGTATATTCTTTGGTAACTAGGTAAGGCCCACTAGGCACAAATGCCTGTTTTTAGAGGTGACTCAGGGGCACTGGGGAGGTTAAGTGACTTACTCAGAGTCGCACTGTATGCAAGTGGAGGTTGTGGGACTCAAACCCAGATCTGCTGGATGTGCCAATCTCATTTACAGCTCATTACTGTAATTTCTAAACCACACTGTCAGACAGTGTGATGTAGTATTACTTTTCTCTTCTCTTCTATAGAATAGGCTCCTTTTTTACATCTTATCATTTGTTAATAGTTTTATACAGCAATGGTGGTACTTTTCCTTTCTGGCTACATTTAACACTGTTTGGAGCATACTGATTTTCAAAGTCCTGAAACATTTTAGTCAAAGTTTCCCACATTTCATCTATGTCATTGCCAGGCAGTTCTTCCTCCCAGTTCCACTTTCTCAGCTCTTTTCTCGTGCTTTTAAAGTCTGCCCTTGAGAGACACTTAACAATGGTCTTACCCATTGCTCTCTCCTCTCTATTCTTAATTTTAAAGCTGACCATATTATAGTCGCTACTGGCCAGTAGTTTCATAACCCTAAAGTCCGTAACTCCTCCATTACAAACATATGAAATTGCCAGCAGATACAGGCCATCAAATCTATGTAGCCTGCTCGAGTGTGCAGCACTTCAGTCCATTAGACTGCAGCTGCTCCCCCATATGCCTTCCCCCATCTCCTGTCCCCCTCATGGTTTGAACCCTTCCCTTGAATCTGTCCCACCCCCTCTTGATGCCTCAACACTCTGCAGTGATACGACTTCCTCTGGCAGAGCTTTCCACCCTGCTACCACCCTTTCTGTGAAATAGTGCCTCCTCAGTTCCCTCTTGAACCTGCCCCCTTCCAACTTCATATAGTGTCCCCTGGTTTCCCTTCCACCCTTCAGATGAACACACACCTGGTGTCTACTGTGTTCAAACCCTTATTATGGAGAGGTACTACATGTACTTCGCTCCACTCCCTGGGCATGCACTCCAAGTTCAGAGAGGTATTGAACAGGTCCACCAATGGCCCTGCCAGGACCTCTGCCAACTCTCTCAGCACCCTGGGGTGGACTCCATCTGGGCCAGGTGTCTTGTCCACCTTCAGGGACTGAATGCCCTCCCTCAACCTTTCCACCATAGTTTCCCCATCCATGGTTGCTTCTTTTCCACCTCACCCTTCCTCTCAGGTATGGGCCCATCCCTCTCCTTGGTGAAGACTGAACAGAAGTATTCATTAAGTACTTCTGCCTGCTCAGCACCCTTTTCTACCCATCCACTTCCCCTCCTGATCCTTCCTAGCAATTTGATTCTTGCTCTTCTTCTTCTCTCTGATATATCTGAAGAAATCCTTTTCTCCTTCTTTGATCCCCTGCGCTAACCTCCGTCTCCTATTGCTGCCCTTACCACTCTGCTCACTTCTCTGGATTTCTTCACATATTCTTCTCCTCTGTCTTCTGCCCTGTTGGAGCTCTTGTAGGTCCAAAATGCATTCCTCTTTTCCCTCACCTTCTCTACAACCTCTCTACTCAGCCAACTTGGTTTCTTGGTCCTGGCTTTCTTGCGCTGGCTCTTGACACATGTTTTAGTGGCTTTAGCCAGTCCTTCCTTGATGACTGTCCATTTTTGTTCCATGTCCATTTCTGGGTGAATGCTTGCCATATGACTTTCCATTAAGTGTCCCATCTTGCCAAAGTTTGCCCTTTTGAAGTCCAGGACCCTAGTTTTTGTAGCGGCTACTCCCCTGCTCAGATATATTGAGAACCACACTGTGCAGTGGTCACTGCTTACCAGAGGTTCCTCCACCCTTACATCCCTGATCTTCCACTACCAGGTCTAGTATATTCCCCTCTCTCACTGGCTCCATTACCCTCTGTGTAATGAAGCCATCCTGAAATGGTTCCAGGAGGATCTGCTCCTTGGCACCAGTGGTTGCTGGGATGCCCCAATCCACCCCGGGTAGATTAAAGTCTCCCACCACCAACGTACTACTTTTGCACTATGCCTCCTTATCTGATCCCCCCAGTTTCCTGTCAATATCCTCCTTCTGGGCTAGAAGTCTATAAACAACCCCCAGACAGATCTTGGTCCTTTTCTGGCTGTGTAGTTGCAGTCAGATTACTTCTGACCTGCCCTCCTCCCCTTCCTCCTTATTATATCTGATTCCTTCACTTACGTTAATGGCAACCCCCCCCCGCCTTCCCTTAATCTCTATCCCTCCAGAATAGTTTGTACCCTGGGATGATTAGGTCCCAGTCATGGTGCCTGGTTACCCACGTCCTCCTCTGCCATCAATGCCTGTAACTCTGCCAACTTGTTCCCCAGGCTCCAAGCATTTAATAAAACCATTCTCCACGCTGCTCCTTACCCTTTCCTCCAACCACTATTTGGCCGAAAGTCATATCTATCCCTGTGGTGGGAGACGATCCATGGGACCCCCTCTCTTGGTGATCCCCAGCTCCAATGTCTCCCCCCTAGCACCTAGTTTAAATATCTTTCGTTAATGAAATCCCCCAGCTTCTGCTTCAACAATTGTGACCCTGCCCTGCTGAGGTGTAACCTATACCCTGCATAAAGATCTCTGTTATCCCATGTGCTATCCCAGTCCCCCACCATTCCATACACCTTGATCCCACACCATTCTCTCAGCCACTTGTTAAAGTCACTGATTCTTTTCTTCCTGTCTGTACTAGTCCTTGGCACTGGCAGAACTTCTGAGAAGGCTACCATTGTTCTCTCTTTGCTGCATAGTTTTCCCACTTCTCTGAAGCTGTCTTGTACCTCCTCTATCCTTCTCCCTTCCAGATTATTCATTCCCAGGTGCACCACAATGTGCGGCTTCTCCCCCACCTTCCCCCCATATCTGCCCATATGCTGCCCCACTCTACTCGCTGTCATGCCTGGCATGCATTCTACCCAGATGTTACTCACCCCTTCCCCATCTTATACCCTTAAGTATAGAATCCCCTAGAATTATGACTCTCTGGTGCTTATCCTACTCACCCTGTTGTTGTCCTCCACTCCCCTGGCTCCCAACTTGCAAGGCCCTCTCACCCCCCCTTCTTGCCTCCCCTAACCTTTGCCCTGTCCTCTCCTGCCTTGCAAATATGACTGGGCTACTGACCTCTACCTCAGAACTATTTCTGTCTGTGGAACCTCCCCTTTGCACTCACTTGTTGCTCCTTCCACCATGCTACCACCTCCTCTTCTATTATTTCCCCATGTCTTCCATAAAATGTTGCCCTTCCCCAATTCGACTCCCCTCCTCTCCCTATCCTTAGCCTTCCCCTGGCTGCCTGCTGCTTCCCCCATCTTCCTGTCTCCTTGCTCCTTCCTTCCCTACAGAGAGACTGCATCACCATCACCTCTCTGCCCCCCCGCCACTCTGTCTTCTTGGTACTGCCTATTGCCTCCCCACTGTGTACCTTCTCCCCTGCAGCATCCCCTCCCTGCTCCTTCACTGTAGATTCCCTCCTTTCTGATACCTGGTCTTCTGGACTAGCCAACACTGAGAATCTCTTTGCAGTGCTAATCTCCTTTTCTTGAATGAATCTAGTTCCCCTTCCCATAGGCTGATATCTTTGCTCAGACCCAGTCTCAGTCATGCCCTTGTGCCTGACCCTCCTCCAATCATCACTTTCTTCCCTTGGCTGTGCCCGCTTGTGTGGCCTTCCTGCTGTCCCACCTAGTTCCCCCTTACTTTTGCCTGTTTTGAGCTCTTTTGGATGCCTTATTAATTTCCCCTCCTGGCCTTGTTCCCCCCATTCTGTCTCCTCCATGCCTCAAGTTTTCTTCTCAATCACCCTGTTTCCTGCCTCAGATGGCCCACCTGCCAACACATCCTACAACCCCTTGCTCTCCAAGCCACTCACAGGAATATGGCTGCTCATATCCTTGGCAACATACAACCCTTCCCATCTTCCAACCTATTTGACTGGCCTGCACATCCCCTCCTCCCTTAATCGGGTCCTACCCTACTCCATGGGACCCTTCCCCCACCTTGGACTCACCATATCTGTACAGGAAATATTCGGCCCTCCCAGTTAGGCTCTTCCCAGTCTACCAGCTTGGACTGCTGCCTGCTGTCCTGCCTGCTGATGCCCTGCAGATGCTACTGAAGATGCTACACTTCTGCTTCGTGGCACTCAAGCTTCGGGGTCGCTCAAGATTTAGGGTCGTTTGGTCCCCATTGAAATATAATTGGATCCCAGCCCTGCTAGTGGCTGGTCCAATTCACGTGACCACCCCTCCTTCACCAGTGTATTTTCCAACCACTCCCTCCCTCAGTTAAATGCCCCCCTTCCCCAGCCAAGACAAAATCATTTGTTTTGCAGTTACACTGTTTAAATCACACAGCACACATTGCCATCTCATTAAACACTACCTCAATCCAATCCTAAAAGAAAACAAACAGCACAGAGAAAGTACTTATCTTTTAGCTCCAGCTGCCTGTCTCCCTTTGCTGAGTTTCAACTCCATTGATGTTACATAGGACAAAGTCCAGTATACTCCGAGGTCTAGTGCTTTGATTCACATATTGGGCCATATTAACTCCTGTATTGATTCTAAGAACTCTCTTTCTCTCTCTCTCTCTCTCTCTCTCTTGGACAGCAGCTTCTGTCATGGTGTTCCACTTGATCCCTGGCATATTGAAATCCCCAACTAGGTACAGTTTATCCTCAGCCTTAAAGCATCTCAAAATCTTGTATATTGTTTTGAACTGTTCTCTCTCTGAATATTTGGGGGGGCTTATATATGACTCCTACAAATATCTTTTTAGTGTCCTTGGGGAGTGATCTTAACCCATAGTACTTTAAACCCTTCACGTGCCTCGTGCATACTTATGTAACCTTTACAGAATTCATGCCCTGCCATACTTACAAAGCCACGCACCAACCTGTCTTTTCATTCTCCTTCCTGCCTGGCTAAAGGCCCAATATGGTAAAAAGCTTATCTGTTCTCCAGTCCTAAAGATGTAGCAAAATTGGCTGAGAGAATCTGTGAGAAGTGTTTTACCAGAGTGGATAAGGTGGACATTGTGGACTCAGACATAGGCCAAGATGAGGAACTGGATTAATGATGTTTTCTTATTATGCTGTAAATACTGGGTATGTGAGTATACCCAGGTTATAGAATGGTGCACGTCTATAGCCCTCATCTGTTTTTTTTTTCTTTTATTATAAGTATTTTGTTTGGGAGGGAGGGAAGGCGGGGGGGGGTTAGGGGACAGGCAAGAGACCATCACATCACCACTGAAAAAGTAAAACATTTTTAGTCATGGACTGACCTTGTGGTCATAAATGGCACAAGCAACACCCATGATACAATGGCCTCTGCTAGTCTTCTCAGCTCCTTGTTTCACTTTCCTGCCACAGCTGGTCACTTGAATGTATGCACAGTCTGTTCAACGGTGGTGCTGGTAAAGAGCATATTGTATGATACAGTTCAAGTTTAGAGGTTATAAACATTATTGAAAAGTGTCAATATTAAAGCAAAATGTTGGTTAGTATTGCAGTTTGACAAATTGCCCCTAGTCTCCTGGCTTGGTGCTGGGGCATGATGATATACTTCATGCAACCTTGTTATATTTATTCTATAATTGTGACTGTGTAAGGCTGCATGTATTTAATATCTGTCTTAATTAGCAGTGGATTAGTATGCCTATAGCCATTTACTTTTTTGAGTACTGGGACACTAATGCCACCTGCATGCGGCAGGAAATTTTATATTTTGGACATTAGGGATGTTCTTATGTCCATGGCACTGAGCAATCACTAGGTTTTATTGCAATATACTTGGACATTATTGAACTTTACAGTAATCTACACTCTCCATGATGATGTAACAAGGTAGGAGAGATGCTGACCAAATCCTTATGTTACCATATGATCCTAAATTAACTTACCATCTCACCTCTACATGCCTGTAAATGAATGTTGTGTTTAATTTTTAAATGCAGTAAGTAACATTTAGAAAAAAAAGAAGCAAGATGTCTGATTGCATCTAGTTCAGTAATGTCATTCTTGACCATGATCTCATGGTCTACTCTGTAGCAAGTAGCTCTATCTTGGTTAGGATAAATGTAACATGCAACAAGTCCTGCCAGCTTGTTTTGAGTGTGGACGAACTAAAACACATCTGTGAGTGATATACTCAAATCAGTTGACTATCCCTGGCTGGCAGAATCGGGTATTAAACCTGCATACTAGGGAAAAAGACACTGCCTGGACTTGACCACCCAGTATAAAAAAAAAAAATACTTCTACTGTGTTGACAACAAGTACAACACCAGGAGTATGACAAGAAATACATTAGTGATACCCTTCTGTAGAACAAAACTAGGTCAGAGCTCCTTTGCTGTTAGGGCTGCTGGTTGGCTAAATGACCTACCGTATGAACTAATTATTATGTCAAATCTTGCTTAATTTTAAAAGATCACTTCAAGAATTGCTTTCTTTACAAAGCTGCTGTAAATGTTATTGATTATATTGTAATGCATTGCCTACTGCTCTATCTGTTCTATATTTGTTTTACTGTGATGTATTGTGCTGGATGTGGAACCTCTTAAAATGAGCACATGTACTCAAAGGTATTTTCAGAAAAATAAAACATGGTCTGAGTGACTTGAAACAGTTATTTGAGAATGGAATGCACTTAGTACTGTGTGACATGAAAGGCAGTTAAAACAAGCATTTGTCAATGCCGAATGTTTGCTTGCTGGCATTGGCAGTGGTAGTGTAGAAGTTACAGAGCTGTGTAATAGGAATGGCAGTGAAAGTACTGAACTGAAGCCAACCCCACCACCACCCTGCAGAGAGTGACAGGCATTGGGTGTGCCTTTGGGTTGTCAGGCATAATGGCCACGCCATTTCACCACACCCCACTCTGCAGACACTGACAAGTGTCACGGTGTTCCTTGGGGTCTTTTGGCCCTTATGTGCACCCCATTCCATTAGGAAATACAGTGAGATGGGTGTGATATAGGAGAATGGGGTGAACTTTGAGGCCGAAGAGTCCAAGGCATACCTAGATGCCTCTCACTGGCTGCAGGGTGTGGAATGGTATGAGCATTACAGGCAAGAATCCCAAGTCACACCCCTGATGCCTGTCATTCTCTACAGGGCTGGGCGTTATGGTTGGAAACCCTAATACCTCAGGCATTCATTGGTATTTTCACTCCAAATTTTCAACATGGTTTTTTGTGACCCCACCTCATGAACAGGGAGAATATCAGTTTGGTAGCCGAAAGCTGCTTATGCACAGTGACTACGGCATTTAGCACCACAGGTGCAAAACATTCCGAACGGATGTAAAAATGACAGCTGTACTGTTCATGGGGAGGTGTAAAAAATGGCAATATTGCAAATCTGCAGTAAAAATATTAAAAAACTGGTGAAGTCACAAGCGTACATAGAAACTGTGCAACGCACACCCATAATATAATTAGGTTGGGGATTTTTTACAGCAGATTGTCAACTCAGGCATTTTGGTGCCTCCGATCATGAACAGTGTCACTGTGATTTTCTTTATCTGTCCCGAACAATGATTTCCCACAGCGACCATGCATCTCTGCACTGAAAGTGTGAAAACACACTTTGGCCATGTTGTGAAAAATGACAGCTGTACTGTTCATAGGAAGTGTGGAAAATGCCACTGGTGAAAATCTGGACTGAAAATATTACGAAGTCATGAACTTACGAGAGTGCGTGGAAACTGCACAATGCTCACTCGTAACACAGTCATTTTATGGAATTTTGTCACCAAATTTTCAACATAGCCATTTTAAGACCTCTGCTTATGAACAGTGTAACTGTGATTTCCTTAATCTGTCCCAAACATTGCTTTCGCACACTGACTGCACCATTGTGTGCTACATGTGCGGAAACACATTTGGGGCAACATGTGAAAAGTGGCAGCTGTACTGTTCATAAGGAAGTGTGATAAAATGGCAATGTGGAAAATTTGGAGTGAAAATATAGAAAATTCGCAAACTTATGAGCTTGCGTAGGAACTGGGCAATGCACGCCATAAAACAGTCACTTTTAGGATTTTCACAAATTTTCAACATAGCCATTTTAGACCTCTGCTCATGAACAGTGTCACTGTGATTTTCTTAATGTGTCCCATACATTGATTTCAAGACAATCGACCAAAGCACAGCGCTACATGGGCAGAAACAGGTTTTGGGCAAGATGTGAAAAATGACAGCTGTACTGCTCATAAGGAAGTGTAATAAAATGGCAAAGTTGAAAATCTGGAGTAAAAATATTGAAAATCTGCGAACTTACGAACGTGCGTAGGAACTGCACAATGCACGCTCATAAAACAGTCACGTTTAGGAATTTTTCCACCAAATTTTCAACAAAGGCTTTTGAGAGCCCACCTTATGAACAGTGGCAGTGTTGTTTTTGTTACTCAGTCCCGAAAAGGTAATTTTACGCAGTGACGGCGAACGCTTCTTCGGGCCCGAAGCGAACGCCTATGACAGTGAGAGCATTCATGAGAAGGTCCCAAACCCCATGTTGAAAATTTAGTGCAAAATTCCAAAATGGCTGAGATATGAGCAAAGTTGAAAAACCCTATTCATTACATTATACAGCTTACTGGCATTTCCTCAGTTCGCGGTCGGCTTTGAAGAGTGCAGACGTGTTCCCGGTCCACCGAAGATTGTCGTGCCGGAGTCCGAGGTAAGTGGGTGGGGGGGATGTGGGGAGGCAGGTTGCTCAGTGGGTGGTGCGAGTGGGGCAGAGACGCGAGGACCGCTTTTAAGTTACAGGTTTTTTTTGTTTACATGACAACATGGATTTGCCACGCTGGGGCGGGCTCCCCAGCGTGGCACAAGGACGGCCACGGGGCAGGGGTGGTGGTGGAGCCGACGGGGGATTAGGCACCCCAGTCAGCTATACAATGTGCTGCCATGCTGGGGTGGGCACCCAGCGCGGGCATATGTAACTGTGCTTGGGGGCAGCACAGCCGACGGGGATTGGGCACCCCTGTCGGCTACACAGTGGGTGCGTGGGGGGCTAGGGATGCAGTATGCGGTTTCGTGTGCGTAGTGTGTGTGTAGGGAAGGCATGAGCAGGCGATATCTTATCGCTGCTCACTGAAGCGTAGCTCCCCCTTTCAACTGTACTCCACTGCATTTTGGAGCTGTCATAGACAGCTCCAGCAGGCATTGGAGAACTGCGGCCATGCCTGCCAACACACTGACTGAATTGGAAGAGGGCTGCCACACCTCCAAAAACTCGGATGATGGCACTATGTTTCTTGCACATGCGTGCAAGCAAACATAAAAAGGTAGTGTAAATACAGCTCATGTCCCACTCTATGTCCTGACCCCCCTTTCAGGCAGGCTTCACCAACTAGGCTAATGTGCCATTCCCTGTCCTGACCCACAAACTACTGAAATCCTTGATGGATCTATCTCTGTTAAACAAACAGACACCTACATAATTAACTATTTTAACTCCAGCTGAAAAGGTAAATCCCCTATTATGACAATGTAATACACAATTTTTACCATTTAATAAATGCTAAATGCCATTAATGTCAATCATATGGTATGTGTACTGTTGCATCAGCAGCCATTGCAGCTCTGACAAGAATTTGTTTTAAAGTTGGAAATACACTGGCAACTCACAGTTTTGTTTTTCAACCCTTAAACAACTCTAGAGAAACTTGTGTAGTTATAAATCATTTTTGTAACTCAACTGGAATTCATCTGGAGTTCTGTCACAATGCAGTGCAAAATTAAGTTGCAACTCTTAGGCAACAGTTTTCACAAAGCTTTGCACTGAACCCAGCAGTATTTATGCAATTTATCTGGCAATGCTAAAGCAACTGGTTGATGAGACGGTTTAATGTGAATTGTGCTGCCAGTGTTGCACCTAAATGATGCTGTCCCAGTGCAGAAACATTTAATGAGTAAATAAATAAAACAAACACTTTCTGGGCTATATATTTTATTTGTCCTTTTTAATTTACAAATGGCTATTACTAAAGGAATAATGCATGACAGGGTGTGTGTCGTGCTGGGGTAACGCCACACCTGGGGGGGTTGGGCATGAGGCCGCAGGCCGAGTGCGTCCAGTGCCCCAGGCGTGGCGTTACCCCAAACGACACACACCCTGGAGTGCATTATTACTATTATACAATGGCTTGTTGTTATACAGAATAAAAAAAATTATTCTAAAGATGTTTTTGTGTGGAAACATATTTTTTGTTTTTAAGAGAAGAAGAAACAATCAATAAGATGGTGAGCAGCAGGTTCACAGTGCTGAGACTAGACCTGTGGTGACGTGCTGGGATAACACCATGGGTCCAACCCCAAACTGACCAATCACAGTCCAAGATTCTTTCTTGCCATTGTATAATTGGGTATGATGTCTCTGGCACCATCCTCCATTACTTTTCAGGATATCAGAATTTATGTTCACTTCCCCTTTCAATTTCCTGGGTATGCTCCCCTTCCTCCAGAGCTGTCCTTCCACTTTTTTAGGCCATCAGTAAGCGTTGCTGAGGTACAGAAATATTTAGAAAAATATTGGGATTGGTGGGTTCCAGTGTGAGTAGCTTTATCAATGTTTTCAATGTACCAGGATGGGGAAGCATGGCCTGCAAAAAGTTGGAGGTGCATGGATTCAAGTTGAGTTGTTTATACTTTCTCACCATTACTTTTTGGATGTACAGTACAAATGATATTACTTGTATCAGATTAATTAACTCTCATAAGATCTGCATACTACATGTAGAAGGTGTTGTGCCATTATGCTAAGAGTTTTAAAATCAGAAATTTGCATAAATTTATGATACTACACTGACCAAAACAGTACCACAGGGGTTGGTGCTAGGTCTGCTGCTCTTTAATGTATGCATCAAAGAGATGGAGGAGGGCATCACTATGAGGTTGCTGAAGATTGTTAAATTGGCCAAAAGAGCGGTAACTGCAGGAAAAGTGAGGGTATGTAATGCTGGTTGATCTGCACACATTTGAGGCATGGGTCAAAAAATGGGGCTCCGTTATTTTTCTTTTGTTATTCTTTTTTCCCTGGTTTTCCTTATTGATTCCTGTGTATACCACCCAGACCATTGCGGGCACCCTATGGGTGAGTCCCTGCCTCCAACACCAACATTAATACCACTCCATGGCTGGCTAGCGAAGTGTGTGGATGCTGGATGGGTCATACTCTCCTTCTGATCCCATCCGTTCCCATTGTCACAGACGGATATCTGAGTGTGATAGTTATCTGAGTGTGGATTCTATGACAAACACAGCAAAAGGTAGCTCAGCCACACGGACAGAAAACAAGTGTGATGGTTAAGTAAGAGGCCGATAAATGAGTGCTGACTATTATGAATGTTTCAATTAGACAGGCAGAGGGCAAATGTGACACTGATTTACCACAAAGAAAGAAGGGGCCATTCAGGGAATTTCAGATTGGTAAGTCTAACTTCCGTAGTATTCAGTATACTATGCTAAAAAAAGTTATTAGGGATACACTACTGTAGAATGTGAAATATTTACTATCACTATATTTTCAGTATATTCACCCTTTGCCTTTATGCCACAAAAATACCATGATACTGAATATTGTTTCCA
The DNA here is from genome assembly GCA_016271365.2 of Neoceratodus forsteri. Taxonomy (NCBI): domain Eukaryota; kingdom Metazoa; phylum Chordata; order Ceratodontiformes; family Ceratodontidae; genus Neoceratodus; species Neoceratodus forsteri. The sequence goes on from CM028136.1 coordinate 828,882,078, forward strand.
TAATAATGAACCACGTGTTTTTGACATTCTGCCTTTGGCATACTTAAGTCCATGTTGCAACTTTCCTGTAACCTGTAAAACCCGAAAGCAGTTTTACTTTATTTGGATTTATACTTTATTTGAAGATCAACAGAAAAAACAAATGGGAAACAGGCATAATCACGTAATCGAGTAACAGCTCCACTGCAATGTATTGACTAATGTCAGGTAAGTGAATAATGTCAGGCAAGCTCTACACTTGGGCTGCTCTGTCAAAAATGATGTCCAGGAAACCTTAACATAAACCTAAAAGAGAAACAACCACTCAGTTTTAAAAAGGAGTGTTCAGCTGGAGCCAGCTCACAAGGGACTCACTGCCATTTTAACTGTAACAGCTGATCATTGGAAACATGAGCAAATCAAAAGAGGAACCCTCCAGTTATCAGCTGATTGCAAAAACGTGGCTATATTAAAATAAGTGGTTTTGCAGTATGTTTGTTTATTGATATCATGATTAATCAAAGAAAGTCAACATGATTTCGGGGATGGCAGGCTATGCTAAACAAATGTACTAACATTTCTTGAGAAGGTGACAAAGAAAAAAGATGAGCTGTGGCTGGCAGGATAAAAGTGGCGTATTTAGATTGTTATGTCTTTCAACAGAGTATCAAACACCAAATGAATGGAAAAGTAGAATATGTGGGTGTATTGATAACAATAAGAAAAAAATGAATAGATGTACAATGGCACCAGCATGACTACAATGGCATCCCATTAAGAAGGCATTGGCATATGGACATTAGCATTAGCGTGTGGCTGTTTTCAGCGTCCGGGATGTCTAAATATCTGTTACTGTGAGCATGTTTGGGGTGAGTGCTCAGTTACTTAATTTTTGTCTTCCCCTCCAACATATGCAAGATGGAGTTGTTTATTTAAAAATACCAGGGGGTGTTGGGTGAGAACCACCCTATGATAAGGGGTGCGGGGAGCAGAGTCCCCCGCATAAAATCCTGGAGACAGGAACCGCTTCTGGTTCTGCAATTCCAGCGATCCTCTCTGCATGGATCCACAATTTCATGTCGCTTCATTAACACTTGGCATTTTGGTTGCGCTCTTTTTTACAGCACTCAGTTTAGTTTAGCCCTAACATGGGTGAACCAGATACAACTCAGAAATGCTGCAGTATATCACAAAATACTGCAATATGCGTCAGGGAACAGTGTAATTCAATAGCAATTAAGCCCTTTTGTCATGCAGTATTTTGTGATATGTTATGAACATACAAACATATGAAATTTGTCAGCAGAAAAAGGCCATTTGATCTATCGAGTCTGCTCGATGATGTAGCTAGCAGCTCTATTCTGCAGCTGCCCCTCCCTCCTCTCCCCCCACCTTTATCCTTCCTCTTGCCCTGTCCCAGGTTCTTTTGAAGCAGCCCACCATTTTACAGGCTACTAGCTCAGCTGGTAACGCATTCCATGTTGCTACCACCCTCTCAGTAAAAAAGTGTCTCCGCATTTCCATCCTGAACCCACCCCCTCCAATCTCATGTCATGGCATCAAATGTCCCTCCTCACTCTTACCCTGAATACCCACTCTGTACCAGTCTTGTTTATCCCCCTGATGTATTTGAAAGTCTTGATCATATCCCCTCTGACCCTCCTCTCCTTCAGTGAGTACATATTTAACTCCTTTAGCCTACTCTCATACGGTAGGTTCCCCAGCTCCTGGATCATCTTAGTTGCTCTGCACTGCACCCTTTCCAGTAATTTAATGTCCCTTTTCAGGTTTGGGCATCTTTACTGCATGCAGTATTCAAAATGAGGTCTAAGCAGTGATCTATACAGAGGCAGAGTCACCTCCCCCTTCCTTGACGTTATTCACCTTACTATGCAACCCAGCATTTTGTTGGCCATTGCTGCTGCCTTCCTACACTGTGCTGAGTTGTTCACTGATCCCATGATGACCACCCCTAGATCCTTCTCCTCTTCAGTCTCCGCCAGCTGCACACCTCACCCCCAGTTGGTACTTCCTTCTTGGATTATTTGCTCCAAAATGCAGTGCCTTACATATTTTGGCATTGAACCTCAGCTGCCAAGTGTCTGACCAAGTCTCCAGCTTATTCAGATCTTCCTGCAGACCCCGCCATCCATCTATGTCATCCACCACCGCCCCTATCTTGGTGTCATCAGCAAACAGGCTGATCCTGCTCTTAATGCCCATGGAAATGTCTGCAATAAATATTCCATATAACACTGGTCCCAGCACCAAGTCCTGTGGAACCCCACTCATTACTGCCCTTGGGGATGACAATTCCCCTTCCACCACCACCACCACCCTCTGCCACCTTCCCTTCAACCAGTTTGTTGCCCATCCCGCCATTTTTGGTCCCACCACTGTTCCTTCAAGTTTTGTCCAAGTCTCCCACGTGGCACTGAATCGAGTGCCTTGCTGAAGTCCAGGTATAGGACATCTACTGCATGGCCCTTGTCCATCTGCCCAGTCACACATTCATAGTAATCTACTAGGTTTGTTTGGCAGGATCTGCCCATGACAAAGCCATGCCGTCTACTGTCCTGCAGCCCATTGTACTCCAGCAGGAACACCAGCCTCTCCTTCAGGATCATTTCCATTAGCTTCTGCACGATGGACGTGAGGCTCAGCGGTCTATAGTTCCCTAGTTCATCTTTGGGGCCGCTCTTATGCAGGGGGACCATGTGAGCCAACCTCCAGTCCTTGGGTATGCATCCCGAATTTAGTGAGGCATTGAATAGGCCTGCTAAGGGCCCTGCCAGGATCTCTACAAGCTCCTTCAATACCCTGGGGTGAATGCCATCTGGCCCTGGTGCCTTGACTACCCTCAGCACTCTCAAGCCCTCTAGGACTCTAGCTTCCATGATTTCCCCATCCATTACTCCCTCACTAGCCTTTACTGCTCCCCACCCCTTGGGGTAGCACTCCCCCTCTCTCCTTCATAAATACCAAGCAGAAGTTGTCAATGAGTGCTTCTGCTTTTTCTCCCCCCTTCGCTACACATCCTCTGTCCTCCTTAATCCTTACTATCTGTTCTTTACAGCTCCCTTTCTCCCTGATGTACCTGAAGAAGCCCTCCTCCCCCTCTTTTATACCCTGCACCATCCTGAGCTCTTTGGTGGTGTTTGCTCCTCTTACTGTCCTTGTCACCTCACTTGCCTCCTGCAGGTACTCTTCCCAATCTACCCCCCCTCCCTGATTTCTCGTATCTCCTAAAGGCCACCCTTTTTCTTCTTAGCTTTTCCATGACACCCCTGCACACCCAGCTTGGCTTATTTGCCCTGGCCTTTTTACTCTGAGTCCTGCTACAGGACTTGGTAGACACTAGTATCCCCTTCTTTATGATCTCCCTTGTCTAGTCTGTGCCCATACTAGGCTGGATCCTGGGCGAGGTGCCCACTCACTACCTCCCCCATCTTTGCAAACTCTGCCTGCCTAAAATCCAGCACCTTCATATTGGATGACATCCCCTCTTTGCCCATCACCAACCTGAACCATACTGAAAGATGGTCACTCTCCGCTAATTGTTCATCCCCCATGAAATTCCTCACAAATTTCTCATTTGTGAGCACTATGTCTAGGCTGTCCCCCCACCTGGGTTGGTTCACTGTTGACCAGCATCAGAAAGCTTTCCTGAAAGGCATCCAGGAGTACCTGTCTACCCCTGGAAAGTTGAAGTCCCCCAAAACCACCACATTCCCCTTCCTGCTTGCCTTTTTAATCTGCCTTGCCAGTTCCTTGTGTAACTCCTGTCTGGGAAGGTGGCCTGTGCACCACTCCCATCTAGACAGCCCTATTCCTGGATCCTGGATTAGCAGCCATAATGACTCCTTTCCCTCCTCCTCCCCTCCTAATGCACTTTAACCCCTCCCTTATGTATAGTGCCACCCCCTCCTGTTTTCCCTATCCCTGCAGAATATTCTGTACCCAGGGACCGACAGGTCCCAGTCATGGTATCTGGTGGCCCGTGTTTCCATGATTGCTGCCATGCCCACCTCTCTTTCCACCATAAGGGCCTGAAGGTCATTCATTTTATCCCCCAGGCTCCTAGCATTCATTGTGACCCCCTTCCATCCCTTTACCTTTCCTACCCCATCCCTCTGTCCTCTACTTCCAGCATCCCCTCTATTGCTTCTATCTACTACGGCACCCTTGTTCGGGGGGGGGTAAGCCTGCTCTGCTTCCCATCTCGTGGCCACTGTATGCCCTCCCTCCACTTGCCACCCCCACTCCTAGTTTAAATGTCCAGCTACCTCAATATACTCCCCCATTTTCTGTTTCAGCACCTTCTTGCCCTCCTCATTTAGGTGAAGTCTATCCTCAGCATATAGATAATTGTCCTCCCAGGTCTGTCCCCACCCTCCCACCAACCCATGCCCTTTGGTATGACACCATTTGCCTAACCATTCATTAAATCCATTGATCCTTTGCTTTCTAGCCATGCTCGCCTTGGGCACTGGTAATACCTCAGAAAAAGTTACTGAACTACCCTCCCCTCGCATAAAGTTCCCAGCTCCTCAAACCTCCTTTGGACTACCTCTAATGCACTATTAGCCAGGTCGTTTGTTCCCAGATGTAGAAGCAATGTGGTCTCTCCCTTCCCCTTTCAGCATATTTCAGGACTGATTGTCCCACTCTTTCTGCTGTCATCCCTGGCATGACCTCCACCCGTATACAACTATGCCTTCCTCCTTGCTACCCCACCTTACCCCCTTTAGTATTGAATCCCCCAGTACTATTATTCCCCCCATATTTCCATCTGCCTGCTTCCACTCCCCCTTCCCCTCCTGTCTGACTCCTCCTACTCCAGCACATAATTCCTCCATCTGTCCCTGTTGCTGTTACTCTTCTGCTTGCCTCCCCCTTTTGCACATATTTCCCCCAGCCTGTACCTGCCTCTGTTTTTCTCCTGTCAGACTCCTCCTTCTGCACATAATTCCTCCCATCTGTCCCGTTCCTCTTCTGCCCAACCCTTCCTCCTGCACACAATTCTCCCCATCTGTTGCTGTTGCATTTCCCCCACCAATGTTCTTTGCTGCCACAGCTGCTATGCCCATTTTGTCTTTGCTATCTACCCTACTCCACTCCCCCACATCTCTGCTCCATTTGACCATCCCTCCTGCTGTGCTCCTCTCCCCTTTACCTCTGCCACCACCCTTAGACTGGCTACAATCCCTTGTGTGTTTCTCTCTCCTTTTCTTTCTTTCTTGCCCCCTCCTGGGTATCCCACACCCTCCTCTTCCTCCACTAGTGTCGCTAGCACCGCAAACCTACTACCTGCCCCCTCTGTATTACTGTGCCTTGATTCCTCCCTCCTGACTTGAACTTTTCCTCCAGTGCCATGCCCCTTGTTTGCTTTGCTCCCACTCCCCCTCCCAACCCTCTCCCTCGGTCTGGTGTACCTCCCATGATGTGTCCTCATGCTTCTCCCTGTGGGAGGCCCTCCTGCCCTTGGTTCTCTCTCTCCCCCCAACCCCTTCCTCCCATCCGCTCCAACTCCCTCCCAAGCCACAACACTTCTTCCTCGAGCTCCTCAACTTGTGACAGATTGGATGCCCCCCTAGCTTCTACAATATGTTCATCCAAACGGCCGCGCCACATCTGCCCCACACCCATTTCAGCCCATGATTCTAACCATTGTTCTACGGTACTACTTAGAAAATACAGTTCTAACTAGAAAACACAGGCCTAGAAGATACAGTCCTAATTTAGGTTGCCTATCTGGTTACCTACTAGCTCATAGTTAAAAATGTAATACCAAACAAAAAAATACCATACCACTGTACACTGCAAGAAGCATAAAAACAGTACCCTCTATATCTTTTTCACCCACTTCAGCTTGAGATGCTACACCTTTTTTCTCACCCAGTCACAGATAGTAATGTCCAAGAACAGTCTTACCATAGCCTAGGGGCCACTCCTTCTGACTTGCTCCTCCTCCTCCTCCTGCACCCTTCTGGTTCTCTTCCCCAAGCTGAAGACTCCCTTGATGTACATGCTCTGTGTCCACCTCTTCTTCAGTCCCCTCTCCAGCTCCTCCTGATTCATTCCAAACCACCACTGGGGACTATTTAACAAGGAGGAGGAGTGGGGTCGGTGGGCAGGAGAAAACCCCTCCAACACAGTCACACACTGCTGGTATGCGGTTGGGCCTGCCTTTAAATAGCCCAGCCGCAATTCAAATTCTCATACCCTTAGCGCTGCCTCTTCTGATTGGTTGCTCCTCTGGGAGCCATCCAACTACTGAGCAGCCATTTCTTTGTGCCAATGTGCCCCTCCACTGCTCCTGTGGGAACCCCAATTCTACCCGAATCCTCCTACCGCCAAGGCATGCTGCTGTCCCCCTCCCGGTTCCGACTGCTGATGTGGTTGTTTCCTTTTCTCTGATGGCTGATGTGGTCACCTCCCTCGCCAGAGGAAAAAAAAAAAAAAACACAGCCACACACTACTGATACACTGCTGGGCCTACCTTTCAATAGCCCAGCCACGATTCAAATTCTTGTGGCCTTAACGCTGTCTCTTCTGATTGGCGGCTCCTCCAGGAGCCACTCGACTATGGAGCGGCTTCTTCTTTGCACTGATATGCCCCTGTATGGCTCCAGTGGGAGCCCCAATGCTACCCCAAGCCTCCTATCACTGAGGCGCGCTACTGTCCCTCCTCCCAGTCCCGACCGCTGATGCGATCGCTTCCTCTTCTCTGACCACCAATGCGATTACCTCACTTGCCGGAGGAAAAAAAATGCAGCAGTAATACCAAACAGGGTGGGCAGTATTGGGCTATACCCACTCACCCTGGTGCATAATGAGACCTGATGCAACAGGCAGAGGGACTTATAGCCCCTGCAAGTTTCGTTTTCACCTCCCCCCCCCCACCCTGGTGAGACTCACTGACTGAGCAGTAAAGCGTGAACATTGGGAAGCTCAGAAGAGAAAGCCAGCCCACTCAGTGATAACAACTTACTTCTTAGTTTGTTGCCTTTCTGATTTTAATTTCTAATACATTAACATTTGCCGGTTGGTCAGCAGCAGGGCTTTGTGTGCGTATGGCACTTCAGTTATTGGTTAGCTAGACTCCTGTGAGAGTAAATGCAAGGCTGCCTTGTATGGTTTCTTTTAAAATACCGGTATTCCTTCTACTAGTTTGGAACTCTCCACCCCATACCAATTAAAATTAAAAAGGTTTTCTAAAGGATAAACTGCTATAATACTTTTTTCCACACTTTCTTTGTTTGCTGCAACCATATGTAAAAATATATGGTTTTAAATGTAGCAATTTAAGTGTATACTCTTAGAGTGCATCCATCCTCAATGCCTAGTCCCTGGGGTGTTAAGACTCATAGTTGAGTCTTTATATGTAATACCTATTGCTTATGGTCCAAATGCACCTGTATGTTATCCAGTGCATTTCTTGTGCGTTGACAGTTCTAAATGTTTTTGTAATATTGTACCATAAGCTATCTATATTTGTAAAACCATAACCTTTACAGGACAACTTTGATAAACAGGGCTTTACCATCCTAAAAGTTATATTCCTGTCAAAAAATACATTTTTTTTATCTATCTTATCTAAAATTTTTGTTATGACCCTTTTTGAGTTTTCTGTTTGCTGTAGACAGTTTGTATGTCTGCTTTTCCTATGTTTAGCACCCCCCCCATAACCGGTTTAACATTATATGAATACACATTGAAAACAACCAGTTCAAAAAGACAGCTGCTCAAGTTAAGCCCTGTAGGTGATAACGTAAAACTCTACTCAGGGCTCCAGATAAGATTTTTTGGGATGAGTATTGTACTCCTCATTTTGCAATTGGGGGGAGTAAAACCAAATTCAGATGTGTACAAATGTCTGGATAGAGTGGAGTGAGGAGTACATTTTTAGAAACAATGTATTTTTCTAGATAAGAATTGATCAGGTGCCTCTACTACTACTACCATATTTATCAATTGTGATGTATTGTATGATGAGAAGACAAGCCCCAAAGGCTGTACATTGAAAAGATCAGATATAAAAACACTTGTGTGAGAAGTACAGGCTAGTGTTGTTCAGACAGTGTGCTACTAGTTCGGATACCATTGGATACTATCATTTCGGTCACATATTGGATAGCATAGACATCCAACCAGGGATCTGACCTCCTCCAATCCACAGTAAGTATCCAAGTTATCTATGGATCCACCCTGGATCGGATGGGTCTGATCATCAGATCCAGGTATCCGACTATCAGATCCAACTCTGCAAGGTTGGATCCAGTTGATCTATCCATTGGATCCAAAGATTTGACCATCTGATGCAAGGATTTGACCACTGGATCCAACTATGCAAGGTTTGATCTGACGGATCTGACCTTAGATCAACAATTGTCTGACTATGGATCTGGAATCTGAATTTGGTCAGATCCCAGGTTGAGGCACCCATATGATATGCCAAGTCTCACTATCCCATCACTGACCTACCTGGGCAGTAGTGCCCAACAGGTTCAGTATCCAAATAGTGAGAATTCTGGCAGTAGGAAACTCGGCAGACGTTTACAGGGTAGGGTAGCAGATGTGACCGCTTCCTACCTTACCCCTGCTGATGGGCTTCAAATCCTGGATGAATTGGGAGACTGGCCAAGCTGCCCCAGTGATGTAGAAGGCTAAACCACTAGCAGCTAGGCCAACATTCCCTGGGAGGCCTGGGTTCTATTCTGTGCTGCATGCGTTTAAATTTTATACCCCTGTAACTAATTTTATTTTAACACAGAGGTCTGCTGCCCCTCAGAGTTAATTATTTTAGTTATGGGGAGTGTGGGGGATGAATTGCATTTCATGATTTTCAAGTAAGATGCCCGGCATTGTTTTGTGAGGCATCTGATTGATTTGGGAGCATGTATTTTGGGCCTGTGAGGCTGGTACCCCAAGACTCAGGATAGTGAGTTTAGGGATACCATAGTATATCCCAGGTTGAATACCGGTACTAGCTGATGGAGGATAGTCAGATCCACAAAAGCACTATGCAAGCACCACTAGCACAGTCTTGGGTATATAGTATTTAAAATGGTTTACCTTACCTGGAAGTTTGCAGTGAGTGTTTTGGCCCTGAGCTGGCTACAACCGTGCTGTTTCCTGAATTCCTTGGGAGGCACCAGGCCTCGATACTTCTGCCTTTATGGGAAGTTCTGATGAGATCATCAAAAGGGTCTGCCCAAATCCAGGAGGTAGTACTTCTTGTTATGAGTTTTATCTGTTTTTCACATGTTTTTTCACTTGCCCTTAAAATGGAATTATCTTTATATAATTGTCTCCCCGTCCTCTGCCTGTAAAACATATCATTTAGTTGTTTTAAGCCTGTTATATTTGTAATAAGCTGGAACTTCTGATGTGATTGACAGGTCACCTGCTCATCTGCTGGTATAAAAGCAGCTGCTAAGGCAGCCTGGATTCAGTTCATGTCAAGCTAAGGATCAAAGAGAAGCCCATGCTTGGTGCAGTGTGGAAGAGAGACCGACCAACCAGTTGTCATGGAGGGATATAAGGTGAGAATAGCACAAGCCAGTAGAGAGACACAGGTTTTAAACCCTGGAAAAGAGTGGAGGGACCGTGACTCCAGCGGTGCAGAACTGAGCTATTGGAGCATCTGGGTTTGCTGCTATTGGTCGATATTGCAGGTGTCAAGGTATGCCTTTTGGCAGCAGCACCTGACAGAATCCTGGTGAGGTGGGCAGCAAGGTGCACAGTACAAAGGGGCTGTTCTACCTGAAATTGTTGGTGCACAGTCTGATTGGTTGGTGAGGCAGTATTAGCTCCTGAGGTCCAATTGCAGAAGTATGAGAAAGACTTCTCAAAAGCTTTTATTTTATTTTTTCACAACTTTAACATCCTGACAGGATCATAAAGTACATTATTGTAAATAGCCACCTAATAAAATGGCAACCATCTGAGCGCATTGCTTCATATTCCTGTGTGTTTGAGTCCTCCTGAACCACAGCTCCTACAGCCAGGGCCTGTTTTCAGAGATGACTTGTGAGACTGGGGAAGTTAAAGAGAACAGGAAATAAAAAAAAATGATTGAGACTACTAAATGTGTCCTGTATTTTTTATTAATATTGTATGTGTGTAATTTAAATAGCATTTAAAATCCTTGTTCTGTGTGAACTCACATTCTGTTTCATTAAATCAAAGGATTTTATCCATGTGACTGGCAATGGAGCTGCTCCCTTAACCTTTCCGGTTTTCTAGTTTGGAAAGTGAGCAAGGCTGTTTGTCCATGACATACATGTCTGTGCTGAAGACACTATCTGATGCCCCAGGACTACATTATAGTATGTTTGGTGCTGCACTTATACAGTGACCCTACGTAATAGTAGGGGATGAGCTGGTGCGCTCTCACAAGCGGGAGCTGTTGTCAGGGGGAGTGCAGCAAGAAAAGCCTCACCACGTCTATATATAGCTTGGGGGAAAAACATGGGCTCCAAGGTGAGACTGTCAGACTGAAATGTCAGTTATTTTATTCTTTTTAACACAGTTACTGAATATTTACTGATGCCATTTCTGTCATTGATACTGACAGTAAGAAAGACTTCTGACTGCAACTGATTTCAGTTACAGCAGATGGCGTGTGTGGGAGGGTGATTCCAAAGAGCTGCTGTAAAACTATCAAATGACAAAGGGCGAATCGAACAGTTTGGTCAGACACTCTCGCTATCCTGTCACAGCAGGTTTCTGTCACAACTCTGAAATGTTAGCCTTCGTTATGACATTTCAAATACAAAGATGCAGTCAACTAATTTGTGACAAAAGTACTTTCTATTGGCAGAAGTTACTATGAACTAGTATACCAGCCTATGAAGCTGGTTTTTGTTTTATGAATACCCCCATTACATAATGCTGTAACAATTTTACAAGATTGCCACTGCCAGTGACAGAAATGGCATTGTTTTTTCTCACTGCTCATATTAGCATTGATGCCATTTCTGTCACCATCCTCACACAATACAAGAAGCCCAATTCCAAGAGAGCGTGTAGAGCATGGTGCAAACTGCGCCACTATGTAAAGTTACGACCAAACCTTTGCGACATGCGAGCTGCGTCCTATTCCAAGACAGATGCCAGTTATGGTGTAGAACAGCCAAATTATGCATGTCACAAGTTATGCCCACAACACGTGACAGAACCCGCAATAGCGGGCGTAGCGGTTACACATGACACAAGCTGACAACCATAGAAAAGTGCACAAGTCACAGACTTGGCGTAGGAGCTACACATGCGAGAATGATGGCAGATAGCAGTGCAGAGGTGGCAAGTGCGGCAAAATGGAGAAAATGAAACTTCACAAGTGAGGAGACAGATGTCTTCCCCAAGACTAACAAAACCACAATGATTTGCTGTGATCAGTGACAAACATAGAGCAGTGCTGGTGAGTAAGAGCAGCCAGCCCATAAGCAAACACAGTCAAAGGGCTAGCAAGCTTCCTTTTCTGTGTGCCCTTTTGGTTCGAGAGTTCATTGTGCACTGTAATAAAGTATTTCTGCTTATTACATTTTTGTGCTTGGACCTGGACTTTATCCTATCTTAAGGCAGTGAGTGCTGGTGTTTTTTCTTTGACTGTGTCCTCCTCGAGGAACTTGAGTCCCAGGTAGACCTACTAATGGGCAAGGGTTGGGAATGTGACCTGTACCGTAAGCGCAAGGAGGCATGGGAGAAAGTGGCCAAAAGGTCAACATGGTGGCCAATGCAAAGCGTACCATGCGTGACCTTCAGAAGTGAGTAAATGACCTCATGCTCCAAGCAAAAGCCTATAACAGGCGGCAGGTGTCAGCCACAGGTGGTGGGCCACAGGAGAAGTGACCCCTCAGTGCCCATGAGGAGACAATACTGGTGTTCCTGGGCAAGCACAGCCTCCATGGAGATACAGACCTGGACATGATGTGGATGGCTGCAGGGACAGGTAAGTGGATAACCAGCATTGCCCCCTGTGCGTGGGGCAGCACTGCAGGGGTGTGAATGTTGGCATGTGCAGAGGGCATGACATGGCGGGGTATCACTGATGCACTGTTGTCCCCCTCCCACAGGCACAGCAGCAGTGGACACAGGTGCAGAGGACAGTGGAAGCACAGGAAGCAAGCAGGAGCAGAGCAGGGCACAGCTGACCACACAACAGGCCACCATGACAGATACTCCTGGAGGCATGGACACGGCGCAGCCAGACCCAGCCCCAACACCGCTGGTGGGGGAGCAGCAGGACCCCTGCAGGAGGAGGAGGAGGAGGGACTGGACCTCTGACATGTTCAGTGTTGTAAGCATCGCTGACAACATTGCCCAAGACCAAATTCCAGCCTCCTATGGCAGGCTGGAGGTGACCCTGGATGAGGCACCACAATCCCTGCAGAAGAGCCACACAAACACACCCACAGACTATGATGGGTTCTGCCAGACTCTCATGACCATGCACAAGGAGCAGTCGGAGTTGCTGGACAGCATTCAACTCAGCATCGACGCACACCACACAGCCATGGAGGAGCACATGGGCACCTTCATAGGTACGATAGAAACAGGGACACACACCACAGAGGCAGCCATGGGGAGGCTGGAAGATGCCATGGTCGCCTCCCAGGTCTATTTCCAGGCACAGACACAGGCACTCACCCAGCTGGCCATGGTCTTGGAACCATCTGTGGAGCAGCAGACCAGGCAAGTGGACATACTGGCTGCAGCACTACAATGTGCACTGACCATCAAACCAGTACAAGCAATACAGAAAAGGGGCGCCACCACACAGGTGGCACACATGGTGCAACAGCCACAAACAATGGCACCACAACCCCCACCAGCAACAACAAAAAAAGATAGCCTTTTTAAAGGCTTTCCAGTCATTTTGACACTGTTGGATCAGTCGTGAAACCGGAAGTAGGGAGAAATCGCACTTCCAGTTTCGGCCCTTATAAACAGCCACTCTAGCGAGCGGGGCACATTATACACTGTTGGACCACATAGCCTACCTCTGGAGAGAGGTTCTTAACTCTAAAAACTGAAACTTTGAAACTTTGAACTGCTGTAATTGAAATATACTTGTTTATTGTCAGCTTGTATACAGGGGTACTCTCTCCTGCAGCAGCTTGTCAGTGGCTGCTTGCAAGGGATTGGGGGGTCCTGGAGGACTGTGCAGCGCACCTTCTGCTCCCCTCCTAGTAACCATTAAAATTAGTGTTTTTTCTCAGTGACTGGGCTTTCTACAGTAAGAAGCTACCTTTAAACCAGCTAGGATAGCCTTTTTAAAGGCTTTTCCAGTCATTTTAACACTGTTGGAGCAATCGTAAAACCGGAAGTAGGGCAAAATCGCACTTCCAGTTTCGGCCCTTATAAACAGTCGCTCTAGCGAGTGGGGTGAGCGTGGTCTTGGGCCACGCAGAGATGCGCCAGAGACACGAGCCGCTTAGCACGGTTCATCGTGTCCATCGTGACGCGGGACAACAAGTTAATACTATTAATCTATCAAGATTTACAAGATTCTGTATTTGACTGATTAACCAATTGTGCTACCATGAAAAAGGCAAATAAATATTGCACCACCTGTAAAATGTATACTCTGGGTAAACACACAGCCAACTTCAAGTGTGATAAGTGTATTTTAGTTGGCGATTTACAAAATGAAATCGATAGACTTCAAACCAAATTATCTGTAAACCCTGAGATCAAAGCCTTAGAGGACTATATTGACCAAATGTCAATTCTGGTGGAGGCTAACGCCTCAATCACAGCAACAATAGGTGAGGATACCAGCCTGAAGCCCCAACTAAATGTCACCCACATCCCAATACTTGAACAACCCACCTCTACCTCAACTCCTACGACTTTAACCTGCCATCAGCCTACATCTGATAAAACCAACTTCTGGTCAAAAAAACCTAATCCCAAACTCAAGTTAGCAGCCAATAACTTATCCCCTTCCCCGTTCCATATGTAATTCCCACGCACAACTCATTTGAGCACTTGTCTGACTTTATTGATGAATCTGTAGTAATCAGTCCCAAACTCAGTAAAATTACTGAGAATAGCCCAACGCTTCATAAATCTCCCAACAATCCACCCGACGCAGTCCCATCACACCCCCCTTTACACCCCCCTTGCCCCTTAGACACATTAAACAATCACAAGGAAGTTTATATACTTGGAGATTCCATAACGAAATACATTGATCGCACTGTCTGTAACCCAGATAAGGAACATCGCCCCAGCTCAAGCTACCGGGGAGCCAGGATCTCCGATATCACAGCAATGCTTAAACCTATCTTGAAGTCTGCAGGAGAAAACCCACTAGTTGTTGTCCACGTTGGAACAAATGACATTGCCAAGCAACCCCTGCAAGGCATTAAACAGGACTTTGTTTCCCTTTGCAACTTATTGGTTGACAGGGGCTGTGACATTTGTCTCTCGGAAATACTACCCATCCCTAGAGCAAGTGACACTATTAACTCTAAAGTTAAAACCATAAATGAATGGCTGAGGAAATGGTGCCTTAGACAAAGTATCCCTTGTCTAACCCATTGGGAGGACTTCCACCTTAACCCTTCCCTCTTCTGTTGGGACGGTTTACACCTCAGTAGAAGAGGTAGTGCTATACTTGGGAATAAGATTGTCACCTTTATTAATTCCCATTTAAACTAACTAGCAGGGGGGAGTTTGGAACATTGACCAAAACTCTTGAAAATGGGTCTCAACCCTCAAACCCACACCTAAACATTCTATCTCTTAATGCTCAATCCTTAAACATTGCTAAAAAAGCTGAATTGGAACTCAAAGCCCACCTTCTAGACCTGTCTTTGATTGCTGTCACAGAAACTTGGGGTAATTCCTATAGAAATTGGTCATCTGAGATTTCGGGTTATATACACTACTTCAAAAATAGGCCAGACACAAAATCAGGTGGCGGAGTTAGTCTTTATGTTAAGGATAGCATCCCCTCATACCAGTCTCCTATCAAACAAAATTCAGAAAGTGTATGGGTGTATATCCAACCCAATGGTCTCCCCCAAATCCTGGTTGGTACTTGTTACCGCTCCCCTTCACTTGACAGTATTCAAAATCTAAAATTAACAGAAGAAATTTCCCAGTTTGCTAGTAAGGGTTCTGTCCTCCTCTTAGGAGATTTCAACCTCCCAACTATTAATTGGGATACTTTAATGGGTTCCAACAATAACGAAAACAGCTTTCTCACTACCATCATTGATTTGGGTCTGTACCAACTAGTTAAAGAACCTACTCAAGGTAACAATATTTTAGATCTTGTTATAGCTAGCCTAGATGTTCCTGTAAACAATCTGCATACATCTGCCCCCCTTGGCAATAGTGATCATAAATCAATATTCTTTACCATAACCGTACCTCGTTGCTCGGTACCTAACAAAAAAAACAATCAAACACTATGAAAGGGCAGATTTTCAAAAAATAAATGAACACGTAAGTAATATTGATTGGACAAACACCTTATCTCCCCTTAATACCATCGAGGCATGGGACTTTTTAAAAGCACAAATATCCTTAGTCGAACATAAATTTGTCCCAAATAAATGTACCCACAACTGCAAAGGAAAACTATCCCCATGGTTTAACGCATCCATTAAAAAAGCAAATACGACGTAAACGCAAACTATTCGTACATCTAAAAAAAAAAATCACCTACAAGTAATAATGGTAAGTTAATAGTACAGTACAGAAAATCAGTAAGATTACTTTAAAAAATCAATACTAGCAGCAAAAAGAAATCTTGAATTCCGCATAGCACATACAAAAAATACACACAAATCACTTTATGCATACCTAAACAATAAAAAATTGAAATAAATCAATCGGACCCCTTATGCTCAACAATAAAATAATAAACTCTGATCTTGTTGTAGCCTCTACACTAAACAACTACTTTATATCAGTATTTACTCAAGACCCCTTACAACCCAAAATAGCCATACCACCCATTAATATCAATGAGCAACTAGTCCAGCAGAAAGACATCTATAACCTACTACTAGCTCTAAAGAAATCCACTAGTCCTGGTCCGGATGGCATATGCTCAAAATTCCTCTTGGGCACCAAAGAAACAATCACTCTTCCGCTTACAATCATCTTTAATAAATCGCTCCATGAATCTACAGTCCCTCCTGATCGACAAACAGCAATAGTTACCCCTAATAACAAGCAAGGCTCTCATTCACTAGTTAATAACTATCGCCCCATTAGTTTAACTTCTATTCCCTGTAAACTACTTGAAAAAATTATTAAATCACTCTTGGATAAGGAAATATTATCCTTAAATCTTACAGATATCACTCAACATGGATTCAGATCTGGTCTGTCATGCACCACTAACTTATTGACCTTCTACAATCCCATTAGTTCTAACCTAGATTTAAACATTCCTTCCGATGTTATTTTGCTGGACTACAGCAAGGCTTTCGACAAAGTGTCTCATAGCATTCTTATTTCTAAACTTACTCAACTAGGATTTTCTGCAATTCTTGTGTTATGGATAAAAAGTTGGTTGACAAACAGATCTCAGAGGGTACGGGTTAATGGCACTCTATCAGATATGGGCAGGGTGACAAGCGGAGTTCCCCAGGGCTCTGTCCTGGGACCCACTCTGTTTATTATCTTCATTAGCAACATGAAAATTCACTCTTCTAATATCCTCATAAAATTTGCCGACGATACCAAACTGGGTGGCACTGTCAACAATGCTGCAAATAGACAAATTCTACTCAACGATCTTTCATCTATCGAACACTGGGCCTTCATTAATAAAATGGAGTTCAACACAGCCAAATGTGCCGTCCTGCACTTTGGGAAAAACAACCCCCAACAAATATGTACACTGAACAACACCATTATTAAGGTTTCTTGTTTAGAAAAAGATTTAGGGATTCTAGTCAATAATAAGCTGACCCAAGTTTCACATTGCAATAAAATAGCAAACCAAATAAACTCACTTCTTCGTAAAATCAACTGTACTTTTGTTTCTAGAACCAAGCAGTGCATTATTCCACTATACAGATCACATATTAGACCTTATCTTGATTATGGTTCTCCGTTTTGGAGTCCACACCTCTGTGGGGACACAGACAGGCTTGAGAGGATTCAGAGAAGAGTTATTAAAATTATTCCCCGCTTGGCACAGGTGGACTACGAAACTAGACTACATAAAATGGGGTTGCACTCACTCAAATTGAGAAGATCACGAGGGGACTTACTCCAACTCTTCAAGATTATTCAAAATCCAATCCTGATGAGGCAATGTGGTATTTCTTTTGCAACTAGGAAAATCGGACCCAGGCTGAATAACAAACAGCTGGATATAGCCAAATGTAAAACCAATAAAAGACAACATTTCTTTTCAGTAAGAACCCCGAGACTATGGAACACACTTCCCCAGGATATTGTAGACGCCCCTTCCTTTATGACTTTTAAACTTAAATTGGACAAATGGCTAACTAGATAGGAACCATCGACAATGATCCACCTATGTGGAGGACAATATCTATGGGCTTTCGCCTTCTTTTGTCCCTCTAACCAAGTAACCAAGTAACAATCCCAACACCACCAGCAGCACTACCAGCACCACATCCCCCACCACCACCACCACCACCATCACAACATGCAGCACCACCAGCACCACAGCAACTGCCACCACCACCACCAACACCACCTGCAGCACCACAGCAACCACCACCACCAACACCACCTGCAGCACCACCAGCACCACAGCCCCCACCACCACCAACACCACCTGTGGCACCTCTGGTGGCAACATCGCTGCCACCAACATCAAAGGCACCTACTGCCATGGATGTAGGTTGTGCTGCAGTGGCAACCAGTCACAGGACAAGCCAAAGATGGGGTGTGGTGCCACCTGCAGACACAGCGGATCAGGGCACAGCACAGGTAGCAATGCATGTGCATGCTGCAGAGGCTGGCGGACCTCCAACACAGGGACAGGCAATGGTTCAGGACCAGCACCTGCCACCACAGGGAGGCACTGGAAGGGAGCGGTGCCTCAGGGACTACTGGACAGTGGGGTACCTGCAGCCATGCCACCGGGGCAGGGTGAGCCCAGTGGTGCTGTAGTGGTGGCAGAGCCGGCGACACAGGGGGCTGCACAAGGCAGTACAGCCATGAAGTGAAAGTGGACATAGCTGCTGCAGTAGCCAGACATGTGACTGTGCCACAGTGGGGTGGTGGGCACAACACAGAGTAAGACTAGGAGAAGGCAGTGGTGTGACATGTGAGGTGTGTGTGCTCTGTGTGTGTGTGCACTGCATGCAGGTGTGTGGGAGTTATTGTACAGCATGACTGGGGTGCGTCTGCTGTGATCAGTCACTGGGTGTGGGTCTGTGTGTTTGGGGATTGCACTATTGTAACTTAGCACTGCACCATACCACAACAACTCTAAGTAAACACAGTGCACTAAACATCTGTGTTGCCCTGGTCATTCCCACTGCTGTGATAGGACATGACCCATGTAGCATATATCCAGTGCCTGAGTAAGGTGCAGGGCCCATGTTGCACATGCACATCTGAAATGTAAGCCGCATGTGCGTGTAGGCCGCAACTGCAGCACGCATCTGCATAGTGTGCAAATGCGGTCTGTGTATACGCATGCTGCATATGCGCGCTGTCCCTGTAGGCCGCACGTGTCACACGTACAAGTGCCATGTGCAAGGTGCACCTGTGACTACACAGGCTGCACAGCAAGCATGCAGCTGACACAGAAGGGGCCTAGAGGCACTGGCAGAGGGCTACAGGGCGGCAAACACCATGAAGGAAGGCTTCTCTAGGACACCAGCAACAACAGTAGGACAGGGGTAAGCATAGCTCTCATCTGCTATGAATTACACATGATATGGATTGCACACTCCAATATACCCTTACTCTGCATTGGTGTACTGAAATTCCTAATAATGCTACAGCTATTACTGGACACGTAAACAATTAGCTCATTGAACTAAGGTGACAGACACATTCCTTAGCATTAATTACATGGGTCCCACTATTTGTAGACATATATGTCACATCATCACATATTAAACACCTCACTCACCAACTTTGCATTCGTAACAATCAGAATACTTCCCTGGAGATGGTTCAAACATTTAAATACCTAGGATTGACACTGAACCGCACCCTCTTGTTTAACCAACACATAGACGCAGTCACAAAGTCATCAAATGCAAAACTAGGATTACTGTACATACACCGAAAAGGCCTGACTTCTGAGGCGCTCAAAACTCCTGTAAATAGCTCAGTCCTCCCAGTGATAGACTATGGTCTAGCAGTATATGGGGCTGCCTCCCAAACTGCTTTGAAACATATCAAAACAACACTAAACAAAGTGTGTCGTTTAGTCCTAAGTGTATCCCATCTCACTCACACCTGCGAGTTGTACACTCTAACAAAATGTCTCAACCTTGACAGTCACCTCCAGTATCAAGTATGCATGCTCGCCAAGAAGTCTATGCTTAGACTTACCACCCCAGGCCTGCAAAGCCTCCTTAGCTGTCCTAATTCCATCAGATGCACTAGGGGTACAAACAACTCAGCTCTCTGCATCCCTTTCCATAGAATCACACAAGGCCAACGGTCCTACGAATACTGGGCACCACTCTGGCTTAATGCGCTTGACCTAGGCATCACAAAAGAGGACAAAATAGGCCCCTTTAAAGATAAACTCTGAGTAGTCCTTGCCACAAACAGGAACTGTGACTGTGAGACCTGAACTCCCCCCACACTCTTCACTTCTCTTTCCTGCTACCCTCATTCTAACCTGCACCCTTGCCGCTCCTCTCTTCTTGCTTACTAACACTCCCCTAGTAGGCTCCAGGTCCCCGCCGCAGCACTTCCCCCCCAGTGAGTCTAGCCCTCCTTTATGACTACACTCTTTAGCACTTAAGACAAGCATTTGTCAATGCCGAATGTTGTCGCGCTGGCTTTGGCATTGGCATTGGCGGAGCTAGAGATGCATAATAGGAATGGCAGTGAAGTACTGAAGTAATGCCAACCCCACCCCCCACCCTGTAGAGGGCGACAGGCATGGGGTGTGCCTTTGGGTCGTCAGCTATAATGCTCATGGCATTGTACCTCACCCTACCCTGTAGACACTGACAAGTGTTGTGGTGTGCTTTGGGGTCTTTGGGCATCATACTTACCCCATTCCATAAGGAAATATGCTGATGTGGGTGCAGTATAGGAGTGTGGGGTGAAGTTTGTGGACGAATAGTGCAAGACACACCACAATGCCTGTCAGTGGCTGAAGGGTGGGTGTAGGGTGTGGAATAGTGTGAGCGTTACATCCGAAAGATCCCAAGTCACAGCCCTGATGCCTGTCAGTCTGTACCGGGTGAGATGCTACAGTTGGAAACCCTAACATCGTAGGTGTGTAGTGGTAGTTTCACTCCACATTTTCAACATGGGCTGCTTGTCAGACCACCTCATGTAAAGCAGCACAATCACTTTGTTAGCTGAAATGTGGTTTTGCACAGCAGCTGTGCCATTTAGCGACAGAGGGACGAAAACACAGTTTTGGACAGGATGTGGAGAATGACAACTGTTTTGTTCATGAGGAGGCATAAAAAATGGCAACGTTGAAAATCTGGAGTGGCAATATGAAATATTGTTGAAGCAATGAACATGCATACAAACTGCGCAACAGATGTCCGCAACCCAATTATTTGTGAGAGTTTTTTAGGCACATTTTCAACATAGGTATTTTGGGACCTCCCCTAATGAACAGTAGCACTGTGATTTTGTTAATGTGTCCCAAAAGGTGATTTCCCACAGCGAGCACGCCATTGTGCACCACAGTTGCGGAAACACGTTTTGGGCAGGCTATGAAAAATGGCAGCTGTACTGTTGATAAGGAGGTGTGCACAAATGCCAGTGGTGAAAATCTGGCATGAAAATATTACAAATTTACGAGGTTACAAGGCTGTGTGCAAACTGCTCAATGCACGCTTGCAGCACAGTCATTTTATGGACTTTCGGCACCAAATTTTCAACATAGGCATTTTAGGACCTCTGATCATGAAAAATGTCATCATCATTTCCTCAAACTGTCCCGAAAACTGATTTCGCACAGCGACCGTGCAATTCGCGCCAGACGTGCGAAAACACATTTCAGCCAGGATGTGTAAAATGACAGCTATACTGTTCATGAGGAGCTGCAGAACAATGACAGTGTTGAAAATCTGGAGTGAAAATACTATAAATTTGTGAACTTACAAGCATGCATGCAAACTGCGCAACGCACGCTATAACACAGTCATGTTATGGAGTATCATCACCAAATTTTCAGCATACGCATCTTAGGACCTCTGCTCATGAACAGTGTAGCTGTCATTTTTGTAATTTGTCCCGAACACTGATTTCCCACATCAACCACATTATTCTGCACCAGAAGTGCGAAAACACATTTCGGGCGGGAAGTGAAAAATGACAGCTGTACAGTTCACAAGAAGGTGTGGGAAAATGCCAATGCTGAACATGTAGTGTGAAAATATTGCAAATTTGCTAAGTTATTAGCATGTGTAGCAACTGCGCAACGCACACTCTAAAACAGTCATTTTTTGGATTTTTCCCACCAAATTTGCAACATAAGCTTTTTGAGAGCCCCCCTCATTGGCACTGTCATTTCATTCCTCGCTCCCAAAAGGTGATTCTGCACAGTGACTGTGAGATCACCTTTTGGGTCCAAATAACGCCATGACAGTGCAAGAATTCACAAGGAGAGGTCCCAAAAACCCCATGTTGAAAATTTGGTGCCAAAATTCCAAAAAATGCCTGAGATATGCATCAAAGTTGAAACAACCCTATTTATTCCATTATACAGGTTACGCATTTCTTCAGTTCGTGGTCGGCTTTGAAGAGTGCAGACGGTTCCCGTCCACTAAGATCGTACAGACTCGGAGGTAAGTATGGGGTGAGGGGGTGGGAGGCAGGTGTGCAGAGGGTGGGTGGGCTGGGGGGGGCAAGGAGACGCGAGGAACGTTTTTATCACAGGGTAAAAAAAAAACATCGTGGGACAGTTTTTTATTTTTACAGGGTATTTGGCACACTGGGGTGGGTTCCCAGCATGCCACCTAACTGTTTGGGGAGGGTGCTGCAGCCGAGGGGAGATTGGGCACTCTTATCAGCACACAACAAAAGGGTGGGTTAATTTTTGCCGACTGGGATTGGGCACCCCCGTCAGTACACAAGGAAAGTGGGAGAGCAAGAGCTGTGGGGGATTGGGCACCCCCCTTGGAATATAACAAATGGAGGGAGTGCTTTATGCTGATGGGGAGTGGGCTCCCTCATCGGCACATGCATTGGGGCCACGGTAAGCTGGCAGGAGGATTGCACACCCCCGATGTCGGCAGTCTGGTGGCGGCCATGCTTACAAGGTGGCCAAGCACATCGGGAGGTCCGCAGCATCTGACAAGTTTTGCTCGGATTGCAGCGGACCTTTCCTTAGATGTGCTCGCCACATTATGTATGCATGGTGTGGCGCCGGCATGCAGGCTGATTGGGGAATGAGGGACGCACCTACTGATGCGTGCCCTACATTCGCCCAACAGTGACCGCACCTCCAAATCTGTACTACCACAAGATGTTGGCTGTGTAAGCGCGCCAACGTAACAAAAGGTCTGCTGCCCATCATGTTCTAGCCTCTTTGCATATAGTATTAGTTAATTATTTTACAGACTATATAATGCTCTGTTCTCTAACTGATTCGCTCTATATCCTGTAGATTCTCAAGTTGTTCACTTAACAACCTGTCAACCTAGCCTGTTTTAAATTATGTGTCTATATATCTTTACTGATGTACTCGTTGTTATTGTAATTATGTAACCTCTGTAACCTGCTGTACTCATGTCTTTCTAGGCATGGAACCTCCTTGTATCTGCTTAGGTACTTGTAACCATTGTAAATGATGTTATGCCCATGTATTACTACGATGTGGAAGCTCTGTAAAAGAGCCTTTGGCTCAAAGGTACTTCCTATAAATAAAAAATAAATAAATAAATATTAGTGTTTCAAATAATAAAGTGCTACACATTCTGGCCATCTGCAGTGAGAGCTGAAGGTCACTGCTATGACTGTTATGCTGAGATGTCGAGAGGTATGGGGGTAAGGTGTGGGCTGGGCAATCCCTCCAGCACTGCAACAGGCCTGTGGCAATGCAATACAGTGACCATGGGGCTGGGGGCTACACTGTGTACAGCAGGTGGGGACTGACATGGACATGTGCAGTCTGTACCACTGGGCCTCACATGGAGATGCACTGCCTGACAGTGACAGAGCACAGAACAAGTTCCACACACATGTACCCTAGAACTCCCGGGGTAGTGCTGCATGATGTGGCTACAGAGGTGTATCAACAGCTATCATGCCTTGTAGGTAGCATTGCCAGGAGTGACATAGGTGGCTGCAGCATGTAGTGGGGTGGAGGCAGGCATATCCCATTGACATCACGGTGTATGGTGATACAGGGACTGGAGATGCAGAGGGACCCCAGAACACAGCCAGTGTCCATGCCACCATACCAGTGGTGCAGTGGCACCTGGCTGTCATACCAGAGCACAATAGGTATGTGTGGGAGGGGTGGGCATGGAGAATAGCCATGACACCAGTGGGCAATATGGCCTACCAGGCCGTGGGCTGCCATGTTGGTGTCATGGGGGCAATGCGAGTGACCCGTCGACACCCATGCGTGGGGGGATGGTCAGTGACCGGTGACATGTGTTGCACAGGGTGCATGTCAAGTGCCCCTGGGGAGCATTACATGGTCCCGGTGCCTGTGATACTAGAGTCTGGCTATGCCCTTACCATGTAGCGGTATCTTGGACCATACTGGGAGTGGAGCAGTCAGGTTATGTCATGTTCATTTGTGTTTGCAGGTCACAGCTGCATGGTGCAGGTCAGGCCAATGGGCTGTGGGACAGAGGTGCACACTAAACAGATCATAGCATGCAGGGACTTGTCCAGGCTGAGTGGGCGTGTACCCAACTTTACAGCTGCCCAGATGGCCTAGATGGTCAACCTGGTGTAGCAGTGGTGCACCACTCTGCTACCCCCAATCCTGCAGGAACCAGACCCCTGCTGAAAGGGGGAGGGCATGGCAGGCCATCAGATGTGCCTTAGCGAGCTTAGTGGCGTGTCCCACATCACAAGACAGCTCCAGCACAGTTGGCAGGACCTGGCGCGCCATGACCCACTGATCCTACGTCACATGATGGACCTGACTGAGAGGCGTTATAGGGAGATGTGGACTGGCCATGGTGGCGGTGCAGGTGGGTCCTACTACATGGTGCATGTACCCACACATACTGGCTACACGAGCCATGGCCAGTGGTGGTGTGCAGAATTAACTGTGTTCCCTTTCCTCACAGGTGCAGGGCCCAGTGGAGCGGGACAGCAGAGGCAGCCAGTGGGGCCACTGGACTTCAGGTAGGTGCATGCACAGTCCACATGGTGTACCGCCCATGCCACGGTGGTGGTGGTGGCATGTGACACCTGGCCAGGCTCATGCATGCAGCTGCATGCTGGCATACCCGACCCTGCAGCCTGGGTGTTGCCATGTGCACCTGCAGCACCTGTGGCCACTGCGTGCCACTGGTGTGCCTGCCAGAGTGCACCCTGGGCAGGCAACATGTGTGTGTGCGTGTATGTGACTGGCACTCCTTGCATGATTTGTCATAGCACAGAGACATGTCCTGGCCTCGTAGTGATCAATACCTGTTCTGCCTTGCAGTTGGGAGGAGCAGCCTTGCCCCAAGGCACCATGCTCTGCTGAGGGTGATGGCGGACCAAAAGGCACAGGAAGCAGAGGAGTACCAGCACCGCAACCACCGCCATTGACGTGTGGCATGGCCATTGGCAGAGACGACGTCTGAGGAGGAGGATGGGGAGGATGTGGCCCAGGATGACCCAGTGGCAGGTGAGGTGGCAGATGCAGGGCATGCCAGGGAATCTGCGGACACCACAACCTGTGCAGCACCACTGCCCATGGAGGGCCCCATGGTGGAGGAGACACTGGGCCATGTGCGACAGCAGGGGCTATTGGCAGCCCTGCCGCAAGAAAGGCCAGCGGAGGAGGACATGCCACCAGAGGAGGGGCCCAACACAGGGGCCAGTACCATTGACACACCCCCAACAAGCCAGGGCAGGCATGCAGCAGTGGAACACCTGCCTGCCGGACATCAGGGACCTTATGACAGTGCTGGGCAGCAGGGGGCAATTGCACTGTTCCAGGGGCAGCTGGCATACAGGGACTGGGAGCTTGTATGGATTGTCACCACCATAATGGAGGGTATTGCCCGGCTACATGGGTCTCTCAGCATGCTGCTGATGGTGCTGTGGAACCAGTAGGCCTGTGCTGCAGTTGACTGTGGGGTGGGGACTTGGCAGGGGCAGGGGGTGAGTATGTACATAGAGGTGGACACTGGGGTGGAGGGTGAGATGTTGTGTTGGGTGTTTTTCCCATTGTGGATTTGTACTGTGCATCTGTTTGTTTATTAAGCTGTTTTTGTGCATACCTGGCTCAGCATCTCCGTCCTTGACTGCATGTGCCTGTGCATGTGTGGTTCACTGTGCTCATGTGGTCACACCTGTAGCAGCGCAGCCCTATAACAGGTGCATCCCCACCCTGCACATCTTTCATGTGTGCCAGCAGTCCATTGCATGGCATTAGGCACATGCTGGTGAGCATGGTCGCATGGTGCTCTGGGTTATCAGTGGTGCCATGTGCTTGGTCTAGTTCACATGCCATCACACAGTGTGTGTCATGCCTTTGTGGTGGCCCTGTGCCAGTATGGCACCCTTCCACCCAGGGGCATGGTTGGCCCTGTGAGTGGCACCAGAGGCACAGCGCAGTGGTGTGACATACCGCCATACGTCTGGAGGCCCGGTGCTGCATCCCTGTTGTAGTTGCACTGTTAACTTGCATCAGTGGCCATGGTGGGTGCATTGTGCCTGGCATCACCATCATTGCCATGGTGTGCCCCCGTCCCATGTGTGTGTCCATACCCACCTGTGTCTGCATGTCCATGGACAATGTGTGCTGCCATCCTCTGTGCGTTGCCTGGAGTGCCTTCACTCAGTTGCTGTCATGCCTACCGGACACTATACAACACGCATGAACACTGTTCCAGCTCCAGTGCTGCCACATGTGTCGCATTGCACCTGGCAGGCAGTATCCCATCCCCCTATGGCTTGTCGATGGTGCCATGAGTGCCTTGCTGATGGTCAGGCTGCATTGCACCACACTGTGTCCTCCATACTGCTGCAGGTGCCACCATGGTGTTGGTGATGATGGTGTGGGGGTGGTGGTGGGGGGGTTGGTGGTGGTGGCCATGTGCAGCATTAGAAGAACTGCTGGATCAGCTCCTGTCTTGCATGGTGTCCTGCTGTTGCACCACCATGCGCCATATGTCCCGCCATGCCATCTGGCACTCCGTCGTCACCCTCCTGTGGTGCACCCTCCTCCTGGTCACTGTCGGGCATAGGTACACGGTGGGCCAGGGTGATATTGTGGAGGATGCAGCAGGGGAGCACTATCCTGCAGGCCATCACAGGGCTGTACTGGAGCACCCCCCCAAGGTGTTAAGGCATTGGAATTGAGACCTCAGTAGCCCAAAAGTGCACTCAGTGTCCCCTTTCATGCTGCTGTGGGGCTTGTTGTACATCTCCTCAGCCGCTGCCTGGGGCGTCCTCACAGGTGTCATCAGACATGACATCTGGGTATATTCACTGTCACCTGTTGGGGGGGGAGACATTAGATGCATGTTACTGTGTGCAGACCTCTCATCATCACCCCACTATCCTCTGCATGGCAAGCACTGCAGCATGCACATGCACACACATGCAGGCACACACTCTGAGTCACACGCACATCCTGGGCTGTGTTCATGCACTGCATGGTCTTTCCTTGACATTGTGTAGCTATCCCAGGCCCCTGTGTGTTGCATAGTGTGTATGTCTTGTCCCTGCCTGCATCCCATGTGTGGCATGCCACTTGTCTACATTGCCACACCTCTGCCCACTGCATTGCCTGTCCTCCCTTTGCCCCTGTTGTGCCACTGTATCCACTGACACCCACATGCACTATCTGCCACTTGCATGCACACTGCCACTTGCACACCTTTGCCATTGTCATTCCCCCTGGTACATACCTACAAGCCATCCTCCAGTGATGTCCCCTCTCTCAAAGGCCTCCTGTAGCCCACAGTTCCTGTAGATGTGGGAGTCATGGCAGGATCCGGGGTACTTGGCCACCACATCTGGGATGCAACATCCACTGTCACAGACCACCTGGATATTCATCGAGTGGTACCCATTCCTATTTATGTATACATCCCAGTCCTCGCTTTGAGGCCTGATGGCCACGTGTGTGCAGTAGATGGCACCTAGCACATTGGGGAACTGCACCACATTAAAGAACACCTGCTTCACCTGGCACTGCTGTTGGGCATTCCACAGGAAGCTGATGAGTGGTGCGCTGTGTCAGGGCCGCGAGGATCTTCCTCAGGTGTTTGGACTCTGCCAGGTGGGAAATGCCCACTGTGTCCCCTGTGGGTGTTTGGAAAGTGCCAGTGGTGAGAAAGTGCTGCACTTACTCACACCTCCAGTAGCAGTGGGTATCCCCTGTTGCTGGCTGCTGTGTAGGTCACCACTCAGGTCCTGGCATAGTTCCCTGATGCAGCTCTTGCTGGGTCTATCGCGTGCTAGGCACTGCTGCTCAGTAAGATCCTCAAAGGTTTTGCGAAGGGATCTTACTCTGCACCAGTGGCCTTGGTACCATTGCTGGATGCTGTGGCTCGGTCCCCTGGGTCCTGCCTCTGCGCCTGGTGTGACTGTGCTCCTGGTGCTCTGCTATCATAATGCTTAGTAGGGCTCCTATTGCTGACCTTGCTGTGTGTCTCACTACACTGCTGTCTGCTGTCTGACTATGTTTGGGGGGTTATACAGCCTGTGTTCTGGTTAGATCAGCTGTTCCTTGGTCTAATATACTTCTTCTTCTGGCTTATGTACTTACGCCTCCTGTTCTGGAATAGCATTTCCATCATACTGGTGCATTACGCATGTTGCAAGCCACAATACATGGTGGCGCAAGGGTTCTTTGGTGTCGTTGGCAATCCCTTGATTCGAGGATGATCTCTATCATGGTTTACTGATGGGTCCTAAGGTGGCTCAGTAATCCAATCCTAGAGCCACAGATTCATCTGCAGAAATTGCAGATGTTTCCATGTGGGAGAGCTGCCCGCTGGCTGGGGTTTCTTTCCCTTTTCTTCCTACTATCTCTCTTTTCGGCTTTGAGGGCAAGGCGTTTCTCATCAAAGCAGGCCCCCGCTTGATGGAAGTTCTGGCACGATTGAGATCGGTTGGTGGCCAGCTTCTCCCAGCTTGTGATGGCCATATCTGTTTTCTTGATATATGCTTTCAGTGTGTTTTTGTAGCATTTCCTTTTACTACCACAGGAGCTCTGGCCTTGACTGAGCTGGGAGTATGAAATTTGTTTGGGGAGTCAAGAGTCAGGTATCCATACACAGTATCCAGTCCAGTGGAATTGATGTCTGAGGATTATTGCCTCAATGCTGGTGACATTGGCCTCAGCGAGAACACTGACATTAGTGAGGTGGTCTTCCCACTTGATGCAGAGGATTTTCCATAGACATTGTTGGTGGTACCTCTCCAGGCTCTTTAGATGATGTCGGTAAGTCACCCAATTTTCACATCCATAAAGAAGGGTAGGGATAATAACCGAACTGTATACCTGGATCTTGGTGTCCTTTCATATGTCACGGTCAGTGAAGATGCGCTGAAGCAGTTTCCCAAATGAGGTACTAGCGCAATGGATCCTGTACTGAATCTCGTCGATGTTCGCTGTTAGGGAGAGGTGGCTACCGAGGTAAGGGAAGTGTTCAACTGTTTCCAGGATCTGTCCCTCGATGGTGAATTGTGGAGGGTTATTTACAAGGCTTTGAGCAGGCTGATAGAGCACCTTGGTCTTCTTGATGTTAATTGAGACTCCCAGACTTCGGTTAGCTTCCACAAAGAGATGTAGCGCAGACTGGATGTCGTTTCTGGTGTGTGCAAGGATGGCACAGTCATCAGCGTACTGGAGGTCAATGACTGATGCCTTGCAAACTTTGGTCTTTGAATGGAGATGTCCAAGATTAAAGAGCCCTCCATTCATTCTGTATTTGATGTTGATTCCAGTGGAAAAGGCGGCCTTTGGTGAGGACTAGGATGACTGCTAGGAAGACAGAGAACAAGGTTGGAGCGATGACACACCCTTGCTTGATCCCAGTTTTGATGATAAACGGGTCTGTCTTTGAACCATTATGGAGAACACTGGCAGTCATCTGGTCATGCAGAAGCCTCAGGACCTTGATGAATTTTGTAGAGCAGCCAAATTTGGCCAGCACCTTCCACAAGGCTTCATGATTGATGGCATCAAAGGCCTTTGTCAGGTCGATGAAAACCATGTACAGGTCCTGATGTTGTTCCTGACACTTTTCTTGGATCTGTTTGGCAGTGAAGATCATGTCGGTTGTCCCGCAAGATGGTCTGAATCCACACTGAGATTCCAGCAGGACTTCTTCAGCAATGGGAAAGAGATGGTTGAGAAGAATACGGGCGAGGATTTTCCCTGCGGTGGAGAGTGAAGCAATGCCTAGATAATTTCCACACACTGACTTGTCTCCCTTCTTGAAGATGGTAACAATGTTAGTGTTCCTCAAGTCCTCTGGAATTTCTTCATTTTCAAAATTCGGAGAATGAGTTTGTGGAGCTCTAGTACCAGTTCCTTGCCCCCAGCCTTGTAGACTTCAGCTGGTATACCATCTGGTCCCCCAGCTTTGTTGTTTTTGGCCAGCTTGATGGCATGTCTTACTTCTTCCATGGTACGAGGGTTGGTGAAAGATTCTCTTTCAGGGTGTTGAGAGACAGAATTGATAGTGGCATCTGTCACAGATGACTCGTGGTTCAGAAGTGTCTCAAAATGCTCCTTCCATCTAGCTTGAATGCCTTCATTTCCCTTTAGGAGTGTCAAGCCATCATGAAATCAGAGGGGAGTGGGACCATGGGAGCATAGACTATAAGTGGCCCTGGTAGCCTGGAAGAAGCTCCACATGTCATGTTTGTCAATATAAAGCTGGATCTCCTTGGCCTTGTCTTGCCATCATTTGTTTTTGATGTCTTGAATCTTCCTTTGAGCTTCTGCCTTGAGCTGCTGGAATGACTGTTTCTTTTGCTGGCATGAGATGTCATCTTGCCATGTGCAGTGAGCTCTTCTTTTCTGGTTGAGCAGGTCTTGAATCTCAGTATCATTTTCATCAAACCAGTCCTGGTGATGCCGGGTGACATAGCCAATAGATTCAGCACATGCTGAGTGGATGGCAATCTTGAACTCCTTCCAGTATCTCTTAATGTTATCATCAACTGCGGGCATGGCAGAGAGCCTTGCTTGGAGATGTTGCTGGAAGTCCCCTTGAATCACTGGGTCTTGAAGGGACTTGGTGTTGAATTTCCTTTGCATTGATTTTAGCTGCCTTCAATGTTTCTGAGTGAGCTGGATGTTCATGACAGATCTGACAAGATGATGGTCTGTCCAGCAGTCATCGACTCCTTGCATGGCCCTCGTGATGTAGACATCCTTTCAATCAAAGGTTCTGACAATGACATAGTCAAGGAGGTGTCAGTGCTTAGATCGAGGATGTCTCCAAGTAGTCTTACACTTGTCACTCTGTCTGAAGATGGTGTTCGTGATGACCAGGCCATGCTCCGCACATTTGTTCAGGAGTAGGATGCCATTGGAGTTTGTCTTTCTTACCCCCTCCTTCCCGATGATACCATTCCAGAGATCTGAATCACACCCGACTCTAGCGTTGAAGTCACCAAGGAGAATGACCTTGTCTTCCGTAGCGGTGTTAGTCAGGACTCTGTCAAGGTTGTAGTAGAACTGTTCCTTGACATCCTCATCAGCATTAAGTGTTGGGGTGTATGCACTGATGACAGTGGCATGCTGATTGTTGCTGAGCTTAAGACAAAGGGTCATGAGGCATTCGTTGCTGCTAATTGGGAGCTTTGTAAGGTGGTTGATAAGCTTGTTCTTGATGGCAAGACCAACACCATGAATGTGTCTGTCTTCAGCAGGCTTC
Organism: Neoceratodus forsteri; assembly: GCA_016271365.2. NCBI lineage: Eukaryota > Metazoa > Chordata > Ceratodontiformes > Ceratodontidae > Neoceratodus > Neoceratodus forsteri. Next base: position 828,913,253 of record CM028136.1, read on the forward strand.
CCTTTCCAGAAGAAGGTGAGACCTCCACCCTCTTCTCTCAACTGGCCTTCATCTGGTAGTCTTGTCTCACTTAGGGCAGCAATATTGATGTTACATTTTGCAAGTTCCCTGGCAATAATAGCAGTTCTTCTTTCTGATCATTCACTATACTGGTTGTCCATCACAGTACGAATGTTCCATGTCATAAAAATTATTGTCTGTTTCTTGTTTCGAATGCAGAGAGAGTGATCCCGCTGGATGCGGCTATCCAGCCAGGAGAAGGTGAGACAGCCTAGGTTTAGGGCATGTTTTCTAGCCCCTTCCCCATGTGGGGTGAGCAGAGGGGATCCTAAAGAGGACTGCTCAGTCACAGTAGCACTGCTGAATTGCACCCCTGTCCCAGTCCAGGTGCCAGATGATCATCAAACTACCACTGCCTATGTGCAGATACATGGCTAGAGATTGCCGGATTCACTGGTCCTGTCCCCGTCACCACTAGTCTGTCACCACAGGGCTTAGAAGGTTGGTTGTGGGGATGTTGTTTCCCATGGTAGAAACCTGCGTGTGACTTCTTTTAGTGTGGGGAAGCTGGTGCACCTACAGCAACCACACAAACTTGACAAGCAGGAGATCTAGTGCCCAGTGGCAAGGAGAGTCTAAGACGACTGGAGATCCCCATCTTGTTGCAGCCTTCATCCGCCTTCACAGCCGTTGAGACCCTAACATCTTCTTCCACCTGATCCACCATTAAGGACTTTGGAGGTTGGACCACACTTAGTCTGTAACCTCACCTCAGGTCTGTTCACCATGGGTAACCCTGCCAAGAGTACAAGACTCTGGATGACATAACCCTGAAGGTCATTGGAACACACAAGCCTCTCCACCATGACAAGGTCTCAGTCCAGGGAGAGGTCTTTGGTATAACTGTGTCATAACTTGCATTTGGCATAGTGGTTGCAGGTTGTGGCGCAAGTGTTCTTTTGGAATCGCGCATGTCGCAAGTCACGGGCATAACTTACGATCTGCGCCACTCGGGACTGGCATACTTCGTTTATGTCTGGAGTAGTTCTCTTGGAATCAGGCCCCATAATTCTTCATTCCCTGCTGGTTCACTGCCCTGAAGCATGGTAACTAATGTCAAATGAGGAGTCTGTCATTCAACAGACCACCATTGGCATGATAAAACAAAAAGGTCCAAGCACTCCTGGAGCACCATTTCTTGAAACAAACAGCACTGTCAAAAGTGTTAGTTGCTGTTCAAAGCTTTTTTTATTGAAAAAATACTCAACTGTGAACAGTCCTGATCAACCTAGAGAACTGCTGTATCTCTCATTCTTGCCCCAATGCTTGGACCGTACCCTTCCTCAGTTTGGTAGGTTAGAGGAAGAACAGACCCATTAAATACCACCACTATCAACTGAATAATTAATTGAGCCAGCTTCTGCAGTTCAACAATTCATTTGCAAATTTTATTAACTATCACATATAGTATTTGTGGGAATAAAACAAACCCAAAAGTGAATAAGTTCTTACAAAAAAAAATAAGTTATAAATGTATGCAGAAATATGAAAAACAAACTTAAATATAAAACATTACTATATCAAAATGAATAGTAAAATCGAAACATTGAAAAGACCATCAAATCGCCCTACATGGATGAATACCAGGGCCTAGATATTCAAAGGGGTTGCACCTGGCATAACAGAGTTGAGTCGGCACAACCACAGAAAGGCGTCTCAGGCTATATTCAAAAGGTAGAAATGCGCTGCATAATTCCCGATGTGACGCGGTGCAAAGATAATGTATGCGGTGCATCTCCAGGGGGCGTGCCCCTGCATATGCAGCACATCACAATATTCAGCCTGGGATGTGTGGTGCATCTACTGGCATATCCCAGAGATGTGCTGCATACATGGGCAGAAAGTTGAGCCCATAAAAAAAGGCTCAACTGGTAGCCACCCACAGACCGGCTGCTGTAATGCAGGGCACAACACAGCAGCCGTCACCCATGGATGGCAACCCCCCCCAAACACCGTGCACAATCTCACATCATATGTCCAGGTAGTCTAGTGGATCCCCCTTCCCACTTTGTACCCCGATCCCCATAACAAACTGGTCAAATCATCCCTGGTAGTCCAGTGGTTCCCCCTTCCCCGCCCGTAACCCCAGTCACTGTGGAAAATGACTATTTCATTCCCTGGTGGTCCAGTGGTTCCCCCTTCCCACCCATAACCCCAATCACTGTAAAAAAGTACTATTTAATTCCCTGGTGGTCCAGTGGTACCCCCCTCCCACCCATAACCCCTGATTGCCAGAAAATGCATCCTTACAGCCATGGTAGTCTAGTGGTCCCCCCACTCCCCCACCCACACAGAACCCCCAGCCCATCCAGCCCCCCTATTCATCAGTGGGCAGCAAACCCACCGCATACCACCACAGCTGCCCATCGAATGACAGCTTACAGTATCTGCTGGCGCATTGAGTCCACTTGTGGACCAATGGTCTTACAGTGCATACTGTAATAGTCATTCACAACTTTTGTGAATGAGCCATTAGACTACCACAGCTGTGGGGATGCGTTTTGGGTGATGGGGTTATGGCGGGAAGGAGGGACAACTGACTTCCACTGACAGTACCGCATGCTGTGCAGGACACCAGGCGCATTTTGCTGCCCAGCCCTGCACAACTCATACAATTGGGGCCCTAATGATATGGAAATGGCCCCATTTGTGCCTTGCATATATTATGGCTCCATTTGCATATTTGTGTCTGAATATCAGGAATTTGTGCATGGCGTATCTCTGATGCGCTGGCGCATTTCCCATTCCTGGTATTCAGACCTGTCTGGGAGATGCGCCAGCACATTGTATTTGTGCTGTAGGCATTTTTGATGTATTCAGAAGGGATGTGCCATGGCACATCTCTTTTGAATATGTCCCTTTGTTGCTCTGGCACAGCTCAGTTGCGCGGGGTAACCACTTGCACCATTGCCAGACGCACTTTTAAATATCTAGCCCCATATGTAAAAGCATGAGAAAAGTTACTTCTAAAATTGTAATCCATGTAAATTACTCATTGTAGTCAATGTAGGGCTTATTCAACCATAGCCACCCTATGATTCACTACTGAATCTAATTGCATTTAACAGATACCTGGGATCAGCGAAATGCCATTTTCCTTCACATTGCACATGTGGATGTGGGAAAAAAGTACTGCATTGATTTTCATAAAAGTATAAAGCATCAACCAAATCAAATATGTGTGGAACATGGAGGGTGGAAAGGGGCGGTCATAGAGCAAGAAAAAATGGATGTAGAAGGAGGGGAATAGGAAAATGAAATGTAATAGATATAGATAGGAAAACAAAAAGATCAAAAATCCATGCAAACAGCATATTTGCACATTAGCTTCAATTAATTTGCTGTATTCAATGTGTATCAATGATGACAGCTTAAGTAAATAGACAAATATAGTGAGATTTTAAGCACATTATTGGTGATCACAATAATTAATTAACGTGTGGCTAGATTTACCACAAAGGGATCAGCCAATAGGAATAATATATACTAAACATTGAAAAAATGGGAGCCCATTCCCAGTGCTGCCAACTATAACAGTGACACTGGGGATGCCCAATCCCCCAGTGTCCATCCCTCACCCCTCGTCATTTCATTTTCATGATTTTTTTTTAGTTATTTTAAACCTGGGCAGCACCATGGAGCCCACTCCCAGTGCTGCCAAATATAACAGTGACACTTGTGGGGGGAGGTCCCAATCCCCCAACATTCGTCCGTCATCATTTCTGTACTTTTTTAATTTTTTATTTATTTAAACCTATAAAAATGGTAAATGAACCCCCCAGCCCATGTTATTATTAGCAAGGTGTGCCCAATTCCCCATGCCAGCTGCCACTCCCCATCCTGACCCGTTTAGTAATGCAGCACCAGGAAGACCAACCCTGGTGCTGCCAAATATAACAGTGACACTGGGGGTTCCCAGTCCCCCAGTGTTGCTACCTGTAATACAGAAAACCAACCCTTGTCATTTGTTTTTTTTTACTTTGTAAACCTGTAAAAAAAGGAAAACATCGATGTCTGTTGCGCTGTTATTCCTCCTACCCATCCCTCCCACTCAACACCAACCACTCCACCTGCCAAGCCCTTACTTACCCGCTGGAGGTCCAATGGCATAATACTCTATGGACCACAAACACATCTTCACTCTTCAATGCCGGACCACGGATTGGAGAAATCAGATATGCTGTTCAATGTATTTCAGTGGCTTTTTGAACTTAGTAGCAAAATTTGGCCATTTTTCAGTATTTTTGTCCCAAATCTTCAACATGCCTTTTTTGAGACACCACCTCATGAACAATACAAGTGACGTTCGGTAAATCTGTCCTAAAAAGTGATTTTACAGTCGTTGCAGGAAATCACGTTTTGGGCAGGTGTTGAAAATTTTCTCCACTATTGTTCATGAGGTGGGATCATAAGAAGGCTATGTAGAAAATGGGGGGGAAAAATGTTAACAAAACAATAAAGTTGTGAGCCTATGTTGGAATTTACGAATGCAGGCTTGTAACTTTGATAATTTGTAATATTTTATCCCTGAACTTTCAACATAGCAATTTCTTCACAGCACCTCATGAATGTGACAGCTGTCATTTTTCAAAACCTGGCCAAAATGTGTTTTGGCTTCCTGAAGTGATTTCATATTTGTTGTGCAAAATCACCTTTCTTGCAGGAGATGAACATTTTCCCCACTATTGTTCACGCGGCAGGGTCATAAGAAAGCTATGTTGAAAATTGGCATAAAAAATATTAAAAAAACAACAAAGTTTTGAGCCTACACAGAAGTTTGTGAATGCAGACTCTTAACTTTGGTAATTTTCAATATTTTGACACCACATTTTCAGTGTAGTCATTTCTTCAAAGCACCTCATGAATGTGATAGCTGTCATTTTTTAAAATTCTGACCAAAATGTGTTTTATCAACCTGAAAGGTGATTTCACAGTCACTGCGCAAAATCACCTTTTAGACTGGAGTTGAACATTTTCTCTCTGCACTTGTTCATGAGATGAGGTCATCAGAGTGTAATGTAGTGGCTAAGAGCACTGAGCTGCAAGCCTGGAGACCTATGTTTGAATCCCATCAGATCCCACTTGCATACTGTGTGACCCTGATTAAGTCAGTTAACTTCCATGTGCTCCCAGGCTGCACCTGGAAACAAGCTCTTGCTTAGTGTGCCTTTCCTGAGTAAATAATGTCCCCTTTCATAAGAAGGCTATGTTGAAAATGTGGGGCAAAAATGTTAAAAAACAATAAAGTTATGAGCCTATGTTGGAATTTATGAATGCAGACTCATAACTTTGGTAATTTTCAATATTTTGACCCCAGAATTTCATCATAGCAATTTTTGCACATCGCCTCAAAAGCATTACATGCGTCATTTTTAAAATCCTGCACAAGATGTGTTTTCACACCTCTGGTGAGAAACGACATTTTGGACAATATGCTATAAATGGTATATGTGATGCCTATAAGGCAAATCCTAAAACAACTCTTTTCAAAAGCTGAGGTCAAAACATTGAAAATAAAAAAAAAAAAAAAATTTTGACAAGCATCAAACGTTTGGCATTGACAAATGATTGTTTAGAAAAGGTTTCAAACCCCAGTCAGTGTTCAGACCCATGTGTATAATCATTGACAGCATGAAAATCCAGTAACTTTCCCTTATCAGTAGTAAATTCCTATTCCCAATAACCATTGGTGGTCTGTATAGCTTGCTAAAATAAACTGCCAGGTGAGCTCTGCTTCTTCCCATTGGGCATTGTAAGGATGGATTTTTCATGATATAGGCCCTTATGCTTAAGTTTAAGGGTCTTAGCTGAGGTTGCTTCAGCTGTGGGATGGGTAGTAAATGCTAGAGATCTGCTTTAGAATGTGGAAAAAGATAAGAGCGATGGAGTTGGGGTGATAGTCTGCAGTGTGTGGGGGGATTGAATGGGGTTCCCCATATTTGACAGAAGGGTTGCCATATTTGATCTGGGGGAGGAGCACAAAGTATTTAAAGGTTATTTCACCCCTATGCATGATGTAAGAGACTTGCTCAAAAGTGAGCATTATAAATTGTGCCAGAGCAGATGGCTGCATTTAGGGACCCCCAAGTCCCCAGCAGCTTCACTACCAATGGCAAGAACTGGATTATGCTGACCCTTGCTGGCCCCTTTTCTGCTTTGTAGCAGGCACAAGGGGGCTGGTTTGCCACTTGATGCCATACAGGGCATAAGTCAAAATGAGAAATTCAGGTTCAAGAGTGCTGCTGGACAGTGCAGGTCTCTTTGTCCAACCCCCACTCCTACCCTCCTACCCGCAGGACTGCAGGGTTATGGTGGTGAACAACAGAAGTTAAGATAGTGGGCTACAGAGCAGAATTGAGGACAGTATGCTAGAGGTGCCTCACGTGGGAGTCACATGTAAGAACTGTCCTGAGACCCTAGGTTATGTGGTGATCAATAGTCTGTGAGAGGTCAGGCCCTTGAGCCCTTGCTGACCTGCTGCTACACCAACTCCTGAGGGTTGAAATCATCTCAGACATACCCAACTAAACCCTTTTCCTGGCAGATGTGTTACCCCCACGGTGGGCAAGTTCCAAAATCACAGTACCTAGGGACCTCCATTCCCAGTCTTAAGGTTCTGTCCTTGTGCTTGTCTTATGCAGGTTATCCACTACCTAACCCATCCCAATTAGTGATCTACACATTTAAGCTATCGGTGTTTGTGCACCACAACCAGCCCAGATGACAAAGGGGGGATGTCTCGTGGAGTCTAGGAATTTGATCCATAGTGGGTCCACATAGGATGGGGAAGGGGGCGTGAAGGGATGTTTGCAAGCCAATTTGGTATGCACTGGGTAAAGCACTGTGGCAGTAAAGCTGGAGACTGGTGGCTCCTACTTATCAGGGTGCCCCCACCTTTCCTCAGGTCCGGGCATGATGGGTGAAAGCAGATATGGTGCTTTAGCGGGTAACACAAAGTTTTGCCCTGAGGTGTCTGCCATTCAGGGCATTATACTGGCTTCGCTCACAGTGTTCTGGTAATCAGGTCACAGGTGTTGTGGCAGGGCAGCTCATGCACCTGTATTATACATTTGGTGCAGCCCAAGGCGTTCATGGCAGTCTCCCATCAACAGGGATCTGAACCCAGTGGCCAGAAGCAGCAGGCAGTGTAGACGAGGCATTAGGGACCTGGTCCAGCTGACACCGAAGTCTATCAGGAAGTCATACCACCTGCATCTTCTCCTTTGCTGCCAGCAAGTGAGAACCAGCATGACCACATATGGAGACATACATGGCACCTCGTTGAGCTTCATACTGCTGCCAGTTCCATCCCTGTTGGCCCACCATAACTCCACAAGACATAAATCCCTCCCAAAAAGTCAGACCAGACTGTGGTAGCAGGGAGTACTGCGCAGAATTGGGAGAAGCAGGATGCAAGGGTACATGATGAGATAAACTTTGAGGGAAAGGAGGCATGGGAAGTCAAGGATACAAAAGCAAGCTGCATAGGCTGGTATATTAGTTCATATAACTTCTGCCAACAGAAAGTACTTCTGTCTCAAATGAGATGGCTGCATTATTATACTTACAATGTCATCACAAAGGCTAACATTTCAGAGTTGTGACAGAAACCTGCTATGTGACAGGGTAACGATTCAAGCTTTGTTGGTAAGTAGGGGATGGGAAGGGGGAGAGCTGGGAATGTTGTTGTGTAATTTTAGTGTCTTATCATTATTGGATTTCTCCTTCATTTCATGCTGCTATTTAACCCATTGTTAGTTTTGTATTTGAATACTAATAAAGAGTTAAAAAAAAAAAAAAAACTGTTTGATTTGCCCTTTGTCATTTGTCAGTGTTACAGCAGTTCTTTGGAATTATTCTCACACACGCCCGCTCCTGTAACTGAAATTGGTTGCAATTGGAAGCCTTTCTTACTGTCAGTACCAATGACAAAAATGGCATCAGTAAATATTCAGTAACTGCGTAAAAAAGAAGTATAAAAAAAAACTGCTGTTTCAGTCTGACAGTCTCAGCTTGGAGTCTTTTCTTTTTTTTCCTTGCCATTTCTTTTATTCAGACACGGCCAATAAGCTACGTACTGATGCGCAGGTTTCCGTGCGCACTCCCTCTGACAACAGCTGGCACTTGCGAGAGCACCACTGCTCCTCCCCTGCTATTAGGTAGTATCACTGCATATATGCAGAACTAACCATAATGTCATAAAATGACATCTCTCCAAGGCTGGTGAACACGAGCAGGAACAGAATGTTGCATTTTGGCAGACTAGTCCAGGATGGGTAAAATCAAAATACACATAAAAATAAGGATGACAGACAAAAAAATAGACTTTCAGATATGATTATTTTTCAAAGTCAATTGTTTGTATCTATTAGTTATGTTCTAACCCCCTTTCCTGTCCCCTTTAAGTGACTTGCTCAGGGTCACACAGTATGCAAGTAGAGGTTGCAGGAATTAACCATCTGCTGGATGTACCAGGCTTATTCACAGCTAGTTCTACTTTAGACGGGTCTCCATCAGTGAAACAAGAAAATACTTAGAAAGAGTCCTGTGCAAAACAAGAATGGGAGGCGATGGGATTGACATGAAACTGATCTCCATCACCCTACCTGAAGTCATAGGACCTATCATCAAGCTGTTCAATCTGTCCCTACGCCTGTCTGCTTTCCCTTCCATCTGGAAAACCGCTCTAGTCACACCAGGGGTGACCGGTCACTAGTAACCAACTACAGACCCATTTCAATCTTATCCCCACTATCTAAAGCACTGGAAAGAATCATTGCTGACCAGCTTATTGAACATCTACATAAATATGACCTTCTCTCCTCCCAACAGCATGGCTTCCACAAGCAACATAGCATTAACACCGCACTAATCGACTTCTCTGGGTATGTGCAAGAAGCACTTGAACAAGGCAACCTGGTTGGGGCAATCTATATTGACCTAACCAAGGCCTTCTGCCTCGTTGATCACCAGCTGCTTCTCCACAGGCTATGTGGCCTAGAGTTATCTTCCCTCTCGGTCAATTGGTTTTCCAGCTACTTAACAGGGTGGTCACAGAAAGTAAAGATCAACACTTCCACATCCGACTCCTGTGAGGTAACAGTAGGGGTCCTGCAGGGGTCCATACTGGGCCCACTCCTGTTGAGCCTCTTTGTCAACAATCTCCCGTATGCATGCCCCACGGCCAAGATCCTACTATATGCAGATGACACAGTTGTATACTCCCACAACTCCTGTCAAGTAGGCCTCTATAAGAATTTGCAGTACAACTTCAACTTGTACAGTCACCTATTGGTAACAGTGACCATAGTTCAATTCGTTTTGTCTTAACACATACATTTTCTCTGGTACCTAGTACATCCAGAATTTACTTATATGATAAAGCAGACATACCAATAATAAGACAAGAATTAGACAATATTGATTGGCCATCCGAGTTTAGTTCTGTGGGTATTGTAGATTATTACGATTTATTAGTCAATAACATCATAGATTTAAGGAACAGATATGTTCCATCGAAATTAAAATCCACATCTCTAAAACCTAACCCTAAATGGATGACAACAAATCTAATTAGGCTTATTAAGAGAAAAGAGAAGTGTTATATAGTTTATTTAAAGTCATGCACACCTTCAAACTGAAATTGCTTTCTATGTATCCAGAGAAAATGTAAATATAATATCAAAAGGGCAAAAAGAAAGTGGGAGTTAAAATTGGCAACCAATGCACTTAAAGATAACAGTAAAGCTTTTCTCGCATATATAAACTCCCTTAAAAAGACTGCCTGTCAAGTCAGTTCTCTACAGATAAATGATACATTTATTTATGATCCGCAGGACATGGCCAATTTCTTCAACACTAATTTTTGTAATGTGTTTCAAACAAATCAGGTTAACATACCCACAAATTTTTCCCCTTGCAGTAATATTTCAATTCCTATAACAGTTGTTCATGCCAAACTTGTAAATCTTAAAGGAAAACTAGTGTGTCTCCTGACAATATTCCAGGACACCTTCTTTATCTATTGGCAGACAGCTTGTCAATGCCATTGAAATTGTTATCTGAGCACTGTCTGAATTACAATTATGTACCTGATTTGTGGAAAACTGTGTATGTGATCCCTATTTATGAAAAAAGGCCCTAGGAACCAATAGGAAAATTACAGACCTATTAGTCTCACATCCTCTATGGGAAAGATATTAGAAAGTATAATTAAAGACTTGATTTCTTCATCACTTGAAAATATTGATATAGAACAGCATGGTTTTAAAAAGGGAAGATGTTGCCTGACCAATTTGCTATGTTATTATGATGATCTAAGTATGTAATTGGACAACAGAATTCCGTATGATGTGATTTATATTGATTTTAGTAAAGCCTTTGATCTTCTTCCACATTGGGCTTTATTACAAAAACTCCATCAATTTAACATTAACTCAAATTTGATTACATGGATAGCCAACTGGTTAGACAAACGTACACAACAAGTTTTGATAAATGGTCAGTTTTCTAGCAGGGGTTCAGTCTCGAGTGGGGTTCCACAGGGTTCAGTTCTGGAGTCCTGTCTTTTTCAGCTCTTTATTTCTGACATTACAAAATTCTGTTACTCCAATACAGTCAAATACGCCAATGATATTAAAATAGGTGGACCATGTGTAAACTGTGAACAAATAGCCCTAATCCAAAATGACATGTCAAATGTATGGCAGCTTACATTCAGTGCAATTAAGTGCAAAGTAATGCACCTTGGAAACAAAAACCCAGGGGAAGAGTACACAATGGGGGGTGAGATACTGACAACAACAAAAATGGAAAGGGACCTGGGGGTAGTCATATCAGATGACCTAAAGGTGGGCCAGCAATGTGAGAAGGCAATAAGGAGGGCTGGGGGGATACTGGGATGCATAGGGAGAGGCATCACCAGTAGAAAACAGGAAGTTGTTGGCCCTTTGTACAGACAGTTGGTAAGACCACATCTGGAGTACTATGTACAGTCCTGGAGACCTCACCTCCGCAAAGACATAGGGTGGAGGTTGCCCAGAGGAGGGCAACCAAAATGATGCAGGGTCTGCATCAGAAGACATATGAGGAAAGACTAAAGGAACTAAAGATGAATAGCCTCTAGGAAAGGAGGGAGAGGGGGGACATGATAGAAACTTTCAAATGCCTCAAGGGAATCAACAAAGTCCAATAGGGTAGCATCTTTCAGAAAAAGAGATGTGCAAAAACAAGGGGGCACAATTTGAATATAGAGGGGGGACGGCTCAGAGGAAGTATTTCTTCACAGAGAAGGTTGTGGATACATGGAACTGCCTTCCTGAGGAGGTCATAGAGTCAAAAACAGTGGGGGAGTTCAAGAATGCATGGGACAGACATAAGGCAATTCTAGTCGGAGGTAGGAGGAAGTAGGCTTTTGGTTAACTAGGATCTGCAGCTTATCCATTAGGTAGGGAAATGGGCAGACTAGGCAGGCCAAGCAGTCCTTATCTGCCATCAAATTCTATGTTTCTGTGTTTCTACTTAGATGAAATAACACAGTGGATTTCCATTTGAGGGATGAAGGCAAACCACACTAAGTGTAGAATTTTGCATTTTGGGGCAAGGAATCCCATGCATGTATATACATTAGATAATAGGATGGTAGTCAGTACAGATACTGAGAAGGACCTCGGGTACTGATATCTGATGACTTCCTCCCTAACTTACAGATAAATGAGGTTATTCTCAAAGAGAATCGAGTTATTTGGGCTGTCAAAAGAAATGTTAAATCTAGGGATAGCAGAATCCTGATGCCCCTTTACAGAGCTTATGTGATTCCTCACTTAGACTTTTCATTTCAATTGTGGTGTACCTTTAAAAAATAGGACATTACATTTTTAGAAAAGATACAGAGGAGGTACACTAAAATGATTAAAGCCTTTAGAGATGTCCCGTATGAGACCAGAATAACCACACTAAATTTGATGCCTTTATCTATCAGGCGATTGAGAGGGGATCTTCTCCTCATGTATGAAGTTATAAAAGATCTATACCTAATAACTAACCTGGGGTTCAGTTTCAAGGAGGATACCTATAATTTCAGGTCATCCATTACAGTTGCAATTAAAGAAATTTAACGATGTCCCCCGAAAATTATTTTATACAATGTGTATTAAGAGGACGGAAGATGCTATCTCCGCCAAAAGGGTGTGGTTAGCCCTCAAGGTCCTAAAGAAAGACAAATCTCCTGGGCTGGATGGCATTCATCCGAGAGTACTATGGGAATTGGTGGACATACTGGCTGCACCCCTGGTGGAGCTCTTCAACAGGTCACTTGAGATAGGGAGGGTACCTAGGGATTGGCGAGAGGCGCATGTGGTGCCAATCCATAAAGGGGTCGAGGGAAGTACCAGGTAACTATAGACCCATCAGTTTGACCTTGGTGGTGGGAAAATTAATGGAGAGTATACTAAAGGAATGATTGGGGGTGTACTTGGAGGAGGTGGGAGATCTGGATAGTCGGCAACATGGGTTTGTGCCAGGTAGATCATGTCAAACCAATCTTGTGGAATTCTACGAATGGGTAACATCAGAACTGGACAGGGGAAAGCCTATGGATGTATTATTCTTGGACTTCAGCAAGGCATTTGACTCTGTCCCCCACAATGGTCTGGTGGAGAAACTGATGGGATTAGGAGTGGGCCCTTTGATGGTCAGATGGATTGAAAACTGGCTAGCTGGATGCACCCAGAGAGTAGTGGTCTGTGGGGAGCTCTCGAACCCTACAGAGGTTGATAGTGGGGTACCGCAGGGCTCAGTCCTGGGTCCGATCCTGTTTAATGCATACGTATCGGACATCAGAGAGAGTATAGCGTGTGAAATGAGTCTCTTCGCTGATGACTCCAAGATGGGAGCGGTAGTTGAGGGGGAGGAAGAGGGGAGGTTGGCCCTGCAAGGGACCTGGACATCCTGGAAAGCTGGGCTCACACATGGAAGTTAATTTCAATATCACCAAGTGAAAGGCGCTACATCTTGGGCAGGAAACCCTAAACACAGGTACACCCTGGGAGGGGAGGCGCTGGAGGCCTCAATAGGGGAAAAAGACCTAGGACTAATGGTGGATGCATGTATGAATAACTCTGAGCAGTGCAGGAGAGCGGCTAGCAAGGCAAACAGGATGTTGGGATGCATCGTAAGGGGGATCACCTCTAGGAGCAAGGAAGTGATTCTGCCACTGTACAATGGACTGGTTAGACCACACCTTGAGTACTGTGTACTGTACTGGAGACCACACTTGAATAGGGACATACAGCTCCTGGAGAGGGTACAGAGGAGGGCAACTAAGATGATATGAGGGCTAGGGGATTTGACGTATGAGGACAGACTTGAGGAGCTCTGCCTGTTTTCATTGGAGGAGAGGAGAGACAGGGGTGACATGATTGAGGTCTTCAAGTACCTCAAGGGAATAAAGAGGGTAAACATGGAGGGGATCTTTAGACTAAAGCAGGAGGTATCACCAGAGGGCATGGTTTGAAGTTGGAAAGTGGAAGGGTGAGGGGAGAAAAGAGGAGGAGGTTTTTCACTGAGAGGGTGGTGGACCCTTGGAATGCACTGCCTGGCGAGCTGGTTCAGAGATCCACAGTGGAGGGCTTCAAGAGACAGAGTGGGACAGACACAGAAAGTGGATGTATCAGATGATGGCCTGTCCCAGGGGGGTGGAGATGGATGATAGGGGTTTCTGGAACACAAGAGGGGAGGAGGGCCTCGGCACCTAACTAGGGATCTGAGGTTCGAGCAGACTCAATAGACCGTAAGGCCTAATCTGCTGGCAAATAGTATGTTAGTATGTTATTAAACCATGAAATACACTACCAATTGAAGTGCTTGTCAATAACTCTAAATCTATCTTTAAATCATGACTTGATAAGTGCATCCTCTCTGGCTCACTTCTTATTTATTATTAGTATATAGGAGCAATTGTGGACCTTATGGTTCTTTCGCTCCTAACAGAACCTAGTATGAAATCTAGTATGAAATTTACTACAGAGATGGCTCAAAGACAGTCTGCAGGTGCTCAGTAGGAAAAAGACCAAGACTATGCTCTTTGCCGGGTGTCAAAAGAGGAGATCTGTCACACCCCTCTCAATTACCTGCAGCTCTCACTCCACCCTGGAACAGGTGACCTCATTCCAATATCTTGGCATTACCTTTGATGAGTCCATGTCGTTCAACAATCACATTCACAATATTACTGCCACCACCAACAGGAAGCTTGGAGCCCTATATAGGCTCCGGTACTGCCTCAGACCAGAGACTAGGGCCCAGGCAGATATAGGTACTATTCTGCCCATCCTGAACTATGGGAATGCAGTATATGGTGCAGCCTCTGTCTCTAGCCTGGTCAAACTTCAAACAACTCTCAATAAAGCTGCTAGATTTGTGCTTGGTGCCAATCGCCTAACACATACGTGTGATGTATATATTAGGATACGTTGACGCCCACTTAGGGATCGCAAAAAAAAGGGGGAAGGGCCCTCCTTGGCCTTGCACCCCCCATCTCTGAAAGCCTTATTCTGCCCTGCTCCCTCAGAACACACCACTAGAAGTGTCACCAAGCAAGCACTAGCTGTGCTATACAGAAGGACTGTGCTAGGGAGGTGAGCCTTTGCAGTGAGGGCTCCCAGCTGGATAAATAAGCTCCCGCTTGCCATCACAGGACTTACATTCCTCAGCCCCTTCAAGTCTGAACCCAGAAAAAGTCTTCTCCTCCCCTTGGACACTGCTTCTGCCACTCTTAACCATGCTGCATCGATCTGCAGTGTGCCTCAGGCACTGATAGAGCCCATCCTACCTACATACCTACCAAGTAGCATTCTCCCTTCCTTCCCCACTTATCCATTCTTAACCACCCCAATTCCACTTCTGACACCCTGGCACCCTATCTGATTCCTACTACGTCACTCTCTCGGTCCCCCCCCCCACCTACCTATTTGCGACTTCCCCACTACGTCTGCCTCTACACTCCCTGGCTGATACTGCTCGGTGATCACTTAGGTATTGACAATGTTGTTTTGCAGTTGCTTTAGAGCCCTCTATCGAGGACATACTTGGTCTATCACACTTACATTTGCTAGCATTCTGTGCACATGCTGTGTTCTATGAAGACTCAACTGGTTCAAGTTACTTTCCTATCTTTAATAGATTGTGCGGACCTGCTGTACAGCCACTGCACTGCCTCTGCACTGGTTAAGCTGGACACCCTCTACCACAGAGCTATCGGGTTAATTACTGGTCTTCCACTTTCCACACACCACTGCTCCCTGTACTCATCGTTAGGCTGGACTTCCCTTCACTATAGAAGGAATAGAAACGTGGCCCTATGGGCCTTCAGAGCGGTGACCAACAAGCTCCCCTCATACGTCTCAGATTGTATTCCCCAGAGTGCGTTAGGCACCTATGCTCTAAGGAGCTATTCCCTAATTGCCCTCCAAGTTCCAAGGGTCAAAACTTCTTTTGGCAAAGCTGCTCTATGCTTCTCTTTACCCACATTGTGGAATGGTTTGCAAAGAAACTTGAAGCTGAGCTGCCCTGTTAGCCTGAATATCTTCAAGGCGCTCTACGATCACTACATGAAAGCACCTTGCAAGTGTTTTCCTCACCACTAGCCCACTAATTCCGCAACTCCCCCTTTCCATCCTGATGCTTGCCATGTTTCTACCCCTGGCTCTCACTCTTTCCCTATTAACTCTTCCTGCTGCACCCACCCTTCCCTGTCCACTCCAGCCTGGCTAAAGACCCACCCATCCATAGTAGTGTCCCAATTATCTACCCCTCCTCCATCATTATCATAATAATAAAGTATACGACAGCCACCGTCACTTTCTGTGGTTTTACAGTGGCGTGAAAAAGTATTTGCCCCCTTCCTGATTTTCTCTATTATTGCATATTTGTCACACTGGATGTTTTCAGGTCTTTAGAGAAAATGTAATATTAGATAAAGGGAACCTGAGTGAACAAATGACACTTGTTTTTTTTTTAATTTCACTTATGTAATGAAAAAAAGTTAACCAACACCAACTGGCACTGTGTGAAAAGTAATTGCCCCTTACACTTAATAACTGGTTCATACATTTGAGCTGCAATGACTGCAACCAAACTCTTCCTATAATTCAATATCAGTCTTTCACATCGCTGTGGAGGAATTTAACCCACTCTTCCTCATGAACTGCTTTAATTCAGTAACATTTGGTAGGTTTCGAGCATGAACTGCTCGTTTCAGGTCCTGCCACAGCATCTCTATTGGGTTTAAGTCTGGACTTTGACTAGGCCACTCCAAACTTTAATTTTACTTCTTTTTAGCCATTCTGATGTGGACTTGCTTTTGTGTTTTGGATCATTGTCTTGCTGCATGACCAACTACGCTTCAGCTTCAGCTGGCCGGAAGGATGACGGACATTCTCCTTAAGAATTTTCTGGTACAGAGCAGAATTCATGGTTCCTTCTAATTATGGCAAGTCATCCAGGTCCTTTGGCAGTAAGCACCACACCATCACACTACCACCACCATGTTTGACTGTTGGTATGGTGTTCTTACTGTGGAATGCTGTGTTTGCTTTCACAGCGAGACATTATGGGATCCATGTCGTCCAAAAGTTCCACTTTGGACTCATCTGTCCATAGAACATTTTCCCAAAAGGCTTGTGGATCATCCAGGTGCTTCTTGGCAAATGAGAGACGGCGTTTATGTTCTTCTTGGTTAGCAGTGGTTTCCGCCTTGCTACTCTCACATGAAGCCCATTTTGCCCAGTCTCTTTCTGATTGTGAAGTCATGAACACTGACCTTAGCTGAGTCAAGAGAAGCCTGCAGTTCTTTGGATGTTGTTTTAGGATCCTTTGAGACTTCCTGGGTGATTTTCACTCTCCTTGGAGGTAATTTTGGCAGGCCGCCCTCCTGGGAGAGATTCACTACTGTTCCAAGTGTTCCCCATTTGGAGATTATGGCTCTCACTGTGGTTCGATGGAGTCCCAGAGCCTTAGAAATAGCTTTGTAACCCTTTCCAGACTGATAGAGGGCAACAAATTTTTTCTGATCTTTTCAGGAACTTCCTTTGATCATGGCATAATGTGCTTGTTGAATCTTTGTGCTGGCAACGTGACTCTGATGGTAAGGGCAAAATAAGTGAGGTTTATATTGAGCAGGGCTAGCTGTAATCAAGCCTGACTGTGTTCAATCAGCTGACTCTAATTATCCCTTTAATTGGGTTGATTTAACTAGGGGCAATTACTTTTTCACACAGTGCCAGTTGGTGTTGGTTAACTTTTTTCATTAAATAAATGAAATAAGTAAAAAAAAAAGTGTTATTTGTTCACTCAGGTTCCCTTTATCTAATATTATATTTTGTCTAAAGACCTGAAAACATCCAGTGTGACAAATATGCAATAATAGAGAAAATCAGGAAGGGGCAAATGCTTTTTCAGCGCACTGTAGCTCAATTTTTGCCCCAGTCGTTGGTAATATATCCCTCCTCTTCTTTACCTTTTTAACCTGCCACCCCATACACGGCCTCTTTCCCCTATATGTGTAGTTGCCGGCAGCCTCACTCAGAAGATCTCTGCTTATAACCCCTTTAAGCCTATAGTTGATTGTACATCTGCTGACTTCTTCAATTGTAGAACAATACTGTTTTTTTTTTTTATTTCAACCTTGTATTGTACTGTGTACACTGTATATACTTTTTCTTCCTTGTATATTATTGCTTTTTGTATACCTGCTTCTGTACTGTACTTTGATGTATTCATGACCAGGTCCACCTTACGAATGAGCCTGCTCAATGGTGCCCACCTGGATAAATAAAGATTTTGATTGACTGATTGATATTCATGTAGTGTACTACATGATATTTTCCTGTGCTCTTGGTTTATGTGTTGTCATGGCTAGTTTACCCATTTACAACTGTTTACTCCTTGCTGTAAACTGGACAAAGCTTTATTTAGTTGCCACTGTCTACCCTGCTCATGTTTTCTCTCCCTTGTATGATGTGGATCCTTTGTAAAAGAGTTTTTAGCTCAAAGGTTGTAATTCTGGTGGTTTTCAGATAGCTTGGTGAGTCTCTTTAAAGAGCTGCTGATGCCTCAAAGAAAACTTTGAAAAACACAATAATTAGGTACAATTCTGCTTGCATTCCATTTATATGTAACCCCTAGGTGGCGCTATCTCTTTTTTTTTTTGAAACTTGTTTATTGAATTTTCTCAAACATATATGACATACAAAGACTTACACACATAGATACCAGGGATTGCCCCTGGTTCCCCAGCCCTAAACTGGCTGCGGATACTATGTACATCTAAAACTATGTACATGCACAGCTACATTGAAATTTCAATACCTCTAATAAGCTGTCTGACCAGTGTCTAACCTTCGGAATAGGGTAGGCCTTAATTTAGCTCAGATATATAAAACCTGATAGATAATTGCCCACCACCAAATATATCTAGGTTGTGTTGACACCTCCTACTAAGAACAGACTAACAACCGCAGCTGTGTCCCTAGAAAAGATAGAGAGAGTCCCCCCACCCCTTTCTTAATTTGCAGATCTTTATGTTCGTATCTTATATAAAGCCAGAAGTACAGTTCAATTTGTTTGAAGATTCGCAAAAGAAAAACATAGCAACCAAGCAAACCTTCAAGCTGTTATTCATCTGCTAATCTCACCCCGACAGACAGACCTCCGCTCCGGACGCTTACTAGTTGTATAGAATAAATGGCTTCCAAAGCCAGCCACATTTTTTTTATATAATCCCATCTTGCCCTCACCCAGTATCTGCCTTCATACCATTCCCAGGGTTCTCATAAGATCCCCCAACCAGTGGTCATAAGTATAGGCAAGGCTGTCTTTCAAGTGCTTTAAAACAAAGGATTTGACAAGGGCCATAAGTAAGGAAAGGTGGTATTTGTCTGTAACCCCTGAAACCTGAGACAGATCCCCAAGCACACAAATTTCAGGTAGTATAAACTCTGAATAATCTGGGATGGGGTCCATATTCTGTTTAATTTTGAGCCAAAGGGGTTGGATCTTAGAGCAATCCCACATCACATGCAATATGTCCCCGTTTCTCACCACACCTGAAGCATAGGTCTGTCCGTTCGAGGTTTCTCGCACATAGCTTTACCGGAGTATAGTACATATTAGAAGAAATAAACAGTTGCATATTCTTGAGTTTAGGTATAGTTATGTATTTACAACTTTTCCATACAACCTTCCAGTTAGGCCTTGGGGCAGACATAATCTAGTCCCAATATGGGATTTGAGTTGGGAAGCCTTGGCCCACAAAATTCAAAAGCACCCTGTAAATTTGGGAGATAGGCTTATTTGCAAAATCCACCCCATTTAGTTTTCCCCAAGCAAACCCATTCTCCTGGGGATCCACCATACCTTTTTTCACCCTGTTCAGCAAATTAGTAAGCTGCATCTTCTTGAAGAAGTGCAGTCCCTCACATTGAGGTGGAAGAACAACACTGTCCTCATTTATACAGTCAGACAACTTAAGGTTCCAAAACTGTCTAGCCCTTTGCTTTATAATAATTTGACCACCTAAATGAAAATTCGGGTTGCCCAATATCGGTTATTCCCATGCTTTCTCTTGTCTCCTCCTTTGTGCTGGCATCAAAAAAGATCCACCATGCATTAACCATTTTTTCTATTGGAGTCAACTTTCCTTTTTAAGAGAGCTTTTCTGGGTGGGAGAATAGCAGTGCTTGTGGGGAAACTCCCAATTCCTTTAAGATCTGTCTCTCTATGCGAAGCCAAATTGGCACATATTTCCTCCCCCCTCGTCCATCCCACGGTCTCATTATCCCTAGCTGCCCTGCCACACAATACAATTGGAGATCTGGCAACTTGAAGCCCCCTATATCCTGTGGGAGATGTATGACTGTGTGTTTTTCCTAGCGGGCTTAGAATTCCACAGAAAGCCTGATAGCAACTTTCTAATTTTTATAAACCAGGACTGAGGGGAAGAGATACGGTGCCAAATGAATTGAGTACAATAGCCTAGGCAATAAATTCATTTTGACCATTCCTAACCTAGCTGTAAAGTTCAGTGGAAGTTTATTCCATCTGAGCATGTCACCCCGGAATGTAGTTAACAGTGTTTCCAAATTAATCTCCGCTCCCTCCTCTACATTAGGGGCAATCCATATACCCAAGTATTTGATTACTTTAGGGGCCCAGTGAATCTGAAGTGGCTCGAAATCTGCCCTAAAAGTGTATGGTGTAAGGGGGAGAATTTGTGTTTTGCTTAAGTTCAGTTTATAGTTCGAGACTGCTGAGTATCTTAGTATAATTTCCAATGCCTGTCTAAAGCCCTCAGCCAGATCCTGCAAATGTAAAAGTATGTTGTCCGCAAACACAGACAGTTTAAGTTCCCCCAATTTTAATTCCCTGGATCCTGGGATCTAGGTTAAGTGCCCTTAACAAGGGTTCTAAGTAAATGTTGAACAAAATAGGGTAAAGGGGGCATCCTTGCCTAGTCCCATTCTCTAATTTAATTTCCTGAGATATGTATCCATTGCATAACACCCTGGCAGTGGGGGCTGCATATAAATTTTTTATTCCCCTGAGAAGACCTTCAGGGAATCCCATCCTCTTCATGATGGCAAAAAGAAAAGAGTGAGAAACACTGTCGAAAGTCTTCTCAGCTTCTAAAGATATCATTTCCATAGGTATCTGAGAGTCCAGAGCATAGTTAAGGATATGGTGCAGCTTCCTTAGTGCATCATGAGCCCCCCTGCTCGGCATAAACCCTACCTCTTCCTGACTAATTAAACTTGGAGCAACTTTCAAGATTCTGTTAGCCAGTATCCTTGTCAGGATCTTGACATCCTGATTCATCAGTGCAATCGGTCTGTAGCTCTCCAGAAGCTCCTTTGGCTTATCCGGTTTTGGGATGAGAGTAATATATGCTTGGTAAAGTGGGGAATGAGACACCCTGCTTGCATTATCCTAGTAAACATATCTTTTAGGAGAGGAAGTACTGTTGAAATATTTGTTTTATAAAACTTGGCTGTAAGACCATCAGGCCCCAGAGTTTTACCATTTGGCAATGATTTGACCACCTCTTAGATTTCCCCCTCACTTATTGGAACTGCCAGCCCTTGTACCTGTGCCGAATCTAGAACAGGGAGAGGTATGCTTTCCAGAAATGCTTGTATTTCTTCCGTATTGTCAGTCCCTCCCCTTGATAAATCCCTTTTTAATACGTTGCAAAGGCATCAGCCATTTCTTGGGGGTCAGTTATAGTTTCCCCTTCCACTTTTATTAAGTTTACCATTCGTGCAGCCTCCCATTCCCTTACTCTAGCCGCTAGAAGGCGGTCAGGCCCATCGCCCTGCATTAAATACTTAGCTTGGATTTTCTCCAACCAAAAATCCACCTTGGCATACAGTACATCAGGTCTGCCATCTCATCCCTCAGATCCTTAAGTTCAGCATCTAATTCTACAGATGACTCTTCTTAAGGCGCAAGAGAATCTATAGCCCCTATGATAAACTCCTCTCTGGCTTGTCTGAGTTTGTTTCTTCTCGCTGCATATCTTTGAGCTACCCCTGAATAAAGAACTTTACAAGTTTTCCAAGCTATTTGCTTATCCTGCAATGTTGGTAGTTGAACTTGAATAATCTCTCTAAGAGCCTCCTCTAACTTTCCCTGTAGTTTAGTATCAGTCAATAGTGATTCATCTAACCTCCATCTATATGGCTTGGGCGGAGAGGCTTTTAGCTCCCATGTCATCTGTATAGGGGAGTAATCAGATAAGATTCTACTATATATAGCCATTTCTTTTACACAGATGACATGGGAGCTAAATTCCTACCAATGCTTACTTATTGACCAGGAAAAAAATCAATCCTGGAGTGCATTTTATGGGCCCCTGAAAATAAAGTCACACTTTTCGATCCCTTACCATGTATCCAAGCAGGGTCCACCAATGCCATAGCCTCTAAGAATCGACCCATAGCCTCCTGTGCTCTGGACGGAGGTTTCTTAGAGGGTGGATTCCTATCTTCCCAATTGTTTAGGCACAAGTTCCAATCCCCTTCTAGAATGATTGGATGTGCTGGCAACCCCACTACATCTGCCTCTAATGAAGCAAAAAAATCTGGGTTAGGGGGCATTGGGCCATAAATGGAGGTGATTGACAAGTCTGAACCCAGGATCAAGCCAGAGAGAAAAATTCCCCTGTTGTCCCCTTTTATTACCACTCTCTTTACCACATATGGGCAAGCCTTCCCCACCAGAATAGCAACTCCCCCCGGAGCCGTTGTGTTTCCCACTCCAAATACCTGACCCACCCACATTTTTTCAACAGATCCAGTTCCTCTGATAAAGGATGAGTCTCCTGTAAAGTCACAATTTGTGCCTCCATTCGTTGACTATGTCTCAGAATCGCCATCCTTTTTCGCCTACCCCTAAGGCCTTTAACATTCCGAGAAATAATTTTAATATTTAACATTGTATATGTATACTCCCCTATTTATTACCTTCCTACGATCTCCCAGTGTCTTGTTCCCAGCTAACGGACTCTCTCTCTTTTCTTTCCCCCTAACCCCCCTCACACTTTCCCGATCCTATAAGCGCCCTCCTAGAACAATAGCGATCCATGAATAAGCCAGTTCCCGAGTGTCCCCCCGGTCCCCTCTCCAAGCTCATACCAGAAATTACAAATAATCCCATCCTTCCAATGTCTCCCTACCCTGCTCCATAATTTAGCTTCTCCTCACTCACCTTCTCCTAACCCCATTGTCCAAGGGGAGATACATTCCTAGTGGTCTCCCAGATTATAGTTATTTTCAGGCTATCCTGCCTAATTATCTTTCAGTGCGCATTAATGATTCATGGGGTTTTATTTGGACATGCTATTATAGCGCACTTCAAATTCTTTACCCACTATTCCCCATGGACCTTCATTATTTCACAAAATGACCACCTCCCCTGTAGTGTAGTTTCCCTTTTCCCTGTAGTGCGAGGGAAGCCCAGCTCTAGCCTTCCAGCCCAATATTAACCCAAAAAATCCTCTCCTCTGCTTCCCCCCCCCACAAAAGACTGCTCACAATACTAAGGTTTGCCTGTTGAAGGGAAGCAGCAACTTACCAGAGGAATGAACTTACAGAGAAAATAGCTATTGCTGCTCACCATTCACCCCAGTTGTGTAATAATAAAGCCCCTAGCTGCTTTCCCCCAGGGTAAGCCTTCCACATTCATTTCTGAGGTTACCAAATTATTTTTTTTTTATTTTAGTTGTTTAACCAGGAGTAGCACACTAAGCTGAAAGCTTTTTTACAGGTGCAACCTGGGAGCACAGGGAAGTTAAGTGACTTGCTCAGGGTCACACAGTATGCAAGTGGAAGCTGTGGGATTCAAACCCAGGTCTGGTCTGCTGGATGTTACCAGATTTGCAGCTCAGAGCTTTAAACCACTGCGCTAGACTGCCTCCCTAAATTAAAGAGCGGCAAGTTCTCTGTCATCCGATACAGCGCCAAACCTGTTTTTGAAGCAAACCTATGCTGAATGAAGCGCTCTCCCTACATCCATTGAAATGGGCCTTAACCCCCAACCCCATCATGAAATCATTAAATGACTTAACCTAAGGCACGTCTGCCCTCTCGTGGCATCACCCAGTAATCGCTTTGTTGCAGCTCAAATTAGCCCTGAAAGAGAAGGTCTCCCATCCAAATTCCCAACATTAGCCCTACCCCCATTATTCCCCTATAGGTCTCCATAACACTTTTTCTCCCACTCGATCCCTTAAGCTGCCCCAAAACAAAAATGTAGGCTACCTGCCTAATATAATCAACAGACTGCTTAATTTAATAAAACGTTAAATGAGTTCAGTCCACACATAGTGTTTCAACCTTTTTTTTATCACATCCAGATCAGGTTGGAACTCCCTATTGCCACTGCTAAGCCAGTCAAGTCGGCGGCTTGAATAATGGTGGTAGCTCGAATCTCAAGCCCTCCAGAGCATCACGCGCTGTTAGGTATTTTTTGTCTCCAGTTTGGAGCTTAACTATTGGGATCGCTGGATACTGCATCCGGAATTTGATCCCAGCTAGGTATAGTTTCTTCTTAATGTCAGAGTACTCTTCCTGGCGATCTTGAATAGATGGGGTTTGATCCTGGAACAGCCACAAAGTCGCCCCATTCAACTGTAGATTTTTTGATTTCTTAGCTTTACTGAGAACAAAGGCTTTTTCTTTCTAGTTAAGAAACGTCATGATTAATACCCGCGGGCGCGCTCCTGGGTGTCTCTCTAAGTGCCCAGTGCGCTCTTTCCAGGTTATATGCCTCCCCATATGGAGTCGGGCCTAGTAGTTTCAATAGCAGATCCTGCAAGAAGGTTACACAATCCGCCCCCTCTGTATTTTCAGGAAGCCCCACCATAATTAAATTATTTCTCCTGCTACATGATTCTTGGTCTTCAATGCAGTTTTCCAGCTTTTTGACTTGCTTTCGTACCACAACCACTTCTTGCTCTGTTGTTGTAGTTTTCTTTTCCTGTGACGAGACCCCGGCCTCTAAATCTCCCATCCTCCTTGCCAGTGCATTCAGAGTCAGTTTTACCGTTAAAAAAAATCTGCCACCAAACCCTGTAGCATTTGTTTACTCTCCAGAATGTCATCCGTGTTCATTTTCTCTCCCCCTTCCACTCTCTCATCGTCTTGATCCTCCGGAACAGGCGAAAGGGATTTCTGGAGCTTTACTGCTGGAACCCATGCCGACAATGGCTCTGGAATTCCACACTCCATCTTGGCCATTTAGTCGGGCCGTTGCAGATCACCACCGAGACCAGGTAAAAAATTCAATCTGCACCTTCCTATTCAATTGAAAGGCAGAGAGGCTTAGTAAACTTTCCTGAGCAAT
Organism: Neoceratodus forsteri; assembly: GCA_016271365.2. Taxonomy (NCBI): domain Eukaryota; kingdom Metazoa; phylum Chordata; order Ceratodontiformes; family Ceratodontidae; genus Neoceratodus; species Neoceratodus forsteri. The sequence goes on from CM028136.1 coordinate 828,938,210, forward strand.
TAGATTAACGAATTAAGCCCAGAAACTTATTTAAAAAGTAGATTAAATTGACGAGGGCCCGGGAACAACACTCAGGATGTCCTCGCTCCTCTAGCTCATCATGTGATCCTAGGTGGCACTATCTCTAAGGTTACAACCCCTGCCTGTACTTCTGACCACAGGTTGAGGGGCCTGGATTCAGTATTGTGATGCCTCTACCCAGAGTAATAATAATAGTGGGGGTTATCTACGTAACCTGATGTAGCCCTCTGGGTAGCTATAACCACCCACAAACCCACCTAGTGACCAAATGCCTTGTAATAGGAGCTAGCCCTTTGCAGTAGTTACCACACAGTTAACAATGAGCATTAATGATATGCACACACCCCTTGTACTTACCACCAGGGACTGGACTTTAGCAACTCCGCTAGAAACCCCCTGTGAAGACAATGTTAGCAAGGCAAGCATACACTTTCAATACTGAACACCAACTAAGAATATGCTCATAAGCCAGTTTAAACCTGAAACAGCAGATCAGGTTTATTAAGGGGATGTGAACAAGGATGGGGGTGTGAATCTAAAAGAATGATTACATTACTGATTTGATTCAAGTTACTATGCATGCATGCACTCTAGTCCCTCAGTAAACAGTCTGACAACACTGGGTGCCCAGAGTGTTATGCTGGCTGGCCAGAATCGGTGCCCGGGGGTGGCTGACATTGCAGTTGTTGTTGGGTCCCTTGTTGGAAAGAAAAGGTAGTTAACATACATAAACGAGACTTTGGTTATTTGCATCCAGGGCCAGTTGCCCAGTCCTTTGTAACCATGAAACACACTAGAGTAATCAGATGGTACCACAGGAAGATTCAAAGAAACGTTGTAGAGAGCTACCCTGAGTTTACTCATGACATCAGTTGGTTGAGGAAGGTCTGGCAATATGAAAATCTGTTACTGGAAACTGAAGAGCATAGGGAAGCTGGGCCAGCACAACATGGCTTTTTCCTCCAGGTGGCCGCAACCTGCGATTTCTTGCTGCGCTGGAGCTGGATCCCCAGTCTGGTCTCTCACTGAGAAAACAGTCACTGGTGCGGAAGTAGATGGCTTGGGCTGAGTCTGGCAGAGACCCAAGGCTGAATAAACACTTCTGGCAAAGTTCGGTTTGTTTTCTGGTGAAAAACCTCCAGCTGGAAGACAGTTTGGTCACTGGTCAAGAAGGCTCCTTTCTGGCAAGCAGGAGTCCCTAAAAAGTAAGCCACATTTAATGAGAACAGTATTCACTTCTCTACCTCTTCAATTTGGTTCCAATCTGGTTCACTGTTTTAGTTGATTCACTGAGCAAACCTCTCAATTCGCAAAACAGTCTCTCACACACCTGTTGGGCTGAACGCTTCACAGGAGCTCCTCTCGGTCCAACATCTCAAGCTGCACTTCTCAGTCTCAGGCTAACTGCCACAGTTCAAAAGATTAGCTTCGGATTAGTCTGATTACTGTTATCACGCAGTCCAATGTTGGAAACTGTAGCAGGGAGGCAAATCCAGCCTTTCCCTGTCAAATCTCCTCAGCTCCTTTCCTGGAGCTGCTTCATGATGACTCGAGCTGCTCACTCTTCCAACTCTAACAGCAACTGCTCTTTTTTCTAACAGTTCTTGAACTAGTCGGTTTTCTAGCAATCCGATTGGCTAGGGGAGCTGTCAATCACAGTTTTGGTGCTCCCATTAGTCAGTTTAGGTGCCAATCTATAAAACTACAAGAACTACAGTTTTCCTTCTCATGAGGCACTTGAACTAAGGACTCCTCAAGGTCTCCTGTGCCCCAATTGGTTCAAATTCCTGGAAGTCCTGGATCAAACATGGTAGCTCCCACTTCGATGATAAGCTGCAAGAAGGCAAATTAAAGCAAGCAGTCTAATTTACATAACAAGTTAGAAGTAAATATTTACAGCAATAGCCAGAGCTCCCTCTGCTTTACTATTGACCACAGAGTGGAGCAAACCAAAGCAGTGCCTGGCCGATCGCGAGTCCTGAAGCACTCAGACCCAGCCCAGACCATTTACTGTATATACATACACACTGCTAGGGCCTTAAAGGGGCAGACATGAAAACACATCATGGCACTCTCACACAAATCAACAGAATAACAACAAATAACCATGGATTTACAATCTCTGCAGGATGTTTGCCTGCAGTAGGCATTGATGGTGCCCTGGGAGGCACTTAAGGTAAGCCCCAGATTGGTTGAGGGGGCTACATATATTTCTCCTCCCCAAAATTTATTGCTAAAGAAATGTGTATGACTATATGATTGTTGTCCCTTAGAGTTCATTTTGAGTTCATCCTACTTCAAGTCATAATCCTCTGTTGTGACATCATATTCTGTTGTCATGGGAGTAACTGTGATAACACAATCTGTGCTCTATGACCTCAGGTAGGGAGAAAGCAGCAGGAATAGAGACAGCACCACCAACAGTGCCCCCTACCAGCACCAGAGATGAACAGAAGTTACCCTTGTTTAGCACATAATCTGAAGAATGGCAGCTGCAATAGTGTACTCCTGACCACAAGAGATGGACAGACCTTGGTTTGATATGTAACCCAAAGGATGGCATCTTCAACAGTGCACACCCAACTACCAGGGAAGGCCAGAAGGGACCCTGGTTTAACATGGCAGCTGAAGGAAAACACCTCTAACAGTGAACTTTCCTTCTCTAGAGATGGAAAGAAGAAACCTTGGCTTATCATGTCATCCAAATGGCAATACCATCAACAGTGCACCCCCGACCACCAGAGATGGTACTTGGCACCTTAATTGACTAATGGGGGCACCAGAACTGTGACTGACAACTCCCCTAGCCAACCAGATTGCTAGAAAACTGGACTAGTTCAAGAACTGTTAGAAAAAAGGGCAGTTTTCTGATCTGGCAAGAAGTGCATATGCAAGGAAATAAATTAGTCCAACTGAAAATAAATCAGATTCAAAGTAAATTACAAGACATACTCATTTGCAGAAGAGACCTTGCCTTAAAGAGGACATTAAATCATTTCTTACTGGAAGCTGTTGGTAATGTTCCTATTTCCAGAAATAATTATTTTCCTAAATGATACACATTTAACTGTACTTGAATAAAAAGTGATGTGAAAAAATGAATTTTGCATTATTTTGTATTAATGGGCAGTATTCTGTTACATTTCTCTTCATGGTACCAATAATCTGAAGTTTTACCTCTGTCATTGTATATGCACAGAACTCTGAACCATGACACAGTAGAACCACCAACTTACTTGTTCCATGAAGAAAATGGTGTAGAATATTATCCATAACAAAAAAATAAGTTTTTTCACGGGGGCGTGGCTACCACCCAAGCAGAATGGACGCTTGAGTTCTGAGCTCCTGCCTAACCCCTAATAATCAGCCTGTTTATCCGCAGTTCTTCTACCTAAATTGGCGCAATTTATTTGGTATTTACGCCCGGGTAGCTCATGCACGGTGATATCTGGTGTTTTGTACTCTCGGCTGATCTGGTCTGTGGCTATCTCCTTTCGTTCTGCGGGGTTCGAGCAGTAGGGCCTATTGCTCGACAAGATGAAGTCGGTATCTGAGATTAACCAGCAGCAGGGCGATATGCCCGAAATCCACCAAATGTTCTCTGAGATTTTACAGTGAATGGACAAACTTGATGTGGCGGCTAAACAAAATGCAGCTGCCATTATCGATTTGGCCCAACAGGCGTGCATCACTGAGCGGAGGATGGATGGCACAAAGCAAGCTCCCAGCTCCAAGAACAGGAGCACCTTATTCAAGTACTTTGGGGCAGGGTGGAGGACTTGGAGAATCGGAGTCGCCGGAATAATTTGAGGATAGTGGGCTTCCCAGAGGGGTGTGAGGGAACCGACACCATTAGTTTCTTGCAAAAAGAACTGCCTGCCTTGTTGGACTGGCCTGGTAAGGCCCCAACTGAAATCGACAGGGCCCACAGAACTCTGGCACCTCGCCCTGATGCTGGGGCTCACCCGTGCACAATCCTGGCTCGCTTCCTCCGCTTTCAAGACCAAGAGATGATTACTAAGCTGGCACATACTAAAAAGGAGTTACTTTGGAAAGGGCACAAAATACAGATATTTGCAGATTATTCTCAGGAGGTTACTAACAGGTGTCGGGCCTTCACAGCTGCCCGCAGAGCCTGTGCTGAATTGGGACTTGAGTACTCCCTGAGATACCCAGCTTCGCTCAGAATCATCTCCAGAATTTTCGATACCCCCACTGCTGCAGAGAATTTCCTTTCGGAGCAAGCCCCCAAATTGTCCTGGGGCCATCTGCATGAACCCTCTGGCCTGTTGGCTCCCCGTAACAGGCCCATGCCAATGGAGGTAACACCACAGGGACCTGGCTACAACTTCCAGAACCCCAGTATGACCCAGAGCACTCATAATCACCCATCCCCATCTAAGCCCTTGGGGGGCAGAAGCAAACGAAGAAACAGGAGACGACAAAGGCTCGAGGAGCTACACGTCGATAAAACTCCTTGTCTCCGGTCAAGGAGGCATAGTGGAAGCTCGGATTCATCTGCTTCTCAGGACTCTTGCCAGCTAGACATGAGCAACAATAAATATCAGCCGCTGATGGATATGCCAAAAGGAAGGCTCCCTGGCTACCTGCCCCTTGCCCTCCCGATCTTCTCCCTCTAGGGCTACTGAGTCTAAAGGTGCCAGGATCATTTCTAGGCCAGAGGTTCAAGTTCCCTCCAGAGATGTTTCACACAGTTTGAGTAATCAGCAGGACTTTAAGCTGATGGAGGAAGTGCTCCCAGTCAAGATGGCCGTGGGCTGAAGCCCCCTCAGTACATTTCTCTGCTGCCCTCCTCTCGGGCTGGAATATGCTGCCTATGATGCCCCTGTGGTACAAGATTGCTACCAAGCTGTTCCCCATTGCTCCTTTTCCTGTTCCCTCCTCTCCTCCTAATTGATTTTTGGACAGTAGGAGAGCACTCTCAATATCTGTTACCCCATCGGTTCATTTGGATTAAGGCTGTGAGGGGCTTCACTTGGACTGCCGAGCACACTCCTTCATATGTGGAATACATGGATCCGTGTGCGGACTAATGGATGATAATAATGACTATCTCACTGCCTGGCCCCCTGTGCGGGGTGCTGGGGTCATCTCATGTATTTTTTTTTGCTTTTTCTTTCTTCTCTTTCTAGCAGTGACGTTGTGGGTAGAAGGACTCAATTGATGATGGGGTGTTGGGGGTGGGTGATCTCAGATTTGGAGAGTCCTCTCTGTTTAGTGTAGTCTATGGCTACACTACCCCCAGTGACCTCTGCTGGTATCTGAGCCTCTGGTTGGTCGGTACGCTCAGCAGTTGCTGGTCTGAAATGGAACTGTTCTTGGGTTCGGGTAGTGGGTGGGGGTGGGTTCAGGGTATGGTTGTTTTTTGGATAGTTAGTAATAGGTTATATTTCTGCTTGTTAGGGGCATTCTTTGCCCATGGATATACTGTTGTACAATGTTGTTTTGTGTTCTATCATGGTAATCTGAATCCTAGAGCCACTTTTGTCATTATAGGAGTGGATAGGGAGTCTGGGTCCACTGGGCACAGTGTACCTGGGTGAGGCTTCCTCTTGTATCTCCCTTCAGCCATGCTAGCTTATTGGTCGCATGGGGACTAGACTTGTCTCTTGGAATGTGAGGGGGCTCAACTCACCAGTTAAGCATAAAAAAGTATTGCTCCACTTAAAGAAGTTGCAACCTATGGTGGTGTTCCTCCAGGAGACAAGGCTGTCCTCATGTCAGGCTATGAAGCTCAAATGGGAATGGGTTGGCACAGAGCTTCATAGAGCAGCTAAGGGCCATAAGAGAGGAGTTTCCATTTTACTTCATAAGAACTTGGGGTGGAAAGTGAAGTGACATAAACAGGACAAGGAGGGAAGATGGATCTTGGCAGAGTTAGAGACCCCAGATGGTTCTTTGATTTTTGCTAATCTCTACGCCCCCAACCAGGATTGCCCTCAGTTCTTCTTTACTCTTAACCAGACTCTTACTGATTTTAATGGTGTCAGTGCTCCGGTAGTTATGGGTGGGGACTTTAATTTAGTGTTAGACTTTGCTATGGACAGAAGCAACAAAACTTTTGAACCTCATAGACAGGCACTCAAAGCGGTCCAGACATTATTGTCAGAGCATACTTTGCTGGATGCCTGGAGAACTATGCATCCAGGTGTTTATGATTACTCCTGCTATTCCCAGGCCCATGGCTCTTCTAGCAGGATTGACTTCTGGCTTCTTTCATGAGGCATTTATGAGAAGGTTACCAGCACTGACATGCACCCCATTTATGTCTCAGACCATGCGCCTATAGAGCTTGGGATACAATTGGGCACTAACCCCACCACTACGTCCATATGGCGGTTGGATCCCCTGTTAATTGAGGATGCTGATTTTTTTCGTTGGCTGGGGTCTGTGGTGCAGGAATATTGGGAAATCTATGATAATGGGGAAGTGAATGACTCAACGCTTTGGGAGGCCTTTAAGACCACCATTCGGGGCAAAATTATTTCTTATGCCTCTGCTAGATGGAAGCGGTGCCAAGCTGACCAAAGGGCTTTAGAACAGCAGTTAGCTTCTCTGGAAGCCCAATATAAGTCTTCAATCCCAACACAATCCTTATTGGCTCAGCTGACTAGTACCAGGATTTCTTTGAATACCCACCTGACCAGACAAGCGGAATTAAATCTCAGATGGCTGCGTCATTCTTACTGGGAAGGGGGGGAAACTAGTAAACTTCTGGCTTATCGACTTAAGCAACAGCAGGCATCTCGTACCATTCATGCACTGGAAGATATGCATGGGATCCCAACCCACTCTCATAAGGGGATAAGTAAGATCATGGCCCAGTTCTACGAGGCTCTGTACTCAGTTTCCCACCCTCCTGACCCCTTGAGCATTCAAAAATTTTGGGGGGAACTCCATATTCCCCGCCTAATGGTTTTCGGTGCTAAACTACTGGAGGCGCCTTTCACCATGGCAGAGGTGGAGCAGGCCATTCTATCCCTAAACTTTCAGAAGGCCCCAGGAAAGGATGGCCTCCCTGCTGATTTTTACAAAATAAAGGGCAATAATCTGGCCCCTTACCTGATTAGGATGTTCCGACATTCACTACAGGTTGGCTTTCTCCCCCTTCCCTGAGGGACGCTACTATCACAGTGCTACCGAAAAAGGGGAAGGACCCCTACTCCCAGATAGCTACTGCCCTATATCCCTTATTAATGTGGATGCTAAAATTCTGGCCAGGCTTCTTGCCAGTAGGCTAGAGCATCTTATGATTGATCTGATCCACCCTGTCCAAGCGGGTTTTATTCAGGGGTGACTAGGGTCAGATCATCATAGATCGCTGCTGTCACATTTACACCATACCACATTATCTGCCAAATCCTCCGTGGCCTTAACAATCGATTTTGAAAAGGCATTTGATTCTGTTCAGTGGCACTTTTTGTTTCTCACTCTCTCTAAAATGGGTTTCGGGCCTGGTTTTACTTCCTGGGTAAAACTATTATACTCCTCCCCATGCCCTCAGTCTTAACGAATGGGGTCATGTCTCCGTCCTTTCCTCTCCAAAAAGGTACCAGGCAGGGGTGTCCCCTTTCCCCTATCCTTTTTGTTCTGGAAATTGAACCACTAGCTATTGCTCTTAGGGAATCACCTAACATCCCTGGGCTCCGAGTGGGTAATAGCACCTTCAAAACATTTTTATATGCTGATGACTTGCTTATCACTACGGAGTCCTCTGTGGGGGTGATTGACAGTATCCTTGAGATTCTGGCTACCTTTGCCGAGGTACCGGGGCTTAAGATCAATCACTCCAAAACCAAGGTGCTTCCGCTGAACTCCAAGACCCCTGGGAATGACTTCATAAATAGACGCCTCCATTGGTCCCCTAATGGCATAAAATATTTTGGTATTATCCTTCATTTCAATATAGGGAAAATGATCTCTGCTAATTTTAAAGGCATTATTAGAGTCCCTTAAACAGGACATGGGGAGGTGGAAGGCTTTAAGGCTGTCGTTGGCTGGTAAAATTGACTCCATCAAAATTATGGCTGCTCCCAGGGTATTATATCTATTAGCTCACCTGCCCGTGGCTATCCCCCAAAGATGGTTTCAGAAATTAGACGCATTAGTGGGGAATTTCCTATGGAAAGGGGCCCTGCCCGGGTTCAGTAAACTCAAGCTTCGCCAACATTGGAGTGAGTGTGGATGGGGCCTCCCCTGGTTTCAGAGATATCATATGGCCTTCATTATCTCTCAAACTATCAGATGGTCCACCAGGATCAGTCTGACCTCTCCAACTTGGCTCCCTCTAGAGGCATAATTGGCCCAGGCCCCTTCACTGGTGGTGGTGCTCTATAATAAGAAGACGGTATCCCAGGTCCTCTCTCCCCCATGCAGGTCTCTATTCTGTATTGGAAACAAGCTCTCTCAATTCTGGGCCAAGACACAACCCTGTGGAGATATATGCCCCTGTAGAACAACCCAGCCCTACAGATAGGGAGGTCCCCTATACACTGGAAATACTGGGAGGCCAAAGGCATTACTAAGATCCAGGATATGTTGCTCCCCAACACTGTCACATTAGACACTTTCGAGTCACTGAAAGAAAGATTTGGTCTCCCTCAGTCTCATTTTTGGAGATATCTGCAGATTAGGGATGCTATTATTCACTTGCCTAATGCCCCATGAGATGGAGGGGGGCAGCACCTACCTCACCCGTTAGCTGTTTGGGGGAAGAAGGGTAAAGGCAGGGCCAGTTTGCTCTATTCGGCTCTTAGAGATGCTACTGCAGACCCTACTCAGTGGGCCAAAGTGCAATGGGAAAGAGATCTTCAGGTCTCAATCTCAGACCGGTAGTGGTGGCACAGTTGGTTCAGAGCACATAAGGCCTGTCGGGACGGGCGCACCCATCTCATTATGAGTAAGACCAGTCACAGGTACTATAGGGATCCAACTAAACTCCACAAGATGGGTCTCCTGTCAAAGGATACTTGTTGGAGATGTGGCAAGGATGGGGCGCATTTGTTTCATGTTCTCTGGGACTGCCCTATGTTGCACCCTTTCTGGTCATCGGTTAGGAATATGTGCCAGCAAATCTTCCCAGACATAAACCCAGATCCACCCCTTTTGCTTCTTGGATGTGCACAGCCGAATGTCCCTAAATCCGACCCTGGGGCCCTATGGGTCACTGCTGTTGGGGCGGTGGCCAAATGACTCATTTTACTTAATTGGAAATCCTCTGTGATGCCATCCTTTGAAGACTTTTTATTGGCACTAGCCCAGGGGGCTATGTCTGAAAGGCTCTCCAGCATTGCGGCTGGCTCTATAGCCCAATTTGAGAAATGCTGGCTACCCTTCCTGCAATCTAAATTCTGTCACAATGTCCCCTCTCTAACAACCCCCTAGCATGCCAGTCCTGATGGCTCAGGTTGCTAACTTTCTGTGGAGGTGGTGCCCCCTTCTTCTTTTGATCCCAGGCTGCCCCTTTTTACTGCCCTCCATCTAGTGAAGATTGTCAATTTGTATATAGTTGATATGGTCATAGGATCCTTTTTAGGCACACACATGCTTTACTTGCTATGGATCTGATCTGGTAGTCCAACTTAATTTACCCTAGCTGGATGGGTTATTAAGTGTATCATGTAGTTTATGCTTTTGAAGTGCAAAGTACTCAGGCTGATCCTTCATTAACTGTGTTTTAACATGTGGATGTTATGTCCTGCTATGTATTCCTATGGTCCTTAGCATTGGATTTTTGTAATTACTGTAATGTATTGTCTTGTCTATCCTTGTGTTACTGCTCCCTCTAATGGAAGGGGCCTGGCTTGGCTTTGAACTATCATCCCGAGCTCTGTGTGTGTCTAGCAAATAATAAAATAATAAAAATTGTTAAACTAAAAAAAAAAAGGTTTTTCACATTATTGTTTATGCAGGTAAGAGTGTTATCTCTGTAAATAGGAACACTACTAATTGATCTCAACTAGCACACATTTCCTGTGTCCTTAAACATGTCATCAGAAGGATAGCATCTGTCACAGTGCAACCTCCACCCTGACCACCAGAGACAGGCAAAAGGCATCTTGGTGAAATATCTAATCTGAAGGACAATACATCCAACATTGCACACCCCCATCCACCAGAGATGGATAGAAAGGACCTTAGTTTAGCGTATCATTGAAAGGATGGCATCACCAATAGTGCACCCCCCAACAACCAGAGATGGATAGAAGGAATCTTGGTTTAACATCTCTTCCAAAGGATGGCACCTCCAACACTGCCCCCCCCCCAACCATCCACCAGAGATGGACAGAAAGCTCTTTGGTGAAAAAATCTAATTTGTAGGACAGCACCTCCAACAGTGTACCCTTTCCCCCATTACCAGCAATGGATAGATGGGATCTTGGTTTAACATGTCATCTGAAAGATGTCACTACCAACAGTGCACCTCCCCTGACTACCAGAAATGGACAGAAGGGACCTTGACTGAACTTCTCATCTGCAGGATGACACCTTCAATAGTGCACCCCCAGCCACAAGAGACAGGCAGAAGGCACCTTGGTTTAAAGTGGCATCCAAAAGATGGCACCTCCAACTGTGCTTCCTCTCACCACCAGAGATGGACAAAAGGAACCTTGGTTTAATATGTCAACTGAAGGACGGCACCACCAAGAGTGCACCCTCCACTATCACCAGTGATGGACAGAAGGGACCATGGTTTAACATATCATCTGAAAGGACAGCCCCACCAATGGTGTGCCCCCCCCACCACCACCACCAGAGTGGGACACAAGGGACCTTGGCACCTTGGTTTAGCAGCTCATCCAATGGTTGGCACCACAACAGTGCAGCCCCACCACCACCACCACCACCACCATCAGAAATGGACAGAAGGGACCTTAGTTTAACATGTAATCCAAAGGATGGCCACTGTACCAGTGCAACCCTTCATAACCACCAGAGATGGACAGAAGGGACATTAGTTTAACATGGCATCTGAAGGACACCTTCCATAGTGCACCCCACCTCTACAGTTGGACAGGAAGGAGCTTGGTTTAACATGTCATCCAAATGACAGCATCTGACACAGTGTACCACTCTCCTGATCACCAGGGATGGACAGAGGGCACCTTGGTGAAATATCTCATCTGAAGGATAGTACCTCCAACAGTGCACCCTTCCCCCATCCCTCAGAGATGAAGAGAAGAGACCTTGGTTTAACATCCCTTACAAAGAATGACACCTCCAACAATGCCCCCCCCTGATCACCAGTGATGGACAGGAGGGACCTTGGTATAATACCTCATCTAAAGGATGGTGTCTGCAACATTTCAGCTGCCCTATGACCACCAGAGGGGCACCTCCAACACTGTACCACCCTAACCACCAGAGATGGACAGATGGGACATTGGTTTAACATCTCATCTGAAGGACAGCATCTCCAACAGTGCACACCCCCACTACTATAAATGACAGAAGAGATGTTGGTTAAACATCTGAATGATGGCACCTGCAGTGCTGCACTTCCCCAACCACCAGAGATGAACTTTCATTTTAGTTTAACTTCTTATCTGAAGGAAGGCACCAGGAACATTGTAGCCCACTGACCACCAAAGGTGGAAGAAATTAACTTGGCATAACATCTCATCCAAAGGGTGGTACCTTACACAGTGTACCCTCCCACTGCCACCAGAGATGGACAGAAGGGTCCTTAGTTTAGCATGTCAACTGAAGGATGGCATCTCCAACAGTGCACTTCTCCTTGATCACACTGACTGCCAGGGATGGACAGCAGGAACTGTGGTTTAAAATGTCTTACAAAGGATGGCACCTACCACAGTACACTCTCTGATCACCAGAGATGGACTGAAGGGACCTTGATTTAACATCTCATCTGAAGGACAGCACCACCAACAGTGCACCACACACTGACCATCAGAAATGAATAGAAGAGGCAGTGATTTAACATCTCATGGAAGGCTTCAGCAACAGCACACTCCCCTAACCACCAGAGATGGAGGAAGGGACATTGGTTTAACATCTCATCCAATGGATGGTTACTCCCACAGTGCATCCCAACCCAAATCACCAGAGATAGAAATGATCTTGGTTTTAACATGCCCTCCAAAGGATGGCACCTCCAATAATGCACTCTCACCACCGCCAGTGATGGACAGAAGAGGTTTAACATGTCATCAGAGGAGACCTTGGCATAACATCGCATCTAAAGGATGGCACCTTCAACATATCATCCAATGGACAGTCCTTCCAACAATTTCCCCCACCACCAGAGATGATCAGATGGGACCTTGGTTTAACATGTTATCAAAAGCACAGCACCTCCAACAATGCCTCTCCCCCCTGACCACCAGAAATGGACAGATGGAACCTTTATTTAACATCTCATCTGAAGGACAGCACCACAAAGACTGCACCCCCTCGACTACCAGAAATGGACAGAAGGGACCTTGGTTTAATGTCTCATCCACAGCACTACACCTCCAACAGTGCACCTTCCTCCTGTCCACAAGAGATGGACAGAAGGAACCTTGGTTTAACATGACATCTGAAGGATGGCACCTACAGCGGTGCAACCCCCCCCCACTCCACCACCACCACTACTACCACCACTATAATCAACAGAAGGTACCTTGGTTTAACATCTTACCTTTTTTTTCAAATTGAATATGCTTTATTGATTTATAAAACCAAGATAAGAATACCACACAGGTGGAACAGTAGTAGAGACTAACACCAACAAATTGAGTATATGGTTATTTATTTATGACTTTGGTTACCGGGTAGGTACGCTGATTCAAAGGACCATTTTCAGGTATGACCCAGGCCATAGGAGTGACACAGCAAGGACAAGGCAATACAATCATACATACATGCATATATACACATTAAGTAATTACAAGGAATACAGTCAGCATGATACATGAAATAGTTGTTGAGAAATAAGAGATAATAAATTTGACAAATGCAAAACTAACAAGTTATCTACTGATTTACAAAGTACAGTACGTACAACACATGGAATTACAAACTATACAAGTGCATGGTATATAATTAGTAAGGAGTACAATTGGTGCGGTACAGGGAGAATTATGCATAACATCGACTAGGCAATTGCGTCATAAAGTAGAGTTGACAGGTTCATAGAAGCAGAGAACCAAACTGGGCAATGGTCGAGAGGCAGTAGGTGGCAGGAGCTAAGGTGGAAGTTTCCACATTACTGCAACATGACCGCCCACTAGCCTAGCAGCCACTGAAGCACAGACGCAGGGGAGGGTAAGGCACAAATGCAGCAGGGAGAAACAAGAGAAAGGAGAGGTATGGCTGCGGGGGGGCTACCTGAGTGAACAGTTACATTGAAGTTCCCCAAGGAGTCAGGTTTTGAAAATTGATCTGAAAGTGAGGTGAGAAGAGTCTGATCTAAGAGATGAGAGGAGATTATTCCATAGGGAGGGAGTGGCAATTGACAGAGCTTTTCTACCCATAGCAGTAGCGGCCCTATGGACTTCCGAGGGAGGGGGCAGCCGAGGAACAAACAGTCCTAGTAAAATGCCTGGTCTTTAGGAGGGAGGAGAGAGGGGACAGTTCCCCAGTCCTGAGGGTGCTGTCGACAAAGCAGGCAAGGGAAAAGTCAAAGTGAGCTCTGAGCTGTAGCCAACCAAGGGACCGGTTAAGGTCACAGTGGTGGATAGCGAAAGGGGCAAGTAGGGCAAATCGGCAGATGTTGTTGTAGATAGATGTGAGTCGAGCTTGAAGGGCAGTAGATACTCACGAGTATATGTGTAACCTCTGCCTCGGATAGAGGTGATCAATTTTATTGTAACCCACTACCTGACTAGCCTGGGTTCAGGGATAAAACATTCACTCAGCACCAGGGATAGGTTTTCACTTCTGGTCAGGGGCACCCAAGTAATTCCGGACACAGGAAGCAGTAACTGAAAATGTCCAAACCAGGAGTGGGATTCTAAAGTGTGGCTTTTATTCACTTCAACACAAGAATGCAAAGCAAGATGGACCTCCATGGGGCTACACTCACTGGATATGCAGATATACATAGGTCAGAACACATCTTCTTCATTACACGACAACCCTCAGGTTCTGAACACATCTGGGCTCACACGCCCGAACTGGTACTCTTACTCTTGGTTTCCCTGGCATGGCATCCCCGCCAGCACTAGTACATTTTTCCATATGTCATGGAGTTTGGCGGTGGCTCCCTCAACCATCCTCAAGCACTTTCTAGCTCTAAAGGGAAAATCTCATCCTTAATTCCACATCTGGGTACCTTCTGCAGACACTGGCCAAGTGTCTGGGAGAAAGCTATAGGTGCCCAAAGTGAATCCGTGGAGGTAAACCTGGTTCATCCAGATTGGGGGGGGGGTCTCCCACCTCTTGTTCCCAAATCCATACCCGGCCATTCATTTGGAGCCACACCTTTCTTCAAACTCTCTGGTTGTAGATGCTATCTCGAAATGTACTGTATATCACATTTAACATTCTACTCTCTATGCAGCTGGTGTCCTGATTTGCAACGTACTGTAAGTGGTTATGTCCATCTCTGTATACCCCCACTGGTTAGATGCATTTCAAGCCATACACATATCTCAAAAGTACTGTACTTGGCTAGTCCTTTCCTGACCCCACAGTTGGCAGATACTTTTACACAACTGTCTTGGTGAAAACATAGGCTCTATGTCAGAGCAGACTCACCATGGTTCGCAGGTGCCCCAGAGCTTCTGTCAGAGGAAACACAAAATTCTCTGGTAACTCAGAACAAAGTCTTGTCAGGCAGCTTTTCCCATTTCCAGCAGGGCCAGGGGATTGCCCTTGCAAAGCTGGTGTCTTTCCCTCCTTCCCTCAAGGGATGGGGCACTGGAACAACTCAGGGAGTGGTCTCTACTGCTTCTGCTGATATTTTCAGTGTTCTTCTCTAGGGGGAGAACACACTACCATATTTCTGAAGTAGCTCTATGACAGAGCTAGGCTCTGAGGGACTGCCCACTGCAGCACACCTCCTCCTTCCCCTGAGTCTGGCTGAAGACTGACTTAAAATACCCCAACATTCTAACCTAACTCCCTGCTGCAGCATTCCACTGTGGCTTATGCTGCTGCGAGAATTCTATAGTGATGTCATCTTCCAGCTCAGCTGAGACTGAGGACAAAGTGAGGCAGTGTGAAACCCATTTAACTGGTAACTCACAAGCCGCCTTTTCCTGCCTGCCACTAGATCTAAGTGGGATTCTAATAACCCTGGGTGACAAGGGGGTTACACTCACCCTTAGCCAGGACAATGACTGTCCACAGTCATTGCTTACCTGGCCCAGGCCATCCTACCCTCTGTGCTACCTAGGGAGAGGGGTGATCAGGCCCTCTTCTACCATGTTCTAGGCACAGGCAGGCAACACAAAGGGCCTGGAGGCCATTGGCTGATTCACCAGCCTCTACTCTATGATCATGCTATGGTTACCTAGTGGCCCTGGTAGAACTGTCCAGAGCATAACCCTCAATAGATCAGTATTGCAGCCCCTCCAGCAGGTCAGGATCACAGCCCATCTATCCTCCCCATGCCCTTTAGGGAAAACCTATCTGACCAAAACCCAAAATTACCAAAAAAAAAAACACAGGGAAACCTCCCCACATCCCAGGACACCTGCAACCAAACACAAAGGAGCTAACACTAATCTTTAAGCATTTTTCAACACTCCCCCACAACCATACCTGTGGAAGGAAAAGTTAAACACAGTTAACAACAACACCCACTTTAAACACTACTACTTTAAAGCACATGAGGGACTCCAATGAGTCCCTCCTCCTCTTCTTGTCTTCTCTTCTTGTCTTCTTTTCTTGTCTTCTTCAGGATCACCTGAAAAAGAACAGACAAAACAACCCCTAATCTGCAAACACAGTACTATCTAACCCCTACCATCAAAGCACTGGAGAATCCTAAAAATATTTTTTTTAGAAAAGTAGAAAAACAGTAGAAACAGTAGAAAAACAATGACATTATTTACAATACACATTTTTGGTGATGGAGTGCCCTAAAAGTCCCATCTAGTGACCACAAGGCCCGAAGACAAATCCCAAAAAAGATTCTCTCCTGGGCCAGAGCCTGGTAAAGCACAGTTCTGGTAGGACTGTAATCCCAAAGGGGAGAGTCTTTGAGGACAGTTCAAACAGTCTGAAGTCTGCTAGGTGTAGGGTGTGTACTGCAATGTCATTAAAATAGAAAAGTCTGTACTTACCAGTCCCTTGAAGAATTAAATCAATATGACACCTGGATTTCCAGCTGAAGACTCTCCATGGCAGCATTCTTCGGATACAGCTGGGCGGACATCTTCCAGAAAATGACAGGATGGCACTTCTGGAAACTGCTGGGATGATGTTGTCTAAGAGATGAAACCTTGGAATAGAACAGGAAACAGCTGGTCTGAAGTCATCCGAAATCCGAGGCATTGAATCAGGATACAGCTGGGCTGGTGTCCTCTCTGGATATGAAGTCACATGGAAGGCCAGGGGATGGAATCTGGAAAGCCAGTACATCGCAAGCCTGATGAATCGGGGGCACCTGGTTCCTAGAATGCCAGTCTGGCAGAAAAACATAGGTATGGCAATGGCTAGATGGCAGCACTGGCTACCACTGCTCTGCTCTCCACTTGGTAGGCACGGGCACACTCACAGGAAAAGGCCTGCATTGAAGGAAGTAACACAATGGATCAGGTGCAAGAATTATTACCCTGTCTAGGAGCTCATAATTCACATTGAAGAAGGTTTCATGTCCCTCTCCATCCACGATCTGAACAGTGTCTATGAAAAGTGTCCTGCCCACTTTCCATTGTCTGAATTTCTCTTGGAACACTCTGTCTCAGACATACCGACTTGCACTGGGATGCACATGTTTTGTTGCCTCTTCCACTATCCAGGATTTTCTGTTTCTTTCAATCTCCTCCCAGACTCTCCAAGGAAAGGTAGGAAAGGATATCCCATAGAACTCATTCGCCTTCCTACAAACCATTCTTTCCTCTTTACTACACTTGATCAGCTTTAGACCTCTGGACTGGCTTGGGGGTGGCCAGTCCTGGTTTTGTCAGCTACGCATACTTAATGCAATGTAAAATGGATCTTTGACTACTCCTTGTGGGGACAGGGCTGTGGAATCCCCAATCTCTCCTACTTTCTGCTCCTCCGAGGCAACAGCCCGAGGCTGTGGCCCCGCACCTTTTTCATAAGGCAACATAGGCTTCCCCTCATCTTCTTCCTCACTGAGGATCTGAGCTCAGGAGTGAGCAGTCATCCTCACTCCTGAGACTATCCACTCTTTGCTGGGTGCAGAGGTCAACACCTTCCATTCAAGAGTCTCTGTCATCTCATCTTCTCTGATGAGACTAGAGCTTGGCCCCTCTCTCCATGGATCTGCTGATGGTCCCTCCGCACTATATCTCTGTGACCCAGACTCGGATACATCAGTACTTTGCTCTGCTTGTAGATCTACACCCTCTTGCTTCATGCCACACTCTGTTGAGCTTCTTCCAACAGGCTCCACCTGGTGCTGTGTGCTGCCAACTGCAGATTCTTGAAGCTTTGTCCATGTGGGATCCAAATGAATCTTGGGTGCTTTGGTTAGACCATGTCAATATCTTTCAATCTGTTAACTTCTTCTACTATCATAGCCCGGGCATGATTCGGGTAGCGGGCTGATCCCGAAGTCATGACTGCAGGGAAAAAACAAAGCTCACTGTTATCGAAAGTCCCATTCTGTTGGAAAAACTTTTACAAAATTGCTCTCCTGCTGCTGTGTTTACTTTACTACCCCACCCTGTAATAGCTGCGGCAGTAATCCTGTGCATCAATATTCTGTTTCGTACTCAAGCCATTGCGCATCCAATTTACACACTTTACTGATAAAGTTCACTCAAACTGCTTAAACTGCGCTGTCTGTTCCCTCAGCACATTTCTATGGTTTTTACTGGACTTTTCATTTGCTGTAACTCACTCTTCTTGCTTAAAAGTCCCTAAAGCCATAGTATTTCGTTGCACAGGATTGCCTGAATTTTCATTGCATCTATCATACAACCCACAGTCTCTCACTTTGCTTTGAAAATCATACTGTTACTGAACCCACAGTTATGCTCACAGTCTAATACTTAGAATTCCTGCTTAGCTTGGTTAACTTGACACAGTCCTTCTTTGCAAAATGATCACACTGCTAAACACAGATTCAGCTGGCTTTAGTTAAAATTACACACAGTTTGAGTGGTTTCTCAGGTTGGTACTCACTTAATCGGTAGCTTGTTATTGTGATGGAAAAATTCGGCCTACAGCCGGTCTTGAAGGCCTCTGTAATGAAGCAGGCTGGCAGTCCTGCCGATTGTCCCTCCGAACACCTCGCTTTATTCCCAAATTATCAAAATGTGGGTTGAGCCCGATTTTAAATGGAAAAGTCCGATTTTATCACTCTTATAATGTTTTCAGTCACCGTAACGCTCCTCCTGGCAAGCCAGTTCACACACTACTCTCTATCTCCCTCTCGAACACTGTGCAGTCACTCTAGACCTGGCTTGGGGTGGGACTGATTGCAGTCTCACCAATCACTCAACGCCATGCAAATGAGCCTCTTTCTTCTCGTGCTCTTCTCCTCCACAGAGATCGTCGAGTAGGCAAAATTTAAACTGCAAACCACACTTTTTTTTTTCCAACTGTGACTCCTCGGCGGGAGCACCATTTTGACTATTTTTCATGGCATTTCACTCAGCGACTCTCTCTGTCCATACAACAAGCACTTCCAACTTCTAGGGCATAAATCTCTCTTTGTTTCCCACAGTTTTCCATGCTTTTCTTGTCACACATAACTTTAAAAAGCTGGCAAATGTTATAACTTTGATGCAGCACAAGGGGCATACACTCTCGGGCTTTACTGCTCCTCGGTAACCTGGTGGCACAATTACAGCAGCACATGAACAGCAGCACACAGTGGCACATTTGGGTGGCAATGCTTCCAACTTTTTGGGCTACCTACTGCCAGACAGCCAAATGCTAGCCCTAATCCCAGCAAATCTTTCTTGTTCTCTCCCTAGATTCCAAACCAAATCCTCAGCAGTGCCTCCATTTTGTAACTTCTGCCTCAGATAGGGGTGATCAGTTTTATTGTAACCCACTACCTGTCTAGCCTGGGTTCGGGGAGAAAACATTCGTTAAGCATCAGGGCTAGGTTTGCACTTCTGGTCAGGGGCACCCTAGTAATTCTGACACAGGAAGCAGTAACTGAAAATGTCCAAACCAGGAGTGGGATTCTAAAGTGTGGCTTTTATTCACTTCAACACAAGAATACAAAGCAAGATGGACCCCCGGGGGCTACACTCACTGGATATGCAGATCTACATAGGTCAGAACAAATCTTCTTCATTACATGACAACCCTCAGGTTCTGAACTCATCTGGGCTCACACGTCTGAACTGGTACTCTCACTCTTGGATTCCCTGGCATGGCATCCCGGCCAGCACTAGTACACTTTTCCATATGTCATGGAGTTTGGTGGTGGCTCTCTCAACCACCCTCAAGCACTTTCTAGCTCTAAAGGAAAACTCTCATCCATAATCCCATGTCTGGGTACTTTCTGCAGACACTGGCCAAGTACCTGGGAGAAAGCTATAGGTGCCCAAAGTGAATCCGCGGAGGTAAACCTGGTTACTCCAGATGGGGGGGTCTCCCACCTCTTGTTCCCAAATCCATACCCGGCCATTCATTTGGAACCACACCTTTCTTCAAACTCTCTGGTTGTAGATGCTATCTCGAAATGTATATCACATTAAACATTCTACTCTCTATGCAGCTGGTGTCCTGACTTGCAATGTACTGTAAGTGGCTATGTCCATCCCTGTAGATCCCCCCCACTGGTTAGATGCATTTCAAGCCATACACTATCTCAAAAGTACTGTACTTGGCTAGTCCTTTCCTGACCCCACAGTAGGCAGATACTTTTACACAACTGTCTTGGTGAAAACATGGGCTCTGTGTCAGAGCAGACTAACCATGGTTCATAGGTGCCCCAGGGCTTCTCTCAGAGGAAGCACAAAATTCTCTGACAACTCAGAACAAACTCTTGTCAGGCAGCTTTTCTCATTCCCAGCAGGGCCAGGGGATTGCCCCTGCAATGCTGGTGTCTTTCACCCCCATCCCTCCAGGGATGGGGAACTATAACAACTCAGGGAGTGGTCTCTACCACTTCTGCTGGTATCTTCAGTGTTCTCCTCTAGGGTGAGAACTCACTACCCTGTTACTGAAGTAGCTCTATGACAGAGCTAGGCTCTGAGGGGCTGCCCACTGCAGCACACCTCCTCCTCCCCTTGAGTCTGTCTGAAGACTGACTTAAAATACTTCAGCATTCTAACCTAACTCCCTGTTGCAGCATTCCACTGTGGCTTATGCTGCTTTGAGAATTCTATAGTGCTGTCATCCCTCCAGCTCAGCTGAGACTGAGGACAGAGTGAGACCCATTTAACTGGTGTCTCACAGGCTGCCTTTCCCTTCCTGCCACTAGATCTAAGTGGGATTCTAGTAACCCCGGGTGACAAGTGGGTTACATATGGGAGTGCAGTAGTCGAGGATAGGATGGAGGTTTCCAACAGCAATAACCAAGTGAGCCTCCTTGGATAAATGGTGTTTTATATGATAGGATACCCCAAGTTTTTGATTCACTCTATGAGCAACCAAGTTAATGCACTCAGCAAAGGAGAGAGAAGAGTCCAACGTTACCCCCAGGTATTTAAAGTAGGGGACATTCTCATGGGCCAGGCCGTCCAGAGAAAAAAAAAGGAGGGAGGAGTTTGCTTTTTGTGCCTTGACAAGATATGGTTTGGATCCAAACAGCATAACCTTTGTCTTTTTCTCATTTACCAACAGCAGGTTGGACGTGAACTACCGGTAGGCAGTGCAGTAGTTATATGTGAGGACGGTGGACATGTTAGGGAGGCATTTTTTACTATGGAGCAGGACAAGATCATCTGCATAGAAAAGGGAGTTGCAGATAAGGCTACCAGTGGGGAGGGTATTTATAAAGATAGAAAAGACAGGAGGTCCTAGAATAGAGCCTTGGAGGACACCCATATTTACAGATAGGGTGGGGAATGTGGCAGAGCCAATGCACACAGTTTGGGAGTGGCTCAAGAGGTAGCTCTGAAACCAGTTTGTGGTCTTGGGGAAGCAGCTAAGCAGGGGTAATTTGGACAACAGAATTGCATGGCTTACCATCTCAAAAGCCTTGAGCAGGGTCGACAAAAACATCAGCAGTCACATTACCACTGTCCATGTTAGAGAGGACATGATTGGTGAGCAGAGCAAGGGCTGTCATGGTGCTGTGGTTTTGTGAAAACCATGCTGCTGGTTGCACAGCAGGTTGCATTTTCCTAGGTGCTCAGACAATTGGTGATGGACAAGCCTTTCGAGAAGCTTACTAAGGTGAGGTAGTATTGATATGGGTCTATAATTATCAGAGGAGAGAGGATTTCTAGTTTTAAAAATGGATACCACATTGGCTGATTTCCAGGGGTCAGACATGGAGGAAGTAGGAAGGGCCAGGTTGAAGATAAAAGTGAGTGGTTTAGAGATAGTGGGGGAGACTAGTTTTAGCATGACAAGGGAGAGGCTGTCTGACCCTGAGCTGCCATGGTTAGGGAGTGTTCTAAGGCGCCTTTTTTTTTTTAATTTTAGCTTTTGTTGACCGGGTAAGTGCACTAGACAAATCCTGCCTATTTTCAGGCACGACCCAGGGGAGGGGGATACAGATGAATGCCAACTGACCTTGAACCAGATTAAGCTGTTGGTGGTATCTTTTAGTGAATGAGGGAAATTTGGCCAGGACACCGAGGAAATTCCCCTACTCTTTTCGATAAGTGCCATGGGATCTTTAACATCTACCTGAACTACCACCAATCCAGGCAGATGGGACCTCGGTTTAACGTCTCATCTGAAAGACGGCACCTCAGAACTGCAGCACCCCTCTCATGCTGCACTACAGTGTCAGTACTGGGATATTAACCCAAGTGCCAGATGTGGGAACTGAACCCACAGCCCTCTGATCTCCCAGCCTCAGAGGCGAGCATGCTACCTACTGAGCCACTGACACTACAACCTCTTATAGGTTTCCTTTTGAGAAATAGCCTTAAAGTAGAAAGGGGGAGGAGGGGAGACAGTACTCGGAGTGCAGGGAGGGGATGGGGATGCGGTGCATGCCCCTGGGCTGGTTGCTACGTTAGCCAGAAACTTACTAAGGAGGGCAGAGAGATTGATAAATTTCTTATTGAATGCCTGGGAAACCTCTGCCAGCTCGGTTAGATGCCCAGAAGGAGAGTCCAGAAGGATGGTGTTACTGTGTGAGCAAGGGGGGAATAAGGGAGCTGATGGAGTCCCAGAATTTTCTAGGGTTTCTGAGACTCTCCTTCTGAAGGTTGAAATAGTAGTTCCATTTCAAGGACCTAGTCTTATGTTTACACTGATTGTGTAGTTGCTGATATTCGTTTCATAGGCAGCTGGAGGGGGATAATTTGTGAGCAGTCCACTTATGGTCTCTGGCTTTCATGAAGGCTAGTAACTCTTTGGTTATCCATCTGGAGCTCCTGCCTCTAACTTGCCTTGTTGTAGTTGGGAAATGACAGTTCTGGATTATAAGGAGGGCATTGGTGAAGAAAGAAACAGCCAAGGATACATCGGTGATGGTGTAGAGGTCCTGTCAGTGTATGGCCTTAACATTATCAAGGAGGAGGGAGGTGTCAGGGCAGTTAAAATTGTGGAAGAAGAGGTACTTTGGAGGAGGTTGAGAAGTTTTGGAGGACCATATGGCATAGGAAGAGGAGTGGTTGCTAATGGAGTCATCAAAGGTTCCAACCTGAAGTAACCTGTCATCACAGTTTGTTAACACCCAGTCAGGTAGAGTGTTGGTAGAGGTATGAGTGTTTAGATGAGTGGGGAGGGTGATAGCTTGCACCAGGTTGTATTATTTCAGCAGATTGGCATGATCAGGTTCTAATGCGTTTAACTAATAGAGATTGTAGTCACCAAAGAGAATGGTGTCCCCTGGGGGTGAGAGAGACCCATAGCCAGTCAGAAAATCCTGAGGACCATCTACGCCCACTGTAGGGGGGTTATAACAACAACACAGCAGGGTGTAGCCTGCCAGGTGATTCATGTGTTGGTGTGGTGCGATTTCAGCCATGTCTCAGAGAGACAGAGAGTGTGAGGTTTATAGAGAGATACCCATGCTCCAAGGTCAAGGTATTTGGCAGGGAGGCTGCAGATGTTCATATGAGCGAGTTTTAAGCCAGAGGTCACATTCCAGCCACTGCCTGTGGAGGTGATATGGGTGTTAACAGGGCCAGGGTGGCTCTCAATGTGCCCAGCCTGGGAGTAGCATCAAGAAAAGTAAGCGATAGGGGCAAGATGGCCAGGTGGGGGAGAGGGAGAGCGAGAGTAAGAAATAATCTAACAGTCTACAGTCTAGAGCAGATAAAAACATGTAAAGGAGAACAGAACAAAATATCAAATGACACAACCATAAACAATAAGTTCCAGAAAAAAACAACACCCCCCCCCACCATCCACTGGAGGAACTTACGCGTGGAAAAACCAACGTAAGAAAATCTGAACATAGTCAGAAAAATGCGTAATAGTTACCCTTTAAGGAACAGCATGGCAGCAGTGAAAGAGGGGATCATTGTATGTCAGGACTTGAAAACCTATGAGAAGAGAACAAAAGTTATCAAAGCCCCAACCAACTATAATGTTAGCAGAGTATACAATGGATACCAAATCCTCTGGTAAGTATGAAGACGGTTCGACAAACTGGCTATAGTCCACTCCACCTGTAAAGCAAAGAGAATCTCCCAAAACCATTCAGTCACAGTCAGGATATTTTAATCACACCAGTGTCATATTATGATCTTCTTCACACAGACAGAGATAAGGGCCATATATCACCATTGGTTACCAATCAGAATGCCCCTGTAGTCCCCAAATATACATATTTTAAGAAGAAAGGCTTCTGACAGCCCCAGAAGAGGGTCTAATCTATCCCGGATTGCCTCCCAGAAAGGAGTACCTTTTTTGCAGGACCAGAGAACATGATATAATGTACCAGGAGCTTTGTGACATCTGGAGCAGTTATTCGAGGGAAGCCTACCCATTCTCTGTAACTTGTCAGGGGTGAAATAGAGGTTATGCAATATCTGGAATTGAAGGAGAAGATATTGGTCCCATTTAATGTATTTGTACAGGTGTTTCCAGAGTCATGGCCAGTTACAGGGAGAATCAGTGGGAGGCAGAGCCTGGTCCCAATAATAATATAGCTGTCCCTCCGAATTAGCCATGAAGGAACATAACTGATGATAATAATAGGAAATAACATGGGAGGAAGGAGCCAAAAAAAATAGAAAGAACCCATGCCTCATAAGAATTATCCCAATGGCCCAAGCCGACGTGGTGCAGGAGCATGTGTGTAAGTTGAAAATATTTAAAATAAGCCAAAGAGGGCAGCCGGAATTTAGCCTGTGCCTCTTTGAAGGAGAGTAACACCTGATCTTTGACCAAATCCACCACTATTGTCACCATATCAAAAGGCCAAAAGGATGTACTAAGTAGATGGCCCCCAATCCTGAAATTGGGATTCCCAACTAAAGGTTGGGAAGTATCTTTAAGTGTGTGGGGGGGGGACATAATGCTGCACACAACTGTGTGTGTACTCATATAGACTCGGCAATGGGGGTAACATGTAATGACCTGAGAGCTTTTTTAAGAGGAATACAGAGCAATTCATGAATATCCAAGCCCAGCTGGGAACAGATGAACCATTTTGTTTCCAGCCACAGAGGGATATTGGTGCATGAGTCATCCACAGATGGGGGCTTGAGCCACTGGAAAAATCTGAAACAATTGATGGATAAGTATTAAAAATATAAATTAGGCACCTGCAGGCCTCTCCGCTCCCTGGTATGCTGAAACTTGAAAAGAGCTCTCTGAAGAGTCCTGCCATGCCATAAAAAGGAAGATATTAATCAATCAATACGGAAAAAACAGGATTTCAGAAGGAAATAGTTATACATCTGTAACGGGTGCAGGAGGTGGGGCAAGACATTCATTTTCACAATATTCAAATGGCCCCAGATGGAAATGGGCAGGAGGGACCAACAATCTAAATCTATTTTGAGGCAAGCAACAACAACTGTGTCAAGATTGTACTGCTTCATCTTAGTCGGCGATGGAGTGAGGTACATACCCAAATATTTCAGTTTGTCCTAGACCCAAACAAAACCCAGATGTTCTATATCAGACCCCAAGGTGCCGGTGTTAAGCAGCATGACCTCTGGTTCAGCCAAATTTAATTTGTAGTTGGATAACCCTCCGAAATCCTTAATGATATCCAGGGTAGCAGACAAGGATGTGACAGGAGAGGTAACATGTAGAAGGATGTCATCCACGTAAACAGAAATTTTATACTGACGAGGTCCCATAGAGATGCCGGAAACAAGAGGAGAGGTATTAATTTTCCTAATCAGTGGTTCAGAAACAAATTAAAGAGAAAGGGAGAAAGTGGACAGCCTTGCCCGGTGCCCTGCTGTAAAGTAAAGGGAACAGACAAAATACCATTACAGAGAATGCAGGCAGAAGAGAGGGTGTAAAGTACTTTCACCCATTGAAAAAATGTAGGGTGAATATGGAATTTAGGCAATAAATTAAACAGGTAGTCCCATGAGACCCTGTCAATGACTTTCTCTGCATTCAGGGACACCAAAACTGAAGGGACACAGGAGTCCCCAGACAGAGATTAAGTGATATAACTTCTACAAATGGTCTGAACAAAGCCTTCCAGCCACAAAACCAACCTGCTCTTGACTAATGAGGGAGCGCCAAACATGGTTCAACCTGCTGGCCAATACCTTTGACAGAATCTAAAGATCAACATTAATAAGATATATTGGCTGATAGTTTTAGACCAATAAGTGATCCCTGCAAGGTTTTGGAAGCACCACAATAGTGGCTTCTGTAAAGGAAAGTCAGAAAGGCCCTGTTGGAAAATATAATTAAAAGTGAGAAGAGTAGTAGGGGCTAACAACAGTTTGAAGGCTTTGTAGAAATTAGAAGTGCAGTCATCTGGGCCCAGAGATTTGTCTGGAGGTAGGGCATCAATAGCTGCCAGGACTTTCGATAAAGTCAAAGGAGCCTGCAGTAACTCTATTTGGAGTTGGTCCAAGTAAGGCAGGTGAATATCCTGCAAAAAGGCTTCAAAGTGGTCCAAGCAAAAAGGGACAGAGGGTGGATTATACAGTGCCTGGTAATATTCTTGGAAATGGGAAGCAATTTCCCGAGGGGAAGTAATAAGTTGACCAGAGGAATTACGAAGAGAGGAAACTATTCTGCCTGTGGTCTGTGTTCACAGATGCAGGGCAAGAAGCTTCCTGGCTTTCTCTCCTTGATTGAAATGTTTAATCTTAGAATGTAAAATAAGATGTTCCACCTTCTTGCCCAATAGGGAGTGGTATCATGACCGAAGAACTTCTAGGTGTTCCCAATCAGAGGGAGAAGAGGCTGGAGAAATACATCTTTCCAGCACTGTAATCTGGTCCAAAAGGAAAGACATCTCTTGGGAAGCTGCTTTTTTACTATTAGAGGCTAAACAAATAATTTTGCCCCTTAGGGAGCATTTCAGAGTGCCTCATAAAAGGTATAAACTTGGAATGAAGGGAGGGAGAATTAGTTTTCAAAAAAGAGATAAAGGTTTGGAGTTGCTGACCAGATAATCCGATTTAAGTAGTTAGACACTGAATCACCATACCTTATCCCTCTCTGACGAGGAGGCAAGACACAAATGGAGCAAAGTGAGATGATGATCAGAAATAACTAGCCAGATAATGACATGACAATACACTGGAAAGGTGCTCAATCCCCAACATAAAGTAGTCAATCCTGGAAAATGTATTATGGGGAAGCGAATGGCATGAGAACTCCCGCTGAGCAGGGTGAAGGGTCCGCCAGAGATCCAAAAGGACCAGAGAGTCCATCAGATTGTGAAGAGTTATTAGAGCAGGGGTGAGGGAACGGTGACAAGAACTTGATCTATCAAGGCTGTTACAGTAGACCAAATTCCAATCTCCCCGGAGCAGTATGGGTAAGGAAGTCCAGGGTGCTATGTGAGCCATTAACATGTCATAGAAATGAGGATCTTCAGCTGTAGGGCCATAAATAGCACCTAACAGAACTTCTGAGTGGCCAAGTAAGGCCCCTAAAAGAAGGAACCTACTCTGGGGGTCTGCAATTTCTTGAAGCAGCCAGAAGGGAACCCTCCAAGCCACCAAAATGGCTATACCTCTCTTGCGTGAGTCAACATTCACTCCAAAGACCTGCCTCACCCAGGAATGCCTAAACTGGAGGACCTGGGATGAAGGCAAGTTTATGAAGGTGAAGCAGGACCTTAATTCTTTTTGTAGGAGACTAGGCACCTTTTAAATTCCAGGAACACAATTTAAAAGTAGACACCATGACATCTGAAAGCAAGTACTGAGAACAACCTCCATAGTATGAAGAACCAAGATAACCAGTCCACTGAATGAGTTGTAGGCCTCCAGTGGTAATGCCCCCCTAATCAACCCCCCCCAATAGAATGGAGAAGGAACCCAAGGCAAAAAGAAAAAAAAAAGTAATAGTACAACAAGGAATAAATACAGTCTAACAATTAACACCCCTAGTTTAGCATGTATCTCCACCACCACCACCACCCACCCAAACCAAAGCCCACCCCAAACCCAAAAAGTAGAAAAATCCCAACAAACCCAATTTAGAAACAAGACAGAAAAAAATGCCATACAACAGTTATACCCCAAGACCCATACTTGTAGCCAAAAAACTAAGGTAGTGTGAAATTAAAACAGCATAACCATAGGATACATGATGCTCAATGTACTGACTCCCAGAGGTATGAAGAATTCTAAAATGGGGAGATAAAAAAACAGAGCGAGATGGCTGCTATTTGTGAGCTGTGGCAAGGACCCCAAAACTACCCTCTGAATGCAAGTGGAGACAGATATACAGTAGCCAAATAAACTAAGAAATAAAACACTCCCACAGACTAAACTAACAGTGAAACCCCAACCCAATACTTGGTTCATGAGGCTGCTCAAGATTAGCAGTACAAAACTCAATCACACACCCCCACCCACCAAAAAGCTCAATAAGAACAAGTCATTTTTTTTTGCTGTAATAAAGACAGGCAAAAAAAAACAGACAAAATGCCATTATAACAGGCACCAACCATAACCCACTAGGGTAAGTTACTACAAGGCAGAATATACAGTATAGCAAGCAAAAACCATATAGCAAACATAGCACAGCATATCGAGGCATATAATGAGGGACACAGCAATAATGCAGTAGGGCCCCATACAATTCCTAGGGGCTTACTAAAGAAACCAGAAAAAAAATACCAGCAGTCCAGATCATCCAATACTAACTGTCCAAGGGAATTTGTGCAGAATACAGCAGCAAACACAGAAGGAACCTCGTGGTGGTTGCTAAGCTAATGAAGTAAAAACGAGAGTCACAGCACAATCCACTTGACAACTGAGGCAGAAGACAATAGCACACTGACCCACCCCCCCAGTCCTCTCATGTAGCCATCCAAGTTTGTGGACAAAGCAGAGCACTTACACATTGAAGACAGAGCCGCATCAAATGCTTCCTTCAGTGAGAAGAAAAAAGAAACTGCAGTGAGCTCCACAATCAGCTCAGGATCCACATAATGAGAAAAGATTCAATCGGGCCAACAAAAGGATAACAGGGCCACTTGTAAACCAAAGAGACAAGTCCTGAGAAAAAACAAGCTGTCCAAATCAGAATCAGACATGGGAGCAGCCAGGAGAGATTAAAAGTCCCCAACATGTAAGAAGACAGATGACACTGCTATGACAGGCAGAGCCCCGGAACTTAGAAACAGCTTCAGCGTGAAGTAAAGAGGTCCAGGAGAAGACCATGAAGCTCTCTGGCAGCTTGTTCACTGTCCTCAAAGAAGTGCCAGGTATCCTGCAGGCATACCTGTAAATGAACAGAATAGAGCATTCAAAATTGTATTCTGCTGAAACTAGCTTGGATACCATGGGGTGAAAGGCTGCTCTCTTTTGGCAAATAGTGGCTGGCAAGTCCTGGGAAATACAAAGTTTGTGGCCCTCCCAGGATAATGACTGAATGTCTTTTAATTTGGTCAGGATAAACTGCTAATCAAGAAAGTTGAGGAGCTTTAAGAGAAAAGGATGAGGTGGGGCACCAAGAGGAGGTCTGGCACCACAGCCCGATGTGCCTGCTCCACCACATAGCTCAGGCAATTGGGTGATGGCCCCGTCAACTTTTCTAACAGTTGCTGGGTGAATAAAATTGGGGTAGACCCATTGGCATCTTTGGGGAGGCTATGGATGACCAAAGTATTATGTCGGCTTCTCCCCTCTAGGTCTTCTAATTTCAGCTCTTTTTTCTGCAATTTTTGTCTGAGTGAGGAAAGCACCACTTCTCCAGAGAAATGGACCGGGATTCTAAGTCCACAAATCTCCGATTAGTATCACCAATTTCTTTGCACATATCTGTAAACTCCGTTTTCAGTAATGCTAGTCAATCCTTCAGGGGTTGTAACTCTAGCAGAAATTGTTCCTCCATGAGCCGGGTAGCAGCCGCAGTAGGAGTGACGGCCAATCCGGATTTCATGCCATGGCCTTTGGATTGCTTGGAGGCCTTGTCTGGTGTCTGCGGGCGTGTATGATGTGGGATACTCTGCTTCATCTCTGTGTCCACAGTACATCATAATTCTCCCCAAAAGTAACAGAACTAAGCACCGGATAGTAGACACTCACTGTGAAAATAAGATGAGATCCACAAACAGTGAGTTAGGCAATGAAAATAATAAAATATTAGCAAGGTGAGCAGGAGTGGGTTGGAAGAGCAGCTAACCCTGGCCAGACATCATATGACTCCCCTTAACATCTCATCTTAAATACAGCACCTCCAACAGTGCACCCCCACCCAACCACCAGAGATGGACAGAAGGTACCATGGTTTAACATGTGATCTGAGAGACGACACTTCTAGCAGTGAATCCCCCACAACAAGAGGTGGACAGAAAGGGCTTTAGGTTCATAGGTTCATAGGTTCATAGGTAAGTTACACGATCGAGGGACAAGCCCATTTAGATCATGCCACCTAGGCTAGGTGGGTACGAAATTTAGAATCATTCATAAATATGTCTAGATGTGATTTAAAATGAGACAGACTTACACAATTCACCAACTCATAAGGGAGTGAGTTCCAGATAGGAACTATTCGCTGTGTAAAAAAATGTGATCGTTTGGTCGAGCGATTGATTGGTAAGAGTAATTTTAAATTATGGGAGCGAGTAGAAACAGTAGTAGTATTCCATTTCAAGTGAAGAGTATTAAACAAGTATTCATCCCTGGAGGCTTTGTATAACAAAGATCCCCACGTAATGATCTGTATTCCATACTGTACAAATTAAGTTGTTTAAGTCTATCTTCATAAAGCAAGCTTCCCATTCCTATGATATTCTTAGTAAACCTTTTTTGCACCTTCTCTCTGGATATTATATCACTCCTCTGTGTAGGGGCACATAACGAAGAACAATAATCAAAATTAGTTCTTATAATACTGGTATAAAGGGGGGCCATAATCGATGGCTCTCTGCTTTTGATGTTCCTAAATATACAATTACTGAGTCTAGAACATTTTTTAATAACGTAGTTTAAGTGTTCAGTAAATTTTAATCTGTTATTAATAACAACACCAAGATCTTTTGCAGTGATAATAATGCTTAAGGCCTGTTTGTCTATATAATATTTTGCACACTTATTGTTATATCCAAAGTGCATAACCTTACACTTACCAATATTAAATTCCAACTTGTGTTTACTAACCCATTCGGAAATAATATATAGATTATCCTGTAATTCTGATATAGCTATTAGGTTGTTAACAATTCCTCCAAGTTTGGCATCATCTGCATATTTAATTAACCAGTTACCATGATTTATTTTCATTCCTGTTATGAGTATATTAACAACACAGGCCCCAGAACTGATCCTGAGGAACTCCACCAGTAACTGGTATCCATGGGGAAACAAAACCCTCAAGCATACTTGCTGTTTTCTATTTGCCATTGCATTATCCATATTATCAAATAATTATTAAGTTCCAAACTAACTAGACACTTATATAATATATCGTGTGAGACAGAATCAAAAGCCTTCCAAAAGTCTAGATAAATAACGTCAACCGACAACCCAAGATCCAGAGCCTCACTGACTGGTTCAAAGAAATCAAGCAGATTGGTCTGACATGACCTTCCAACCTGGAAACCATGTTGGAATATATCAGTCAGGCCATTAGCCAAAATATGACTACCAATTCTTTTTAGGATTAGCCGCTCCATAATTTTACATACGGATGAGGTCAAACTTATAGGTCGATAGTTGTTTAACTCCTTCTTAGATCCAGATTTATGTATCGGAATAACTCTAGCATCACACCAATCATTAGGTACTAAACCCATCTTTATTGACACATTAAATAAATAGGTGAGAGCACCTGCTATTTCATGTGATAGTTTTTTTAGAAAAATAGCAGGAATATCATCCGGACCACATAATACAGATGGTTTTAGAGAATCTAATAGGTAAAAGGTTTCAGCCACGCTAAATACGATCTCAGGGTCTGAATTAGGTGGTTCAGAACACAAAAAATCACACTTTTTTTAAATATACTACCAAAGTACTTATTAAATTCATTAGCTATAACCTGTTCATCGACATCCACATTATTAATAATCAATGGTCCTACTAAGGTGGGTGAATTTTTTTAGGGAACCAATGTAATTAAAAAACTCTTTTTTTGTTGTCTTGATGTATGTCAACTAGATTCTTTTCAAAAACTCGTTTAGTCTCTCTAATTGCATATTTTACCTTTTTGGATTTTATTATAAATTTAGACCAGTTTGTCTCATTAATATTATTTTGATATCTATTATACGCTTTCTTTTTTGCTGAGACCAAGGTTTTGATTTCCTTAGTGAACCAAGGTGGAGACCTTTTAAATCCAATATATTTAACTCTTGTTGGTACCCAATTAGTGATGCAATGTTGAATTTCTTCTTTAATTCTTAACCAAATAAACTCTATAGGTTGCTCAGTTAAGTTGAGTTCCCAGTTCCAATTTGATAAATATTCCTTTATTGCCTGATAGTTCGCTCTATTGAAATCTTTAAAATTAGTTTTGCCACAAGATTTGTTAACACAGGAATTAAATGACCATTTAACTATCTGATGGTCACTATTTCCCAAAGGAGCCATGAAACTAACCAAATCATCTCCTTTAATATTTGTGAAAATTAAATCCAAAATGTTTTCCTTTCTAGTTGGTGATCCTACCTGTTGATCTAAACCTAGGTGTGACATAGCACTAATAAATCTGTTCTCCTGGTTATTGGATCCTTTAACTGTTTCCCAGTTTATTCCAGGGTAATTGAAGTCACCCATAAGAATGACATCTGACTTAAAAACAAGATTCTCAAGTAATGACACATATTATCATTGTTTGCAGTGTTCATTGATGGAGGTCTATAACATAACCCTATGGTTAATGAAATTTGTTTATTGATAAGTTGGATCCAAATTATTTCAAATCCCATAGGTGGTAAATTATCAAAAACAACTTCAGAACAAGACAAATTATCCCTGACATAAAGTGCCACACCACCCCCCTTTGAGTATATTCGATTTTTATTAAATAATGTGTATCCATTGATATTATGGCCCCACTGTCCATCACCAAACCAAGTTTCTGTGATGCCACAGATATCAATATTTTCATTAAGTAAAACTACCTGAAGTTCATCCAATTTATTACATAAACTCCTAGCATTTAATAGTAGGATATTCATATTGATGTTTAGTTCTTTACTGTACCTACAAGATGTAGGTTCATGTATCCACTGTGCATTATCTGTTAACCTTTTATTATCAGTCCCGGAGTTTTGCATAAAAAATAATCTATACATGAGTTAATTTTTTGACCCAGGTTCATTTTCCCCTCTCTATTCAAGTGTAGACCATCCTTAGCATAAAAACCTTTATTGTTATCAAACTGTACCAGTAAGTGAGGCATTTTATTTCTTGTTTAAGACACCATGCTCTAAGCCAGCAATTAATATGTTTTATTTTGGAAGTAAAGCTAAGAGTTAGCCCTAGGTACTGGTAGAATCTCAGATATCACAAACGTACTCAATCTCACTTAAGATATTGGCTAGGCCAACAAATGCTTCTTTAATTGACTGTGTAGACTGATGCCAGATGTTATTTACACCTACATGTATAATAACTAGATCCTGACTGGTGCAGCCTTGTAATATTTTGGGGCACATTCTGGTAAGATGGCCAATCTTTGCCCTTTAAAGCATGATAGAGTTCTTGTAGCTTTACTTGGATCACAAATAATTCTATCCAAGTTAGCTATTATAGAATCTCCTAAAACAAAATATTAGGTGCATCAGTACCGACTTGACATGTAGATTGAACTTCCATGTTTTCCAGGTTAGGTACCTTGTGAACTTGATTGTCAGCAAAGTTAATAAGATCACCTTCGGAAAAATTACTAATGATATCAGTTTGCATAATGGATTTAATTGATTCATTTACTTCACTAGGTACTAGAGTTTCATTATTCCCTGTAACTTCAGTACTATGACTCATTAGGGCTTTGAATTTATTATGAGTTGGGAGTATAAAAGTATCAGCTTTTCTTCCCCTTTTATTGGTTTTTTGATGTTGGATTGTATACCAATCATTATCCAAATCAAGAGTTGCATCTTCTACTCTTGGTCTCTTTCTTGCTATACTAGCTATATAATTATTATTGTTGCTTACACTTGAACTGGGTACATCTAAACTAAATTGATCATTGGTGTTAAATAGTCTTTTAGCAGTTTCAATTTGGCTATTTTCTAAATGTTGTAGTCGATCATCAAACAACCGTATTTCATTTTCCAATTCCACAATTCTTATGCATTTATTGCATAGAAAGCTAGCGACATTTATAGCCCCCATATCAAAATCGTACATATTGCAAGATACACATTTAATGCCCTTCTTGCCATCCGACATTATAATGTTGGCCATTTTTTCTTTATCTAAGACTTACCCTGTGGGTTTATTAGGCAAGTAAAATATAGGTTGAGCCACAGTCCTTCAGGTAACACCCAAAATGCCCAACACGCCTAACACGTGCAGATGCGCGTGTCTTTGCGCGTGACACACACAAGCACACCCTGCTCGTGCTCGCCCTGCTTGCAGCAGGGCAGGCTTTAAATAGCCAGCTGAACCCGGAAGTAGCGTAGTGAATTGCACTCCCCAAACACTAAAGTTGCTTTAAAATGGTTTAACAAGTTAGTCCATAACAGAAATACAGTTTAAAAAGGAGGACACACAGAGTTAAAATAAAAATAAAAGTGAGATTGTAGTGAGGGAACCTCAGACTACAAACTCCTCCACCTAGCTAAGAGTTGGCTAGGGCTCCAAATAGCTAGTACTCGTAAAGGAGCAAATATTCAATGGTACATAACAAAGTTGCATCTAGTTGTGAATTAAAACAGCATACAGCACTGAGTGCTCGCAGCAGGGCAGGCTTTAAATAGCCAGCTGAACCCGGAAGTAGCGTAGTGAATTGCGCTCCCCAAACACTAAAGTTGCTTTAAAATGGTTTAACAAGTTAGTCCAAAACAGAAATACAGTTTAAAAAGGAGGACACACAGAGTTAAAATAAAAATAAAAGTGAGATTGTAGTGAGGGAACCTCAGACTACAAACTCCTCCACCTAGCTAAGAGTTGACTAGGGCTCCAAATATCTTGTCCAAAGACAGCCCCACCAACAGTGCCTCCTTTGTGAAAGAAAAGCCACATGCACCAGTGCAGCCAAAGGTGCTGCCTTCAATCAGGTTACCTGATAATTGATTGCAAGAGAAAAGAGGCACACACACACAGGTTTTTACTTAGGTTTTATACATCCTGCTGCTAGGAAGCTATTGGGGGAGTTGAAGAGTCAGTAAAATCTTGGAGAAAGCTCTGGAAACTACTGTTAAATCAACCTTATGTTTGCCTGTGACCTCCTTTGCAAAAAGAGGGTTATAAACATACAGCCACAGTTAGTGCAGTTGGAGCTGCCTTTTTGTGCACTCCTCTAGCCCTTAGACTGTTTTTTTTAATGTCAGTCTACAGCTAATGTGTTATTTGGTAGGTGTAGAGTGGCTAGAAAGTTCTAGGATGCTATTAGTGGAGTTGAAGAGTCAGTAAACTCTCAGGGAAAGTTCTGGACACTGCTGTTAAATATACCTTGTGTTTTCTTGTGACCTCCTTTGCTAAAACCTGGCAAATGGGGAGCCAAAGGAAGTTTAGGAAGAGTTTAGGAAATTGGGGAGGAGTCTCAAGCAGTAGCTACTTCTGTCACTTTCTCAGGAGTACTACCTGTGAGAGGCAAGGGAGAGCATAGGGGTGCATGCACCAGGAATTTTAACTCATGATTGAAGAACTGGTGCTGTGAGGAAGGGTTTGGATTCATTGGTAACTGGGGACCCACCTGGAGGGAATGGGGGTTTGTTCAAGCCAGATGGCCTACATTCATCCTGGAGGGGAATCCAAGCACTCAATGATAAGTTTAAATGCTACATTGACAAGCATTTAAACTAGCAAAGGAGGAGTGGCAGGCCAGCAAGGAGGGTACATACTTGCTCACCCCCCACAGCTAGTGATGGAACCAGTGAACCGGAGGAGTGGCTATCTCTACAAAGCAGTGCCGAAAAGATGGAGATTAGCACCCAAGAGATGGATTGGCAGAAAAGGGGCAAAATTCAGCAGAAGGGCAGACAGCAAGGAGAACCACGGATAAAGGACAACCAAGGAAGGGGCTGGAGTAGAACAGTGAAACAGTCTAAGGAGGTCAAATCATGGAAAGCCATGTGTGCCAATGCCAGGAGCCTTAGCAACAAGATGGAAGATCTGGAGGCTGTCATGGTGCAGTCAGACCTGGACATTGTGGCCATCACTAAAACCTGGTGTAATGATAACCATGACTGGGAGATGGCCATACTTGGCTACAACATATTCAGAAGAGACAGGGCAGGTAGGAAGGGAGGAGGAGGAGTGGCGCTGTATGTGAAAAATAACATAAGGGCCACAGAGATCCAGGAGGAACAAAATGGGGGAGAGATACTGTGGGTTAAGCTGGAAAGGAAAATGGGGCCAGCCATCCACACAGGTGTGGTCTATAGAACACCAGCCCAGG
The DNA here is from genome assembly GCA_016271365.2 of Neoceratodus forsteri. Classification (NCBI taxonomy): domain Eukaryota; kingdom Metazoa; phylum Chordata; order Ceratodontiformes; family Ceratodontidae; genus Neoceratodus; species Neoceratodus forsteri. The sequence continues at coordinate 828,974,606 of CM028136.1, forward strand.
AGGAAGAAACAGATAGGGAGCTGATGCTAGCCATCCAAAGGATGGAAGACAAGGGTGAGGTAGTACTGGTTGGAGACTTCAATATTCCAGACGTGGACTGGAGCATTACAGCAGCAGCATCAACTAGGAGCAGATTTATCCTGGACTCCCTTCAGGGTGCCTTCCCTAAGCAACTGGTCATGGAACCAACTTGGCAGAAGGCAATACTGGACCTTGTGCTCACAAACAGGGACAGTGTGATGGGGGTAAAAGTGGGGGAGCACCTGGGGAACAGTGACCACCAGTCATTGTGGTTTGAAATCACAGAAAGAGCAGAACCAAACCACACAAAAACATGTATCCTGGATTTTAGGGGGGCAGACTTTGGGAAAATGGGGAGATACTTGAAAGAGACATTAAGGGGAATGGGGAAGGAATCTGGGGTTGAGGAATAGTGGGCAGTATTTAAAATGGGGATTACAAGAGCAACAGAATTATGCATTAAGCAGGTTAGCAAGAGGAAAAGGAAGAGGATACCATTATGGTTTTCCAAAGAGGTTGCAAAGAAAGTGAAAGCCAAAAAAGATTGCATTCAGGCAATACAAAAAGACACAGGCACAAGGGGATAGGGAGAAGTACCAGGAGAAGCAAAGGGAGGCAGGGAGGTCAGTAAGGAAAGCCAAAGATCAGACAGAAGAACACATTGCAAAATCAGTGGGTAGAGGGGACAAAACCTTTTACACGTATTTATGCTCAGTCTTTACTGAGGAAGAGGAGGGTAATGTGTGTGAAAGGAGTACAAGGGATGAGAATAGTGCAGAAATGGACACAAATCCCTTTACTTGAGAAAGGGTCCTGAAGGAACTGGAAGTAATAAGAGTTGATAAAACAATGTGGCCAGATGGGGTGCACCCCAGGGTCCTTAAACAACTAAGAGAGGAGGTGGCTGAACCTCTGGCTATCCTGTTTAGCTGATCACTGGAAACAGGGGAGGTACCCAAACACTGGAGGACAGCAGATGTAGTCCCCTTATACAAAAGTGGGAACAAAGAGGAAGCGGGGAACTACAGACCAGTCAGCCTCACCATGGTAGTGGGGAAGATCATGGAAGCACTACTGAAGGAGAGACTGGTGGAACATTTGGTTGTCAATGGACTACGGGACCCAAGGCAGCATGGTTTCACCAGGGGGAGGCCATGTCAGACCAACCTCATTGAATTTTTTGACTGGGTGACTAGGGAGGTGGATCGGGGAGGGCAGTGGACATGGCCTATCTGGACTTCAGCAAGGCCTTTGACACTGTGCCACATAGAAGTCTATTACACAAACTGGGGAATATGGGTGTGGGCAGGACAGTAGTGTGGTGGGTAGGTAAGTGGCTGGGCAGCAGGACACAGAAGGTGGTAGTAAATGGCTGTCACTCCACAGAGGGAAGAGTGACCAGTGGGGTACCACAGGGATCAGTGCTGGGACCGGTCCTATTCAACATCTTCATCAGTGACATTGCGCTGGACCTAGAAGGCAGAATTTCACTGTTCGCTGATGACACAAAGCTCTGTAACAGAGTAGACACACTAGAGGGTGTAGACAGAATGAGAAGGGACCTGCAGAAACTTGAAGAATGGTCAGGGGTTTGGCAGTTGAAATTCAATGCAAAGACGTGCAAGATAATGCATATGGGGCACAAAAACCCTGGCACAATATATCAGTTGGGGGGTGAGGATATAGCATGAACCAAGCAGGAAAGGGATCTTGGGGTTATCATCTCTGATGACCTCAAGGTAGGGAAACAGTGTGACAAGGCAGCAGGTAAAGCAAATAGGATGCTGGGATGCATAGGCAGGGGCATTACCAGCAGGAAAAGGGAGGTCATAATTCCACTATATAAGACACTGGTGAGGGCCCCACCTGGAGTACAGTGTACAGTTCTGGAGACCTTACCTATGTAAGGACATAGACAGGGTAGAGAAGGTCCAGAGGAGGACAACAAAGATGGTACATGGATTGCATCACAAGTCCTATGAGGACAGGTTGAAGGAACTGAATATGTACCCCCTGGAGGAGAGGAGGGAGAGATGGGATATGATAGAGACATACAGGTATCTTACAGGGAGGAACAGGGTGCGAGGACACACTATTTTTAAGTGAAAAGATGTTCCAGGACTAGAGGGCATGGGATGAAGTTGGAGGAGGATGATTCAGAGGAAGCATGGGAAGAATTTCTTCACAGAGCGGAGTGGTGGACAAGTGGAACAGCCTGCCAGAGGAAGTGGTGGGGGCTGAAACAATCACGGGATTTAAGAATGCATGGGATAGACACAAAGGAATTCTGGAGGTCAGGGGTAAGGGGCAACAGACTTCTAGGAAAACATAAACTGAACTTACAAACTCAAATGGGCAGACTAGGTGGGCCACAGGCCCTTATCTGCTGACACTGTCTATGTATCTATGTACAAACATACAGCTGCAGCTAGTGCAGTTGGAGCTGCCCTTTTGTGCACTTCTCTAGCCCCTAGACTGTTTTTCTAAAGGCAGTCTACAGCTAATGTATTATTTGAAAGGTGTAGAGTGGCATTTAATGCTACACACTAAACCAGACGTTGCCTGATGTCACTTTCAGTCTGCAGGGCTCAAATACAGAGCCTCAGCAAGCTGAGGTGAGTGCAAGGCAAGGGAGGGGAGTGAGGTGGTTACCACCCTGTCAAGTGTCCTGCAAGTTGCTGTAGGAGTTTGAACACCAAGGTAGGACAACATAGAGTGTATACAGTACCCTTTGCATAGATACCTGGGTTCAAAACATACTGAAATGCATACATGATGAAAACTATTACATGTTCCCAAATAATAACATGTATCAGATGTGCTATATTCACTTAGGGTGACGCTGTAGAGGGGTACAGCCATACTAACTGTATTTTAATATGTACAGTAAGAGAGGAAATGGCATGGTTAACTAAGAGGTTGAATACTAGAGATGAGATAGAAGCCCTGGAACAATTCATAGACTGCACATCTACCAGAATAATGGAGGAACAAAATGGGAATGTATCCATCCCTAACCTACCAGTTCATGACATAGCTAATGCAGGTGAAAAAAAGAAAAGGAGTGACAACACAGAGGGGGATAGTGGTCAGGAAGCACTAAATGATGATTGGACAACTGTTGTAGGCAGCTGTAAAAAGAAAAAGAAGGATGGCCATGGGAGGAGAGGGTTCTGATATCACACTTCAGAACAGGTTTAATATTCTTCGGGCTCGGGATGATCATGAGCCCATGATAATGGAAAATGAAGTGGATACGAATAAGGCCCCCACCCCCCCCTTCTCCTACAAAAGAACAAAGAAAGTACTGATGTAAGAAAACAGTGTACTATAGCTGATAGACCACCCTCCAAATGAGTGAAGTAAGTGCAGCAAACAGAAACCTCTCCTGTTATCCAGTCTCTAGTAACACAATAACATTCATCACTTCCACAGAAAGCACAACCACAATGCCCCCCTCCCCAGTTTGGCACCACCAAACACTCCGTATCTGATGTTACCAACAATGGTCAGGCAGATTTAAATAAACCCAGAGATATAGTACTTGCAGACTTGATGTTGAAATATAAAGACACCACTATTTGTGAAGGTAGAAAACAACATACAATTATGTGTTCCCTGTCAGGTGCTACCAATTCAGGATATCTGTAATAATCTTGTAGGATACCTTGCAAGCTCTAACACTCCCAAGGCACTGCTGCATGTTGGCACCAACAACATAAGGAGAAGAAACATAATGGATATCCAAAGGGACTTTGAATGGGGTAGATTAAAAATGCAAAACATGGGATGTGATGTCATAATTTTTGAAATTTTGCCAGTACCTAGGGCCAGTCACAAAAGAAATAGTGGCATCATGTGATTTAATGGCTAGCTACGTAGATGGTGCAACAGAGAATGTTTCAAATTTAAAAAAAAATTGGGAAACATTTAGAGATTATAGACTTTTCAGAAAAGATGGATTACATTTAAACAGACAAGGGACAAAGATTTTTATTTGTTATTTATTTTCTATTTTATGCTTTTGGTAACTGGGTAAGCCCAACTAGGCACAGGTGCCTTTTTTAAGGGGTGACCCTGGAGCACTGGGTGGTTAAGTGACTTGCTCAGAGTCACAAAGTATGCAAGTGGAAGTTGTGGGAATCAAACCCAGGTCTATTGGATGTACCAAGCTCATTCACAGCTCCTTACTCTAACCTCTAGGCTGTACTGCCAGACCCAAATAAAATTAACAACTCCCAGGAAAACTGTTTAAACTGAAAACATTGGGGCAAGGGGGAGTGAACACCTCTAACAGAGATCAGGCTCCCCCAAAAATAATATCCAACAGTAGAAACAAGGGGCAAGGGACAAAACAGTAGGGCTAAGAAGTGGAGCAACTGGGACAAAGGCTCAGAAAACTTACAAGCATAGTATACCCAAATTAAACTTTCTCTTAGCTAATGCAAGAAGCTTAAATAATAAAATCGAGGAGCTCCAGCTAGTCTTGCATGACATAGATATTCATGTTTGTGGAGTAACCGAAACTTGGTGGAATCCTGAAGATGGATGGGGGGAAAATATTCCAGGATATCCCCTATATAATAAAGACAGGAACACTAATGGGGGAGGGGAGTGGCCATCTATGTGAAGGATGAAATAGTATCAGAGAAGAAAGATACATCTAGATGGGAAGATAGAGAAATTCTCTGGGTATCGATCTCTCCATCGTGCAATACACATATTGAACTGGGACTAGTTTATAGAAATCCATCTATATCATCATCAGAGGAGGACTTCATGATATTAGATTTTGTTAACAAATTATCAGAATGGAAGAATGTGATCCTAATGGGCGATTTCAATCTACCTGGTATTGATTGGGTTAATCTGGTTACAAAAACTAAAAATGAAAATGGTTACTTAAACACATTTAACTTAGCAAGTATGGAACAGTATGTAGGGGAAAGCACTCGTGATAAGCACATTCTTGATCTAGTCTTAAGTAATATGTGGGAAAAGATAAACAACTGCCAAGTCCTGACACCCCTGGGCTCTAGTGACCACTTAATGGTTAAATTTGATTACATTGGGACAGTAAACCAGAATGAGGGAGCTACTATAGTGTATAATTATAACAGGGCCAATAAAAAGGGCATGCAAAGAGAATTGTCAAACTGGAATTGGGTGGCAGATTTTAAGTGTGCATCATTAGGTAAGATGTGGAATATCTTTAAAAACAAAATTTGGGGTCTGATCCATACATTTGTACCAATGAATAATAAATAAAAACCAGTTAAAAATAATCTTCTCCCCTGGATGACAGGAATAATAAAGCAACAAATAAAGGAAAAAAATAAAGCTTTTAAGAAAGCCAAAGTAATAGGCAATGATGACAGTTGGGCAAATTACAAAAGGTGTTTAAAAATCACCAAAAAAAGTATTAAGGAAGCAAAAAGCAATTTTGAAGTTACATTGGCTACAAGGGTAAAGGACAACTACAAATCCTTTTATCAGTACATTAATAATAAGAAAGGAGAATCAAAAAAGATAGGCCCTATGATGGATACCAAAGGGAAGTTAGTTACTGATAATTTTGGTATGGCTGAATTAAGTAACAAATATTTTGCTTCTGTTTTCAGTAAGGGAGAATCATTAGCGGGGATAAATGATGGAATACCTAGTGATGACCAAGGAATAATTATAGATAAGCAGGAAGTCTTATTACGACTTCAAAAACTAGACCAAAATAAGGCGCAGGGCCCAGATGGGTTACACCCAAGAGTGCTTAAAGAACTGGCTGAACAATTAGCAGGACCAGTAACTATAATATTTTAGAAATCACTAAGAGATGGGGAGGTCCCGGATGATTGGAGACAGGCAGATGTGATACCTATCCACAAAAAAGGTTCTAAACAAGAAGTTAAAAATTATAGGCCTGTGAGCCTGACCTCGATCCTTGGAAAAATGCTAGGGGGATTCATCAAAGACTTCATTTTGGAGCACCAATATAGAACAGGGATGGTTGACAGTACACAACATGGATTTGTTAAGGGAAGGTCATGTCAGACCAACTTGTTAGAATTCTATGGTAAAGTAAATCAGGCATTGGACAGTGGTGATGCAGTGGATGTGGTATTCCTGGACTTTGCCAAGGCATTCGACAAGGTACCTCACATTAAAATACTGGAAATTCTAGTAAATATGGGAGTCAAACAAAGTGTTGTTTGTTGGATAAAATCTTGGTTAACGGATAGGTCACAGAGAGTATGTATAAAAGGAGAACTGAACTCTCCAACTGGCAAAGATTCACTAGTGGAGTCCCACAGGGTTCCGTGTTGGGTTCCTGCCTGTTCAATGCCTATATAGGAACAATGAGATCCTCCCCGGATATCTGGTGTTCAAAATTTGCAGATGATACCAGAATAGGAAGGGTGGTTAACACAAATAAAGATGTGGACTTATTACAGACAGCCCTAAGTGAATAAGAAATCTGGGCAGACAGGCACGGTTCGTCGTTTAATGTGGTTAAGTGCGGAGTGATGTATTTGAGTAAGAACAATATAATCCACAATTATAAAATGGGAGGTAGAGATCTTGAAGAGACCTCTGAGGAAAGCGACTTGGGGGTAAGGATTGGTAATAAATTAAACTTTACACCCCATTATAATCAAATTATTAAAAAAGCTGGTAGTATTCAATATTGTATCAACAAACATATAAAGAGTAGAGACAAGGGTGTTCTGTTGCCACTGTATACATCTTTGGTACAGCCCCATTTGGAATACTGTTCACAGTTGTGGTCACCATATAAGGTAGGGGACATAGCATCGATAGAGAGGGTACAGAGACGAGCCACCCGCAGAATAAAGGAGGTACAGGGGATGAATTATGATCAAAGGCTAGTGTCATTGGGATTATACTCATTGGAGTTTAGAAGATTGAGAGGGGACATGTGTATGATATATATAGGGCCCTGAAAGACCCAGTATTAAGGGATCAACTTGCCCTGGATGTTATGGCTCATAATCATAACACCAGGGCACACACGTTACAGATAAAAATGGAGAGATTCAAATCAAATAAAAGAAAGTACTGGCTAACAGTTAGAGCACCAAAGATCTGTAACAGGCTACAAGCAGAAATAGTTGATAGTGGGGATATAGAAATCTTTAAGAGTAAACTGGATAGTTACTTAATAACAAATGGAATAAGGGGATATTCTTAAGAATAAAGCAAGCATATGGACTTTGTCATAAAAGCTCTGAAACCTATGACACCTATGAACAAGCCTGATACATGGAAATGCCTATCAACAAGCACAAGAAGTTTTAAGCAGAAAAAGGATGAGTTAGAGCTTATATTGGTTGAAGAAGGGATCCATCTCTGAGCTATAACTGAAGCTTGGTGGCAAGCTGATAATGACTGGGGTAAGAAAATAAAAGGCTACAATTTATTTCATAAAGATAGGTCTGATAAAAAAGTTAGTTTTTGCTATGTACATATCTGAGTCCATACAGGCAGAGGGAATACAGACTGACTCAGCTGAACAACCAGATCAAATCTGGGTAAAAACAGATCAAGACACAGACAAAAAAAATATTTTGGGGATCATATACAGGCCACCTTACAAAGATGCTTGTCAAGATAAAAAACTGTCAGATATTATAGAACAACTAAACCCTTCAGATAACATCATTTTACTCAGAGATTTCAATATGGTGGGAATTAATTAGGTGCAAGGAGAAGGTGGATTACCATATGAAAGAAACCTACTGGACATAATTACAACACTCGGTCTGAACCAATACATCCAAGACGAAACTAGGGGAAACAACATATTAGACCTAGTTTTTAGTAACATGATTGATGGTGGAGGACTGTTAAATTGTTGAATCTTTGTCTAATAGTGACCATAATATGGTCTTATTTAATATAAATTGGACTCTAAACATGACAAATGGATCGACTATGATCAAATGCTTCTCAAAGGCAGATTTTAAACAAACTCTGACCAGAGCAGATAGGCCTGCAGCTGAGGAACATGGGGTAAAACATTGAAAATTACCAAAGTTACAATCACCCCACAAATTGGTTTCCTAAATAATTTGCTATTTATGCAAAGCAAGACAGCAAATGTCACATGGTAGAAACAAATAACACTGATGGGATAGAGGTAGAATCTATCTGGTTAAATGTGACAGGAAAGTCAGCGAAGAGTATCTTTCTAGGAGGAATATACAGGCCACCAAACAACAGCATAGACTCAACCAATCTGCTGTCAGAACAGATAGCAAACATAACGGACAAAGGGGATGTTATAATAGTGGGGGGGGTACATTTGCCTAATGTAAACTGTACAACAGGTCAGACAACAGGTACACATGACCAAAATATTGTCAAATTTTTGGAAAACCTAGAATTGCATCAAATGGTATCAGGATCTACTGGGGTAACAACATATTAGACATTTTGCTAACAAATATTCCAAATCATATGAGTAGTATAGAGTTCATATATCTCATCAAATGTTAAATTTCAGCCAATCAGCATGTGCCACACCATTTGACAGGTGGGCATAACCTAAAATGGACCAATCAGAATTGTCCCCGTATGGTGCAGGAAGTCCTGCCCTCTGTACAGGATGTCCCACCTTAAATGCAGGACATCCCAAGTCAAACATACAGTGACAACGAAACACAGGAAATTACATATTCTCAAACCCAGAAATGACAGATCATTCCTGTTCTACATCCCTACATCTTTCCTCCTCCATCCCCAGTCCCCTTGAACCTCCATGACACCATCCAAGCTGAAACCCAAGATCGTCCTCCGTCCCCTCGAACTGCAACCACCCCATCCTAGCTCAAACCTGACTCCATCCTCTGTCTCTTGACCCCCTGCCACAATATCTTGGCACAAACTCTCCCATCCTCCCACCTTGTCCCACCACCACCATTGCACCCATCACCTAACTCAAACCTGAGTCTCTCCCTTCCTCTCTCCATGCCCCATGAACACCTACATTGCACCCCATCAGCTACCTGGAACTCAAGTCTCTCCCCTCCTCTCACATTGCCCCACCATCACCTACCTGGCACTTCCTCAACCTCCCCCTGTCAATCTGTGGTATGATTTCAGGGTGCCTTTATACTCGGAGGATTTTTTGTGTGTGTGAAATGTGCTTTGAAGCTCAGTGGACTGTAAGAACATTTATCTCTTTAGTGTAAGGAAGTTCTTTTAACACAGTGCATGTTAAGTATTTATGAAAAAACAGTGATTTCTCTTTTAATGTGAAAAAGAAAATGAGCTAACTTTAAAAGCATAGACAGTGTGTGTGTGTGTGTGTTGAAGCTGATGTTTCAAGAGTGTGTAGTCTACGTAGACTGTTTCAAATGCTAAAGTCTGATTTAAAAACATACATACATACTCTCTGCATTCTGTTTCTCAAGAGGGTTTTATCCTGTCTGCATTTCCTCTATGAACATTTTATCTTTGCTTTACAAAAAAATTCTGTTAAAAGAATGCATTTTAAGTATTTATGAAAAAACAATTTCTTTTTTAATGTGAAAAAGAAAATGAGTTCTAACTTTAAAAGCAGAGAATATGTGTGTGTGTGTGTGTGTGTGCATGTGTGTGTGTGTGTCCAGTTTTGAAGCTGATGTTTCAAGGGTTTGTAGTCTAAGTACACTGCTTCAAATCCTAAGGTCTTTAAAAAAAAACAGTCATACTCTCTACATACATTTTCTTTTAAATCAATACATCAGAAATCTGGTATGTTGATGTCAGAAACTAAACGTATTTTTCTATTTCCTTTGAAAAAGATAATTTAAAAAGATCACTGCTTATCAAAAGCATTTATTTCTATTAAATATATATCAATGTACTGGTGAAAGTATTTAAGAGCACTTTAACCTCCAGAAAGCAACAAACAGTGCTCTGCATTACCTATGTAAAACTGAAAAACCAGTTGATTACTTCATGGAGACTTTTATACTCTGACAAACATAAGAAAATTCCTATTCAAAGGTCATATTAAACATGCCCTGCCCAACATTACAGTATACAAATCACATACTAGTCATTCTATGTATCACAAAAGATGACATAACTATATTTATCAATGGAGGACTGTCTTCTAGAAACCTTTTGCCAGCCTTGCGACGGTCACAAAGATGATAGCTGATATTAATAAACCCCAACTAAACATGCTGATTTGTGGTACTAGTCATAAGAGATGACATAACTATATTTATCAGTGGAGGTCTATCTTCTAAAAACCCCGTACCCATCCATGTGATGGTCACATAGCATGAGTTCATCTGGCAGGGGTCTTATATAAATCCTTGGTTGGAGATGTGCCAGAATAGCTTTCAGATGCTCATTGAATCTACTTTATAGGATCTGAGCTGATTATCCAAGAGATTCAAGTAGATGGCCCAGAACACAACATCTCAAACTAACATTCCAGCCATGAAACAGATGGTTACACCACCAAATGAACAGACAGGAGATGAAATGCCTGAAGAGAAGTTGCCTTTCAGGTCCAAACTCATGTATGTGCGCTACATGAAGGGTGAAAAAGAATGTCCAATTGGAATTATGGTCAGTGGAAGGATTTGTGATATAAAAAGAAATCTCGCTGCACAGTTTAATGAATCAGAAAAAGCAAAAACTGATCCTGATATGCCTATCAAAGAGGCACAACTGCAAGACCTTGAAGAAGAGCAAGCATGTGAGTCTGTTGTGGAGAAAGATGTGAAAATGAAGCCCAGAACAGAGAGTGACATGGAGAGAGAGTCAGATAAGGATGCCAAGACACAGGAAGAAGCAGCAGCCAGTCAAGAGGCAGATGGTGACACTGCCATGACCAGCAAGCTGCAGGCTAAGAAAAGAAAAGAAAAGGTAAGAAAAAGCAACAGGCTAAAGAAGAAGAAAAAGATGGCAAAGCATCTTGCACTGCGGAGGTAAATTTATGTTTTGTTTTTAAACACTAAAAAAAATGAGAGTGTGGAGACATGCGTGCAGAGTGTAACTGAACAGATGTGTTAGCAGATGAACTGGAACTTACTGAGTAAAAGGACCAATGTTGTTTTCCTTTTGCTTTATCACAGTGATGGATATAGAATGGAGCAACAGTCTTATTCAGACAGCATGGGACTGAGTCTTCACAAATCTACAGCTTGACTGTACTTGTTGTGTGAAAGATACAGATGTGGTTATTAATGAGATGTGTGAGGGTCAATATGTTAGAAAGTTAGAGAGCAATAGAATGCTTGAAAAAAAAACAGAAAACATTGTATTCACTACACAGCCACAACCATCTTTGTCTACTGAGATTAGACAGGCTTCCTCAGGTGAAAAACCAGCCCTAAGTATTAAGCCCCCCTAAACTGGCCACGATGTGTATTGTAAGTATGTTATGTACCATACCATTCGTGGTGTAATTGCTGCAGTGATAGAGAGAGTGGTACATTGTGAAATGCTTGATGCCTGTCCTGGGTATGAGATAGATGACCATAGTCAGATAAACCATACATGTATCTTTGATGACTTGACAGGTAGAGAAGCATACAAAAATGTTTATGAAGCCATACATACATATAGAGTATCTCATGCCTGTGATCTTAGCAATAGCTATAAAACAACAGGGTTTAAGCATGAACAACGAAACTATAGAATATGCAAGTCATGTTTTAAATGATGTGAAAAAAGCTGATGACCCCATGTGCTTACTTACAGATATGTTACAACAGACAGGTGGTGAGATTAGAACAGAGGCCAGACATCTAGTCAGTAAATGTTCCTTTAAAAAATTTCTAACAAGAACTTCGGGGACTCTGTTAAATTTCTAAAAAGAAACTTAGGGAATCTGTTTTTGTTGTGAAAATTCATTTAACTGCTGATCTGCTTCAGGTTATGTGTAAATGTTGTAGAACACACAGCTTCATATTTTATTTTACAGAGAACCTTGTGGGATGCAAGCAAAAAGAGTGTCCAAAGACTTATGTATCTGATTATAAGCTATTACTGCAATTCTTCCGTGTTCAGGCTGCCTGACTTTGAAGCATCTCTTTCTGACTTATCTTCTGCCATGAAACTGATGTTGTGTGCCCCCTCAGACATGTGGGATGATATAGATGACTATATGAAAGAATCTGAGTTGACACTTTTAGAAAACATTACAGTGATTGTGCGCAGATTTGTAGAAGATCCTAAATGTCTTTGTAACCTGTATATATTAGTAGTTGCAGCAATGTGTGTGTCTGCTTTAAAGCAAAGAATGTGATATTTCTCATACCGTGAAAGTGGTTTCTTCAATTGTTATGATGCTCCATGAAACAAAAGAGCACTAAGCATCATGTGTATTTATCACATTTTTGCAGAATGTATCACTTATGTTGTATTTAATAAATGTGATGTAGCTGTCATTTTTCTGAATAAAAAAGTGACACACTAATCTGTATAATGTGTATTATGTGTTTTCAGATGGAATATAATGGCATGCTCCTGATTTTCCAGTCACTCTTGATGGCTACAATGTGCCGTGTGATAAAGGACATTTTAAAGACCCCCTGTATACTTTGGAAAGTGCCATCCTTTAAACATATGAAGTGAAAGTGCTGCACCTTCACTGGCAGAAAGGACAATGACTGAGATTAAAAGTATGCCCCCACTTATGTGGCATATGTGTATCGATGCAATGAATAAAAAAAAACCACACAGACATATGTAAGGTGAATAGCATTTTTGATTTTGCAACTGTACCCATCAAAGATCACCCTGATTATTTTGAGTGGTGAATGGCACATGTGTGTGTATGTTTTGTGCCTACCTTGTCACCAGGGGGAAAGTGGATGAAACCCTTGCTTGTGTGAAACATACAGCCCAAAAGTTACTGTCTCTGGGTATGGTGGAATGTGAAAGAATCTGGTAGTGTAGAAACAGGATATTAAGTAATCATTGTATGCATACTATGTGTTACGGGTATATACATGCTCTTTAAAACACTGTTATGGCTTTTGTATGTAATTAATATATGTATCAGTTTATGTTTTGTATGTATGAATAAAATATAATCACATATTGCAGTTTATGGTTGTCATCGAATGTTTAAGACAAAAGAGCACACATATACATCAATTTATGGGTGACAAGAGGTTGGCTAATTAACAGATATATTTTGGTACTGATGAAAGGAGGTGACTGATCAACTGCTTCAGAATATACATTTGAGTGCAAGAAAAGTGGGCAGTTGTTGTGGTGTCACTCAGTTAAATAAAGCTACAAAAGAAATTCATAAATGTGTGACCAGGAAGGGTGTTGCAGAATGGCTTGACAACAAGGATCCCTATATCTTACACAGACCAGCAAGAATTCGATTTAAGAGAAATCCTACCATTGTTTCTGACATAGAGAGACAATGGCCAGCTGATTTAGTAGATATGAGTCAATATGCAACGTACAATAATGGGTTTAAATACATGCTGATGTGCATCGATGTGCTGTCCAAACATGCCTGGGTAGTGACTTTAAAAGATAAATCAGGCAAGACAGTGATGCCGGCCTTTAAAACAATTTTTAAAAGTGGACGCATACTTAAGAAGTTGCAGACTGATCAGGGTAAAGAATTTCTAAATGCCTCCTTAAGGGCATTATTAAAACAAAATAAAATATAACATTTTGTAACAAATAATGACGTTAAGGCTAGCATTGTAGAACGGTTCAATAGAACTTTAAAGACACGCATGTGGCTTTACTTTACAGTCCAAAACACGTGGAACTGTATTGATGTGTTGCCTGACCTGGTGCACAGCTATAGTCCTATTTATCACAGAAGCATTACACACAGACCCGTGGATGTTAACCCTTCCAATGCCTTGGATATGTAGAAAACCATCCATGGCAAAACAGTTCTTGGCAAAAAACAAAAGGGTACCCTTCAGAAAAGTGATCACGTGAGAATATATAAGCTGAAAGTGGTGTTTGAAAAGGGATATGAACAGACATATACAGATGAGACATTTATTGTGACAGAGGTCTTAAAAACACTGCGGCCCACCTATACCAAGCTAAAAGACTGTCAGGGAAAATACATCAAAGGTACTTTCTATTCTGAAGAGTTGCAGAAAATTGAACGGGATGAGGACCAGTACTGGGTACTGTGTACTGGGTACAGAAAACTCTGGCAGAGAAAAAATGTGGCAGAAAAACTTGGTGTCTGGTAAAGTGTCTATGATGGCCTGATAAATTCAATAGCTGGATCAAGGCAACACAGGTTCGGGACATTAGAAGTGGATAAGACTTTAAAATGCTCAAAAATGGCATTTATATCACCTTGCAAAGCAATGCCTCACACACTTTCCCCAATAATACTATATGCACTTTTACAGTAAAGTTACTTCAAATGCTTGAACTTCCTGGGGAATGGGAAGTGGGGTTAGCTGAAATTCAGTGCCCTCATACCTGGGACAATGTGCCTGCACAGAAAAATAGGTTCAGTGTGCTGTATCAGCCTCTAAGCGTAGCCCATAGTAAAATACCACCAACCAGACCCTTTGTTGAGTCTGAAGCATTGAAAATTCCATCAAGCTATTATACTAACATGATGAGAGTTATTAATCAGATTAATAAAAGCATATTTGAAGCAAATGAACTTCCAGTGGTTTTGGAACAACAATCCATTGGGAGAGCAATAAGCATTGACAGCGACATCAAATGCATTCTGTTTATGCACGGGCAGTTGCAGTACCATTAGGGTTTTAGTAGACTCGAGGTAGGTGTAGGAAAGACTCTAACTAAGAACCCTACAGATATTAATGGGGGTTTTACACATTATATATCTACACTGACATTATCATGGATGAAATAGTGGGTGACAGTCTATTGCATCTGCTGAGATGCATACCCGTCAGAGGCCAAGACAATGAGATAGTGACCGTGTTTATGAAAAAAACGATTATCAAACAGTCAGTAAACATCAAATTGATGCAGTCACTATTGAAATAAAGAATGATCAAAATGAACCTGTGCCATTTCTATTTGGAAAGGTGATCGTGAAGTTGCATTTTCGCCCCCCAGAGAGTACTTTAAAATTTAAACAAGGATGGTGATTGTTCGACATTATGGAGACCCTGCCTTGTACAGAAGCTATTACAAGGCACAGGCAGGATACAGCCTTCTGGGCTTTCATAGACTTCCTATTATGTAAGGTTCTGGTATGGGAGGGATATTTCATAGTCTGTTTAGAAAAGCAGTTAAATTTTTAAGTAGAGGGTTTGAAATTGCCAAACCACATCCACAAACAGCTGCTAAAAATGTCGCAAAGGATGTTGTGGGGTATGTGACTAGCACTGTCGCTCAAAGGATGTCAGGAGGTGATAAGACCACTCAGGGTGGTTCAGGGCTGATTGTGGTCAAGAGAAGTAGAAAGAGAAAGTGCAGAGTAGACCCTTCGCTTCTCATCGGACCTCCACACTACTTTAAAAGGCATGTCTCAAAATGCAAAACATCACATAAAAGAAGGAGGTCACAGTCCAACGGACCTTCAAGAGGACATAAAAAACATAGAGATATATTCTAAAAAACATGGGTTTTATGCACTGTGGTTCTGAATAATGCACAAAATCGGAACTGGACTTGTTTGCCATTGCTCCCACACAGACAAGCATTGAAAAAAGCATTTATGTAGAGATACCCCCCTCTGGCTGCCCTTTCAGAAAACTCACCAATTGAATTTTATATAGCAGGGAATGGTGAAGACTATTTTGATCTAAACAACATGCTTCTTTACCTGGTTTGCAAAATCACTGACGTGGATGGTGGTGATACACCTGCAGTGGCCAAAGTGGATCTTATAAACTACCCAGTGGCCACCATTTTCAGCCAGCTGGATGTGACTGTCGGTGATTGGCTCATCAGTCAGAGCAATAACTGTTACACCTACAGGGCTATCATAGAATATGTGCTGAACTTCAGTGAAGAGACCTTTTCTATGCAATTCATGGCAGGATTATTTTACAAAGATACCCCGAGGAAACACGAAATCACAGACAGAGCCGGTGACAATGTAGGATTTAATAAAAGAAGCTCCTTTACACATCTCAGTAGAGGGGTAGAGCTGCTGGGCTACTTGCACACAGACTTGTTTTTTCAAGAGAAACTGATGTTGAATGGTGTGGATATTAAAATTAAACTGACACATTACAGGGACAGTTTTTGCCTGATGAGTAGAGATGCTGAGCCTTATAAGCTAAAAATCATGGCCGCCTCTCTGTTTATCAAAAGGGTTAAAGTGACCCCCGTTGTTTGTCTGGGACACTCGGAAGCCCTGCTGACTTCCAACACTAAATACCCTATAAACAGAGTGGGAATGAAAGTGTTCAGCCTCCCAGCAGCTCTGCCCCTCTACTGAGATGTGTGAAGGAGCTTCTTTTATTAAACCCTACATTGTCACCGGCTCTGTAATTTTGTGTTTCCCCAGAGTGTCTTTGTAAAATTATCTTGCCATGAATATTATCTAATTATGCTAATATTTATAATTATACTAACAACTCAAGAGGTATTGCTATATTGTTTAGTAAAATAAATCCATATCCAAAAATTATTAGATCAGAAAATAATGATCAGGGAAGGTAGGTTATAGCAGAATTAAAAACCCCCAACCTAAAAATAACAACGGCAACTATCTATGCACCAAATGTGAATAGCCCTAATTTCTTCACAGTTTTTCTTGTCACTTTCTACATTTCCACCTCCATATATAATAGAAGGAGACTTTAATTTAGTATTGTATGCACAGGATAAAACATCCAAATTAGATAAAGTGCATAGATCTACACGAATGATTATTAAAAAATACATGTGTGAGCTGGGGCTTGTGGATCCATTGAATAGTAAATATCCAGAGGAGAAGATCTTCTCTTATTATTCATCTGCTCAACATTCAAATTCAAAAATTTACTTTTATTTAATATCAGAAACTATTCTTTTTTAGTTGATGAAGTAAAATATATGGGAATTTTGATTATGGATCATTCACCTTGTTTACTAGATATAAAGAATATTAAACCACAGATAAGCTTTAGGTACTGGAAACTAAACTATTCATGTATACGTATTTCTTGTATTTCTCAGAAACTACGTATGGAAATTCAGGATATTTTTAAGAATAGTTTGGAGTCAGACACTTCAATTAATACAATATGGGATGCATTTAAGGTATGGTTAAGAGGACGAGCAATCGATCTAGAGCATGTTAAGAAAAAAAGCAGGATTAATAATCAATAAGATGCAGAAAGATATACAATATTTACAATACATGCATACTCAAACTTTAAATGATAGTGTATTCAATAAGTTGATCCAGAAGAAAGATCAGCTGAATAATATTCAATTAGATCAGGTTAATCAACAAATAATGCAAACAAAATCAAACTATTTATACTTGTCTGATAAGCCTCAAAAGTTATTGGCTTGGCAAACAAGGAGAGAGCAACAAAAAAATTATATATTGGCAATTAAAAATCAACAGGGTAGGTTAATTGAGGATCCAGAGGAGATCAATTGTTGCTTCCTTGATTACCATAAAAATGAACATAAATCAGAAAGCTTTAATTATACAATAGACCAAATTAATCAATATTTACAGGAATTACCACAACTGCCACACATACCTATCAAATTTCAAAATCAATTATCGGCAGATATTTCATATGAAGAAATTGAAGCAGCTATTGAACAATTACCTGTAAACAAATCTCCTGGCCCTGATGGGCTAGTAATTGAAATGTATAAACAATACAAAGATTTATTAATACCAGTGATGCTTACATTATTCAATTCATTTAATCAAGCTAAAGAAATATCTGATTATTTTTGTGAAGCAATCATTCATGTCTTTTTAAAGAAAGATAAGGACCCACTGAGCTACTCCTCGTACCGTCCCATCTCTCTATTGAATGTAGATTATAACATTTTCACAAATATTATAGTGAAAAGATTAGAAATTATTATGCCAAGGGTCATAAATACTGATCAAAATGGATTCATTAAGGGAAGAAAATTAGAGAAAATATTAGGCAATCCATTAATAAACTGTCCTTAGTTAAGGATGAAGAGGCAGTTTTTCTGCACTAGATGCAGAAAAAGCATTTGATTGGGTGGAGTGGAAATATAGGTCCTTTGGATTTTGACCTCTTTTTTTATGCGACGTTATGCATTTTGAGACACGCCTTTTAAAGTAGTTGGGAGGTCCAATGAGAAGCGAAGGGTGTACTCTGCACTTTCTCTTTCTACCTCTCTTGACCACAGTCAGCTCTGAACCACCCTGAGTGGTCTTATCGCCTCCTGACATCCTTTGAGCGACAGCGCTAGTCACATACCCCACAACATCCTTTGCAACATTTTTAGCAGCTGTTTGTAGATGTGGTTTGGCAATTTTGAACCCCCTTCTTAAAAATTGAACTGCTTTTCTCAACAGACTACAAAATATCCCTCTTATACCAGAACCATACATAGTAGGAAGTCCGTGAAAGCCCGGAAGGATGTATCCTGTCTGTGCCTTGTAATAGCTTCTGTACAAGGCAGGGTCTCCATAATGTCGAACAATCACAATCCGTGTTTAAATTTTAAAGTACTCTCTGGGGGTGAAAATAAAATTTCATGATCACCTTTCCAAATAGAAATGGCACAGGTTCATTTTGATCATTCTTTATTTCAATAGTGACTGCATCAATTTGATGTTTACTGACTGTTTGATAATGGGGTTTATCGTAGGTCAAGGTCACTATCTCATTGTCTTGGCCCTTGATGGGTACGCATCTCAGCAGAGGCACTAGACTATTTCATGCGTGATAATGTCAGTGTAGATATATAATGTGTAAAAACCCCCATTAATATCTGTAGGGTTCTTTGTTAGAGTCTTTCCTACACCTACCTCGAGTCTACTAAAACCCAAAAGGTACAGTAACTACCTGTGCATAAACAGAATGCATTTGATGTTGCTGTCAATGCTTATTTCTCTCCCGACAGATTGTTGTTCCAAAACCACTGGCAGTTCATTTGCTTCAAATATGCTTTTATTAACCTGATTAATAACACTCATCATGTTAGGATAGTAGACTGGTGGAATTTTCAATGCTTCAGATTCAACAAATTTATTTATTTATTTCAATCTGGGATTACAATACCTTTGAGCCGAGAGTCTTTTACAAAGGTTCCACATCAGTGTGTGCAACAGTCATCGTTTTTAGTTACAAACATTTAGTCATTGACTTACAGACATGTAATAACCAATACAAGGACTTGAGCTATGAGCAAGACAAGGGAAGGAGGAGGGTGGGTGGGTGGGGATTGAGGTAGGGGATCAAGGGGGGAAGTAGGTACAGGGGATAAGGGGGAGTATGGGAGGTGGTTGGAGTGGGGGAAGGAGTGGAGATACAGGTCTGAGGTGGGCGAGGGCGGGAGACAGTGCAGCCAGGGGGTCTTGTCAAGGGAATATGACAGGTAAGGTGCTAGGGGTACAAAGACTGATTGTAAGTACTGGGTGCTGGGGCATATGCAGCTGGAATGGTGGAAATGTTAAGATGGGTAATCACAGGATACAAGCAGTGAGAGGCACAGCTTGGACTTGAACAGGCTGAGTGTTGCAGCGGTCGCTATGTCGTTGCCAAGAGAGTTGAGCCATTTGAATGCACGATAGGCGAATGATCTTCGTCCTTGGGTCGTGCGACATCGTGGGATATGTAGTAGATGGGAATTGGATCTCCTTGTAGTGCCATTCCTATGTCTAGGCTTAAGGAGGACACAGACACCAGGTGGAGCAAGCCCCATTATAATTGTCTTGGCCGTGATGCAGGTTTGGTATTTTATGCATTTGTCCAGTTGAAGCCATCCAGATTGGGAATAAAGGTCACATGTGTGGGTACGGCAATGTGAGCCAGTGATGAGATGACAGGCCTTATTCAGGGAGGTCACGATACATTTGAGAGCAGTGGTAGTTGCAGACCAATATATGATAAGACCATAGTTTATGATGCTGACAATGGAGCTTTGGAAGGCCACTGACAGTACTTCTGGGGTTAGGTGTTTCCTGTGCCGAAATAATATGCTTAACCTCACATTGGCAGACTTTGCAACATTGCTGATATGGACAGTGTATGAGAGGTGGGGATCAATGGTGATGTCGAGGTATTTGAAAGATTGTGTTTGCTCTAGAATGGCTCCTTGTTTGGTTGCAATGGAGAGGTGGAGTTGTTTGATTTTTTGTGGGGGCTGCAGAAGACCATAGACTTGTTTTTTTTTTCCTGATTGAGAAGCAGTTTATGATTTAGGAACCAGGATTCGATGGAGGAGAAGGCCCACTGAAGTTTATTTTGTAATTGGATTGGATCTGGGTCCGAGGTGAGGATCACAGCATCGTCGGCTAAGAGAATTATTTGTTCTGGGCAGCTGTCCGGTAGTGAGTTTAAGAATAGGCTGAAGAGGAGGGGTCCCAGAATGGAGCCCTGGGGGACTCCCGAGTGGACCGGTCTAGGGTCTGGGAGTGTATCAGAGATTCTTACTATTTGGGATCATTTTTCAAGGTAGCTCTTAAACCAGCCAATGGAGTCGGTTGACAGCCCAGTGTTCTGAAGCTGGACATGCAGGAGGCGGTGATTGACGGTGTCGAAGGCTTTAGTTAAGTCAATGTAGATTGAGCCTAGTAGTTCACCGGAGTCAAGTGTGTTGTGGATTGCGCCGGTGAAGTAGGGCTGTAGAGGTGCTGTGACCTTTGCAGAACCCGTGTTGTTGCTTGCACAGGATGTTGTATGTATCCAGGTGTTCTGTAAGCTGGTCCAAGATGATGCGTTCTACTGCCTTGGAGAGTAGGGGTAGTAGGGAGATAGGTCTGTAGTTATCATGGGCAGTTTTGTCACCACTTTTATGGAATGGGGTGACAGTGGCAGATTTCCACAAAGGGTCTGGTTGGTGGAGTTTTACTATGGGCTACGCTTAGAGGCTAATACAGCATACTGAACCTGTTTTTCTGTGCAGGCACATTGTCCCAGATATGAGGGTATTGAATTTTGGCTAACCCCACTTCCCATTCCCCAGGCAGTTCAAGTGTTTGTGGTAATTTTACTGTAAAAGTGGATATAGTATTATTGGGGGAACTGTTGTGCGAGGCATTGCTAGGCAAGGTGCTATATTGAGCATTTTTAAATCTTATCAGCTTCTAATGTCCCGAATCTGTGTTGCCTCGATCCAGCTATTGAATTTATCAGGCCACCCTAGCCACTTTACCAGATACCAAGTTTTTCTGCCACGTTTTTTTCACTGCCAGGATTTTTCTGCACACTATACACTCAGTCCTCATTTGGTTCAATTTTCTGAAACTCTTCTGCATAGAAAGTACTTTTGATGCCTTCCCCCGATAGTCTTTTAGCTTATAGATGGGTCTCAGTCTTTTTAAGACCTCCATCACAATAAATGTCTCATCTGTGTATGTTTGTTCATATCCCTTTTCAATCACTCCTTTCAGCTTAGATATTCTCAAGTGATCACTTTTCTGAAGGCTACCCTTTTGGTTTTTGCCAAGAACTGTTTTGTCATAGATGGTCTTCCATGCATACAGGGCATTGGAAGGGTTAAGATCCACTGGTCTGCATATAATGCTTCTGTGATAAGAATGATTATAGCTGTGCATCAGGTCTGGCAACACATCAAAATATTTCCATGTGTTTTGGGCTGTGAAGTAATGCCACATGCTTGTCTTTAAAGTTCTATTGAACCCTTCTACAATGCTAGCCTTAACTTCATTATTTGTTACAAAATGGTATATTTTATTTTGTTTTAATAATGCCCTTAAGGAGGCATTTAGAAATTATTTACCCTGATCAGTCTGCAACTTCTTAGGTATGCGTTCACTTTTAAAAATTGTTTTTAAGGCCTGCATCACTGCCTTGCCTGATTTATCTTTTAAAGTCACTACCCAGGCATGCTTGGACAGCACATCGATGCATGTCAGTATGTATTTAAACCCATTATTGTACTTTGCATATTGACTCATATCCACTAAATCGGCTTGCCATTGTCTATCTATGTCAGAAACAATGACAGGATTCTCTTAAATCCAATTCTTGCTGGTCTGTGTAATGTATAGGGGTCCTGCTTGGCAAGCCATTCTGTAACAACTTTCCTAGTCACATCTTAATGAATTTCTTTTTGTAGCTTTATATAACTGAGTGACACCACTAAAAGTGCCCACTTTTCTTGCATTCAAATATATATTCTGAAGCAGTTGATCAGTCATCTTCTTTCATCAGTACCAAAATACATCTGTTAACTAGCCAACCTCTTGTCACCCGTCAAATGATGTATATGTGTGCTCTTTTTTCTTAAACATTCGATGACAACCATAAACTGCCATATGTGATTATATTTTATTCATACATACAAAACGTAAACTGATACATATATTAATTACATGCAAAAGCCATAATAGTGTTTTAAAGAGCATATATATACCCGTAACACATAGTAGGCATACAATGATTACATAATATCCTGTTTCTACACTACCAGATTCTTTCACATTCCACCATACCCAGAGACAGTAACTTTTGGGCTGTATGTTTCACACAAGCAAGGGTTTCATCCACTTGCCCCCTGGTGACAAGGTAGGCACAAAACATACACACATGCATCATGCACCACTCAAAATAATCAGGGTGATCTTTGATGGGTACAGTTGCAAAATCAAAAATGCTATTCACCTTACATATATCTGTGTTTTTTTTTTTTGTTCATTGCATTGATATACATATGCCACATAATTGGGGGCATACTTTTAATCTCAGTCATTGTCCTTTCTGCCAGTGAAGGTGTAGCACTTTCACTTCATATATTTAAAGGGTGGCACTTTCCAAAGTATACAGGGGTCTTTAAAATATCCTTTATCACATGGCACATTGCAGCCATCAAGAGTGACTGGAATATCGGGAGCATGCCATTACGTTCCATCTGAAAGCACATAATACACGTTATACAGATTAGTGTGTCACTTTTTTATTCAGAAAAATGACAGCTACATCACATTTATTGAATACAATGTAAGTGATACATTCTGCAAAAATGTGATAAATACACATGATGCTTAGTGCTCTTTCATTTAATGGAGTATCATAACAATTGAAGAAGCCACTTTCACAGTATGAGAAACATCACATTCTTTTCTTTGCTTTAAAGCATAGAAACATAGAAACATAGATTTTGACGGCAGATAAGGACCGCTTGGCCCACCCAGTCTGCCCATTTCCCTACCTAATGGATAAGCTGCAGATCCTAGTTAACCAGCAGCCTATTTCTTCCTACACCCACCCCCTAGAATCGCCTTATGACTGTCCCATGCTTGCTTAAATTCCACCACTGTTTTTGACTCCACAACCTCCTCCGGAAGGCCGTTCCATGCATCCACAACCCTCTCTGTGAAAAAATACTTCCTTAAATTACCTCTGAGCTGCCCCCCCATCTTCAAATTGTGCCTCCTTGTTCTTGCACACCTCTTTTTTTGAAAGATGCTACCCTCTTGGACTTTGTTGATTCCCTTGAGGTACTTGAAAGTTTCTATCATGTCCCCACTCCCTCCTTTCCTCGAGGCTATGCATGTCAGCTCCATAAGTCTCTTCTTATGTCTTCCGGTGCAGACCCTGCACCATTTTAGTTGCCCTCCTCTGGACAGCTTCCATCCTGTCTATGTCTTTCTGGAGTTTGGGTCTCCAGAACTGCACGCAGTACTCCAGATGGGGTCTCCCCAACTGTCTGTACAGAGGGATAATAACTTCCTGTTTTCTACTGGTGATGCCTCTCCCTATGCATCCCAGTATCTCTAGCCCTCCTTGCTGCCCTCTCCATTGCTTGCCCACCTTTAGGTCATCTGATATGACTACCACCCCCGGTCCTTTCCATTTTTATTGTTGTTAGTATCTCACCCCCATTGTGTACTATTCCCTGGTGTTTGTTTCCCAGGTGCATTACCTTGCACTTCTTAGCATTGAATCTAAGCTGCCATACATTTGACCATTCCTCTAACCTTGCCAAGTCCCTTCTCATCCTTTCCACCCCACCTTGTGCATCAACTCTGCTGCAGATCTTTGTGTCATCTGCAAAGAGACATACTTTTCCTTCCAGTCCCTCTGCAATGTCGCTTATAAAGACATTGAAGAGGACACACACATTGCTGCAAATACTAATATATACAGGTTACAAAGACATTCAGGATCTTCTATGAATCTAGGCACAATCACTGTGATGTTTTCTAAAAGTGTCAACTCAGACTCTTTCGTATAGTTATCTATATCCTCCCACATGTCTGAAGGGGCCCGCAACATCAGTTCCATGGCAGAAAATAAGCCAGAAAGGGATGCTTCAAAGTCAGGCAGCCTGAACATGGAAGAATCGCAGTAATGGCTTATGATCAGATACATAAGTCTTTGGACACTCTCTTTGCTTGCATCCTGCATGGTTCTCTGTAAAATAAAATAAGAAGCTTTGGGTTCTACAACATTTACACATAACCTGTAGCAGATCAGCAGTTAAATGAATTTTCATAACAAAAACAGAGTCCCTAAGCTTCTTTTTAGAAATGTAACAGAGTCCCTGAAGTTCCTGTTAGAAATTTTTTAAAGGAGCATTTACTGACTAGATGTCTGGCTTCTGTTCTAATCTCACTGCCTGTCTGTTGTAACATATCTGTAAGTAAGCACATGGGGTCATCAGCTTTTTTCACATCATTTAAAACATGACTTACATATGCTATAGTTTTGTTGTTCATGCTTAAGCCCTGTTGTTTCATAGCTATTGCTAAGATCACAGGCATGAGATGCCCTATATATGGCTTCAGAAACATTTTTGTATGCTTCTCTACCTGTCAAGTCATCAAAGATACATGTATGGTTTATCTGACTAGGGTAATTTATCTCACACCCAGGACAGGCATCAGCCATTTCATAACGTATCACTCTCTCTATCACTGTGGCAATTACACCACGAATGGTATGGTACATAACAATCTTACAATACACATCGTGGTCAGTTTTGGGGGGCTTAATACTTAGGCCTGGTTTTTCACCTGAGGAAACCTGTCTAATCTCAGTAGACGAAGATGGCTGTGGCTGTGTAGTGATTACAGTGTTATCTGTTTTTTCAAGCATTCTATTGCTCTCTAACTAACATATTGACCCTCACACATCTCATTAATAACCACATCTGTATCTTTCACACAGCAAACACAGTCAAGCAGTAGATTTGTGGAGACTCGAGTATCTGTGCTGTCTGAATAAGACTGTTGCTCCAGTCCATATCCATCACTCTGATAAAGCAAAAAGAAAACAGCATTGGTCCATTTACTCAGTAAGTTATAGTTCATCTGCTAACTCATTTGTTCAGTTACACTCTGCACGCATGTCTCCACTCACTCATTTTTTTTAGTGTTTAAAAACAAAGCATAAATTTACCTCCGCAATGCAAGATGCTTTGCCATCTTTTTCTTCTTCTTTAGCCTGTTGTTTTTTCTTACCTTTTTTTTGCTTAGCCTGCGGCTTGCTGGTCATGGCAGTGTCACCGTCTGCCTCTTGGCTGGCTGCTGCTTCTGCCTTGTCTTGGAATCCATATCTGACTCTCCCGCCATGTCACTCTCTGTTATGGGCTTCATTTTCACATCTTTCTCCACAACAGACTCACATGCTAGCTCTTATTCAAGGCCTTGCAGTTGTGCCTCTTCGATAGGCATATCAGGATCAGTTTTTGCTTTCTCCGATTCACCAAACTGTGTAGTGAGACTTCTTTTTATATTACAAATCCTTCCACTGGCCAAAATTTGAATTGGAATTCTTTTTCACACTTTATGAAGTGCACATACACAGGTTTGGGCCCGGAAGGCAACTTCTCTTCAGCCTTTTCATCTTCTGGCTGTTCATTTGGTGGAGTAACCATCTGTTCCATGGCTGGAATGTTAGTTTGAGATGCTGTGTTCTGGGCCATCTTCTTGAATCTCTTGGATAATCAGTTCAGATCCTATAAAGTAGATTCGGTGAGGCTCTGAAAGCTATTCTGGCACATCTCCAACCAGGGGTTTATATAAGACCCCTGCCAGATGAACTCATGCTATGTGACCATCACATGGATGGGCACAGGATTTCTAGAAGACAGACCTCCATTGATAAATATAGTTATGTCATCTTTTATGACTAGCACCATGAATCTGCATGTTTAGTCGGGGTTTATTAATATCAACTATCATCTATGTGACCATCATAAGGCTGGCAAAAGGTTTCTAGAAGACAGTCCTCCATTGATAAATATAATTATGTCATCTCTTGTGATACACAGAATGACTAGTATGTGATTTTTATACTGTAATGTTGGGCAGGGCATGTTTAATAGGAACTTTTAATAAGATTTTTCTTAAGTTTCTCAGAATATAAAAGTCTCCATGAAGCAGTCTACTGGTTTTTCAGTTTTAATTAGGTAATGCAGAGCACTTTTTGTTGCTTTCTGGAGGTTAAAGCACTCTTAAATACTTTCATCAGTACATTGATATATATTTAATAGAAATATATGTTTTTGATAAGCCGTGATCTTTGTAAATCATCTTTTTCAAAGGAAATAGAAAAATATGTTTAGTTTCTGACTACAAAATACCAGATTTCTGATGTATTCATTTAAAAGAAAATGTATGTAGAGAGTATGACTGCTTTTTGACAGACTTTAGGATTTGAAGCAATCTACTTAGAATACAAACCCTTGAAACATCAGCTTCAACACTGGATACACACACACACACACACAATCTCTGCTTTTAAAGTTAGAACTCATTTTCTTTTTCACATTAAAAAAGAAATCACTGTTTTTTTCATAAATACTTCCAGTGCATTCTTTTAACAGGAATTTTTTGTATAGCAAAGATAAAATGTTTTTACAGGAAATGCAGAGAGGATAAAACCCTCTTGAAAAATGGAATGCAGAGAGTATGTATATATATTTTTAAATCAGACTTTAGGATTTGAAACAGTCTACAGTACTTAGACAACAAACCCTTGAAACATCAGCTTCAAAACACACACACACACACACACACACACACACACCCTGTCTCTGCTTTTAAAGTTAGAACTCATTTTCTTTTTCACATTAAAAGAGAAATTACTGTTTTTTCATAAGTACTTAAAATGCATCGTGTTAAAAAACTTCCTTGCACTGAAGTGATAAATGTTCTTACAGTCCTCCAAGCTTTAAAGCACATTTCACACACACAAAAAATCCCCCAAGTAAAAAGGCATCCTGTAGTCATACCACAGATCAACAGAGGAGGTTGAGGGACTGCCAGGTAGGTAATGGTGGGGCAAGGTGAGAGGAGACGAGAGGAGAGGAGGAGGAGGAGAGGAGAGGAGAGGAGAGGAGAGGAGAGGCTCAGGTTCCAGGTAGGTGATGGGGTACAATGTAGGTGGTGGTGGGGCATGGAGAGAGGAGGAGAGAGACTCTGGTTTGAGGTAGGTGATGGGTGCAAAGGTGGTGGTGGGACGAGGTGAGAAGATGGGAAAGTTTGTGCCAAGATATTGTGGCAGGGGGTTGAGGGACGGAGCATGGATTCAGGTTCGAGCTAGGATGGGGTGGTTGTGGTTCGAGGGACGGAGGATGGACTTGGGTTTGAGCTTGGATGGTGTCATGGAGGCTTGAGGGGACTGGGGATGGAGGAGGAAGGATGTAGGGACATAGAATGGGAATGATGTGTCATTTCCAGGTTTGAGAATATGTCGTTTTCTGTGTTTCCTACGTCACTTTGTGTATTTGATATGGGATGCCCTGTGTTTAAGGTGGAATGTCCTGTGCAGAGGGTGGGACTTCCTGCTCCACTTGGGGATGATTCTGATTTGTCAATTTTAGGCCACGCCCACCTGTAAAATGATGTGGCGCATGCTGATTGGCTAAAATTTAACATTTGATGAGATATATGAACTCTATACTACTGATATGCAACAATGCAAAAAAGTGCAAGATTATGCATCTAGGCAGAGGAAATCCTAAGGCTGAGTATTAACTAGATGGGGTAACACTGAAGGCCACCACAAAGGAAAGGGATCTAAGGGTAGTCATAAAAGACAACCTCAAATTGGCTAAGCAGTGCAACAAAGCTGTTGGAAAGGCTAACAGAATGCTAGGGTGCATAGGCAAAGGTATAGCAAGCAGAAAGAGGGAACTAGTGGTACCATTGTACAACTTCCTAATAAGGCCTCATCTGGAGTACTGTGTTCAGTTCTGGAGGCCCCATCTCTAAAAAGACATAGACAGGATGGAGGCGGTACAGAAGAGGGTGATGAAATGGTGTCAGGGATGCAGCATAAGTCATATAAGGAAAGACTCAGAGCTCTTAATATGTGATCCCTGGAGGAAAGGAGAGAGAGGAGGCATGGTAGAAACCTTCAAATATCTAAAAGGGATCAACAAGGTACCAGAGGGGAGCATCTTTCACATGAAGGGAAACAGCAGAACTAGGGGGCACAGCATAAGACTAAAACTGGGAAAACTTAGAAGGAGCTTAAAGAAATTCTACTTCACTGAAAGGGTGGTGAAGAGATGGAACAGTCTCCCCAGAAAGATGTGGGGGTGGCCATAGTTCAGGGATTCAATAATGTGTGGGACAGGCACATGGGAATTATCAAGCTAGGGTGAAAGGGGGGACTTGTAGCATCTAGGACACCTTTAGCATTAGAAAGAGAGATAGGGCAGACTGGGTGGGCCACAAGGCCCTTATCTGCTGACAACATCTATGTGTTTATGTATCTATGTATCTATATCAAAAATATTACTATAAATGCATTGCTTTCTAATAGCAATCATAATGTAGTTAGCTTCAATCTGGAAAAAAAAACAATACACTAATGGCAATTTGGTTATCATTAACTACAACAAAGCAGACTGGAAGTCCATTAAACAACAACTTCAGGAAATAGATCTCCCAAACAAAATATTAACATTAAATTCAGATGAAGCATGGTTATTATTTGTGGAAACAATACAAAAATTGGAAGATAAGTTTATTCCAAAGAAAACAAGCATTTGTCAATGCCGAACGTTGATTGCTTATATGTGCTGGTTAGGTATTTGGAAGTGAAAGTACCATGACTAAGAACGGTCATGTGTCCCCCCAAGACACCCACTGTGTCTTTCTGCTCAGTACTCACAGAAATGGGGGAAGGACAAGGGCCACAGCAGTACAGCAGTTGCAAAGGTGTGAAGAGGTGGACAATAGTCCATTCACAGGCAGAAGAATCCTGCAGAAGGTGAGTAAATTGAAGGTGGACAAAGTGATGGGACCAGATGGCATACACCCAAGGATATTAAAAGAACTGTGAAGGGAAATAGCAGTACCTCTGGCAGCCATGTTCACTGAGTCATTCAACACAGGGGTGGTACCAGAGAATTGGAGGAGGGCACATGCAGTCCTTTTATACAAATCCAGCAGTAGGGAGGAGGGAGGAAACTATAGGCAGGTCAGCCTTACTTTAGTAGTGGGGAAGATAATGAAGACATTGGTTAAAGAAAGGATAGTGGGGTATCTAGAAGCCATTGGAGGCCAGGACCATAGGCAACATGGATTCACAGAAGGGAGGTCATGTCAGACAAATCTGGTTAATCTCTTTGACTGGGTGACAAAGGAAGTAAATCAGGGTGGGGCAGTGGATGATGCTTACCTTGATGTAAGCAAAGCCTTTGGCACTGTCCCACATAGGAGGCTGATAAATGAGCTGAGTAGGCTGGGCATGGGGGAAAGAGTGGTAAACTGGGTAACAGACTGGAGATAGAGAGTGGTGGTAAATGGAGTGCAGTCAGGGGAGAGGGGGTGACCAGTGGGGTGCCACAGGGAGTGGTCCTGGGGCAAGTCCTGTTCAATATCTTCATTAGTGACATTGCAGAAGGGCTGAAGGGAAAGGTCTGCCTGTTTGCAGATGACACCAAGATCTGTAACACAGTGGATACCCCAGAGGGGGTGGAGAAAATGAGGAGGGGCCTGGGGAAGCTTGAGAAATGGTCTGAGGACTGGCAACTTAAGTTTAATTCAAAAAAAGTGCAAAATGATGCACCTGGAACACAGAAACCCTGGGAAAAGGTACAGGATGGGTAGGGGAGTTGCTGACAGTCACGAAGAAGGAAAGGGACCTTGGGGTTCTTATTTCAGAAGACCTGAAAATGTCAAAGTGGTAAGGCAGCTGGGAGGGCCAGTGACATGGTGGGGTGCATAGGCAGGGGTATCACCAGCATAAGGAGGGAGGTAGTGATGCCATTATATGAAACCATGGTCAGGCTTCACATGGAGTACTGTGTGCAGTTCTGGAGGTTGCACCTTCATAAGGATATTAACAGGCTGGAGACGGTCCAGAGAAGGGCGAATGAGATGGTACAGAGCTTGCAACACAAGACTTATGAGTAGAAATTAAGGAACCTCAATATGTACTCACCGGAAGAGAGGAAGGAAAGAGGGGATATGATAGAAACATTCAAGTACCTCAAGGGTATAAGTATAACTACTGAGAAGCAGGAGACAGCTGCTATAGGCACATTTGCCAGCTTCTGTGTGATATTCTTTTGTTCTTATAAATCTGTAATCTCCAGTATTTCAGTAACCACATGACCGCACTGCCTTCTTTAGGCAATTTTATGCTGGTTGATGCCTGGTGTCAGATGGTAGACAGAGGACTCACCAAACTGTGTTGCCACTTGAAAAACTTCATACGGTGTTCTTTTACTGGCAAGCATTTTGGAAATCTGGTGAAGGTCTCACGATTTTTATGATGATTTTATCTCCTTATGTGTGTCCCCTTTGGTCCCCCCCATCCCCACACCCCAACAGTCATCAGTGGCCACAGCTGCAGTCTTCTTCTTGCCAAGATGGTGGGTGAGAAACATAGAAACATTGAATTTGAGGGTAGATAAGGACCGCTTAGCTCACCCAGTCTGCCCATTTCCCTACCTGATGGATAAGCTGCATATTTTAGTTAATCAACAGCTTACTTCCTCCTAGCCCCCCCAGAATTGCCTTATGTCTGTCCGTGAGCAGCTGCATTCACAGTCTGTGAATTCTCACATCTTTCAGTGCCACTTATTGGCCATCTTCCAACACAGGCGAGGTGCTGCCAGCCCAAAACTAACTCAGGGCAAGCAGGTTTCAAAGTGGGGAAAAATGGAGTGAGCAAGAATCAAGTACTCATTCAGATGCGGTGTTGATTTTAAGATCAGCATACTGGTGTGGACACTGCAAATAGAACCCCAGCTCTTTAAGCAGCCTTATGAAGTGTAAAGACTTCTCAAAGCACCGGGGTTCTCTTTATTGTACTGTAAATGGGCTGCATCCAATTCGGTAATTTACTGTACCTTTCATCTGGGTGTATGGTAGGCCCAACTTTAAATAAACACTGCACCTGAACTAACTCATGGTGCCAAAGAAACATAGAATTTGTCAGCAGAAAAGGACCGCTCAGCCCACTCAGTCTGCCCAAGTGTTCTCTACCTACTTACCTACTTGTAACTCCTGCCTGTATCTGTTACTGCATGTCTTATTCTGCCTGCGTCCATCAGGACCTCCTTGTGAATGAGCTTGCTTAATGGATTTTTCCTGCAATGAACTTGAACCTACTCCACTTCCATAGCTCTATTGATCTCCATTGACCCCCCTCCTTCCACTTTTTCTAATATACCCCTATATTTATCCCATGCATGCTTAATGACCCCTACCATTTTGGCTTCCACCACTTCTCCTGACAGTCTGTTCAAGGCATCTACCACCCTTTCAGTAAAGAAATATTTCTTCACATCTATCCTGAATGCCCCCCCCCAGCTTCATTGTATTTCCCTTGGTTTGGGTGCTCATCCTCATTTGAAGGAAGCTCCCCAACTGTGCCCTCTTTACCCCTGTGAGGTACTTTGTAGGTCATGATCATGTCACCTCTCGGCCTCCTCTCTTCCAGAGTGTACATGTTGAGATTCTTCAGCATTTCCTTGTACAGATTCCTGTGAAAATTCTGAACTATTTTAGTTGCCCTCTTCTGGAAAACCTCCACCTTATGTCATTTCTGAAGTGTGGACTCTAAAACTGGACACAGTACTCCAGCTGGGGGTATAGCAAGGAGTGATAAAATGGTAGCACAACATCCTTCCTCCTCCTCCTACTGGAGATGTCACTCCTTATGAACCCCAGAATCCAATTTGCCCTGCCCATAGCCTTGTCACACTGTACTGCCATCTTGAGGTCCTCTGATATAATAACCTCAAGGACCCTTTCATGTCTAATGAGTATTAGCACCTCTTCCCATCCTATGCCTAGCATCGGGGTTCCTATGCCCTAGATACTTGATTTTACACTTGTTGGCATTGAACCCCAAGTAAGTAAGAAAATGGAATTGATTTGAATGAATTGCTGGCTTTTAAGCAGGTTTCTTGGAGTGTGTATGTGTGTGAGTGGGGGGGGGAGGCCTCTGCTACTATAACTATTTGCTTTTGATTTGGTATAATGTCGAACAGACTAACCCTGCTCCCCACTCCATGTGCTATATCAGAGATAAAGAGCCCAAATAGTATTGGGCCAAGCATTGAGCCCTGCAGCACCCCGCATGTCACTGCTCTGGGTGCTGAGAGCTACCCCACCACCACCACCACCCTCTGCATCCTCCCATGTAACCGGTTCTCTATCCATTTAGTCAGACCACCTTGTACCCATACCCCTCCTTCTCCTCACTCTTCTCCTCCTTGGCCTGTGTCCCTCCTTCTGGTATTCCACACCCTTTCTCCTCCTTATTCTTACCGGGTGGTGGTGCCTTCTGTAATACACTCAGATCACTCTGCCTACCCCCTTCCAGGGTTACTACGCCTCCGCCTTTACCTATAGCTTGGCAGAAGACACCAGGAGAAAGGACTGCTGTGTGACTGAACTTCTCTGCTGGGACTAAAGTAGAAGAACTTTTGTATTTGACCTTTAATTTAGGGTAAAAAAACCAACATACCAAAAAAAAGTGTGTGTTTGTGTTAACTGAACTGAATGGGTGTCTGAAGAGTTATCTAGGTGTAAATCTCAGGTGACTGAAAGGACTTAACTGCTGTGAGGTTTAAATTACTTGTAGAAAGATCTGGTAAGTAGGGGCAGTGGCTTAGCTAGAAGCAAGCTACATTTAAAGACTGCCTTAGAAAGTTTATGCTAATAGCTTGGCAGAAGACACCAGGAGAAAGGACTGCTGTGTGACTGAACTTCTCTGCTCAGACTAAAGTAGAAGAACTTTTGTATTTGACCTTTAATTTAGGGTAAAAAAACTAACATACAAAAAAAAGTGTGTGTTTGGGTTAACTGAACTGAATGGGTGTCTGAAGAGTTATCTAGGTGTAAATCTCAGGTGACTGAAAGGACTTAACTGCTGTGAGGTTTAAATTACTTGTAGAAAGATCTGGTAAGTAGGAAGTGGCTTAGCTAGAAGCAAGCTACATTTAAAGATCAGCTCTTAGAAAGTTTATGCTAATAGCTTGGCAGAAGACACCAGGAGAAAGGACTGCTGTGTGACTGAACTTCTTGCTGGGACTATATTGCCCTCCTTCCTCCCTCCACCCCCACCCAAGCTAGTTCTATTTTTATAGGCTAGAATTTGACTGACAACAGGAACTTCCTGTTTAGGGTGAAAGTGACTGGTCACAGAACCACCAAGACCTACCATCCCAGAAGGGCAAGAGTAGCCTCCGGTCCCTTCTAGCTGCTAGGTCTGCCTCTGAGCAAGTAAGGGTCTACTGCAAAATATAGGATATTCTTGTCTCAGAACAGGACAATCAGGGCTTAAAGGCACACAGGCAGAAAGTAAGAGAGAAAAAAAAAACAGAGGAAAGAGAAGGATTGCAAACAGTTAAGGGGCCAGAAATAAGACATGATTGGAGTGGTGCAGAGCAGTGGCTGTGGAGCAGCAGTTTCCGACAAGATTCTGGAGGATGCGGTGTTGTCTCATCTGCAGGCACCTCTGGGCTGAGGAGGAGGTTGCTCATCTCCAGGCTGAGTTGGCCAGGTTGTGGGACCTCCTCTTCCATCCAGGGACCACCAGTGCACTGCCCGTTGCCTCAGAGTTGCCAGAAAGAGGCCGGGTTGGACCACAGTGGGCTCAGGGAGGGTGAGGGTGGTGGAACAGGCGCATCCTCCCATTGTACTCTCCACAATTCTATGCCATTCTGGCAAAGTGTAGTTCCTCCATGGAGGCACCCACAGTGGAGACCAAGGAGGATGCTGGGAACCTCACAGAGGAGACCCACAGGAGGTGTGGAGACCCTGCAGGGAGAAACAACTCTGGTGGGGACTCCATTGTTAGGAAGAGGTAGAACTGAGGAGGAAGGGAGAGGAGGTAAGGTGCCTGCCTGGCGCCATGGCTTGCAGGGACAGGGGCGAATCCTCGAGTTGCAGGAGTAGCTGCACAGGGAGGGAGCTGGATGTCATTGTCCACCTAGGGACAACATGACCTGGCTAAGAAAGGGATTAGAAGTGCAGGAAGGGTTGTGGAATTGGGGAGGGCCTTGGTCAAGTACGCCGCGGTAACCTTCTCGGAGGTGTTACCCATCTATGGAATAGGAGAGGCTAGGGTGTTCCACATCATGGGATTCAATCAGTGGTTGAAAAACTGGTATGGAGCTCAGATTTGGATTCATTGAGGACTGGAGGTCCACCTGGGTAATCTAGCCAATACTGGCATGATGGAGGCTGCATCTGTGGGAGGAACCAGGATCCTAGGTGATAGGTTTAAATGCTTCGATGTGCAAGCTTTTAAACTAGCCAAGGGAGGCACTGGAAGGGCAGGAAAATCTAACCCCCAAATAATCACGGTAGTAAGTGTGGCAAACACAACATAGAGGTGTCGATAGGGAGAAGGGCAGGAGTAAAATGGAGAAAGTGACAAGGCAAGAAGGACGGGGATGGGGCAAAGGAGTAAGGCCATCAGGAAATGGAGGTAATGGTACCAATGCCTGTAGTCTGGGCAACAAGCTCCCTGAGCTGATGGCCTTAATGGAAGAGGATGCCTGGATATCATAGCAGTCACAGAAACATGGTACACAGAGAACCATGACTGGGATGTTAACATACCAGGGTACATAACCACAGGAGACAGGCAGGGAGAAGAGGGATAGCTCTATGTAAAGGGATAAAAGCAACTGAACAAAGAATAAACAGGGAAGAGGAGGCACTGTGGGTCATCTTGGAGACTGGAAGGCACCACAATCCGCACAGGGGTTGTGACAGACCCCATGTCAGGGGAAGGAATGAGCAAGGATATGATAGAAGGCATTCTTAGAATGGCAGAGAGAAGGAGAATACTGTTGATGGGAGACCTGAATATGCCAGATGTTAACTGGAGCACATTTGCTGCAGCCACATCCAAAACAGGGCCATTCTTGATGCCCTACAGGTGGCAGGCATTAGACAGCTAGTTTCGGAACCCACTCATGAGGAGCAATCTTAGACCCCGTACTCTCAAGCCGAGAAGTGAGAGGATCTCAGATCTAGAAGTGGGTTGCCATCTGGGGACAAGTGACCATCAAACAGTGTGGTTCATGTTAAACTCAGCTACAGAGTCGAGCCATACAAAGTGAGGGTACGGACTTTAGGAGGGCTGACTTAGGCAAGATAGGAGGTGCCTCAGAAACTACTAGAAGCAGGCTAGAAGGAGGTGTGAGCAACAATGGGAATTATCAAAACTGCACATCACAGAGGCAGCAAGCCTCTGTGTGAAACAAATGAACAAATCAAAATGAAAGAAAAAGCCTATGGTTCTCAAAAGAGGTGGCTGTGAAAGTCAGGAAAGAAAAGATAGCATTCGGTATGAAAGAAACACAGAAGGAGCAGGACAGAGAGCTGTACCAGTTAAGGCAGAAGGAAGCAGGAGGAAGTCAGAATAGAAAGGCCCAAACTGAGGAAAAGATAGCCAACTCAGTTGAAGAGAATAAAACCTTTTATAGGTACATCAGCGCGTAGAAAGACAAGGAGGGATAGTGAAGCTGAATAGAATGAACAGTGGGTGGGCAGAGGACAGTGAAAAGCAGGAATACTGAACGAATATTTCTGCTCAGTATTCTAAAGAGGAGGGAAAGTCTAATCCAATTAACAGAAGCACTCTTGATGAGAGACGATCCCAGTCCTTTCACAGAAGAAGGTTCTGCAAGAACCCTAAAACTGAAGGTGGACAAAGCAATGGGTCCTGATGGAATTCACCCCAGAATTCAAAAAATTAAAGGAGAACTAGTGAAACCACTGGCTACTCTTTTAATAAATCATGGGAGGATGGTGTGGTACCCGAGGACTGGAGGAAGGCGGATGTGATTCCGCTTCACAAAATAGGTCCAAGACAGAGCAGGAAACTACAGACCTGTCAGTCTGACCTCTGTGGTAGGAAAAGTGATGGAGTCACTTCTGAAGGAAAGAATAATCCCGAGTACCTAGAGGCCAGTGGAGCACAGGACCCAAGGCAGCATGGGTTCTGCGCGGAAGGTCATATCAGACGATCTAATAGATTTCTTTGACTGGGTGACCAAAGTAGTAGACCAGGAAGGGGCTGTGGACATGGTCTACCTAGACTTTAGCAAGGCATTTGACACAGTACACACAAAAGATTAATAGTCAAATTAACCAGCCTGGGAGTGGAACCCAGGGTGGTAGCCTAAAGTAAAACATTGGCTGGACAACTGGACACAGGAGGTAATTGTAAATGGAGTCCATTCTGAAGAAGGGGTTACTAGTGGGGTACCGCAGGAGTTCAGTGTGGGTCCAGTCCTTTTTAATGTCTTCATCAGTGACATTGCAGAGGGACTGGAAGGAAAAGTATGCCTTTTGCAGATGACACAAAATCTGCAACAGTTGATACACAGGCGTGGAAAGGATGAAAAGGGACTTGGAAAGGCTGGAGGAATGGTCAAATATGGCAGCTAGGATTCAATGCAAAAGAAATTAAAATAATGCACCTGGGAAAAACCGGAAGAATACACAATGGGTGGGGAGGTAGTAACAACAACAAAAAGGAAAGGTACCTGGTGGTAATCATATCAGATGACCTTTAGGTTAGCAAACAATGTGAGAAGGCAGTAGGGAAGGCTGGGGGTATACTGGGATGTATGGGGAGAGGCATCAGCAGCAGAAACAGGAAGTTGTTATCCCTCTGTACAGACAGTTGGTGAGACCCCATCTGGGTACTGTGTCCAGTTCTGGAGACCCCACATCTCCGCGCAGGACATGAGACAGGATAGAGGCAGTCAGGAGGGGCAACTAAATGGTGCAGGGTCTGCAAGAGAAGCCCGTGTGAGGAGAGACTAAGGAGCTTAATATGTATACCCTTGAGGAAAGAAGGAGAGGAGACATTTAGATAGAAACTTTTAAGTACCTCAGTGGAATCCAACAAAGTCCAAGAGGTAGCATTTTTCAGAAAAGAGACTTACAGAACAAGGGACTGGTTTAAAAGATAGAAGGGCGGTTCAGGGCAATGTGAGGAAGTATTATTTCTAGAGAGGGTAGTGGATGCATGGAACAGCCTTCCTGAGGGAAGGGATCTAAAAAATTGTGGGAGAATTCAAGAATGCATGGGACAGATATAAAGGCAATATGTGGGGGGTAGGAAGAAATAGGCTGTTGGTTAACTAGGATCTGCGGCCTATCCTGTAGGTAGGGAAATGGGCAGACTAGATGGGCCTAGTGGTCCTTATCTGCTATCAAAGTCTATGTTTCAGTGACCTCATCAAGCTCCCCTGTCCAGACCTTTCTACCAACCTCAGTCATTTGGCCACTTCCCCATTTGTTTAAATCCAACTTAGTAGAGATATACCCCTCTGATCCTTCTTTTTTTTTTTTCTCACTGGAGCACAGTCGGCTTTGGTCATCCCGATCGACCCCCTCAGCCCTGCCCCCAACATCAGGCTACCTGCTCACCTCCATGGATTACCCCGGAGGTGGGGTGAATGAGCTTCCCAGGTCAACCCACTGGAGCAGGATCCGGTTGAGGAGGTGCCATTACGGCACTGGCGTGAAGTCGGGGGCTCTGCTGCTTGGCGTGCACCTTGCCTACTTTTCTCACCTTTGTCACTCTTTGCAGAGTGCAGGCATGCAATGGCCGC
Organism: Neoceratodus forsteri; assembly: GCA_016271365.2. Classification (NCBI taxonomy): domain Eukaryota; kingdom Metazoa; phylum Chordata; order Ceratodontiformes; family Ceratodontidae; genus Neoceratodus; species Neoceratodus forsteri. Next base: position 829,012,757 of record CM028136.1, read on the forward strand.
TTAGGCACCAGCATGCCAATGTCAGCCACCTCCGCCACCCTTTACTACACAGCTGTGGCCTTTTCGCAGTCATCACCGGGGCTGCTACACAGCCAGTGGGTCTGAATCCGCCATGGGATAGAGGAATAGTCCTCCAGGATGCTCAATCTATCAGTCCCTTGCCAGCCCCTGGTGGCAGGCTAATGTCTGAACCTGGGTTGCCAGCATGGCGTGGATGTATCAGTGCCTCAATCCTCAAAATGCCAGTGGCCTGGCAGCAATGTGCCGCTAATACTCCCCTTCCCTTCCTGCTCCAGTGTACCCTCTCCCAGTGTACAAGTAACTATTCCCCCTAGACCCTACCCCAGTTAGTCACTAACCCGTAATGTGTCATGTAGCACCAAACCCTCAGCCACTCAAACTCCTCAAGCCTACCCTTCCTCACCATGCTTGTACATGGTACCGGCAGTACCTCCAAGAATGCCACTGACTTCCCCACCCCCTCATACTGCCTGCCCAAGTACTCGAACCTCCCCCTCACTACTTCCACAGTGTCCTCAACCAAGTCATTTGTACCCACATGCAACAGTAAATGAGGTTTCTTCCTCCCCCTCACTGCACACTTGAGCAGTGCCTGCCCTGCCACTCCTGCATTCAACCTGGGGACAGCATAAACCCGAATATGGTTGTGCCTTTCCCCTTTCCACCCCATCTCACCCATTTCAGCATAGAATCCCCCAGGATGAGTACCCTCCCTTGCCCCTTACCCCCTTTCCCTTCTAATGCCCCTTCCACCACCACAATTTGTTCTTCCCTGTCCCTTACCCCTGCTAACTGCATCCTCTGTGACTTCTGTATATGTACCCCTTACTTCCACCTCACCTCTTTTCTCTGTCTTATTCCTCCCATCCCCCTTAAACCCCTTCCCAGCCTGACTACTTCCTACTGGGCTTCCCATGTCACCCCCCTTCCCTGCTGATTTCCAACCCCTCTCCTATCCCTGCTGTTGCCATTTAGAGCCATTCCCTTCTACCCGATGGTGATGCCCTCCATCCTTTTCCCTTCCGTAGCCTTCTCTCTCCCCAGTCACCACCCCTCCTTCCTTACTAGCCCCCTTCACCCTTTTGTCCTCGCTATCTCTTCCCCTACTTGTTTAATCCCTCTCCTTTCAACATCCTCCCCTTCAGTATGTTCCTGTTCTCCCTCGCTTCTGTCCCGCCAGCAGAGGTTCAAATCTATTCAATGATGATACCTGTCCTTCATCTCTTCCCCTTGGTTCCCCACCTCCTTGTTACCCATAAGTGGAATTCCTGCTCCTCCTACCCACAGCCATCTGCCCTCTCCCATGGTTCTCCTCATGTTCTAGTCCCCACCAATCAGGAGGCCCCACACCTCACCTCATCACCCCCTCTCTTCTTCTTCTCCTCTCTTTTCTGCTAGTGCCTCTGATACTGGGGTCTGTTTCAGTCTCTAGTTATTCTTCCCCCTTCCCCCTTTGCCATCCCCTATTCTCCACCTCAGGATGCTTACCATACTCATCCGCCCTGCCACTTACATTCCTCCCTAACCTCCACAGTTTCTCCCTCAAACTAGCTAGTCATCTACAGACCATTCCTCCCCCATCATCCAAGCCCAGTCCAGGATCATGGCAGACCCACACCCTGTTCATCCCTCCACCCTTGCAAAGATGCCCGCTCTATTGACATGTGGCACCTGCTTATGTTGCAGGCTCTTACTCCCATGTTCTGTACCGTACTACAACTGTTAGGCCCCTATTTACTCAAATTCCTGCCCCCCCACAATAGTCCCCCTACTGACCCTTTGCTGACAGAGATAATTCAGTCTCAAATCTCATCCATTAGATACTGTTTTACTTTAGCAATCCTAAAGCCTCCTTGTCCATTTTTTACCCCATAGCTACCATACTTTTTGTTCTCGGCTCTCATATAGTTTCACTTAGCCCAGTTAGAAATCCTATTGCGCTCCAAGTATTACTCAGCTTAGCTAGAGAAATAAACAGAAAAAATAAATATGTATTATTACAAGATCATAACAGTATAGCTCAGTACCAAGCTCAGTTAGAGAAGAACAGAAGTAGTAAATCTGTATTATTATAGCAATCCTAAAGCATCCAATCATTCTTTGTCTCCACTCCAGAGACCCTGCTGTAATAGAGGACCACAGAGTACACTAGGCGGGAGGGTGGGCAACTGTAAAGTCCCAGCAGAGCTCCATTGAGCTCGCTCACTTCCCCGCTCTCACTAGCTCATTCTATTTCTCCCGATGCTGCAGGCTGCCCTTTTGTACTAGGCTCCTGCTTGCATTGGTGCCTTTTTCTGCCTACAAAGAAACCTGCAGCAGTCCCATCACAGCTCTGTTGAGCTTGCTCACTCCCCCTCTTCCACTCGCTCATTTTGTTTCTCCCAAAGCTGCAGGTTGCCCTTTTGTACTGGGTTCCTGCCTGCACTGGCACCTCTTTCTGCCCACAAAGAAATCTGCAGTAGTCCCAACAAAGCTCCGTTAAACTCGCTCACTACCCCTGTTTCACTCACTCATTCTGCTTCTCCTGAAGCTGCAGGCTGCCCTTTTGTACTGGGCTCCTACTTGCATTGGTGCCTTTTCCTGCCCACAAAGTTCACAGCTGTCTACGACGCATAGCTCCGTTGAGGAGTCGGCTCACTCCCCTTCTCATTCGCTCATTCTGTTTCTCCTGGCACTGCAGGATGCCCTTTTGTACTGGGTTCACTGCCTGTTGCACCTTTCTGCCACAAAAGAAATCAGCAAGGCAGTCCTGACACAGCTCCGTTGAGTTTCTCCTCCCCTCTCTCATTCATTCTGTTTCTCCCGGCACTGCAGGCTGCCCTTTGTACTAGGCTCATGCCTCCGTTGGTGCCTTTTTCTGCCCTCGAAAGAAATCTGCAGCGAATCCCACGACCTGGTTTCATTGAGCACGCTCACCCCTCCTCTCTCACTGGCTCATTCAGTTCCTCCCTGGCGGCTGCAGGCTGCCCCTTTTGTGCTGGGCACAAGCCTTTTTCTGCCCACAAAGAAATTTGCAGCAGTCCTGACAGAGCTCTGCAGAGCTTGCTCACTCCCCATCTCTCACTTGCTAGTTCTGTTTCTCATGGAGCTGCAGGCTGCCCTTTTGTTCTGGGCTCCTGCTTGTGTTGGTGTCTTTTTCTGCCCAAAAAGAAATCCACAGCACTCCTAATAGAGCTCTCGTTGAGCTCGTTCACTCCCCCTCTCTCACTCACTCATTCTGTTTCTCCCACCACTGCAGGCTGCCCTTTTGTACTGGGCCCCTGCCTGCATTGGCGCCTTTTTCTGCCCACAAAGAAATCTGCAGCAATCCTGACAGAGCTCCTTTGAGCTCGCTCACTCCCCCTCCCTCACTCGCTAGTTCTGTTTCTCCCGGCACTGCAGGTTGCCCTTTTGTACTGGGCTCCTGCCTGCACTGGTGCCTTTTTCTGCCCACAAAGAAATATGCAGCAGTCCCAACAGAGCTCCATTAAACTCGCTCACTACCCCTGTTTCACTCACTCATTCTGCTTCTCCTGAGCTGCAGGCTGCCCTTTTGTACTGGGCTCCTGCCTGCATTGGTGCCTTTTTCTGCCCACAAAGAAGTTCACAGCTGTCTCGACATAGCTCCGTTGAGGTCGCTCACTCCCCCTCTCTCATTCGCTCATTCTGTTTCTCCTGGCACTGCAGGCTGCCCTTTTGTACTGGGTTCCTGCCTGTGTTGGCACCTTTTTCTGCCCACAAAGAAATCAGCAGCAGTCCTGACACAGCTCCGTTGAGTTTGCTCACTCCCCCTTTCTCGCTCATTCATTCTGTTTCTCCCGGCACTGCAGGCTGCCCTTTTGTACTAGGATCCTGCCTGCATTGGCATGTTTTTCTGCTCACAAAGAAGTTCACAGGTGTCCCGACAGAGCTCCGTTTAGGTCTCTGACTCCCCCTCTGTCACTCGCTCATTCTGTTTTTCCCGGCGCTGCAGGCTGCCCTTTTGTACTAGGCTCATGCCTCCATTGGTGCCTTTTTCTGCCCTCAAAGAAATCTGCAGCAGTCCCGACAGAGTTTCATTGAGCTCGCTTACCCCCCCTCTCTCACTGGCTCATTCAGTTTCTCCCGAGGCTGCAGGCTGCCCTTTTGTACTGGGCACAAGCCTTTTTCTGCCCACAAAGAAATTTGCAGCAGTCCTGACAGAGCTCTGCAGAGCTTACTCACTCCCCATCTCTCACTTGCTAGTTCCGTTTCTCCCGGTGCTGCAGACTGCCCTTTTGTTCTGGGCTCCTGCTTGTGTTGGTGTCTTTTTCTGCCCACAAAGAAATCCGTAGCACTCCTAATAGAGCTCTCGTTGAGCTCGTTCACTCCCCTTCTCTCACTCACTCATTCTGTTTCTCCCACCACTGCAGGCCGCCCTTTTGTACTGGGCCCCTGCCTGCATTAATGCCTTTTTCTGCCCACAAAGAAATCTGCAGCAATTCCGACAGAGCTCCTTTGAGCTCGCTCACTTCCCCTCCCTCACTTGCTAGTTCTGTTTCTCCCGGCACTGCAGGTTGCCTGTTTGTACTGGGCTGCTGCCTGCACTGGTGCCTTTTTCTGCCCACAAAGAAATATGCAGCAGTCCCAACAGAGTTCAGTTGAGCTCAGTCACTCCACCTCTGTCACTTGCTTGATCTTAATCTGTCCCAAACACTGATTTCCAAAAGCGACTGCACTATTCTGTGCCGGAAGTGCAAAACACATTTTGGCCAGGATGTGAAAAATGACAACTGTATTGTTCATAAGGAGGTGTGAAAAAATGCCAGTGTTGGAAATCTTGTATGAAAATATTACAAATTTGCAAAGTTACAAGGGTGTGTGGAAACTGCGCAACGCACAGTTGTAACACAATCATTTTATGGACTTTTGTCACCACATTTTCTACATAGGCATTTTAGGACCTCTACTCATGAACAGTGTCACTGCCATTTTCTTAGTCTCTCCCAAAAACTGATTTTCCACAGCGACCGCGCTATTCGGCACTGGAAGTGCGAAAACACATTTTGGCCAGGTTGTGTAAATGACAGATGTACAGTTCATAAGTAGGTGTGCAAAAATGGCAATTTTTGAAAATCTGGAGTGAAAATATGATAAATTTGCAAAGTTACGAGTGTGCATGCAAACTGCGCAACGCACAGTTGTAACACAGTCATTTTATGGACTGTCATCACAACATTTTCAACATAGGCATTTTAGGACTTCTTCTTATGAACAGTATCACTGTGATCTTCTTAATGTGTCCCGAACACTGATTTCCTACAGTGACTGCGCTATTCTGCACCAGAAATACGAAAACACATTTCGGCCAGGATGTGAAAAATGACAGCTGTACTGTTCATAAGGAGGTGTGGGAAAATGCCATTGTTGAAAATATGGAGTGAAAATATTGCAAATTTGTGAAGTTACGTGCGTGCGTATCAACTGCACAACACACTCTCATAAAATGATCATTTTTGGATTTTTTCCACCAAATTTGCATCATAGGCTTTTTGAGAGCCCATCTCATTAACACTTGCAGTGTCATTTTGTTAATCAGTCCCAAAAGGTGATTCCACACAGTAACTGCGAAATCACCTTTCGGGACTGAATAACACCATGACAGGGGCTGAATTCATGAGGAGGGGTCCCAAAAACCAGATGTTGAAAATTTGTTGCCAAAATTCCCAAAAATGTCTGAGATATGCATCAAAGTTGGAAAAACCCTATTTATGCCATTATACAGCTTACTGGCATTTCTTCAGTTCACAGTTTGCTTTGAAGAGTGCAGATGTGTTCCTGGTCCACCAAAGCTCATCGTGCCAGACTCTGGAGGTAAGTATGGGGTGAGTGGGGAGGCAGGGTGTGCAGAGGGTAGGTGTGGGTTGGGGGAAGGGCCACTGGACTCGACGAGGGACTGTTTTCTAGTTTACAGGGGTATAAAAAACATTGTGGGCATTTTTTCTTTTTACAGGGACATTTGGCATGCTGGGGTGGGCTCCCAGAATGCCACCTCAGTGTTTTTTTGGGAGGCTGTAGCCAATAGGGGATTGGGCACCCCCATTGGCACTTACAGGGGTGGTGGACAAGCTGAGGGGGACTTTGCATCCCCCTTAGCAGACTACACATTTTGGGGGGGTATACAGTATGCTGATGGGGAGTGGGCTCCTGTGATGGCAAATTCAGTCTGGAAGGGGGGGACTGAAGCCGGCTGGGATTGGGCACCCCATCAGCAAACACAGACAGGGGGTGCATGATTCCGAGGGGGATTGGGCACCCTTTCAGCATACAGCAGAAACGTGGAGGTGGGGAGATTATTCTGACGGGGACTGGGCTCCCAATCAGCAAACTGGGTTGGGGGGCATGAGGGCTGCCCTGCATGATGGGTTGCTCCCTCATTGCAGTGGAATGACTGATGCTGCATTGACGAGGCCGCCCCTGATTGCAGCAGCTAAAACATTTCATTGTGGAGGCACACTAGCTGAGCTAGTGTCAGCAGCAGCATGCCACCCCATTGGGGAAAGTGGGCCAAGCCTCAAAAGGCAGTGGGGGCATTGGCCATAACAATGCCGAGCCTCCACAACCTGCTTCTGCAGCAAGCTGCCACAACATGTTTCTTGCGCATATGCACAATCAACCTAAAAATATACAGTGAAAGGGGAAAGAAACCTATATGGTTTAATAATAAAACACAAAGATTAATTAATAAAATAAAGTTATTTTCAGACATAAAAAAACACAAACTACTACAAACATGAGAAAATATAAATCAATGTTGAGGCATTTGAAAGTAACCATCAGCAATGCACGTAGGGATACTGAATTTATGCTAGCCCTCTCAAAAGACAACTTAAAGGACTTTTACTCTTATATAACTAGTAAAAGAGATACATCTAGGGCAATAGGCCCATTAATCCAGAACGATATGACCTACAGTAAATCCAAAGAAATGGCTTGTATATTTAACAAATATTTTTGTTCAAATTACACGCAGAGTTATAAAACTCCATTTACCCAATGTGGAAACCTAGGGGGAACAAATAACAAAACAATCGAAATCTGCAAGCCTGAAATAATCAGGAACAAACTTTGCAAATTAGACTGCAACAAATCAATCAATCAATCAATCAATCAATTAATCAATCAAATCTTTATTTATTCAGGCGAACATCATTGAGCACAGCTCATTTGCAAGATGGACCTGATAAGGTCAAGGTTCAATAATTGGTACATGTATAGGAAGATTTAAAACATGTATATACTTATATACAGTAATCAAGGTTCAATAATTGGTATATGTACACGAATAATTAAAACACTTATATACAGAAATCAAGAACAGAAATTGTTTAAACATAACAGGATATGGTAGGAACATATGAGATGCACTCTAGGTAAACCAGTATATACATATCAACATTGGCAGTAAACATGGCATACATTCAACATGATATACCCAAGATTCCAAAGATCCAAGGGAAGTCAATGCGGACAAAGAGAAATAGTGATTGGATGACTGAAAGAGGTGGTCATAGACTGAGACAAGTGACATGGTAGGAAGGGGTATGCATGACTAGAGCAGGGGCTGGTGCTAGAACTGGGAGGTGAAAGGCAGTGATAAGGGCTAAGGTAGGAGCCTGGAGTTAACGGGAGAAGATTATAGCCAGGGGGTGAGGTATCTGTGGAGATGAATTCTAGGGAAGTGAATTGCCATGAAATGATGGCAGCCTGAGAGGGGGAAGGAAAGGACTGCGAATAAACTAGAACTTGTGGAAGCAATTGCATTTTTCAGGGAAAAGACTTAGGTATAGATGCTTGAAGGATGCTAAGGATACCCGGTTGATCAGCTTCAAGGACTTTTGAATCGTGTTCCATGGTATAGCTAGATTATAGCTGATAGCAGATCTCCCATGCCGGGTGTTGACTTTAGGCACTTTGAGCATAATGAAATTGTAGCTTCTTAGGGCGTAGGTGCCAACTGTGGCCTGTGCAAAGCAGTCTAATATATAGTTTAGAAGCATCTTAGTCAAAATTCTGTATGTCCACACTGCAGCATTTCTGTTTCTTCTGAGATGTAGAGATGTCCAACCGACCGCAGCATAGAGAGAGCAATGGTGAGTGTTAAATGGTAGATCTGTTATGAACCTCAGAGCTCTGTGGTATAGTGTATCCAATTTGCATAGGTAGGAGATAGGCAGTGACTATAGAGGAAGTCTGCATAGTCAATTACTGAGAGAAATGTGGCCTGGACCAACCTCATTTTGGAATCTCTGTTTAGAAAGTGCCTTATTCTAAAAATAGGCCAAGCCTCTGTGAAGCTTTTAAAAGTTCTTCAATATGAACTGTGTAGTCAAGTTTGCTATCTATCCACACCCCCAAATACTTGAATTTTTCTACATAATCAAGGCTTTCACCAAGGATGGTGGATAGCTGGGGGAGGTTGTTTGGTAATGAGGGATTTGTATGGCTTTGGGTGGAGAAAAACATTGCTTTTGTTTTCTTTGCATTTAAAAGAAGCTTTTTTTCCAATAATTGATGTTGTAGTATAGAGAATTCTGTTTGTAGAACTTCACAAGCTGTAGCCGGCGATGGGTTGCTGACATATAAAACAGTGTCATCTGCGAACAAGTGTACAGTAGCTTTGGTAAGATTCGAATCAATATTGTTAATATAAATGGCGAAAAGGATAGGGCCCAGGATAGATCCTTGTGGAACTCCTCTTAGAAGTGGTTTTAGTGGAGATAGGTCTCCTTCAGCTTTCACTTGCTGTGTTCTTCCTGTTAGGTAACACCTGAACCATGTAAGGGAGGATGGATCCAAGCCTATGGAGTGCAAGGAAGAGAGTAGCAGCTCATGGTCCACCGTATCAAATGCCTTGCTTAGATCAAGGAATACAGCACAAACGCCATTCTTTTTATCCAGTTCGGTTTGCCAATCGTTTGTAACTTTAGCCAGTGCAGAAATAGTACTATGCTTAGACCGAAACCTGGATTGTGCTGGATTTAAAAGATTAGATTCTTCAAGGTAATCTCTTAATTGGATGCTTACCAGTTTTCTAGCAGCTTAGATAGTACTGGAAGGATAGAGATTGGCCTATAGTTGTTAAGGTCCATAGGGTCCCTGATTTCCAGTAGAGGAAAACTTGGGCTGTTTTCCAAGTTGCAGGAATAGAACCAGATTTTAAGGACAAGTTAAAAGGTGTTAAAGGAACTGCAAGTGCATGCATTGCAATCTTTAGAAAGTAGGGGTCAGGGAGTCAGCACCTGCATTTTTTTATATCCATCTGCAGATTAGATCCTCCACTTGTTTCAACAGAATCAGTTTGAAGGAGAAGGAGGATTCAGCCAACTGAGATCCTGTATACTGGGAGCTTAACTGAGCATGTAGCAGATTGGCTGAGAGGTATCAAATGCAAGGCCAGCGGTTGTAAAATGATTATTGAATGCATCCAGTATTTCCATTCTGTCCAAGATTGTCACCTTGTTGTGGTGCATTTGAGCTGGTAGTGAAGTGCTAGGATCTTGTCCGTTATGCCCTTAATAGTGCTCCAGAACCTGGCAGGATTGTGGTATGAGGAGTAGAGTTCAGCCATGTAGTAGGCAGCCTTAGCATCCCGTACTTTCTTGGTACAGCTATTCCTGACTTTCTTAAATATCAACCAGTCATTTGGGTTCTTAGTCTTCCTTGCCTTTTTCCAAAGCTTATCTCTCTCAAGCAGGGCTGATTTAAGGTCAGGTGAAAACCAACGACAAGATTTGTTTTTAATTCGAACTCTAGTAATTGGTGCATGAGTGTTAAGGGCATCTAGTATTATGCTATTTAACACCTGATGAGCAAATCACAAGGACCATACGGGATACATCCATTTTTACTAAAAGAACTAGCGGATATAGTGATAATACCGATATCAATGATAGGCAATAAAAGTCTTATAGAAGAAAGTGTTCTGAAGGACTGAAAAAAAAGCTATTGTAGTCCCTATCTACAGAACAAAAAAGGAAAGTAACATTTACCATGTAACTACAGTACAGATCAATAAGTCTTACCTCGATTATTAGCAAAATAATAGAGGGAATAATAAAAGATGAGTTAACTAACAATCTAAAAGACAAAGGACAAACTGATAGGACTCAGCGTGGTTTTACTGAGAAAAAAACTTGTAACACAAACCTTCTAAGCTTTTACAACATGGTTACAAAAAACATGGACCAGAATGGGCCAGTTGACATGATATTGTTTGACTTCCTGAAGGCTTTTGAGACTCTTCCACATAAAGGAATAATAGGCAAACTTCAAGACCTAGGTGTAGATAAAACCATAATTTCATGGATAGCAGCATGGCTTACTGGCAGATCTGAAATGGTCCATGTGAACTGCTACCTATCCTTGGAGGAGGGGGTAACTAGTGGTGTCCCCCAGAGATCTGTCCTGGGACCTCTTCTTTTTAACTGATTTGTACATAACCTACAAATAAAGGGTAATAACACACTCATCAAATCTGCTGACGATCTTAAGCTGGGAGGTAATGTCAGCACTGACTCAGGTCATATAAATATGATTGCGGATCTTAATCATATTGTTAGGTGGGCTGCTGAAAATAGTATGAGGTTCAGTCATGATCAATGTGTTGTTATGCACTGTGGGAAAAATAACCCTAAACAACAGTGCAAGATTCACAATAGGAACCTACAAAACGTAAATGAAGTTAGAGACCTAGGGGTTATAATTTCCAGCAATATGAAAAACAGCAGCCAATGCAGAAATGTGGCCAGAAAAGTAAATCATCTAATGAGCTGTACAAAAAGATATTTCTCCAACAAGTCACAATGAGTGTTGATACCCCTTTATAAACCATATGTACGACCACACTTCGATAACTGCTCTGAAGTATGGAGTCCGTGTCTAAAACAAAATATAGAAATCCTGGAGAAAGCTCAGCACCCAATATACAAAACAGATATTTAATCTTAAAAATAGCATATATAAACAAAGATTCGAAAACCTTAAATTATAGTCCCTTAAGCTAAGGTGACAAAGAGGGTATCTGTTGGCCTTATTTAAAATCCTGCAATACATAGAACTAACATCTGATCTAGGTATCAAATACAAAGATAGCATCTATAGTTTAAGAATGCATAACAAACAGATTCAGGGTTATGTATCTAGGACTAACCAGAGAAACAAAGCTTTCCTACCAAGAACAACCAGACTATGGAACAAACTCCCACAGGACACAGTAAACCAATCAACTTTTAGAGGGTTTAAAATAAAATATAATGCCTACCTTAATGATGGTGAACTTTTCAATTGTATCCACAGAGAAGTGGGGACAGCACATATGGGTAACAAGCCTTCTGCTGTCCTAACACCACAGTATAATCCACTGTTCCAAATCCATGTTAAGTCAGTAGTATGCAATATGTGGTAATGACTATGCCAGCCACAGAGTGTTCCTGACAAGAACCTTGGGTGATTCCTTTCTGCCTACTACAGATTGTCTCCCACGTGGAAAAGATGTATGGGTACACTGGCAGAGGAAGGGTATATGGATCAACTTGTATTTGTGCACCCTTTGTCAGATGTTCATGAATCAGCAGTACTGCAGGGTGTGAAGGCAGCCACAAGTGCACACACCCAATCAGAAGAAGGGTGCAACTAGGTGACCCATCAGAGTGGGGGACGGGGATCCAGACAGAAATAAAGGAAAGGAATATAGCAGTAATTTTTGGAGTGAAAAAAAAACAACCCAGCAAGAACATATCAGAATACTGAACATGATTAAAATTGGCAAGAACTCACAGGAATGTGCAATGTACTGTATAAGGAGACAGTGTGGTCTAGTGGTTACAGCACCCAGTTTGGAACCAAGAGATCCCAGCTTCAAGCCCTGCTAGAGTCAAATACATGCTGTATGACCTTGGTTGGACAAGTCACTTAACTTGGCAGTGACCTAGTGTACCAAACTGTGAAAGCGGGTGACAAGAAATACCCCACTGGTAACTAACTACCTGTTGCAACTCAGCTGGGCTATCCTGGATTAAAAGATGTAAAATAGTGTCTTATATCCTGCAGCAAATTAGTAGTATTATAAACATCTAACCTGTTTAAATGAGTAGATGCAATTAAATACTGTATATACTAAAGTATTTTTTTTCTTTAAACTACGTGTCAATTTCAGTAACTCCCTATATGTGTGCATTAGCATATCAGATACACCAATGAATATTAGGACCCCTCAGTTACCATCAAAAGTTTATCAGCTCCCTAATATAAACGATAAAACCCCTTTGCATGGTGCTCACTGCAGAATGGCAGCCTTTCAGAATATTAACAAGTAATGTAATGAAACTGAATAGAAAAAAGGCAATTGCTTCTCTCATAAAATGGCTGCCACAAACCAGCTGTCACTACCCGTTCTGTGTTTATTTCACTGTTTTGAATGTCTGCTCTGCTATCTCACAGTTTGCAGCATGGAAGGAAGGGCAGACTCTGGCAGCTTCCCAGGTTGGCACGCCACACTCTTGTTATGTATTTTGGTCGGTGCACCCAGCAGTGTCAGTGCAGAAATAAGCTGCAGATCCTGGCAGTCTCTGGCAGAAATGCAGCATCGGGGATCAATGCACTTGGCACTCGGTACTAGGGAAACTGGACTGAGGTGGCAAAGAAAAGCTCTAGACAGCCCAGCTGGGCAATTGGCATTTGGCCCCTCAGCAGCAAGTACATGTAGCCACAATGCAGTTTGGACAAATGTTATTCAGTGGGCAAATGAAAATGCCCAGCAATGAGATGGCATCATTATTTGGTATGGATGATAGAGATGGCATCATCAGAGACCTGGGGAAACAGTCTAGATCTCTAAAATACAAATTGCAAGATTACCGTCTAGGCAGGTGGAAAAGGAGCAGTGAGGCTGCAACTAGATTGTCTAGCAGCCAGAATGTGAAACTGACCCAGTTGCAGGCTGGTGGGAAGGAGAGGGCGAGCTCTGCTGATAAAACATAATAGTGGAGGTGGGATAGCAATCTACATGTAAAAATGATTACATGAGATATTAGTAATAGTATTAATTAAAAAGTCAAATAGAAACACTTTGGATAAAGGTAAATGGAATTAACAACACATCAGATATAATCCTTGGAGATTGTTACAGAACCCTCGGTCCCAAACACTAGAAATGAATTACATGCGGAACTACTGTACTTAAGAATGTGTGCGCATTAAGGCATGTCCACCCTGAGCAAGCCAGTTGATCAGAAACACAGAATCTCGTTGTCTCATCCCAATGGAAAATGATCTTAGCAGAAGCATTTCTGAGTAGCATATTTATTTATTTAGTTTTTTTATGACCAGGGAGGCACACTAGACAGCAAGGCTGCCTATTTTCAGGTATGACCCAGGAGGTTACAGCAGAGGGCAATTAGACAACAGAACATACAGGGAAAAACAAGTGAACAAAAATCAGTACAGAAACAGGCTAGAGAACAGTCCCAATTTAGCTAAGCGGCCTACACAGCAATGAACAGTACAGTTGCAAGAACAATATGTATGACAAATGACTTCATTGAAGCCAGCCTAATGGTCTGCCTCCGTTATCCTTCGTGTTCACCCCAGCTTCAGAAGCAAACTCTGAGACTGCAGGATCACCAGTAAGCAGTGGGATGCTTAATGTGTACAAGCTCCTTTAAAAAAAAAAAAAAGAAATACACCACACACGTCCCCTACTTCAGATCCCAAGAAAACTGCTACCATCCACTACATAACTACAATTAATAGAATAGTGGTGCATCAACCAGACAGAAGTGACCATACCTGGCAAATGTGCCCAGTAGTGGAGCAATGGGTCCCTGCAAGCATAATCATACAGTAAAGGTCTCAACTCGGAAGTCCACAGACATTTGGAAGAAGGCTGACGGGTCTAAATAGCACTTCAATCCTTTTTCATTTGTCAAGTCCCTGACTCAGTCAAAGGCATTTCATTTGTCAATTACCCACTTTGGAAAGTCCAGATGGAGAAATACTTTTGCTCCCTGCCACAGCATCTCCTTAGCAGTTCAAGCCACCTATAGAATACACTCCCTGTCTTGGTACCAGAGCAGTCTGAACACTACGGGGTGAGGCCTAACTGAAGAGGTAGACATTGGAGAGTCTGAAGGAACCTGATGGGCTCTATCTCCACTGGCAATCCCAATAATGTTTGACCCATTGGGGCAACATATGCGGCAAAATTAAAAATGATATCTGGCGGGTGTAGCCAGGAATTTAAAACTTGTACACAATAATGGCACTGTTGCCCCCATTACTTAAACACAAACCAAAATATGCTGTGTCGGGACACACAAACAATAGCCCCCTCCCATATTAGTTAAATATGCATTAAGACAACAATCCCAATAGGATTACTGTTTTATGGAGTTACAACATTTTATTTTATCCTAACACAGAGAAGTGGGCTGGCTTTTAGTCACAATGTTTAGGAAACATTGTGATAAGCCTCTGTACTCCATCAAGGTAGCCAGTCTGACAGAGGTCCAGTCACACCAGAACTCATGCATTTATACTAATCGGGGTCACTCCAGCCTGTAACACAACACAACACAACACAACACAACACATCACAACACACTCACCACTTCTGCTACTCTGAGCAACACAATCACAAAGGGAAAAAACCATCCCACGCGGAACAGAAAGAAAGCAGCTAAGACTTCCAGTTCCAGCGTATCAAGGTTCACCCCCCCCCCTTGTAACTTCTGAAATGCTGACCATTTGGGCAACACAAAGGGAAAAGTACCCCGGCTCAGCACACTGTTTTTCAAAGTGTTGCACTCAACAATAATCACACAGATGGGCAGCAACAAAGGAACAATGTTCCCTGTTGTCAGATGAAAGGCAGGATTAAATGTTATTGTATTATTATGGTCCTGCTAGCTGCCACCCACCGCTTGTTAGTAGTACACACACACTTGGCAGCACTTAAGTATACAAAAAATAGACAGGGCAAGGGCAGGTTTTATAAAGAGATGAACTGAGGAAGGCTACTAAACTTCAGTGTTTGGCCATTAGAATAACAGTTCAACAGGAAACTTACAAGCAAATAATGATAGCATTCATCACACTGTTTGTTATGCCTGCATAATAAAAGTGGTTTTATCTTGTCTTGGTGTGCCTGGTGTATTTCTCTTATTTAGCTCCAATATAGCTCTTTCAGCAATCGTATACATCTGCATGACCTCCGCAGAGGTTGAGAAAAAAAAAATATATATATATAGGGATTCCACTGCCATTCAAATGTTTTGGCCGATCCAGGGCTCCTGATAAGATTTTTTTGTGTTGAGTACTGTACTCCTCATTTTGAAAGTGAGGTGAGTAAAACCAAATTTAAATGCATACAAATGTCTGGACAGAGTGGAGGGAGAAGCATATTTTTAAACACAATGTAGATTTGTCTAGATAAAAATTGAACAAGTGCCAACAATGCTCCTTATAATGTTGACAGGTAGGAGTAATTTACTCACCAGTTTCAAAATATAGTGAGTAAAACAAAACTGGAATGTATACGAATGCTGTAAATCTGTAAAAAAAATGATCCTTTTGAATCACAGTTATGTCATGAAGCACTATTCTTTGTTGTGGAGTATTTCCAAAAGTTGATTGAGTATTGATACTCATTAAAAAAACATTCTGGAGAGTCCTAAAATGAGGTGAGTGAAACAGGTCAGTACTCCCCTTATCTGGAGCTCTGGGTCCATCCCTTTATCTCATATGTTTGATAAGACTTTCAAAGCCAGTTTGTGTCATACTTCAAAAGCTGCCAATAGACCCAAATGTATTTTGTAATCATTTCATTGTTAGGAGAAGTAGACTACACACTACTCCTATATAAGTATCCCAGTCATCTACATTCATATACTCTAGAAACTCAGAATCATGGCAGAAAAAGGACAAGTAGGCCCATCTAGTCTGCCCTATTTCCTCCCTATTACTACTTTCAGAAATCATATTTTGTCACAGGTGCCCTCCCTCCTCCCTTTCCTCTACTTATTATTTTTTGTTCATATTGTATTTGTGTGCCTTTCTCTCCCCTAGACCCCATTCTGGTTACCCCCTCACCGACACCCGGTGACCCAGGACTTACCTTCCACCATCTTGTTCTTGCAGCTGTTGCCCGATCATGGCTTAGAACCTTGGAGGGGCCGTACATCATCCTGTATAGGGGTGGCATTTCCTGGTTTTCTCCCTCTTACACCCGAAGCCCCAGATGCAGACATGCATGCACATGGAGGCGCACATGCACCCCGCTGCCCAAGTAATAGCTCCTTCCTTCCACCCGGCCTAGTGCCTGGCTCCCTCAGCCTGTGCTGCCCTCTAGCCTTCACCGTGAGGCAGCCAAGAGCCAAGGGAAGCCCACATCCCTTCATGAAAAGAAGACCTGCCTCTTGGCAGCTCAATCCAGCTCCCCGCCCCCCTCCCGCTGACCTCTGGTGGCCCACTGAAGCTCCGAATATGGGTCCGGCATACTGCGAGGTAAGGCGTCCAGAGCCTCAACCCTCTGTGCCACTAGGCTAGCTCCTTTCCTTTACTTATTATGTCCATGTGCTTACCCCTTAGACACCACTTTTTTCACCTCAGCATCTTTTATTGTAGGCTGTTCCAGGCATCCACCCAACCTTTCTGAAAAGTTTTTCCTCATATCACTTTTAAACTTCTCCCACTCAAGCTTCTTTGCATGCCCCTGTATTCTGGTGGTCCTCCTATTCTGAAAGATACTCTCCTTCTACACCTTGTTTACCCCTGTGAGGTATCATAGGTCTCAAATAAATATGTCCCCTCAAGCTGTCCTTTCCTCTCATATGGATTCTCGTGTAATCCATGCACCATTCTGGCAGCTCTCCTCTGGATCGCATCAACCCTGTCAATGTCCTTGTGGAGCTGTGGCTTCCAGAACTGTATATGGTGCTCTAGATGGGGTCTCACTACTGAGTGATACAGGGGCAACACAACCTCCCTCCTCTAGCTGGAAAACTCCAACCCTATGCACCCTAGCATCTCAACAGCTTTACCAACTGTCATGTTGCACTGCCCCACCACATTGAGCTCATCAGATATGATTACCCCAATATCTTTCTCTTGCTTGTTGACTTTAAGTAACACACATCTTTTATATAACCCATGGATTTCCCTGCACCAAGTGCATAACTTTGGTCTTTTTGGCACTGAAACCCAGCTGCTACCCCTGACCTCTCCTCTAGTTTCCCCAGATCTTTTTGCATTCTATCCACCACTTCCTGGGTGTCCACCCTATTGTAGACTTTTGTGTTTTCTGCAGATAGACACACCTTCACCTCCATTTCCTCAGCACTGTCATGTATGAAGATACTGAAGAGGACAGGACCCAGTACCAACCCCTGTGACACTCCACTGGTCATTCTTCCATCCCCTATGTGAATTCCAGTTACCACCACCTTCCATCTTCTACTTTTTAACCTGTTTGATACCCAGCTTACCACCTTCTTCCCAACCTCCAGGTTGCTAAGTTTCTTTATTATTGTCCTGTTTGGCACAGTGTCAAAGGCATTGCTGCAGTCCAGATAGGCAACATCCACTACTTTCCCCTCATCCACCTCCCTAGTCACCCAGTGAAAGAAAGCTTTGAGATTTGTTTGACATGACCTCCCCACTGTGAAACCCTGCTGCTGGTAGTCTTGCAGCCCATTTGCCTCCAGGTACTCCATCAGCCTCTCCTTTAGTATGAGCCCCATTAATTGCTGTGGCAATACCTGGGTATACTATCTTTCCGCAGGATCGACTATTCAAAAAAAGGGGTGGCTGTGCCCTTTACCTAAAAGATTCTCTGACAGGGAATGCCCTGACCCTACCCATTAATGGTGACAAGCTTCAGGTCCTTGCTATTAAAGTCATTCTTGAGGCCCATAACAAAGCTATGTATATATCCCACCCAAACTGACAACAACAAGCCTGAACCCATTCCTTACCTGCATCAGTAGCCTAAAGCTTAACTCAGAAGTTATATTGCTAGGGGACTTGCCTCCAGTGCAAGCAACTACAAGGATACCTTGGCAGCTGCACATTTTAAACAGCTAGTTACCTCACCCACTAGGATCAACTATACAACAGAGACCAGTACCTTACTGGACTGGGTAATCTCAAATCGCCCTGACCATATTAGCCACACTATAGTTCTCCCTGATGCCATTAGTGACCATTCCCCAGTCCAGTGCATATGGTCAAATAAATTCAATAAACCCCCTCAAAAACTATTAATAGTCAGATGCTAATTAGAGGACACCTTGCACCACTTAAGGCACTCCTGCAACAACAAGGCCGGTCCCCAATTGACACCGCTCCGGATGTTGATGCCGCACTTCAATACTTTATCTCAAAGTTCAATACAGCATGTGATATCCATGCCTCCTTTAAGAAACGCAACCCTTGGTTCTCAGGCAAACTCCTAGAACAACTTAAAGCACGGGACCTTCTATGGGTTTGTACTACAGCCTCTGGCAACCAGGCAGACTTTCAGGCATACAGAGCCACCAGGAATGCCTGTACCAGAGCTATTCACACTGAAAAAGCCAGCTACTACAGGAGCACCCTATCAAACTCATGGTCAGATGGAAGGAAATTCTGGCAAAGCCTCTCTGAAGTTATAGATTAAGAGTCCAAAGCAACTCCTAATATGCTAAAAGTTGACGTCAGCAACACCCTGGACCTCACCACAATTGCCAATACTTTCAATCTAGCATTCACCAGCCTCAGCCATGTGCTTCCCTCTAACTTCTTTAGCACCAACCAAACCACAGCCTCCCAATATCAATGGACTCAGGATACAAATCATCCACATTTCTATTTCAAGGCAGTTACCGAAAGGGATGCCAAAAAATACCTCCTCAAGGTGCTCGGAAAATCCAGATCAAGTGGGAACACACTTGACTTGAAGCTCATCGCCCTCACCCTTGATGATGTCCTGAATTCTCTTACTAAGATTATTAATCGGTTCTTCATGCTCTCCCAGTTCCCACTCAAGTGGAAGTCTGCCCTAGTGACCCCAATACACAAGTCTGGGGATAGGGCATTACACTGTAACTACAGGCCCATCTCCATCCTACCCCCTTTATCCAAAACTCTTCAAAAAATTGTTGCAGACCAATTGGTGGAGTACTTGGAGAAATACAACTTACAATGCCCACAGCATCACGGCTTTCACAAAGGACATAGCACCACCTCTGCCCTCCTTGAATTTACAGGCCACATTCATCTAGCACTAGACCAAGAACAACTTGCCACTGCCACCTTTATAGACCTCTAGAAGGCCTTTGATACAGTCAACCATCCATTACTACTGGAACAACTTGGCAACTTAGGGATCTCCCATGATACTCTACAATGGTTCAACAGTTTTCTCTCCAACCGGTCACAACAAGTTAAGCCTGGTGACTCCCTCTCCTCCAAACTACCTGTTAAGGCTGGTGTTCCCCAACAGTCAGTACTGGGACCCCTTCTTTTCAGCATCTTCCTGAACAATCTCCCTTCTGCCTGTGATGAAAACATTATCCTGTATGCGGATGACGCAATGATTTTCTCTAAGAATTCTGACCCCTCCCTCTGGGAGAAACAACTGCAGGAAAGTTTCATGCAAGTTGAGGCATGGTTCAACTCACAGAAACTAGTGCTAAATTACAAAAAAATAAAGACTATGTTATTCCATAGCACACATAACAAACATAAACACCAACAGTTGGCTATCAAAAACAGCTCAGGTGTGACCCTGGGCCAGACGCAGACTTTCAAATACCTTGGTGTAACCCTGGACCCTACTCTGTCCTTCACCAGCCATATTGATTCAGTTGTGAAATCTGTAAATATCCAAATAGGCCTTCTCAATAAACATAGACACTGCCTGGCACCTGACGCCCTTAAACTAGCAATACACAGCTCTGTTGTCTCCATCATTGATTATGGGCTTATCTATGGAGTGGCCACAGCTACCGCACTATGGTGAATCATTACAGCACTGAATAGGGCCTTCAGACTCCTTAATAGTGCTGCCCACTGCACACATACCTGCTACCTGTAAGAACACTCAAACTAGCTGCAACTTCAGGAAAGGATTACTTTTCAAACCTGCCTACTAGCAAAAAAGTCATTGATGGGACTCATGCCCCCTTGGGTTCAGTCTCTCTGGGGGCTTACCTGAGTTGCCCCAGGGATTTTCTTTTTCTTTTCTGTTCTTGGTCCCCTGAGGGCCTGCTCTGATAAATTGGAGGAACCAGTGTGTTGTTTTGGCCCATTTTTGGGCTCGAGGACTGGTCACGACTTGCCACTGCTCCCTGATGGGCAGAGCAAGTAGGCAATTGTACATGCATGGAAATGTGGTTTGGTGTGCCGACCGCTCAATTTTTGGTCAGCTGGAGAGTGTGCTCATGGTCCTGGTCTCTCTGTGACTTTTATGGGGCCTGGAGACCTCAGGGGGATTTGGCAGAAACCCATAAATGTATTAAAATTAACGTTTAAATCTGGGAACCCAGCAAGGACTCATGTATAATTAATGAGACCTCATACATATTAATGAGGTTGCTGCCTGCCACCTGGGGGGCACAGTTTCTGTGGCAGTGACAGCAAAACTACTAGGATCAACAGAATGAGAGTGGGCTTGTTTAAAAGGGGTCAGTTTGGGCTATGATCTGATGGAGTATCTGTTTAAATAAAATATTGTGTTGGGCTGCACTCACCCTGTGAAACTGGGGGAACTGTATGGACTCCATAGAACTGAATGGGAGCTGACATGTTTGTGACACTTGAGCCCAACATCGCAGTCAATCAGTGATCTAGGCACCCAAAACCTGGACAAGAGGACTCCTGGGAAAGAGAGGGGACTAATTCAGGTGCCTATATCATGCCCCAATAAAACGAGCAGGAAACATTGATCTCTATTGATATTGAATATTGATAGGCACCATCAGCCAATCAGAACACTGGGTTTTCAGCTGAAACTGTGTGGACTCTCTGGGATTTCTTCAGTCTGTTCCTGGGCTCTGTATGAGTTGGGACAATCCTGTGAGAGTGGACATTGGACTTCAAGGGCTTTCCCAGACCCTATTTGGAGATTTATTTTTTGAAATTCAGTATTTTATTGAATTTACATTCCACATATCCAGAAGGGAAGCTACAGTATTGATTGTACACAATATTGACCAGGATATATACAGAGTAGCATACTTCAGACTGTTTCTGGATCCAATAAAACCAAAACAATACCAATACCCCTATAAACCCCCCTCCCCCCTCTTTACTCCCTCCACCCTTCCCCTAGAGTGTGCCTCATAAACATAACAACACAAAAGACATTTGTGAATTAGAGAGTAATAGTCAGCATTTACCAGAGGTGAATAAGACCAACCAATTAAGATAAACAGAGACATGTACCTTCCATATTTCAGTTTAAGTATAGGGCATATAGTTTACCCCATTTGCAGTTAAATACCTCCATACAATTCTGGGAGCTAGCTATCAATCTCTCAGTATTGAAGCAAAGTGACATCTCCTTCAAAAATTCTTCATGTGTTATAACTGATTGATCCACCCAATGCTTGTGAACTAATCTTTTAACCACAATAGAAATTAAGGCCATGTGAAATCTATGTTATTTAATATTAATGGACGAGAGCATCCCAAGGATACATATCTCTATAGTAAATAGATCTCCTAATCCCAATAAATGGTCTAGGTTAGATTGAATAGCATTCCAGAGCAGATCCACTTTGCTACAATGCCAGAAAATGTGAATCAGGTTCCCTTCAGATAAACCACATCTGGTACAGGTTGCCACAGGAAGCCTACCCAACTTGGCTAGCTTAACTGGAGTGTAATACATATTATTTAAAATATGGTACTGAATAAGTCTGTGTCTATCTTGGGTAAGATACCTAAGTAGGTCCTTCTAAACCTGACTCCAGTTGGGACTAACATCAATCAGAAGGGAAGCCCAGAAAAGAATAAATAGCCGATATACCATGGGGTTTACTAGTGTATCTCTGTACCTGTTCCAAAAAGGGCTTAACTCGAGATTGTGATAGCGTGATTCCAAAATTGGACACCATAAGGTGTCTCAACTGAAACACTTTGAAAATATATTTCTGAGGGATGTTGAATTTAGCTATTAGGTCTGGGGATGACAGGAGAGCAGTTTGACCATATAGGTCCTCTACTGAGACTTCCTGTAACTGAGGAAGCCAATCCTGGAAAAGTAATGAGCCCCCAATTTTAATATTTGGATTTTGAAAAAGGAGTTGAACCATATCTTTTTTATGTGAGATATTAAAAAAATTCCAGCATTGCGCTAAAACCTTAATGGAAACTCCCACCACTGAATCTAGTATGGATTTTGGTAACACAGAACAAGGAGAGAAAAATATTCCTCTGGAATTAAAGCTGTGAAGAGCGAGAAGTTTCCTTTCTAATTGTAGCCAGATAGGTAAGTAACCATCACTTGTGTCTGAAAACCATCTTCCCATTTTTGACAAATGGCTCACCCAATAATAAAAGTTGAAAATTAGGGAGATGAAGCCCCCCTAATTCCTTAGGGAGGCTAAGTTTGGTGAAAGAGCGCCTGGGAAATTTACCCCGCCAAATAAACTTTGAAAGAACCGAGTGAAACTGATGAAAATAGGACAGTGGGAGCCAGAGATTTAATAAATTTAGGGGATAAAAGAGATGAGGGAGGACATTCATTTTAACAATACTGATACGACCCCATATTGAGAGGGGGAGGCTCTCCCATCTTTGAAGGTCCTGTTGAATATTTGTTATTAAGTCATCTAAATTAAGCTTCCTAAAAGTCTCTGGGTCTTTGGTGAGATGAATGCCCAGATATTTAATAGAGTGAGGGGACCACTTCATGCCTAGATGGGCAAAGTTAGCCTGGTGGGTAAGAGCATTTAGAGGAAAAATTACGGTTTTTGACAAATTTAACTTATAATTGGATACGAGTCTGAACTGTCTAATAATTTGTAATGCATGTGATAATGATTTATAGGGATAGGCCAGATGGAGTAGGATGTCATCCGCATATACTGAGAGGGTTAAGGACTGTTGATGTATTGTACAGCCCTTGACCTGAGAAGCGCACTTGAGACTACGTAGAAGGGGTTCCAAATATAAATTGAAAAGAAAGGGAGATAAGGGGCAGCCTTGCCTGGTGCCTGTAAATAAAGAGAACCTTGGTGAAAATACACCATTACAATACATTTTAGCAGAGGGAGCTTGATAAACCATCTGTATCCATCAAATGAAAACTGTTGGAAAGCCCATTTTTTTGAGAGTAGCCCAGAGAAACTCTCAGTTTACTCTGTCAAAGGCTTTTTCTGCATCTAACAAGATTAAAGCGATAGAAATCTGGGAGTCCTGGGCAGCCTGAAAAATATGTGAAAGGGTCCATAGGTGATCAGCAGAAGATTGACCTTGAACAAATCCCACCTGTTCAGGGCTCAGCAGATGAGACCATACCCTCCTAATTCTGAGAGACAAGATTTTTGTTAGAATTTTGATATCATAGTTTAAAAGTGAGATTGCATGATTACTGGCAGGATCATCATGTGATTTGTCGGGCTTCAGGATGAGAACTATTGTGGCTTCCAGCAAGGAAGGGTCCAGAGTATCTAAAGTGAACATATATTCAAATAAATTTAAGAGGAGGGGGCTAATTCAGTGGAAAAGGTTTTATAGAAATTGGAGGGAAAGCCGTCTGGCCCTGGTGATTTATCCAATGCGAACTCCCTAATTGCCTCCTCTATCTCCCTCAAAGTGATTGGGGAAGACAGAGTCGAGCAATGTTGTGCCTGAAGAGATGGGAGGTCCAGGCGATCCAGATATTGCTCTATACTTGGGGGTGTGTCATGTGCAGGAATTTTACTATACAAATTTTTATAAAATTTTTTAAAAACCTAAGAGATATCACATGGGGAGGTCTTAATAGAGCCATCTGAGGCCAGAATAAAGGGGATGAGCTGTGAGCTCTCCACTGCCCAAAACCGAAGGGCCAGCATTCTTCCTGGCTTCTTGCCTTGATCAAAGTAGCAAGCTTTAGTTTTCAGGATGGAGTATTCCACCTTTTCTTTTAATAAATCTGCATATTCGTTCCTAAGTTTCAACAGGGTTTCCAACAGACCCAAAGAGGAAGAGGTAGATAAGTTGTTTTCAGCCTCTTTGATTTGTTTTGACAAAAAAATAATTCTTGCCTCCCTTTGCTTTTTCCATTTGGAAGCTAACTTAATGAATCCCCCCAATATAGCATTTAAAGGAACACCATAGTTGATCAGCCCTTCTAATAGAACCTTTATTAGTTTCCATAAAAAGTGAAATCACATCCTTTATGTGAGAAATTGTGTGTTCCTGTTTTAGAAGTTGTGTGTTCAATTTCCAGGTAGTATCCCATTGACTACATGGGTCAGGAGAAATCACTATCCATGCCATCGAGTGATCTGATATAACAATCGGTTCCATACCAGTCTGGTGAAGGCTAGCTAAAAGTGAAGAGCTAGTTAGGATATAATCCAGTCTAAACCATGACTGATGAACCTGGGAGTGAAACAAGAAGACCTGACCAGAGGGATTAAACAGGCGCCATGGATCGTACAGACCCAGTAGTCCCATAAAATCCCTTAGGGCTTGCTGCAGAGGGGATGGGGTTTTAATGGCCTATAGGTTCTATCCAAGTCCTGCATTGGGGGTATATTCCAGTCTCCCCCTATGATCAACTTGGAAGGCAAAAATCTACTCAGCTTGTCTGCCAGACACATAAGGAACTCTGGACTACCTCCCACTGGGCCATAGACTGCACCTAGAATTATTGTATTGTTATACAGCGTGCCCTTAACTAGAATAAATCTGCCTTCTGGATCCGAGAGAGTTTCCTCTACTACAAATGAAACATGCTTCTTGACCAGAATTGCTACCTCCCCTGCTCCGCAGACGAACCACAGGCAGTAAAGACTTGGGAGAACCCCTGTCTACATAGCCCATTTGTTTCAGCAGCAAGAATGTGGGTTTCCTGTATCAAGAGGATGTCTACGTTTAGGAGAACACAATTCTTGAGAACTTGATATCTTTTAGTCATGTCTCTGGCTCCTCTAACATTCCATGGGGCAATTTTAAGTGTTACTGCAGTCATCACCAACTCTTTGAAAGAAATAATAAACCCGAGACAGTAAGTAGGAACATAACCCCAAGAGGCACGCTCCAGTCCCCTCTCCTACCCCCCCTGAACAAAGATAGAGCCCAAACCAGAAAACCCTTCCCAATATTCGTCAGTGTATGTTAGCAAAGCTGAAGAAATGAGATAATATAATTGTATCTTTTTAACTCCCAACATTGCTGAATCCAGAAAAGTAATCAGCCTTGAGAATTCGCCCTCCCCCGACAACCCACTCAAACTATATACAAAAGGCCCCTCTTTGAAAATAATTCTCAGTGTGTAAATCTCCAGTATAGAGGAACCAGCCTAATAGGTGACCTTCCCCTGGGAAGCTATAGCTCCATATAAATACCAGGTCTGAGCATTGGTGCCAAAGACTACCTCGGTAAAATATATCAGAAGTGGCCAACAGCTGGCTTGCCTTTTAAACCTCCCAGGGAGATCTCCCTTCCCCCCTTGCCTGGCGCGATATGCAGTTCTCCCAAAGGTTGATTCGCCCCAAAGCCACCTGCCCACCACCCCTCAAAAAGGAAAAAAGAAAAAAAAGTAGATTAATCTGGATCAGGAAGTGATTGGAGAAACTGCAGAAATAATTCAGGGAAAGTGAAAATGAGACCATCTGGATGTAAACTAATCATCCTACACGAGATCGAGAAAATTACCCCGAATGAAATTAAATATATCAGGAAAACTCATGAAGCAGACCTCAAGGCTTAGAGATCCCAAAAAGAAAGACACACAGAGAACAAAGCCCCTTGTAGCTTAACTTAATAAAGTTAATGGGAATGAGAACACTCTTAGGAATAGGGAAGTAATCGGGGGACCTGTAACTTATGGGACTAACACCAGAACCATCCCCTTCAGCGGCGCTGGGAAATGCGTGGCGACCAAAAGGTTCCTACCCACTCTACTGGGAACCCCAGCAACCACACCACTACACCAGGCCTGCTAGGCCCCAGGATCCCCCAGCAGCCCAACAAAATCAGCCTGAGGAAAAAAAACAAAACAAGAGAGGTTAGAGAGAAGAAAGAGACAGAGAGAAGGGACACCAAACAGGTATGCAGTCCAGTCCAACGAGACAAAGGCTTAAAAGCCTGAGATATTTGAGGTGATAGTTCAACCAGTCTTAAATAGGTTAGGTAGCTTGATTGTGAGATCTGCATTTGCCTGCTCTAGAGATTCATAAGAATGCCAGACTCCTTCAACAGCCACTTGCAGTTTAGCGGGGTAAACCATCTTAAAACGGATTCCTGCTGCTATTAACTTGCTGACCGTGGGATGGAATGCTGATCGCTCTTGGCGAGTTTCAAAAGGGAGACCTTGAGTAATCCTCAGCTTCGCATTATCCCATAGGATAGATTGGAGCTCCTTAGATTTGGAAATGACATGCTGCCTCTCTAGATAGCTAAGGAATTTCACTATTATTGGACATGGTGGTGATCCAGGTGAGAATGATGTGCCCATTCTATATGGTACTGTGGGCTTAATGGAGATGGGCCCACAATTTTGACCAGGAATTTTTGCAGGAAACCAATAGTATCAGGGCCCTCTTCTGTTTCAGGTAGGCCTAGTATCAGGACGTTGTTCCTTCGACTTCTCCCCTCCAAATCCTCAGTTTTCAGTTGCAGCTTCTTAAGCTGTAGACGGAGTTGAAGAATTTCAGGATCCATTCTCTCCTTCCACCTCTCCAGAGAGGTGGTTCTCACTTCCGCATCTCCCATTCTTTGTGACATGGAGCTTAGGTCACTATGGAGCGATTTTAACTCTGCTGATATATCCTCGAGAGTCTCTCTGAAAAGGAGCAATTCTTGCAAAAAAACGTTCCTCCGTTAGAGGATTAGTCAAGGAGCTGGAAGCTCTTGACTTAGGGGTACACCCCAGAGCTCTGATGGTTTGATTTTTTAGCAGTTTTCTCTGGGGTAGCTGGAGGAGTGTGCTTGATGGAGGCCTGTTTCATCTCAGCTTCCATCCCATTGTTTAATACCGATTCTCTAGTCTAGAAAGCGCGCCTTTTGGCAATCGCTAGTGTTTTGATCTCTAGTACAGCATATATCTAAGGTCTGCAACTATTTCTGCACCTTAAATGAAGGAAAATAAACCTTTTAATGAGGTTGATAGGTGGGAGCTTCGGCTCAGTGCTGCCTCTAGGTGCCCTGAATCACGTGACCTCCCCTATTTGGAGATTTGCCATTGGCAGAATTGGATTGAGGAGGGGAAAGAGAGGTAGAGACTGAACGGTGATTCTGATTCCCCAGGTATTTTTTTTTCAATTTGATGTACTTTATTAAACATTATACAAAAAGAATAATAAGCATGATAAACACTGAACCAGAAACACCAGCCACAGTACTTTCAAAGCTGAACAGGGAAAGAACAGTACATAATGACTGGCAAACAGTAATAGTAATAAGATAGACAAACAGACAAACAATACCCCTCAAGCATACCCACCCAAACCCCCCAACCTCCCTCCCATGCCCAGAGCATGATAAGGGATGCAGACGGGAAAGAAAAGGGGTATTGAAGAGAAAACTAAACAGGCTGTGATATAGGTTAAAGGGCCAACAATGGACCCCATCTCCTCAGGAACCCCTCCTGACAAAATTGTTGGTAGGCAGTATGTCTCTCCAGTTCAAGGGCTTGAAGTATTTTCAAATGTCATTCTCAAAAAGAGGAGATTGAATTGTCTAGCCAATGTTGAACGATGATTAGTTTGGCCACACTTGTAATTAAGGAAAGAAAGCCTTTATGGTTACCAGTTGCATCTTCTGGATAATGACCCACTATACAGGCCTGTGGGATAAAAAGGAAGTCTAATCCTAGAAGTGGGTTTAACAAGTTCTGGGTGGCTTGTCAAAATGGGGCTGCCAAAGGGCAGTCCCACAGTATGTGTTTTAAGGAACCTTCAGCACACCCATAGTGAATACAACTTGGGGAAGTGGATTTACCCATCCAATACAATCTGGAGGGGGTAAAACAGAGGTTGTGAAGAATACAAAATTGCAGAAAGCGTAGCCTATCCTGCTTAACATGTTCATATAAATGCCACCAAATATGTTGACAACTGCTCTCCCCAAGATCAAGACCTAATTCTTGTTGCCAGTAATAATAGACCCCTTTGAGGCTTCTTGGATCCTGCTGTTGAGGCAGTGTATAGAATTTAGAGAAAGGATGCAGCTGCACTGCCGTGTCTACCCAAAGTTGCACATGGGGATGGGTGCCCCCGTCCATGGAGAGGGGCCTAAAAATGAGGAAAGAGCTTTAACCAACTGCATGTGTTTGAAGGGATGATAAGTAGAGATACTGAAACTGCCCTGAATATCACCGGCAGCAGCAGGTCTACCATCTTTGATAAAGGAGATAACCGAGGCGTGATGAAGGGGTGGACAAACATTTGAGGGTATAGGTAATTTCCCTACCTTAAAATGTGGGTAACCCATGAGTGGTTGGGCAGGGTCCAAACTAGGATCCAAACCTAAATAGAAATTAATCTAATGAAGGGCCTCAATGGAATAGAGCGGGGGGGGGGATATGGAGAGGTTTAGGGAGTTCGGACAGTTTAACGTATAACAGGCTATGCAATGAGACACTGCACAGATGACACAGCCATCATTCCAGAGAGAGATCCAAAGGGGAAGATAAGAACTGCCTGAAGGAGGAATCAGGGGTGAGCCCAACAGAAAAATTCTACTACAATGAATAGCACAACAGTAAAGGAAGAAATTCAGAACATGCAGGCCCCTTGACTCCTTCGGGAGGGTGAGCTTATAATAGGCCCTCCGTACAGCTTTCCCATTCCAAAGAAACTCCAAAATGGAACTCTGGAGACATAAAAACCAGGTTTGTGGAAGGTAGGTACTTATCATACCCAGACGGTATAAGAGCCAGGCCAATATGTTCATCTTAATCATGTTCACCCGACTCCACAAAGATAATGCAAGGTTTCCCCACCATTGAAGATCCAGGAAAAATGGTTTGACATGAAGGGGGAAAGATTAAGTTTAACCAGGGTGGAAATATGTCTGGAAAGCTTGATCCCCAGATAAGTAAGATCTTTAGGTGTCAAGGAAAGACCCAACTCCTGTATCCAGTGTTCTTGTAACAAAGAGTTTAGTGGCAAAACCTTAGATTTCTCCAAGTTGAGCTTGTTTCCTGCAACGTGTGAGAAGCGATCAGTTTCCCTCAAAGCTACAGGGATTGAAGAACGTGGGTCAGTGAAATGCAGAAGGAGATCATTCACATAGGCAAAGATCTTACAGCCTACCCCCCTACCCCAACCTGGATACCAATGATTCCCGAATTTAACTGAATAGAGCAGAGGAGAGTTTCAAGGTAAAGGTTAAACAAACGGGGAAAGGGGGCACCCTTGCCATGTACCTTGATAAAGAGAAAAAGGAGAAAAGAACTCCTCATTGCATTGAATTCTGGCCAAAGGCTGATGGTAGGTAACACTAAGCCAGTCACAAAAGGAAGATGGGAACCCGAATCTGCAAAGTTTAGCAAATAAAAAGGCCAGGACACCTGATCAAAAGCCGTTTCCGCGTCTTGGGAGACCAGAACTGCAGTGATCCTACTCTTCTCAAATGCAGAAATCAGGTGAAACACTTTACGGAGATGATCAGATGATAAGCAACCTGCCATGAAACCATCCTAAGCTGAGCTAATAAGTATCTCCCAGGTCTGAAGCAATCAGTTAGCTAAAATCTTGATATCACAATTCAAGAGAGATATACAGGCTGATAACTGCCTGGGGAAAGTTCAGGTTTATCAGGTTTGAGAATTATGCTAATCCAAGCCTGTGTGTAGGAGCTATCATTGAGTCCAGTGGAGTGGAGGGAGTTAAATAATCTAGTCAGAAAAGGTGACAAGACATTAATGAAAGTAGCGCAGAAGGCATTATTGAACCTGCCTGGCCCTGGGGCCTTCTCTTTTGGGACTTGCTCAGTCACTCGACGTACCTCCAAAATGGAAATAGGGCCTGAAAAACCTCCTTTTGATTATCCAAGAAACAGGGAAGAGATACAGAGTCTAAATACGTCTCTGCTGAGGCCTAGTCCGATTGACCTCTGGCCTCCTGCCTATAGACAGTAGCGTAGAACTCCTGAAAAGTGGCCACAATATCTCTAGGTTGGGTAAGAATGGGGCCTGGATTCTCCAGGTATTTGTTTATTTATTTGGTTTTTGTTGACCGGGTAAGTGCACTAGACAAATCCTGCCTATTTTCAGGCACAACCCGGGGGAAGGGGATACAGATGAAAACCAACTGACCTTGAACCAGATTAAGCTGTTGGTGGTATTTTTAGTGAATGGGGGAAATTTAGCCAGGGCACTGGGGAAATTCCCCTACTCACCTGACGGAGGGATTCTGGCCAGCAGCAAGATGGCCATCCAAGGTACTGTGGAGGAGGAGATGGACGTTCAGGAGTCTGGGGATTTGGTCTCTGTCCTAGTTTCCTACTCTAATTTAGAGACTTCAACTGACCATAGTGTGAGTTACTCACTGCTCACTGTTATCGCTGATGAAGAAATGCTGTCGTGTAGTACTGGAGACATGATGGCTCAGGGTTTCGGTCAGATGGCTGAATGAGTGGTCACTGTGCTGCTTGAATCCTCTGAGGAAGCTGCTACTGGCCCTGAGCTGGCTGGAAAAGTGCCGATGGAACCACAGGATGACTTTCAATTTCCGCTAGAAACGGAGAAGGACCCTGTTTTGGAGACTAAGCGTTTGCGACCGCAAATGGAGTCAGCGAGGGCTTTGTTGTTGCAACAGATTGCCGACAAGGAAGAAACATTTCATTTGGTGGCTGCTAAGCTGTTACACTTGCAGGACCATGTGGGAGAAAGTGCTTGGCATGATCACCTGCAGGATATGATGCCCTGTCAACAGCAGCTTGTGCGAACTGTTTTTGGAGCCCAGACGGATCTTTCAAAGTGAACTGCAGCTCTCGGTAAATGTGGAAAAAAACGCTGGGTGTTTCAGCTCGCTTTGCTATTTCTGACAGGTTGGGGAGTAAAGTTGTTGACACAGGTGAGTGGACACCTGCTAAAGCATTGCAAGATGCAGGCTGGGTTGCAGAATTCCGAGGGGGATGGTCTCCAGACCCAAAAGATCCAGTAGTGGTACAGTACTCCACAATGGCAGTCACACCTACAGGTAAAGTTGTTTCTTCTACTTCTATTCAAAATAATGAGCCGCATATGGATGTTTTACAGAATGATGTGCAGATTTTATCCCCTGTTATTCCTAAAGGTGATGATACTTCTGTTGCAAAATCTACTAGTGAGCAACAAGACCCTGCAGGTGGAAAGAACTTAACCACCATAGGAAATCAAGCATGTGGGGCTTGGTCTCTAACCATGCTGAGTCAGCTTCTACTTCTAAAGAGCCTCATATGCCAGATCATTCTTTTACGAATAAGGATGCTACCTCGAATTTTGTTAATGATTTAAATGACAAACATAATGTTGACATGCAGCTACCAATAGGGCTGGGTATCCCTCAGCTGCAAGACCCTGCTCAGAAAAATAGATTTAAACCTGTCTTACATATGGAAGACCTTTTTAAGAACAAAGGTGAACCAGCCCCTCAACGCAATGCCATTAGGTTGCTTTATAAAGGTGGCCTAGCAGATCCTCCTGATAGAGTTTACGTGGGTCGTACCCTATTGAAGGATTCCTTGAAATGTTATGCTTCCGAGGTTTTTGTACTCATCCATACAGATTAGTACAGTTATGATGTTAGTTTTAAAACAGAGGAATGTTTGGATCGGTTCTGAGTTAAATACAACATGTTGAAAAATACCCCTTTATGGTCTCCCTTTTTTTTTGATCCCAATCACTAAACCTGCTGTTAGGACACTCACCATCATTTTCAAAAATGAAGGAGTAAATATTTCTGATATCTTTTCTGGTTGAGAAAACGTTGTGAGGTACTTGAAAACCCAAACCCTGTCATGGATTCAGAACAATTTTGGACTGGTGGTTGGAGAGTGAAATGTAAGCTCTTCCTGGGTAATCACGGGATTGTACATCTACCCAGTTGTTTTTACTTAGGTAGAGACAGGGGGTCATTATTCTATCCAGGCCAACTCAAATCATGTCACAAATGTGGCTCTTGAATTCATTTAAGTAATGCCTGTGACACTCCAAGATGCACTCACTGCTTAGACACTGGGCATATGGCTTCAGCCTGTATTAATACCTTTTGATGTAATTTATGTGAAGAGAAAGGACATTCCTATGTAAAATGTCCATGGACCTCCCATAATACTGCAGAAGGGGTTTCACATGAAGCATTGATCACACAGGCTCAGAAAAAAAGGCTATGCAGCAGCCTTGGAAAGACGAATGCAAGGTATTTGGCAGGCACAAGAAGCAGCTAAAAAAGCTGAACAGAGCAAAATGCCAGAAGAAGGACCAGTGGTTGCATCACAAACAAGAGCACAAGATCACAGTACTGTAAGCAGTATTGGAATAGTGCATCCAGAGGAGTTGCTAAATTCTGTACCTCTTGATAACGAGGCACAGCCTGTGGCTTTGCAGCAACACTCAGTACTACCTAATAATCTTTCATCAGCATCACCGACCCCCCACTTCTATCTCGTCAGACAAGGAACCAGAGTGTTCAAAGGCCCAGATACTGGACACAGTTGCACCCTAGAAGGATGCTGAGGTGAATGATCAACAGTCCTATGATACTGATATTTCTACAAAGCCCCCCCCCAAGGGTCTAAAACCCTCTTTCCAGATTGTAGACTACAAGAAAAGGGCAAGGACCAGGCTCAGTACTAAAACAGAGCCAAAAGTAAAAGAAAGAAGGGCTGTGAAGGGAAAGGAGAAAGCAACTACTAGTAATCCCTTCACGGCTTTGGCAACTGTAAAAGGTCAGGGGGATTCCGAGGACGATGCAGATTCGGATTCTTCTTCCATGTCATCTTCCACGATGGATCATTCTTCAGAAATAGATGGACAAAGAAAAAACAGAGAGGGTTGAAACAAGTGAAGACTAGATCTAAATAAGTATCATTATGTCTTCCCTTAACCTACTATGACATCACTACAATTGCTTTCTATAAATGTTGACAGTATCAAGAATGGAAAAAGAAGACTGACTATTATTACAGAATTACAGACTTCTGCAGATGTTATTTTCATTCAAGATACCAGGCTTAAAACATTTATTGAGCTAGTACAGGCATCGAGATGGTGAGGTAAGGGGGCATCCTTTTGGTCCCAAGGTTTAGATTCCTGTGATGGGGTAGGGATCCTCTTTAGTAATCCTCATTTAAAAGTCACCAGACTGATTGATCTCGAGCCAGGGAGAACATTATTATTAGATGTCCAGTATGGTACAGCTAAACTTAGAGTAATAAATAGTTATGCTCCCCAAGGTAAAGCAAATAGAACCATGCTTTTCAGGGCAATATAGCCTTTCTTACATACCTCTCAGTTATATGGGGTGGGGACTTTAATTGTGCTATGCAGTGAATAGATAGAGGTTTAGCAACAAATAAATCATCATATGACACTAATGTGCTAAATGAAGTCATACATACTGCTCATTTACATGATGCTTATTGCGTTAAACACAAAACAGGGGGGAAATACATATTTTAGAGGTCCATTATCAACAGGAATAGATTACTTTTTTGTGTCTTCTTGTTTGTTCATCCAGGATGTTCAGACACGATGTTTCGATTTTTCTGATCACAGGGGTTTGTGGTTACATCTTGATTGGGGGAATAGCCCTATTTGTGGGAAAAGCCCTTGGAGCCTGAATTGTTCTCTATTAGAAACTGAGGAAATCATTAAGGAATGTGTAGTTTTCTAGAAGGCAAGAAAGTCAGTACAATGCTTGTATGACTCTCAGGCTGACTGGTGGGAGAAGACAAAAAAATTAGAGTTATTTCAAAAGAAGGCTGGTAAATGTTCCCTAACTACCTACTTAGATTATTTGGGTTTACAGAAGCAACTTCAGGATTTAATTTCTAAAACTGAAACATTGAAAATGGACTTTAGTTCACAAATTAGAATAATAAAAAAGGAAATGTTTGACAAACAATATCATAAGGCTAAATCTTTACAACAAGAAATGAGGTTTGGGACTGAATGTAAAAAGTAGACCTTTAACACCTTTAAAGACTGCTCCAAGAGAATGTAATGGAAAATAATATCTCAAGTGTTAGACAACAAGGGGCTGTGTGTTTCCTGTAAACAAGATATTTTGCAGGTAGTACAACAGCAGGTTGAACATTGGTTTGGAGTAACACCAGTAGTTCAACGGTCTGTGGATTTTTTAAGTGATTTAGTCATTCCAGAGATATCACCTTCTCTAGGGGGCGCTACTATATGCCCGGTTGAGGAAGATGAAGTGCGTTCTGTGATTACTACTTTGAAAAATGGTACTTCCCCAGGGATGGATGGGATTACAGGAGAATTGTATAAAAAGTATAGTGTATTTTTGGTCCCAGATCTCACTCATTTATATAATGACCTGTTGGTTTCAGGAATATTACTGCCTTCTATGAAAGAAGCAGATTTAATCCTTTATAAAAAGGGGAAAACAGAGGATTTTAATAATTGGAGACCTATTAATTTATTAAACGTAGACTTTAAAATTGTGGCTATACTTTTGTCAAAAAGCTTATCCTTGATTGCTGAATCAGTGATCAGCAATGTACAAACTTGCTCTATTTCAAAGAGAGGAATACAAGATAATTTGATAATTTTGAGGGAAATATTTCAAAGAGGGAAGATGGGTTCGGAGGAAGGTTATTTTCTTAGTCTTGATCAACATAAAGCTTTTGATTCAGTTTCTCATTCCTTTTTATTTTCAGTTTTATGACATTATAGGGTACCAGATAAGTTTGTTCAATGGATAACATATCTGTATCAGGATGCAACATTAACTCCCAGGATAAAAGGGTGGACAGGTAGTCCGGTTAGGTTACAGAAAGGGGTGAGACAGGGCTGTCTCCTTAGCCCCTTATTGTATACTTTCTGTATTGATCCTTTTTTTGAGATCTATTCAATTCTCATCTTTAATTAAAGGCTTCTCCCTGATGAGAATGGGTCCCCCAGTAAAATGTTTGGCCTATGCTGATGATGTAGTTATTGTAGCTAATAAGGGAACAGATGAACAGGACATCATTGCCACCATATCTAAATATTCTATGATATCGGGTTCACAGATTAATTTTGAGAAGAGTGTAGCCATTCGGATAGGGAGTCAGCCAGATACTATAGTTCAGCATTATGCAGGTATTACTTTAACTCAAGAGCTAATTACGATTTTGGGGATTGTCTTTGGAGATGGTGATCTAGCTATGTTAAATTGGGAGGCTAAATTATGGAAAGCAGATGGTATCTCCCAAGGGTGGAAAGGATTACAGATTTTGAAATGGAAAAGAGTGTTATTAATTAAAAACATACTAGTACCTATTTTTCTTTTTGTTAGTTACATCTTCCACCCTCCCCTGCAGTTGAAAACAAAATTATGTAGTGTATTTTTTCAAAGTCTATGGGGTAGTCGACTGAACCCAATCAAGACAGGGATTACATACAGACAAATTAAAGATGGAGGTCTAGATATGATAGACCTGGGTTTATTTTTTTATAGTATTTTTATATACTATAATTTGTTTTCTACTATTTTAGGTGAAAAGAAATGGTGGGCAGACATGATTACTGAATTGGTACAGATCGGTAAAATGGCATGGGCACAAGGGAATAGGAGATTATTGACCAATGCAACTGTGATTCTGGGTTATGTTAAGCCTTTGATTCAAGAATTGATTAAACTAAAAATTCCAGGCCAGTATTTGAAACCCAAATCATGGCAAGAGCTATATCAGTTTATGATGGACCATACGAAACTGGATTTGGAATTACTTCATTGTTCTGGGATTGAGACTCAAACTTCCTTATCACAATTGACAAATGATAGAATTCCTGCCTTTGCATGGGATATGTTGTGGTTAAGCATTCATGGGAGAATGGATGTGAAAAATAATCTCAAACACAAACAATTGTCAGAATGATATTGCCCACGGAATTCTTGTGTGCAACTTCTGGAAACACATGAACACCTTTTTCTAGAATGTCCTTTTGTGTACTTATTTTGGAATACAGTGACTACATCATGGTGAACCACTCAGTTTCAGAACCTTTCATATTAGAACTTGTACATTCAGTCTTTTCTGCTAAATGGAATGGATTTTACATTTTAACATTACAAGTTATTTTTGCTATTTTGAAATACTTTATATGGCAAGCTAGATGCAAATGGGTCCTCCAGCAACAAGAGACCCTACCAGAGACTATGTTAAAGAATGTAGTGATTTCTCTTCAACATGTTTATGAGAAAGATACACAGGCTGTATCTAGGAAAAAACTGCACGAGCTATGGATCAATAGTATGATTTTTTTAATATTACCATAAAAAAATGATAATATGATGATGTTGATAACAGGGCTGGATTTTGGATTGGTGGAAGTGTACCTACAATATGCATCTTTATGCTGAAGTCTGCATTATAGAGACTGAGACACGTGATGGTGCTATGACACATGTCTGTTGGCCAGCGTTGGTCGTAGCACCACCAGTAGACTGTTGGATGATACTTGATACTTGTTCATGCTTTAGAAGATTTCTCGATCTGTTTTCTGTATGGAGTTGACTGTTTTGAATTTTTCTTCCTTTTCCTCCCAAAAAAATTCCCCTACTTATTAGTAGGGGGAACCCTTGTCTGGGCGAGTCATGGAGTCCAGCAGTCTACAGGTGAATGCACAAGGGGATGGAGGTGTTTTTCACCAGCAAGAAGGGGATAGGTTACAACATATTTCTAATAAAGCTGAAGGTCCCATTGTGACGCTAGAGGAGGAAGAACAGTTGCAAAAGGACTTGGATGCAGAAAAAAATCATTTAATGCAATTGTTAACGGACAACAGGTCAGACCTTGATTTGTGATTGGAAGAGGAGAGAAAAAGAAAAAGATTGGTACAAAGTCTGACTGTTAATTATAAAAAAAGGTAATTTCAGTGAGGACATTGAGGTACCTGAATCTCCTTCATAGGGTCTTGTGATGGCTTTTCCCTTCACGGCAGCACAAGCAGAGTGGAGACCTGAAACAGCACTAGAAAGGCGGAGTGGATTTTACAGAATGATATCTGGATTCTGGATCCCAGCATTCCTTTACCAGGGTCACCTAGAAATATGGGTGAGGCAGAATCTGTAGCAGAAAAGTTGAATCCAGAGAATCCAGGCTTGGATGGCTCACTTTTTGCAACTGATGCATTACCTGAGTCTTCAAAGGGCAGGGAAGGGGTCTGCGAAGTTCCCGCATCAGACACTGACATACAGCAGGACTAACAGAAGTTGTCAAATGGGTTCAAGTAGTCGGAGCAACAGTTCCAGAGGAGATAGTAGAAGGTGCAGAAAACACTGCTCGTTGCTCTAATCCAGGTACTGTTCCAATTGGGAAAGAAAGCAATGTTAGTGAACGTGGGAATACTGAGGTGCTTGGGGTGCAGAGCAGGACTGTGAGCTATGCTAGTTTATTTAAAAAGCCGTCTGAGGCTGCGCACGGAAGATTTATGGTGCAGTTGTATTATAAAGGGGAACTAGACTTTTACCTGATCGAAACTATGTGAGTAAATGACTATTGATTGAATCATTGCATCTTACCTCTGCAGAAATTTATGCTTTCATACATGCTTCAGGGGATCATAACTTTGATATCAGCCTTCGTTCAGCTGGATTGTTGGATATATTTTGGGCAGCATATTATGGCATAAAAAACTCTCCTTTGTGGAAACTCTTTGTGGCCATCCCCATTAAAAGACCCACAGCAAAAATAATCACGGTTCTCTTTAGGAATGAGGGGGTTAATGTACTTGACATTCTGTATTGGTAGGAGAAGAAATGTACTGTAAAGGGAGTGCCAGAAGCCATTATTGATTATAATGGGTTTTAGACAGGGGGCTGGAAATTTTCAGTGCAACTGAAACTCACTAAAGAGGGGATACAACACCTGCCCAACTGTTTTTTTTGGGGGGAGGGACAGGGGTATGTTGTTTTTTTCCCTGCCAGCCTTGTTCCTGTTACCACGGTGGTGCTAGAACTCATTTGAACTCAGACTGTGATCTGATTAATTGTTCAGTGTGTGGAGTGTTCGGTCACACCACCACTACATGTGTAGTACCTCCTTCATGTAACTTATGTGGGTCTGAGGAGCACATTTTTCTTCTTGTCCATAGGCTATACATAAATCATCACACTATGCAGAACAATGATTTTTATACTAATAAAGCCACTAGAAGTCATTCCTTTCCAGCTCATGGGCATGAGCAAGGAAGCCCTCCCCACAAGGCTCTTTCTCTGCCTACTCTACAAAAAGGCAAGGAGGATGTAATCCTCTCTCACTCCAGCCACACCAATCTGGGAACAGTGCCACAGGCCCAACAACAACCTAGGCCAGCAGTATGCCAAATAATGAAAGAGACGGTGCCCTCGTTGAGTGGCCAAATGTCCCCTCCACAGCCCCCCCCTTCAGTGGACAGAAGTCATGATCATCAGATGCCAGCTAATAACTCCCCTGAGGACAGGCCAGATTTTAAGCCTGTTCCTAAAAAAAGAATCCTACCAAAAAGAGCTATTAAATCATCTATTTTGATTCTCACTCATCCAATATGTACGAATCACTGCAAAGTTGGGGTGATGTGATGGACGAGGAGGCTTCGGATGCTTCTTTGCAATCCTCACAGAACAAACCCGCTATGGATTTGGGGACATAATGAGAAATGTCCACCCAAGGACAAAAGGAGGAATAGGAGATCGAGCAGGAAAAAAACCTCTTGACATAACAACAGTCTCACTTTGTATTTTTCCTTGCAGTTGCAAGTTTGAATGTTAATAGTATTCATTCTGACCATAAAAGGAAAGCAACTTTTGCTAAGTTACAGTCATTACATTATGAGATATTTTTTTACAGGACATTAGATTATATACCAATCAAGAAGTGTCTGGAGCTTTTCAACAATGGTTTATTGGGAAGTCTGTTTGGTCTATTGGTGAGAACTTATGTTCAGGTTTGGTCATTTGCTTTGCCTCACATTGTATTAGTATTCAATAACTGGTGGAAGTAGACCCAGGAAGGGCATTGCTTTTGGACAGTTTTATACAGAATATTCCATGTAGACTGATAAATGTGTATGTACCCCAAAGGAAAGCCCTACGGATTGCTTTGCTGAAAAAAATCCAGCCCTATTTATTTACCAGCTGATTAGTTTTACTAGGTGGAGATTTCAATATACAATTAGAGAAAAAGGCAATTAAGGATCAAATTTATTGTGATAGTGCAGAACTCAGGAAACTGATTCGGCAGTCCAGGTTGCAAGATGGCCTGGCTTTGAATCCAAAGTCAACTTTCTGCAAAGGTAAACTTCAAAGATAGATTATTGGTTTCTTATGAACTCTTTCCCGATTTTGAAGGCTGACGTTACCCCAATTGAAACCTCAGACCAATTCCTAATAGGTCTTAAAATTGCTCCATTTTCTAGGTCATTACCAGGAAAAGGTTATTGGAGGCTGAATGTGAGCGTATTATTTGTGCCTGACAATGTACAGTATATACATGATATACAGTGCCTTCAGAAAGTATTCACCCCCCCCCTTGGATTTTGTCACATTTTGTTGTGTTACTAACAGAATTTTTAATGCATTGAAATTACTTTTTCCCCCTTGATTCACACAGCATACTCAACAATTGAAAGGGGCCAAAATATTGTTATTGTGTAACAAAAATGTATGAAAAATTAAAAACTGAAATATCTTGTTTACCTAAGTATTCACCCCCCTGAGTCAATACTTTGTAGAAGTGCCTTTGGCAGCAATTACAGCTCTGAGTCTTCTTGGGTATGTCTGTATCAGCTTTGCACATCTGGATTTGGGGATTTTCACCCATTCTTCCTTGCAGATTTGCTCAAGCTCTGTCAAGTTGGCTGGGGAGTGTCGGTGAACCACAATCTTTAAGTCTTTCCACAGATTCTCAATGGGATTCAAGTCTGGGCTTTGGCTGGGCCACTCAAGGACATTCACCTTCTTGTTCTGAAGCCACTCCAGTGTTACTTTGGCTGTATGCTTGGGGTCGTTGTCCTGTTGGAACGTAAATCTTCTCCCCAGTCCAAGGTCTATTGCAGACTGATGCAGGTTCTCCTCAAGGATGTGCCTGTATTTGGCTCCATTCATTGTTCCCTCTATCCTGACAAGTGCCCCAGTCCCTGCTGCTGAATAGCAACCCCATAACTTGATGCTGTCACCACCATGCTTCATGGTAGGGATGGTGTTACATGGGTGATGAGCTGTGTTCTGTTTGCACCAGGCATAGCGCTTTGCATTCAGGCCAAAGAGTTAAATTTTTGTTTCATCAGACCAGATAATCTTTTGCCACATGGTCTCTGAGTCTGTCACTTGCCTTCTTGCAAACTCCAAGCACGCTATTTTGTGGCCTTTTCTCAGGAGTGGCTTCCGTCTAGCCACTCTCCCATAGAGGCTACACTGTGAAGTGCTGCAGAGATTGTTGTCCTCTGGACAGGTTCTCCCATCTCAGCCATGGAACTCTGTAGTTCTGTCAGGGTGGTCATTGGGTTCTTGGTCACTTCCCTGACCAAGATCCTTCTTGCCCGGTTGCTCAGTTTGGGAGGACGGCCTGCTCTAGAAAGAATCTGGGTGGTTCCATAATCTTTCCATTTCCTAATGATGGACTTGACTGTGCTCCTGGGAACTTTCAACACCCTAGAAATGTTTTCATACCCTCCCCAGATCTATGCCTCCTCACAATTCTATCACAGAGTTCTACGGACAGCTCCTTGGTCTTCATGGTAGAGTTTCTGCTCTGACATGCACTGTCAACTGTGGGACCTTATATAGACAGGTGTATTTCCTCTGAAATCATGTCAGCCATTTGAACTGACCACAGGTGGACTCCATTCAAGTTTTAGAGTGATCTCACAAGGAAATTGGATACACCTGAGCTCAATTTGGAGTGTCATAGCACAGGGGGTGAATACTTATCAAATCAAGACATTTCAGGTTTTTATTTTAAATTACATGTACAAAAAATTCCAGAAGTTTCATTCCACTTTGACATTATAGAGTAATTTGTGTAGATATGTGACAAAAAAATCCCTTATAAATGTATTTTAATTTGAGTTTACAACATCACAAAATGTGACAAAATCCAAGGGGGGGGTGAATACTTTCTGAAGGCACTGTACTACTGGACAGGAAATCAGTCCTTTTTATGTTTGCTTGCACACATGTGCAAGAAACATAGTGCCATCAACCGAGTTTTCGGAGGTGTGGCAGCCCTCTTCCAATTCAGTCAGTGTGTTGGCAGGCGCGGTCCCAGTCCGCCAATGCATGCTGGAGCTGTCTATGACAGCACCAAAATGCAGTGGCATACAGTTGAAAGGGGGAGCTACGCTTCAGTGAGCAGCGATAAGATATCACCTGCTCATGCGCGCTCTCCCTACACACACACACACACACACACACATGCATATTGCGTGCTTATGTTTTCCCCCAATAATTCCTCAGCTGCATCATTATAAGTAACTCACAGATATGTAGCTGTCCTGGCAGGATCCCCTGTGCTTTTGGTAGAGCGAAAAGCCTCGGGCAGCAAATAATTACACTAAAAGTGGCAATCCCAGCTGCTGTTCTAGCAACCCATCTTGCTAATTCCTAGCCCCATCAAAGAGCAATGATGGGAGTTTCACCTGGCTGTGAGTAGCTGGCCTTCAGAGAGGGAAGAGGCTGGGGACCAGCTTGAGAGTGCAGGGTGAAAGCTCCAGGGGCAGGCAGAGCATCGCCTGAGTAAGGAGCCGACGCTTGTCTCTTTAGTCTTTGTTAAACTTGAACCCTGCTGCACCAACAAGGACAGTACCAGCAGCTGATCTGCACAACTGAGTGACCAACAGTACCAGCAGCTGAGCTGTACTGTACCGCCCGGTGACACCAGCACCAGCTGATCTGCAACTCGCCATGACCTGCAGTATCAGCACCAGGTGATCTCAGCCAGGGGCAACCGGCATCATCTGATTTGCAGTCCTGGGCAACCAACAACAGCTAATGTTCTGGGCGACAAGCTGCATCAGCAATGGCTGATATTCACCCCCCCCCTCAGCTGACAGCACAAGCATGCCAGAAAGTTGTATTTAATCGGAAGGCATAGCTAGAAGTAAAGCACACTAGAAGGACTGTCATAATCGGACTCTGAAACAATACTACCAGCAGGCAAGAGAGATGAATACCAACGAAGTGAAGGAGTACCTTGCGAGAAAAAAGTCCCTCAACTGTTCAAGATAGGGGTCCAGTGTGTGCAGGACTGCTGCTCCGATAGTTTTGAGGTCAATTGCATAATCTGCTGCATTACCAGTGTCTGTTACGATACCGTTGGGGTGCTAATGAAGGTGCAACTGTTGATTCATATGTGTGAGCCCTACATATGTGAGGTGCCAGTAAAATTCCAGTGTTTATAAGGATTTAGCTTGTTTTAGATCATATTATCATCAGCCCTGAGATTTCGCATTTTGTCATTCTTTAGTCACCGTGTAAATAACATCTGCTTCATTTACTTTTAGGGTAGAGGGAGCATGTTAAAGTTAAAATACTGTCACGTCAGTCTACCAAACCAGAACGCGAGTCCGTGAAGCTGTGCTATTTCATATGTGTATACTTGAATACTATGTACCCACCAAATTATGTATACTTCAGTTGTGACACCTCTGTTTGGGGTCTAATAGGGTTGCAGTGAGGATTCCAGACTACAGAATCCCCTACCAAGCTCACATTGAAGAGCCCACTCGAGTGCCAGGAAGCTGCTGTACACTAGTGGTTAGTTTATTAGGGAGATGCATCAAGGAAAGTGCTAATTCTGTAATTGTTGCCTAAGGCAAGTGCCCTGGTTTTCAAAACAGAAAGGCTCTATCATTTTTGGTTCACATACTCGAAATAATGTACTGTACTCCCCGACTCAGTTTGCAAGTTAGTTTTGTCTTCTGTTGTTAACCATAAATATAATACTATGAAACATTATAGTCCATAAATTCATCAAGGAAAGTGCTAATTCTGTAATTGTTGCCTAAGGCAAGTGCCCTGGTTTTCAAAACAGAAAGGCTCTATCATTTTTGGTTCACATACTCGAAATAATGTACTGTACTCTCCGACTCGGTTTGCAAGTTAGTTTTGTCTTCTGTTCTTAACCATAAATATAATACTATGAAACATTATAGTCCATAAATTCATCAAGGAAAGTGCTAATTCTGTAATTGTTGCCTAAGGCAAGTGCCCTGGTTTTCAAAACAGAAAGGCTCTATCATTTTTGGTTCACATACTCAAAATAATGTACTGTACTCCCCGACTCGGTTTGCAAGTTAGTTTTGTCTTCTGTTCTTAACCATAAATATAATACTATGAAACATTATAGTCCATAAATTCATCAAGGAAAGTGCTAATTCTGTAATTGTTGCCTAAGGCAAGTGTCCTGTTTTCAAAACAGAAAGGCTCTATCATTTTTGGTTCACATACTCGAAATAATGTACTGTACTCCCCGACTCGGTTTGCAAGTTAGTTTTGTCTTCTGTTGTTAACCATAAATATAATACTATGAAACATTATAGACACAAAGCACATTTTCTTAACCTGGAAGGACACTACTTCTTTATTCAGCTGTGAGCTGTGTGAAAAATTTTATATTGCACTTGATATCTGCAACAAACGTGCACTTTTGCTTAATTCTGTGGGAGGTGAAACTAACTACCCTTGGTAATTGCTTTTTATTCACATATTTATTTAGTGTTTAACCAAGAAGGGGCTTGCAAACTCTGTTTATCTTGTTAGTAACTTCAGAAGGATTGAAATACTGCATTTGGGTATATCCTTGGAGGTAGCTAGATTGTCTACTAGGATTTTCTGACAGTTAAACTATTTTTAAATAAATTACAGGTGGCTGAGGAGTTGAAAAGGAGCTTGCAA
The DNA here is from genome assembly GCA_016271365.2 of Neoceratodus forsteri. Classification (NCBI taxonomy): domain Eukaryota; kingdom Metazoa; phylum Chordata; order Ceratodontiformes; family Ceratodontidae; genus Neoceratodus; species Neoceratodus forsteri. Next base: position 829,057,000 of record CM028136.1, read on the forward strand.
ACTCTACTTATCTTGGAAGTAACTTCACAAGTGTTTGAAAACTGCATTTTGGTTGTCCCTTGGGGGTAGCTGGATTGACTACTAGGATTTTGGGACAGAAACTATTTATTTACTGGTGCCTAGGAGTTTGTGATAGTTAAACTATTTTTAAATAAGTTACTGTGGTTAAGGAGTTGTCATAAAAAAACCTGCAGTGTGAAACAGGAAAAGACAGTCTTTCAAGTAACAGAGGGAGGAGGATCTAGGTTTACGTTTGTTTGTTTGTTACAAGTCTTAACATTTTCAGTGCAGGAAGAGTTTAAAGCACAACTGACTTATTTTGGGGCTGACAGCTTTCAGAGCACAAACCACCAGGCCTGTTTTGGGGCTGGAGAGGTTTACCTGTGTCTGACTTGGATGTGTGGATTTTTCTCTGTTTGATTAGCAGGGTATTTTCTCTGTCAAATTGTTGTATAGGGCATCTTGCTGACAGGAAGGCACTCATCACAGTGGTGGGTCAGAGCTTTTAGCTGATTGTTTTGTGAGGGCACAGTAATTCTAAAAGAATTAAGGGTAGAATTAGTGACACCACTGACTACCCTCTTTAACAAATCATGGGAGGATGGGGTGGTACCCGAGGACTGGAGAAGGGCAGATGTGATTCTCCTTCACAAAAGAGTGGGAGCAAGGCAGAAGTAGAAAACTACAGACCTGTTAGTTTAACCTCAGTAGTAGGGAAAATGATGGAATCACTTCTGAAGGAAAGAATTGTTCAGTATCTAGCGGCCAGAGGGGCTCAGGACCCAGGGCAGCATGGATTCACAGCAGGAAGGTCATGCCTGACAAATCTGATAGATTTCTTTGACTGGGTGACCAAAGTAGTAGATCAGGGAGGGGCTGTGGACATGGCCTACCTAGACTTGCAGGCATTTGACACAGTCACGCAAAGATTAATATACAAGTTAGCCAGCCTGGGAGTGGGTCCCAAGCTGACAGCCTGGGTAAAAGATTGGCTGGAGCATAGGACCCAGAGGTAATAGTAAATGGGTTCACTCTGAAGAAAGTGGGGTTACTAGTGGGGTGCATGAGGAGTTCAGTATGGGACCGGGTCCTCTTCAATGGCTTTATAAGCTACGTTGCAGAGGGACTGGAAGAAAAAGTATGTCTCTTGCAGATGACACAAAGATCTGCAACAGAGTTGATGCACAAGGTGGGTGGAAAGGATGAGAAGGGACTTGGCAAGGTTAGAGGAATGGTCAAATGTATGGCAGCTTAGATTCAGTGCTAAGAAGTGCAAGGTAATGCACCTGGGAAACAAAAACCCAGGGGAAGAGTACACAATGGGGGGTGAGATACTAACAACAACAAAAATGGAAAGGGACCTGGGGGTAGTCATATCAGATGACCTAAAGGTGGGCAAGCAATGTGAGAGGGCAGCAAGGAGGGCTGAGGAGATACTGGGATGCATAGGGAGAGGCATCACCAGTAGAAAACAGGAAGTTATTATCCCTCTGTACAGACAGTTGGTGAGACCCCATCTGGAGTACTGTGTGCAGTTCTGGAGACCCAATCTCCGCAAAGACATAGACAAGATGGAGGCTGTCCAGAGGAGGGCAACTAAAATGGCGCAGGATCTGCACCAGAAGACATATGAAGAGAGAGACTTAAGCAGCTGAATATGTATAGCCTCGAGGAAAGGAGGGAGAGGGGGGGACATGAAAGAAACTTTCAAGTACCTCAAGGGAATCAACAAAGTCCAAGAGGGTAGCATCTTTCAAAAAGAGGTGTGCAAGAATAAGGGCACAATTTGAAGATAGAAGGGGCAGCCCAGAGGTAATTTAAGAAGTATTTTTCACAGAGAGGTTGTGGATGCATGGAGCGGCCTTCTGGAGGAGGTTGTGGAGTCAAAAACAGTGGTGGAATTCAAGCATGCATGGGACAGTCATAAGGCAATTCTAGGGGTGGGGGTAGGAAGAAGTAGGCTGCTGGTTAACTCGATCTGCAGCTTATCCAATAGGAGTAGAAATGGGCAGACTGGGTGGGCCGTGGTCTTTATCTGCCATTAAAATCTATGTTTCTATGTTTCTAAGTCTCTACAGCTGATTGTGATACTTGCCTTATCAAAAGCAGTCATTCTGGGCTGGACACTGCAATGAGATGAATGAGAGCTATGTATCAGAACTACAAAGTGTAATTATATCGAATTTCTGTCGATTAAAGTCACAGAAAGGGAAATTTGTTATGGGTGGAACTTAATTGCAGAACCCACTACATGCACGTGCATTCTGTAGTTACTTGGAGTGCTATCTGGGGGTAGTAGACAGTCTTCAGTATAGAACAAGAGTTGCACATTTCCCTTTTGTCCGATTTGTGACCCACATGCCATCAAATATTTAAGTGACATTTTATCCCTTCATCATAGTACGGAACAATACAGTTGTTTGTGATTACCATAACATCTGTTAACTAGACGGTTTGGCCACTAGCTGTTTTTGTTAGTAATCTTTTTCTAGATGCCTAATTTTCAAAGAGGGTGCAAGGATTAATGGGACAACTTTTGTCAAATAAAGCCTAGGTAGGGTTCCTTTACTAAACAAAATTATGTCAAAATTGTGAGGAAGGCAGTATGCCAGTGATTAAACCACTGACCTGTGAAACTGAAAATACAGATTCCAACCACACCACTAGCTCACTGGACAGCTCTGAGCTAGTCCCTTGAGGGCTCTGCGCTTCAGTTCTCCTGGCACCAAAACTTGTCCCAAGCAGGACCCCACTAAACACATGATGCTGCATCTCATTTGGGTTATCCTGCAGAAATGCATCTCAAAATATTAAAAATAGATGAGCTTCCATGATGTTGATATTAAATTAGATGTAAACAGTAGCCATTGATTTATTTGTTACAAAAGTGACAGCTGTTGTCTTGAAAGAAACACTAAAAAAATTCTATTAGTGTCTTGTTATTGCTCTAACACAGGGGTTCTCAAATGGTGAGGCCAGCCTCCCTGGGGAGGCCCCACCCTGTTCTAGGGGAGGCTCAAGCAAGTCTTGAAAAAGTACTGTATTTAAATTTTGAACTTTATAGAGTTTGAGTGAAGGGATAAGGCAAACTGAAAGAGGATAATAGTAGGTGAATGTATGTATTTATTCACAAGTCTGTGACCAGGTAAAGTACTGTACACTGAGCCATGGCTTATTTCAGGTGTACCCAGGGAAGGGTAGTGAGAGAATACAATTCAAAATGTAACTGCAAAACACTCAAGCAATAGAAAATGAATGAAAGTAAAGTGCAAACAAATTACGAAGAATAAACCAACAACGCAAGGAACAATGATTAATTAGACTGGCAGCAGAACTGTCCAAATACAAGAGTTAACCATACAGGTAGTAGGAATAAGAGCAGGAGGGAGCAAAATGATCCCTGAGAAGTTGCTTAAGAGCAGGGTGATGGGGAGAGGCAGAGGTCGGCAGGAAGGTTATTCCAGTTAGAGGAGAAACAGAAAAAGCAGTCTGACCCATGAAGGTATGGCAGTAAGGGGTAGCAATGGTTTGAGAGTCAAAATATTGGAGAAAGTAGGTTGTCCTTTTGGGAGGTGGGGGTACAATAAGCTTAATAACATGAAAGCAAGCTATGCCATGAGGTTTCAATTTATTCCTGATGTACTGTGAAGAGTAGGCTATTTTTCTATGGGGAGGCCCAAAAATATTTCAGTATTTTAGGGGAGGCTCAAGATCTTTTTCATGGCTTAGGGGAGGCTCACTGTGACAAAGTTTGAGAACTGTTGCTCTAACAGATCCAGGTAGTTAAGTGGTATTAAACTTAATATTATTGTAAAAAATCTAGTTAATCACTAGGGCCAGCTGGGAGCAACATATGATGCGAATGTGGTTTATATGTACCATGGTATACTCAATATTTGTAATGCTACATGACATTTGAAACCTTTTAGAAACCAGAATCTGTATTAACAACACATTCAAGCAGATTTTTGTTGGGATATAAAGCTCAGTTTTGTCAAAATCCTTTTAAATAAATGCCAATCAACCCATTTAAACTGATTGGAAACAGTGAGTTCAACATGAAACAATGGCTTGGGGTATATTAGAAGAGCAAGTGTGTTCTCATTATGTTTGCTTGCACGCATGTGCAAGAAACATAGTGCCATCATTTGAGTTTTTGTAGGTGTGGCATGCCATCTTCCAGTTCAGTCAGTGTGTTTGCAGGCGTGGCCACAGTTCACCAATGAATGCTGCAGCTGTCTATGACAGCAATTGAAAATGCAGTGCCGTACAGTTGAAAGGGAGAGCTCCTCTTCAGTGAGCAGCCCCCACACACACACACACACGCAGTGTCTGTTTTAGTATAGGAGAAACAATGTAACTAAAATGACCCTGGGCTGTTTCCCATCCCACCACTGATGTGACTGAGAACTCCGGGCAGAGCAGGCAGCGGTGACCAACCAAAAGGCAACAAAGCTGTGCATGTCGACTTTAAGGAAGAGCATTTTGTTGCAAGTCTGCCTGAGCTGTGAGAATAACACAAAGTATATGCTATGTTTCCATGAATCTTTAAAATTGATACTGAGCAGGTTCTTTCGAATTAGAAAAGCGATTATTGTAGCTGATCCTAAACTTGGTCAGCGATCATATCTGTGTGATGGTCCCGCAGCCTGAAATGCTGAAGCAATAGCTGTCAACTGGACAGTGCAATGTAGCTGGGTGAAAAAAAAATCTCATCTTTAGGTGGGTGGGGGGGGCGATGGTCGAGATGTTTTCTGGACTCTCACTATACTGAAAGATAATAGAGCTAACACCTTTCTACTTTGGCCCAATTTCCTATCAGACATCCTCGCCTCTCAGTCTAAGACCACATCCTCTGGCCATGCAGGGCTATACAAAAACTTGCCAGGGACACTAACTGAAGATGATGTGTATGTTTTATGGTTTTAATACTAGTTTTCTGTTAAACCCAGTCAAACGATAGAGATAAAAGTCTCTGAGACAAAAATGTGATTCTGAACAAACACCCCAGAAGGTCTGCATAATTAAAGGTTTTAAAGTCAGAACAGCATTTGCAGTTCCGACTGTATGAAGCTGCATCAGATTGAAAATGTTCAGCCTTGCACTTCAAACTTGGTTTGCATTTTGAAATCATTCAAATGTTAAGTTTAAAGAAGCTTGATTGTCTATCAGTTTAGCAAGACACTCTCACTCAGAACTGTGATTATTTGGGGTGGATAGCAACTACTTGAAATAGACAGATGTTCTGGTGACAGACTTGAACGGATGATAATACGGCAGGTTTTGGACATATTAAAATAATACCATCATGAAAGAAATAGTATATTGTAAAAACTAATTTGATGGGAGCAGTGCCACTTGAATCATATTATAACTGTAGGAAAGGGGAGCGGGAATATGTATGGATCTGAAAATGATAATGTGTAGGCTTTCCAATTTTTGTAACATGTTTTGTTTAACTGGAGTGAGAGAGAGAGAGAGGGTGTCTACCTCACTGTATATACAGGTAGTTTTAAATTTCTTGCAGAATAACCCAACTGACATGCACATGTCGGAGATGTCCTCTTGAACCAAGTTATTTAATGATCCTGAAGGTTAAGTTACTTGCTTAGGGAGGGTCACATAGTAAACAGTGGTGGTCCTGGTGGGATTTGAACATTTGTCTTTTTCCTCAAGCCCGTGTTCTAAGCAGTGCACCACAAGGTTTAATTTTACAGTTTGAACTGCTCATGCTTGATGCATCTTTAAACTGATTTTTAATAGTGTAATTAATTATTCCTGCCTAATATGATGCTTGCTACATCTTTAAACTGATTTGTAATAGCTTAATTAATCATCCCTGCCTTATATGTAGCTGTCTTGAAAAAAGAAAGCTGTTACTGTATTTCACAACTGTACAGAATCGTCAGTTCCATTGCATATAGTATATCCAGCGTGTGACAACACTGCCGCACAACAGGGTCTTCAGAAATAGGTAGTTCCTGAAATATCTACAAGGCCCTGGGCTCCTAGCCTAATTCCACTAAAAAAGACATACAGTCACAGTGGTGGATCTAGGGTAGCAAAGGGGGCGGCTGCATCCCCTTCCCTGCTCACTTGGTGCTGCTGCATTTTGCTTTCATGAAGAAGTATGATTTGATTATAAGAAAATACACATTTAAACATGTAGTTTGCATGTGTATTTTCACCAATAGAAAGGATTTAAAAAATTGCATATCAAGTATGCATGCCATCACAGCATTCCCTATTGCAAAATCATGGACCCCCCCACTGTAAAGCCATCCGTTACACCACGTTATTTATCTGGATGCGGGAATTGGGGGAATCCCTTAATCTGCACAGAGTTTTTTTACACGCGTGATCAAGCGTGATCAATAATATATTAAAAAAAAAAATTCCCAGAATGTGCCCATTTCAGGGCATCTGACACTCTTCACAGAATAAGAGTGGCTCCAGGCACAGGTAATGGAGCACTAACAGTCCGAGCACTCCATGATCTATAATACAAAACATTCTAAACACTTGGTTCTACTTTGGAACAATTCAATACTTTATTATTATGCGACATCAACAAGAAGGTTGTCTTTGTTCCCATGTCCCTTACAAGTCACTTAAGGCTGAGTCTAAGGAATGACTAGAGAGCAGGCATCCACTAGAAAAGGCTCTGGTGCCTAGACATGTGACAATATTCAGAGGCAGAGTCCGGAAACTCAGAAGGACCAAAGGAATGTGTAAGCTAAGGCGTTCATTTTATTTTAAATAATAAAACAGTAAAAAGCAGCATAAAGATCACCACATAAAATCACCAGCGTTTCATGAACCTCTAACTCTTCATCAAGGTTTAACCTTGGTTTGAATCTTGTCCAGTTGTTTCAATATAATGTGCTTTATTAAAAAATATTCAATGATACAATAAACAGACAATTACAGATTGTGAATAAATCCTTTATACTGTACAGGCAATGTCAACCTTCCTTATTCTTCCTTCTGTAAGAGCAGGTGGTGGCACCTGTTGCCGACAACTGCTATGGGATTACGCCTCTCAGAAATTGGGTGACTACACAATGTTGAGAGGAGCTGTTTTCTCCCCAGTGACCTGGGGAGGGGTCAACCCAATAGCAGAAGAGTTTCCAGGGAAACCCTTCTTTTGAGGAACTTGGGCAGCCTGTTGTCAGGAGAAATAATTTTCTCCATTTTAACTATTTCCAGGATGGAGTTGTGCAGCTGCCTATAGCTGGGCCTAGAGTTGTCCATATAAGAAAAAACACCTTCTCAACCAAGTTATTTAATAAATATCAAATAAGTCTTTTGAATTTAATTTGTTAAAAGCCTTGATGATGATGCATTGTAAATTTCTGTACATTCTTTGTTTAAACAGAGTATTGCTCCAGTGTGTGATGAAGGAACTTAGAAACGTTACACAGAATCTGCTTAACGAGCTATCTGTATTTTGAAAGAAGTATCAAGATTGAATTTAAAAATATAAAAGAAGGAATTGAAAATAAAACACATGATTGAACTTGGACTTGGTTGAGAAGGTGTTTCTTTCTTGTATGACTACATTACCTATCCACCTATCACCTTCTCCCAAAGCATCTTTCAGGCATAAAGACAATATTTAGAACTTTAAAAGGAACATTGGGAGACTATTCTACTTGACATGTTTTTGATTTTCCCTAGAGTTGTCCAGCCAGTGTTTGAGTATTACCACTTCGACTACTGCTGAGATGAAGGCAATGTGAAATTTGCAAGGGCCAGACAAAGTCCATGTCGAGGCCCAGTGGGCAGATTCCAAGGTTTTGGCAATATAGGACAACAGAATTCTGCTGTTGCCAAATGTGAGATTTAGGTTGCAGTGGCTGGACACACTCTTTAACTACTTTGTTTTGTTTCACATTTTAATTTGACCTTAGTAGTTGTGGTCACACTTAGTCATGGTGAACATATCTGACAAAACTGACAAAATACGTTAAAAAAGAAACAAAATGCCATTTTGATGAAAAGGCCAGGCTTACACATCAGCTGATACACTCTGAAATGCAAATATTTATCCAAAATAACACATCATTGCCTTTACAATTAATGTATTCACGTCTCATGGTTTATTGTGTCCTGCAAACTGTAAAGTGTGAAACAAAACACCCACCCACCCCCTGTATTTGTAGATTAAACAATATATTTGAATAAATCTGAGATCATAAATCCTAACAAACTTTTTTTGGATTAAGCATACTTAGCAGTGAATGAGTTTTCATAAATGTTAAGTAGGAGTTGCTGCAAAAATGCCTATGTGATACACCTGCATACCTCTCACCTGTAAGACACATGGATGCCCCCTTTACACAACTCAGAACCACCTCAAGTACCTTGCAACTTACAAAACTATCAGACCTGATGGACACATCAGGGGAAGTGAAGGGGAAACCTCACAGCGCCCTAAGGCAAGGAAAATACAGGAGGGAGATTTATCGACCACCCAGACAAGAGGAAGAGAGAGACAGGAAGCTCCAGGAAGAGCTGGCGAGGTGAGTGAAGGAGGGGGAAGTGGTGGTGGTGGGTGATCCGAACCTGCCAGATATTGGCTGGGACATTCCAGCAGCCAGGTGCACCAGAAATCAGGCAGCCCTGTTGGAAACATTTTTATTTTGATTTGTTGCCAACTGGGTAAGGCCCGCTAGACACAAATGTTTGTTTTCAGGGGTGACCTGGGAAAACTGAGGTGGTTAAGTGACATGCTTACAGTCAGACAGTATACAGGTAGGGGTTGTGAGAATCAAACCCAGGTCTGCTGGATCACCAAACTCACTCACAGCTCATTATTCTAACCTCTAGGCTGTACTGCCAGCAGGACTGTCTGGTGGTGCAGCTGGTTAAGGAACCCAGTATACAGGTGGCCTTTCTGAATTTGGTACTCACCAACTCAAAGGTGGCAGGTGGAGTGACGGTAGAGGAGCCACTGGGGTCCGGTAACCATAACGTCATTTTGTTCAGGCTAGCCCTCGGGACCAGAATGTCCTTATCACATATTGAAGTCCTAGGTTCCAGAATGACAAACTTCAATTGAGTGACAGAGGTGGCCTGAGAAAAATTAACCAGGGTGAACAGCATTGGAGATGTATAGGAAAGATGGGGGGCAGTCAAGGGGACCATTCTCAAGGCAATAACATCATGCATGAGAAATGTTACAAACCAAAATAGGTACAAGAGAGCAATATGGTTCTCAGAAGCTTCAGGAAAGCAGAGAGGACCATGAGAAGGCTTTCACCAGGTACAAGGACAAGCAGGGGAGAAGGAATAGGAGAGTTCCTAAAGAGAACTAGGGATGCTAAGACGGTGGTCATGGAGGCAAAGGCAGGTGCGGAGCAACATATTGTGGATAAGGTAAAGGGTGGGGAAAGCAATTCTTCATATATATTAAGAAAAAAGGAAGGGAGGGTATTGTTGGGCTACAAGAGGGGGTACTAGAGGAACATGAACAAAAATGCAGCTATCCTTAATGATTACTTCTGCTCTGTCTTCACAAGGGAAGACAATGGACCCCTGCCTGAAAGTGGCATCAAGGTGGCTGTCAGGGGAATTCCTGAAATGAATCAGTCAGTCTTTACCAGAGAAAGGGTCCAGAAGGGACTAGAAGCCCTAAAGGTATATAATGTCCCAATGCTAGATGGAATACACCCAAGGGTGCTCATGGAAATGGTACCAGAACTGACTGAGCCCCTACTATGGTTATTTAATGCTCAATTCAGACTGGGGTTGTTCTGAAAGACTAGAAGGTAGTGGACATAGTCCCTCTACACAAAAGGGAAATGGTGCAACCAGGGAATTACAGGCCTGCCAGCCTTACTTTTGTAGTGCTTAAACTAATGGACTCACTGGTCAAAGAAGATTTTATGTACCACCTAGAAAACTATAGTCTACATGATAGTAAAAACCATGGGCAGGATTCACAAAGCCAGTGAATTTCCCACAGCTGCGGGTAAACTGCTGTGCTAGTGGGTTGCAACTCGCAGAGCCGCAGGTCACCTGCAGCGGCAGATATTCACAAAGCTGGAGCTGGATTATGACCAGCTCCATGGGTTATGGCCACTTGCAAGTGGTGTCACCTGGGAGATGGCCGCAGCTGCTGTGGCTCTGAATCACACCCGCCGTAGCTGTGGGCGATTACAGTCCACAGCAGCAGTTGCGGAGTGGGACTCAGGATTTGGCAGCTTTGTGAATCCTGCCCCATGGCTTTGGGAAGTCTTTCAGACCAGCCTGGTAGTTTTCTTTGACTGGGTAACAAAGGGTGGCCAATAAGGGCCATGCTGTGAGTTTAACCTACTTCAGCTTCAGCAAGGCATTTGACTCAGTGCCACAGAAGACTGCTGAGGAAGCTGAATGATCTGGGCACAGCTAGTGACATAGTTAGATGGATGGAAAACTGGTTGAAGGAGAGACAGTAGAGGGTGGTGGTAAATGGGGTGAAATCAGATGAGATGGAGGTCGTGAGTGGGGTGCGTGAGGGATCTGTCCTGGGTCCTGTTCTCTTTAATTTGTTCATCAGTGACATTGGAGAGGTCATCTGGGCCAAACTGTGTCTCCATGGAGATGACACAAAGCTTTGTGGTAAGGTAAATAGTAACAAAGAGATCAGGAAGATGTACAGGGATCTACAAAGGCTAGAGAGGTGGACTAAAGTTTGGCAGTTAAAAGTCAATGCCAAAAACTTCAAGGTCATGCACCTAGGGAACAAAAACCATGGGACACTGTACTGGACAGGAGGGTAAAACTGATCACTACGGCAGAAGAAAGGGTCCGGGGACTAATTAGTCACTCCCTCAAATAAGCCAGTTTAACAAGGGCTATAGTAAGGTTAGTAGGATGCTGGGGTGTACTGGAAGGGGCACTGACAGAAGGGAAAAATGAGGTATCTCTACCTTTATGTAGGTCAGCTGTGAGTCTGCACCTGGAATAATGTGCTCAGTTCTGGAGTTCTCATCAAATGAAGTACAGGGACAAACTGAAGATGGTGCAATGTAGGGTGATGAAGATGATTCATGGCCAAGAAGGCACATCTTACGAGGATCATCTTAAGACACTGAACATGTACTGACTGGAGACCAGGCAAGGGAAGAGGAATATGATATAGACCTTCAAGTTCCAGAATGGGTACAACACAATCAGCAGCAGCTATATTTATTAAGTGCTTGCTTAATTGCAACTCAAGGTGTGTTGCATGCATACATAAAACATGATAGTAAAATCTAATAAAGTACACAATATACAGACAGTATACAGGGCTACACAATGTGGAACTGGGGAGAGCTATTTAGCAGGAGTACAGATTCAAGAGCCTGAGGTTATGAGTGGAAACTGGCAGGGGGAAGGTTTAAGAGGCATGTGAAGAAGTTATGTTTTATGGAAACAGTGGTGGAACTGTGGATCAGCCTGCAGTGGATGTGATGAGCATCAAGACCATAAATGGTTTCAGGCGTGGCTGGGACAGAGTGAAGGGTTTGGTGGTTACTAATGCTGGTAGCGGTTCTATGTGATAATGGCAAAAGCATAAAGCGATCACCATTATTGTGAAGTCACAGTGCCCCAAAGAATTTTGCCACTGTGACACCCCTACACAGGAAAATGTCGGAGACTTAGTTTTAATGTTTTCAGTGGGAGGGCTGCATCCCCTCACACCCACGTGAGGCTTCATCCCTGCTTCCCCTACTAAAGGATTCTCAACTCCAGGGGGTGCATGTTGGGGAGGTGAAAACACAAAAAAGGTTTGGGCTGGGCGCAACTAAAACCCACCAGCGCCTGGACCCAAACCCGTATCCTGCTGGCGAGCCTGCAACCCAACCTCCTTGCCAGGGGTCAGCTCAGCAACCACCATGGCACAACTCCCATATCCCTCCTGTGCATGCTAACTCCACCCCCAGCGCGTCGTATAGCATCAGGAAGTTGCTATAGTCGCCACCTCTATCCAGCCACTATACCCTACCTAGCCATCCCTGAAATGAGCTGAGGAAGGGTCACCATTATGTAGGCACCTTTGCCCAGTGCCTATATCACAGGCTACCTTGGTAACGGTAGGGAGGAGATCAGGGAGTGGACAGGAAGGAACTAACCCTTTATGGACAATATGTTCCAGAAGGCATAGGGAACTATAGACAGATTAGGCATTTCCAACATTAAGAGGTACAGTCCTCCTTTTAACACTCCTGGCCCACAGTGAGTCAGACAATCCTTATTATAACATTGTAAATGGATACTCAGTCTCTGAATGGCTATGAGTATTCAAGTGGTTTGTGACTGTGCCTTGCTATTGTATGAAGCATGGCATGCACACAAGGGACATTGGGTTGTTTTTATATCATTTTTTTTTTTTTTTTTAATGTTGTCTTTGGTAAGGCCCACTAGGCATAAGTACCTGTCTTCAGGGGCAATCTGGGAGCATTAGGGGTTATGTGACTTGCTCTGAGTCACATAGTACACAAGGGGTGGTTGTGGAAATCCAAGTCAGGTCTTCTGGATGTGCCAAACTCATTCACAGCTCATTACTCTAACTTCTAGGCTATTCTGTCAGCCAGTCAGTTTGCACAATGGTGGCAGTACCTCTTGTGATGCTTTTGACCGAGGTTTAAGAATAAGCCTGGGTCACTGTGAGTCAGCCACGGGGTCAAGGACTGAATATCTCAGCAGATAGCTCTTTGGAGGAGGGAGGGTCACTGCCTCTGCTGCTCTACTGCCATATGAGTGACCATGGCTGGCACTGCAGCAGAGATACCTCAGGGAAGGGATTGCTTGGCCAGGCCCTGCACAGCACACATGCATGGAGCCCATTACACTGCAGCATCCCAGGGGGTGGTACTACAGCAGAGATAATGGGGGGCGGGCTTGGCCAGGCCCTGCACAGCACTCATGCATGGAGCCCATTACACTGCAGCATCCCAGGGGGTGGTACTACAGCAGGGATTATTCGGGGGCTTGGCCAGGCCCTGCACAGCACTCTTGCATGGAGCCCATTACACTGCAGCATCCCAGGGGTGGTACTACAGCAGGGATTATTCGGGGCTTGGCCAGGCCCTGCACAGCACTCATGCATGGAGCCCATTACACTGCAGCATCCCAGGGGTGGTACTACAGCAGGGATTATTCTGGGGGCTTGGCCAGGCCCTGCACAGCACACATACATACACATGCAGGAATCCCTTACATTGCAGCATCCTAGGGGTTGGCAGAAAGCCCAAGAAAAGACCCTGTTTGAGCTGTACAGAATATTCAAATTCTGCTGCCAGAATTCTGCTAAATTCCTAAAATTCTGCTTAATTCCATGGAATTCTACCAGAAGCAGCATTACAAACTTCTGAAAACAGAATGTTGAATGCGAATCATATTCCAGAGTTTATGTTAACCACAGATTTATTTTATGTAATCTGTGGAATATTATTCTGTAGTTTACATAGAATGCTGTGGATTCAAAAGGAAATGCCAAAAAGTATTTTGGAAGCAGAATTGCCATTTTGCATGATTTACGCATTTCACTCGCCTAAAACTTGTACATGTAGGATGCTCCCAACATGCTTGGGCCCCACCTCCCATTACTGGCCCCCTTCCCCAGAGACATCTCCTATCCCTGCACTCAGGAGGGCATAGGTAACATTGCCTGGCTATGGCAAAGTCCTGTTGTGGGGCTTGGAGGGAGTAAGTGCCAGAAATGTCGAACAGGGACTAGGTCTGACCAGGGGATGAGACGGTACCAGTAAGGCAAGGGCATAAAAAGAAAATGTATTCATTTATTTATTGAAAACTTTGGAAATTACCTTTGAGCACAAGTGCTCATTTACAAAGGTTCCACATCAAATAAATGAAAACATTGTAAAACAAAATCCCCTTACTGTATTTTTGAATGGACATAAAGTCACTGCAGATGTGGTTTGCTGACTGGTAATGTAACCCTCATGGCAAACCATATTCTCCCAGCTAGTGCTGTTTGTTGTACAGTGAATATGATTATGTGATACCCCCATATCATGCCTTGCTGCTTACTTATAGTGCTCAGTGTTCCTTTGTCCATATCTATTAACTGTCCCACATTATGACACTCCCAGATATCCAGTGTCCTACAGGAAAGGATGCTGTTTTCATAAAGTATGTAGAATAGCATCTTAAAGGAAAAATGCATAATTTGATATTTTTATGAAAATTAAAGCAGACAATCACAGTGCTTAACACTACTTACAGTTAAAAACAAACATGGTTTTCAAATGTTGCACTAGTTATTGAATTTATCTAAATAATATTACAAGTCTACAGCTAACAAAATGCAAATAGTTGATAAATAGGGGTGTGCAAAATGCTATTTTTTAATTTATTTATTTAAGGTCTAGGAATTACAACCCTTTGAGTCAGAGACTCATTTGCAAAGGCTCCACATCTTACATAAATGGATTAGAACACAGTGTTACATAGAAAATACAATACAGACAACAGCACTGGTACAGAAAAATGACAGTACAAAATTATAATGAACACAGACAATGGAATGACAGTAATTTTGAAATAATGGTGCATTCAACATTTTCAAAGTTTCATCTGCAGTCACAGTGGTAGTTTGACATAACGTGTTTAAGTAACTCCTGTTTGAAATGCCCAAGCCTGGGGATTGATAAGACAGGGTCAGGGATTACGTCTCATCCAGAGTGGTGCCCTGTAGCAAAAGGATCTTTGGCCAGCAGTGGTCTTTACAAAGGGGCGCGGAAAGTGGCGGTTTCCGAGTGTCTAGTGGGACAGGCGGTGGGTTTTGGAGGAGCTTAAGACAGCCTGGGGGCTAGACCCAGCGCTGAATTTTTTGGCCAATAGGCAGGTCTGATAAACTAGTCTCCCCTTGAAGTTTAGCCATGATGAGCGTAGATAGAGGTCACAGGTGTGCGTAAGACGATCACATCCTGTGGCCAATCTGCAGGCCTTGTTTAGAGCATGTTTATTGCCAGACAGAGCTGTGTCAGAAGAGGCCCCATAGATGATTATGCCGTAGTCTACCAGTGAGAGGATGGAGCTAGAGATAGCTAAGCATAGCACCTCCGTAGGTAGACAGGACCTAAGCCTGTAGAGGAGACCGATTCTTTTGTTTGTTTCAGTACAAGTTGATGAAATATGTTCACGATAGGTGAGGGCGGAGTCTAGAGTAACCCGGAGATATTTAAAAATGGAAACAGGTTCCAGTGTGAAGCCCATCACATTGTGTATGGCTAATTTTGTAGTGCTGTGCTTATGCTGTGGGTGGGCAAATAGCATGACTTTTGTCTTTTTTGTATTGCGTACGAGCTTGTGTGAGGAAAACCAGGCTTCAATTTGAGTGAAAGAGCCCTGCAAGGATTCTTGGAGCTGCGTGGGGTCAGTGTGTTGACTGAAAATCACCGCATCGTCAGTACAGAAGAGAAGCTGCCCAGAGGTGGCCAGAGGTAGTGAGTTCAGGTGAGAGAGAAAGGTGGACCAAGGATAGCACCTTGAGGGACACCTGATCAGGCAGGGAAGGTTAGCAGAGAGGTGTTTCTTATCATCACCTGTTGAGTGCGGCCAGAGAGATAGCTGGAGAACAGCTAGTGGTTTCTTTGGAGAAGCTGACAGAGAGGAGGGAGTTTATGAGCATGGTGTGATTGATGGTGTCGAAAGCCTTGGAGAGATCTATAAAGACTGAACCAGCCAGATCTTCACCTGTTAAAAGTCCCATGATGTTTTCACCATGTAATGTGCAAAACCATTGAACAAAATTTTGGAGTAATGTCCATGGAAACTGATGTCTGCACAACTGCCTGAATCCTGCAAACTTTGTATTCTGAATAAATGGGTAAAAAAATCATGGAATTGCACACAAGTGGAATTTTGCAATTGTGCCAACCCCCAGGTTTTAAAACAGGTACTTTCCAAATGACAAAATTCAATGAATATTTCATACAGTTTAAACTAAATAATTGAAACAGCTGTATTTGTTAATTGTCAGCCAAAAAAAGAGAAAGAAAGAAAAGAAAGATAATATTTTTAGCATTCATATAGATGTGTTATACTAAGATTCATCATCGGTATATTGTGATCCCGCTAAGATGTTTTTAGCACAGCTTTTATTACTAACTTTATACTGTAGGACTAGTTATTTTCACGCAAAGTAAATTTAGCGCAAACACAAATGCAACCATAATTGTATAAATTGATTTTAGCACTAAGTCACAATGGCCAGTCACTATACCAGGAAATGACTCATGGCATTCAAGATGGCCACCACAAACAATTATTAAAAATCTCTTCCCTTGAGATTATGTTTTGCCTTTACATACTGCATTCCTACTATAGATGCATTAGGAGGGTGCTAGCTGCAATTCTGAATGCAAGCAGCACAGCACCTCCCCAAAATGTTTAGATTTTTTTTCATAGTGGGTGTTGCCAGAAAACATTAAAACCCATATACTATATCAGTGCAGTAGTCAATTACAGTAAAAAATAAAATGGATATGTTGATGTTCTGGCAGAAATAAAATACTGTATATATATATATATATATATATATATATATATATATATATGTGTATATATATATATATATATATATATATATATATATATATGTATATATATATAATGAAATGGTTTTCCACTAACAAATATTGCTTCTTTAAATGCTAAAACTGTTGTGTCTTTTTTCTGGAACCATCATTAATCACCAAAAGATTAAAGTGATTTTCCAATTTCTCTGCAAAACAATTACAGCTAGCATCAGCTGAACTCAAATGTTATATTTTCTGGAGACACCATCTACTGAAAAGACATAGATGTCATGGAAAGGGTGCAGAGAAGGGCCACTAAAATGGAGCATGGCCTAAATGGAATGACACAGGAGGAGAGGTCGAAGGAGAGGTGGATTGTATCTTCTGTAAACAAGAAGAGAGACAGGGATATGATCAAAACATTCAAGTATGTGGGGGGTCAACAAAGTGGGGAGAACTTATTTTCAGGGAAGATAGATACAAGAACTAGGGGCATGGACTGAAGGTGTAGGGGGAAGGTTTAGGGTAAGCGTTAGGAAGTATTACTTCACGGAGAGAGTGGTTGAGCCCTGGAACACACTGCTGGAGGAGGTGGTGATGGCCAGTTCAGTGGAGGGTTTCAAGAAGACCTGGGACAAACACAAGGGGGTTGACAATGGGAGGAAGGGGGAAATCTTGGGGAGGGGGCAACTAGAGGGGGGATGGGCAGACTCGATGAGCCAGGAAGGTCCTTTTCTGCCGTCACATGTCTATGAATCCATATATGATTTCACATAAAATGTCAATTTCAGGAAATTTTGTTTTTTATTACTAGAGACTATTGCACAACACCAACTTCTAAGCTTCTCAAATGTGATCCTTTCTGGCTGGGTTTACTACCCTGAAGTCCTCACTCTCTGCTTCTGACATCAGAATAAATATTGCTGGCAGCAGCCTGCGACGTCATAACCAGAGGACTGTGATTTCTCAGCAGGTATAAGCCTAACCCTATCTGGAGTACTGCATCCAGTTCTAGAGACCCCATCTCTTCAAGGACATAAACAGGATGGATGCAGTCCTGAGGAGGGCATCTAACATGGTGCAGGGTCTGCACCAGAAGCCATATGAAGAGAGACTAAAGGAGCTTAATATGTATACCCTCGAGGAAAGGGGGGAGGAACACGATGGAAACTTTCAAGTTCCTCAATGGAATCTACAAAGTCCAAGAGGGTAGCATCTTTCAAAAACCAGATGTGCAAGAGCAAGGGGACAATTTGAAGGTGGGGGACAGCTCATGGACAAGCGAGGAAGTATTTTTCATGGAGAGGTTGTGGATGCATGCAACAACCTTTTGAGGAGGTTGTGGGGTCACAAACAGTGGTAGCGCTTCATGAGAAGAAGTCCCACATGCTTTCATGAAGTGGGGGTCACAAAAAGGCTATGTTGAACATTTGTAGTGCAAATACTAAGCGCCAGGGAGTTAGGGTTTCTAACCATAACGTTCCACCCTGTACAGACCAACAAGCATCGGGACGTGTCTTTGGATTGCCGACTGTACTGCTCATGCCATCCCACTCCACAGCCCCCCCACCCAGTGACAGGCATCTAGGTGTACCTTGGACTCTTCAGCCCCACAGTTCACCCCATTCTCCTATGCTGTACCCATTTCAGCATATGTTCTTATGGAATGGGGTGACTGTAAAGCTAAACACTCCAAGACACACCTCAACATGTGTCGGTGTCTGCAGAATAGGGTGAAGTGACATAGCATGAACATCATGGCTGACGACCAAAACACTTACCCCAATGCCTGTCCATCTCTACAGTATGGAAGTAGGCTTGGTGTGAAGTTCAATACTTTACTGCCATTCCTATTCTGCATCTGTCTACCTCCTGCATTTCCAATGCTAATACCAGCAAGCAAACACTCGGCATTGACAAATGCTTGTTTTATATGATTCTTATATTCAGTGGTGGGAGGATACGAAATTATGTTTAACTGATTTCTTTAAACATTGTTCTAGATGTAGGGCTGATAAAAATAATCAGGAATATTTACAAATGAGAGAGAAATTTTATAATTTGCTCTCTCTTCAGAATTCCAGAGTGGGTAATTATACAGAGGAAATAGCAAATATAAAAAAAGAAATGACAAAACATTAGTATGATAGGTATAAATCCCTAGAAATGGAACAAAGACTCGGCACCCAAGGGAAAAAAGAACAAATTAACCCATTTGAAAATTGTATAAAGCAGGTGTCTGCTAGGCAGAAAATAGCATTAAGAGATGAAGCTGGCAAGGTGGTTTGTGACAAGGATAGTATTGTGAAAATAATAGAAGATTATATAAAAACACAATTTGGTTATCCAGATTATGATTTGAGACAAATGAAAACACTTATTGCTGCTGCTGGGTTGCCTCGTTTGGACCCTGAATGGGCAAATGAATTGACTGGTGCTTTCTCAAAGGTAGAATTAGAGATGGTCATGATGGTTCTGAGCAGTAAGACTGCGATGGGTTCTGTGGGTTGTCCAGTGAAGTTTATAAGCTATTATGGGAATTCATTCAGCAGGAGCTCTTACATGTTTTTAACTCTTTTCTACATGAAGACAGGATTACAGAATGTATGAAGGGTAATGGTCTTCTTGTACAAAAGGTGACTGGGAGCTCATAAGTAATTGGAGATCTATTACATTGTTGAACTCAGATTTCAAGATCTTTGCAAAACTATTATGTAATAGATTATTAAAGGTGGCTAATGAGCTAGTTCATTCATCACAATTCGGAGCACTACCTGGGAGGACTATGCAGGATGCTTTAACACTTATCAGAGAATTGACAAGTAATGGTAAGTTTCAAACACAAGCAGGGTATATTTTGAGTTTTGACCAGGCCAAGGCATTTGATAGTATTTCTCAAGAGTTCATTTGGCTTACATTATCAGCATATAATATTCCAGTAGAGTTTTTGAACTGGTTATGAATTTATTATGCCTAGCCTTTGTGAAACCTTCTGTAATTGGATGGGTAGGGAAGCATGCATTATACGGCAAAGTAGCTACACCAGGTGGATACCTTGCCCACTAATAACTTACTCTGGGTGGAGGCACCATGCTATTATCAATATTTTTGGGAATGAACCTGCAATTGTCACTGTAGCAGGATCCAGGCCCCTTGCCTGGTATCAGGGACAGCAGGCAAGGGGTTAGTTGATTGGAATACGGTTCCTGGGCTACACCTGTATCATCTTTGTTGCCCTCCTTTGAACCTTCTCCATCCTGTCTATGACCTTATGTAGGTAAGGTCTCCAGAACTGTACACTGTACTCCAGGTGGAGCATCACTAGTGTCTTGTATAGTGGAATTATGATCTCTCTTTTCCTACTGGTGATGCCCCTGCCTATGCATCCCAGCATTCTATTTGCTTTACCTGCTGCCTTATTGCATTGTTTCCCCTACCTTGAGGTCATCAGAGATGATAACCCCAAGGTCCCTTTCCTGCTTGGTGCATGCTATATCCTCACACCCTAATTGATATGTTGTTCCAGGGTTTTTGTGCCCCATATGCATTATTTTGCACTTTTTTGTATTGAATTTTAACTGCCAAACCCTCGACCATCCTTCAAGCTTCTGCAGGTCCCTCCTCATTCTGTCCACACCTCACGGCATGTCCATTCTGTTACAGAGGTTCATGTTGTCAGCAAACAGGGAAATTCTGCCTTCTAGGTTCTGTGCAATGTCACTGATGAAGACATTGAATAGGACCGGTCCCAGCACTGATCACTGCAGTACCCCACTGGTCACTCTTCCCTCTGTGGAGTGACAGCTATTTACCACCTCCCTCTGTGTCCTGCCACTCAGTCAGTTACCCACCCACTGTACTACTGTCCTGCCCACTCCCATATTCCCATTTAATAGCCTTCTATGTGGCACAGTGTCAAAGGTCATGCTAAAGTCCAGCTAGACCACGTCCACTGCCCTCCTCTGATCCACCTCCCTTGTCACCCAGTCAAAATATGCAATGAGGTTGGTCTGGAATGACCTTCCTCCCAGATGAAACCATGCAGTCTTGGGTCCTGTAGTCCACTGGCAACCAGGTGTTTCACCAATCTCTCCTTCAGTAGTGCTTCTGTGATCTTCCCCACTACCAAGGTCAGGCTGACTGGTCTGTAGTTCCCTGCTTCCTCTTTATTCCTGCTTTTGTACAAGCGGACTACATCTGCTCTCCTCCAGTCTTTGGGTACCTCAACAATTGAAAGGGGCAAAAATATTGTTATTGTGTAACAAAAATGTATGAAAATTAAAACTGAAATATCTTGTTTACCTAAGTATTCACCCCTGAGTCAATACTTTGTAGAAGTGCCTTTGGCAGCAATTACAGCTCTGAGTCTTCTTGGGTATGTCTGTATCAGCTTTGCACATCTGGATTTGGGGATTTTCACCCATTCTTCCTTGCAGATTTGCTCAAGCTCTGTCAAGTTGGATGGGGAGTGTCGGTGAACCACAATCTTTAAGTCTTTCCACAGATTCTCAATGGGATTCAAGTCTGGGCTTTGGCTGGGCCACTCAAGGACATTCACCTTCTTGTTCTGAAGCCACTCCAGTGTTACTTTGGCTGTATGCTTGGGGTCGTTGTCCTGTTGGAACGTAAATCTTCTCCCCAGTCCAAGGTCTATTGCAGACTGATGCAGGTTCTCCTCAAGGATGTGCCTGTATTTGGCTCCATTCATTGTTCCCTCTATCCTGACAAGTGCCCCAGTCCCTGCTGCTGAATAGCAACCCCATAACTTGATGCTGTCACCACCATGCTTCATGGTAGGGATGGTGTTACATGGGTGATGAGCTGTGTTCTGTTTGCACCAGGCATAGCGCTTTGCATTCAGGCCAAAGAGTTAAATTTTTGTTTCATCAGACCAGATAATCTTTTGCCACATGGTCTCTGAGTCTGTCACTTGCCTTCTTGCAAACTCCAAGCACGCTATTTTGTGGCCTTTTCTCAGGAGTGGCTTCCCTCTAGCCACTCTCCCATAGAGGCTACACTGTGAAGTGCTGCAGAGATTGTTGTCCTCTGGACAGGTTCTCCCATCTCAGCCATGGAACTCTGTAGTTCTGTCAGGGTGGTCATTGGGTTCTTGGTCACTTCCCTGACCAAGATCCTTCTTGCCCGTTGCTCAGTTTGGGAGGACGGCCTGCTCTAGAAAGAATCTGGGTGGTTCCATAATCTTTCCATTTCCTAATGATGGACTTGACTGTGCTCCTGGGAACTTTCAACACCCTAGAAATGTTTTCATACCCTCCCCAGATCTATGCCTCCTCACAATTCTATCACAGAGTTCTCTACGGACAGCTCCTTGGTCTTCATGGTAGAGTTTCTGCTCTGACATGCACTGTCAACTGTGGGACCTTATATAGACAGGTGTATTTCCTCTGAAATCATGTCAGCCATTTGAACTGACCACAGGTGGACTCCATTCAAGTTTTAGAGTGATCTCACAAGGAAATTGGATACACCTGAGCTCAATTTGGAGTGTCATAGCAAAGGGGGTGAATACTTATCAAATCAAGACATTTCAGGTTTTTATTTTAAATTACATGTACAAAAATTCCAGAAGTTTCATTCCACTTTGACATTATAGAGTAATTTGTGTAGATATGTGACAAAAAAATCCCTTATAAATGTATTTTAATTTGAGTTTACAACATCACAAAATGTGACAAAATCCAAGGGGGGTGAATACTTTCTGAAGGCACTGTACTACTGGACAGGAAATCAGTCCTTTTATGTTTGCTTGCACATGTGCAAGAAACATAGTGCCATCAACCGAGTTTTGGTGTGGCAGCCCTCTTCCAATTCAGTCAGTGTGTTGGCAGGCGCTAGTCTCAGTCCGCCATGTATGCTGGAGCTATCTATGACAGCACCAAAATGCAGTGGCATACAGTTGAAAGGGGAGTTACGCTTTCAGTGAGCAGCGATAAGATATCACCTGCCTGTGCGCGCTCCCCTACACACACACACACACACACACACACATGCATATTGCATGCTTATGTTTTCCCCCAATAATTCCTCAGCTGCATCATTATAAGTAACTCACAGATATGTAGCTGTCCTGGCAGGATCCCCTGTGCTTTTGGTAGAGCGAAAAGCCTCGGGCAGCAAATAATTACACTAAAAGTGGCAATCCCAGCTGCTGTTCTAGCAACCCATCTTGCTAATTCCTAGCCCCATCAAAGAGCAATGATGGGAGTTTAAACACCTGGCTGTGAGTAGCTGGCCTTCAGAGAGGGAAGAGGCTGGGGGACCAGCTTGAGAGTGCAGGGTGAAAGCTCCAGGGGCAGGCAGAGCATCGCCTGAGTAAGGAGCCGACGCTTGTCTCTTTAGTCTTTGTTAAACTTGAACCCTGCTGCACCAACAAGGACAGTACCAGCAGCTGATCTGCACAACTGAGTGACCAACAGTACCAGCAGCTGAGCTGTACTGTACCGCCCGGTGACACCAGCACCAGCTGATCTGCAACTCGCCATGACCTGCAGTATCAGCACCAGGTGATCTCAGCCAGGGGCAACCGGCATCATCTGATTTGCAGTCCTGGGCAACCAACAACAGCTAATGTTCTGGGCGACAAGCTGCATCAGCAATGGCTGATATTCACCCCCCCCCTCAGCTGACAGCACAAGCATGCCAGAAAGTTGTATTTAATCGGAAGGCATAGCTAGAAGTAAAGCACACTAGAAGGACTGTCATAATCGGACTCTGAAACAATACTACCAGCAGGCAAGAGAGATGAATACCAACGAAGTGAAGGAGTACCTTATAGAAAAAGTCCCTCAACTGTTCAAGATAGGGGTCCAGTGTGTGCAGGACTGCTGCTCGATAGTTTTGAGGTCAATTGCATAATCTGCTGCATTACCAGTGTCTGTTACGATACCGTTGGGGTGCTAATGAAGGTGCAACTGTTGATTCATATGTGTGAGCCCTACATGTTGAGGTGCCAGTAAAATTCCAGTGTTTATAAGGATTTAGCTTGTTTTAGATCATATTATCATCAGCCCTGAGATTTCGCATTTTGTCATTCTTTAGTCACCGTGTAAATAACATCTGCTTCATTTACTTTTAGGGTAGAGGGAGCATGTTAAAGTTAAAATACTGTCACGTCAGTCTACCAAACCAGAACGCGAGTCCGTGAAGCTGTGCTATTTCATATGTGTATACTTGAATACTATGTACCCACCAAATTATGTATACTTCAGTTGTGACACCTCTGTTTGGGGTCTAATAGGGTTGCAGTGAGGATTCCAGACTACAGAATCCCCCTACCAAGCTCACATTGAAGAGCCCACTCGAGTGCCAGGAAGCTGCTGTACACTAGTGGTTAGTTTATTAGGGAGATGCATCAAGGAAAGTGCTAATTCTGTAATTGTTGCCTAAGGCAAGTGCCCTGGTTTTCAAAACAGAAAGGCTCTATCATTTTTGGTTCACATACTCGAAATAATGTACTGTACTCCCCGACTCAGTTTGCAAGTTAGTTTTGTCTTCTGTTGTTAACCATAAATATAATACTATGAAACATTATAGTCCATAAATTCATCAAGGAAAGTGCTAATTTGTAATTGTTGCCTAAGGCAAGTGCCCTGGTTTTCAAAACAGAAAGGCTTCTATCATTTTGGTTCACATACTCGAAATAATGTACTGTACTCTCCGACTCGGTTTGTGTTAGTTTTGTCTTCTGTTCTTAACCATAAATATAATACTATGAAACATTATAGTCCATAAATTCATCAAGGAAAGTGCTAATTCTGTAATTGTTGCCTAAGGCAAGTGCCCTGGTTTTCAAAACAGAAAGGCTCTATCATTTTGGTTCACATACTCAAAATAATGTACTGTACTCCCTACTCGGTTTGCAAGTTAGTTTTGTCTTCTGTTCTTAACCATAAATATAATACTATGAAACATTATAGTCCATAAATTCATCAAGGAAAGTGCTAATTCTGTAATTGTTGCCTAAGGCAAGTGTCCTGGTTTTCAAAACAGAAAGGCTCTATCATTTTTGGTTCACATACTGAAATAATGTACTGTACTCCCGACTCGGTTTGCAAGTTAGTTTTGTCTTCTGTTGTTAACCATAAATATAATACTATGAAACATTATAGACACAAAGCACATTTTCTTAACCTGAAGGACACTACTTTTTATTCAGCTGTGAGCTGTGTGAAAAATTTTATATTGCACTTGATATCTGCAACAAACGGCACTTTTGCTTAATTCTGTGGGAGGTGAAACTAACTACCCTTGGTAATTGCTTTTTATTCACATATTTATTTAGTGTTTAACCAAGAAGGGGCTTGCAAACTCTGTTTATCTTGTTAGTAACTTCAGAAGGATTGAAATACTGCATTTGGGTATATCCTTGGAGGTAGCTAGATTGTCTACTAGGATTTTCTGACAGTTAAACTATTTTTAAATAAATTACAGGTGGCTGAGGAGTTGAAAAGGAGCTTGCAAACTCTACTTATCTTGGAAGTAACTTCACAAGTGTTTGAAAACTGCATTTTGGTTGTCCCTTGGGGGTAGCTGGATTGACTACTAGGATTTTGGGACAGAAACTATTTATTTACTGGTGCCTAGGAGTTTGTGATAGTTAAACTATTTTTAAATAAGTTACTGTGGTTAAGGAGTTGTCATAAAAAAACCTGCAGTGTGAAACAGGAAAAGACAGTCTTTCAAGTAACAGAGGGAGGAGGATCTAGGTTTACGTTTGTTTGTTTGTTACAAGTCTTAACATTTTCAGTGCAGGAAGAGTTTAAAGCACAGCTGACTTATTTTGGGGCTGACAGCTTTCAGAGCACAAACCACCAGGCCTGTTTTGGGGCTGGAGAGGTTTACCTGTGTCTGACTTGGATGTGTGGATTTTTCTCTGTTTGATTAGCAGGGTATTTTCTCTGTCAAATTGTTGTATAGGGCATCTTGCTGACAGGAAGGCACTCATCACAGTGGTGGGTCAGAGCTTTTAGCTGATTGTTTTGTGAGGGCACAGTAATTCTAAAAGAATTAAGGGTAGAATTAGTGACACCACTGACTACCCTCTTTAACAAATCATGGGAGGATGGGGTGGTACCCGAGGACTGGAGAAGGGCAGATGTGATTCTCCTTCACAAAAGAGTGGAGCAAGGCAGAAGAGAAAACTACAGACCTGTTAGTTTAACCTCAGTAGTAGGGAAAATGATGGAATCACTTCTGAAGGAAAGAATTGTTCAGTATCTAGCGGCCAGAGGGGCTCAGGACCCAGGGCAGCATGGATTCACAGCAGGAAGGTCATGCCTGACAAATCTGATAGATTTCTTTGACTGGGTGACCAAAGTAGTAGATCAGGGAGGGGCTGTGGACATGGCCTACCTAGACTTTAGCAAGGCATTTGACACAGTCCCACGCAAAAGATTAATATACAAGTTAGCCAGCCTGGGAGTGGGTCCCAAGCTGACAGCCTGGGTAAAGAATTGGCTGGAGCATAGGACCCAGAGAGTAATAGTAAATGGAGTTCACTCTGAAGAAAGTGGGGTTACTAGTGGGGTGCCGCAGGGTTCAGTATTAGGACCGGTCCTCTTCAATGGCTTTATAAGCTACGTTGCAGAGGGACTGGAAGGAAAAGTATGTCTCTTTGCAGATGACACAAAGATCTGCAACAGAGTTGATGCACAAGGTGGGGTGGAAAGGATGAGAAGGGACTTGGCAAGGTTAGAGGAATGGTCAAATGTATGGCAGCTTAGATTCAGTGCTAAGAAGTGCAAGGTAATGCACCTGGGAAACAAAAACCCAGGGGAAGAGTACACAATGGGGGGTGAGATACTAACAACAACAAAAATGGAAAGGGACCTGGGGGTAGTCATATCAGATGACCTAAAGGTGGGCAAGCAATGTGAGAGGGCAGCAAGGAGGGCTGGGGAGATACTGGGATGCATAGGGAGAGGCATCACCAGTAGAAAACAGGAAGTTATTATCCTCTGTACAGACAGTTGGTGAGACCCCATCTGAGTACTGTGTGCAGTTCTGGAGACCCAATCTCCATAAAGACATAGACAAGATGGAGGCTGTCAGAGGAGGGCACTAAAATGGCGCAGGATCTGCACCAGAAGACATATGAAGAGAGAGACTTAAGCAGCTGAATATGTATAGCCTCGAGGAAAGGAGGGAGAGGGGGACATGAAAGAAACTTTCAAGTACCTCAAGGGAATCAACAAAGTCCAAGAGGGTAGCATCTTTCAAAAAAAGAGGTGTGCAAGAATAAGGGGGCACAATTTGAAGATAGAAGGGGGCAGCCCAGAGGTAATTTAAGGAAGTATTTTTTCACAGAGAGGGTTGTGGATGCATGGAACGGCCTTCTGGAGGAGGTTGTGGAGTCAAAAACAGTGGTGGAATTCAAGCATGCATGGGACAGTCATAAGGCAATTCTAGGGGGTGGGGGTAGGAAGAAGTAGGCTGCTGGTTAACTACGATCTGCAGCTTATCCAATAGGTAGGGAAATGGGCAGACTGGGTGGGCCATGCGGTCTTTATCTGCCATTAAAATCTATGTTTCTATGTTTCTAAGTCTCTACAGCTGATTGTGATACTTGCCTTATCAAAAGCAGTCATTCTGGGCTGGACACTGCAATGAGATGAATGAGAGGCTATGTATCAGAACTACAAAGTGTAATTATATCGAATTTCTGTCGATTAAAGTCACAGAAAGGGAAATTTGTTATGGGTGGAACTTAATTGCAGAACCCACTACATGCACGTGCATTCTGTAGTTACTTGGAGTGCTATCTGGGGGTAGTAGACAGTCTTCAGTATAGAACAAGAGTTGCACATTTCCTTTTGTCCGATTTTGACCCACATGCCATCAAATATTTAAGTGACATTTTATCCCTTCATCATAGTACGGAACAATACAGTTGTTTGTGATTACCATAACATCTGTTAACTAGACGGTTTGGCCACTAGCTGTTTTTGTTAGTAATCTTTTTCTAGATGCCTAATTTTCAAAGAGGGTGCAAGGATTAATGGGACAACTTTTGTCAAATAAAGCCTAGGTAGGGTTCCTTTACTAAACAAAATTATGTCAAAATTGTGAGGAAAGGCAGTGTAGCCCAGTGATTAAACCACTGACCTGTGAAACTGAAAATACAGATTCCAACCACACCACTAGCTCACTGGACAGCTCTGAGCTAGTCCCTTGAGGGCTCTGCGCTTCAGTTCTCCTGGCACCAAAACTTGTCCCAAGCAGGACCCCACTAAACACATGATGCTGCATCTCATTTGGGTTATCCTGCAGAAATGCATCTCAAAATATTAAAATAGATGAGCTTCCATGATGTTGATATTAAATTAGATGTAAACAGTAGCCATTGATTTATTTGTTACAAAAGTGACAGCTGTTGTCTTGAAAGAAACACTAAAAAAATTCTATTAGTGTCTTGTTATTGCTCTAACAGATCCAGGTAGTTAAGTGGTATTAAACTTAATATTATTGTAAAAAATCTAGTTAATCACTAGGGCCAGCTGGGAGCAACATATGATGCGAATGTGGTTTATATGTACCATGGTATACTCAATATTTGTAATGCTACATGACATTTGAAACCTTTTAGAAACCAGAATCTGTATTAACAACACATTCAAGCAGATTTTTGTTGGGATATAAAGCTCAGTTTTTGTCAAAATCCTTTTAAATAAATGCCAATCAACCCATTTAAACTGATTGGAAACAGTGAGTTCAACATGAAACAATGGCTTGGGGTATATTAGAAGAGCAAGTGTGTTCTCATTATGTTTGCTTGCACGCATGTGCAAGAAACATAGTGCCATCATTTGAGTTTTTGTAGGTGTGGCATGCCATCTTCCAGTTCAGTCAGTGTGTTTGCAGGCGTGGCCACAGTTCACCAATGAATGCTGCAGCTGTCTATGACAGCAATTGAAAATGCAGTGCCTGACAGTTGAAAGGGAGAGCTCCTCTTCAGTGAGCAGCCCCCCCCACACACACACACACACACGCAGTGTCTGTTTTAGTATAGGAGAAACAATGTAACTAAAATGACCCTGGGCTGTTTCCCATCCCACCACTGATGTGACTGAGAACTCCGGGCAGAGCAGGCAGCGGTGACCAACCAAAAGGCAACAAAGCTGTGCATGTCGACTTTAAGGAAGAGCATTTTGTTGCAAGTCTGCCTGAGCTGTGAGAATAACACAAAGTATATGCTATGTTTCCATGAATCTTTAAAATTGATACTGAGCAGGTTCTTTCGAATTAGAAAAGCGATTATTGTAGCTGATCCTAAACTTGGTCAGCGATCATATCTGTGTGATGGTCCCGCAGCCTGAAATGCTGAAGCAATAGCTGTCAACTGGACAGTGCAATGTAGCTGGGTGAAAAAAATCTCATCTTTAGGTGGGTGGAGGCGATGGTCGAGATGTTTTCTGGACTCTCACTATACTGAAAGATAATAGAGCTAACACCTTTCTACTTTGGCCCAATTCCTATCAGACATCCTCGCCTCTCAGTCTAAGACCACATCCTCTGGCCATGCAGGGCTATACAAAAACTTGCCAGGGACACTAACTGAAGATGATGTGTATGTTTTTATGGTTTTAATACTAGTTTTCTGTTAAACCCAGTCAAACGATAGAGATAAAAAGTCTACGAGACAAAAATGTGATTCTGAACAAACACCCCAGAAGGTCTGCATAATTAAAAGGTTTTTAAAGTCAGAACAGCATTTGCAGTTCCGACTGTATGAAGCTGCATCAGATTGAAAATGTTCAGCCTTGCACTTCAAACTTGGTTTGCATTTTGAAATCATTCAAATGTTAAGTTTAAAGAAGCTTGATTGTCTATCAGTTTAGCAAGACACTCTCACTCAGAACTGTGATTATTTGGGGTGGATAGCAACTACTTGAAATAGACAGATGTTCTGGTGACAGACTTGAACGGATGATAATCGGCAGGTTTGGACATATTAAAATAATACCATCATGAAAGAAATAGTATATTGTAAAACTAATTTGATGGGAGCAGTGCCACTTGAATCATATTATAACTGTAGGAAAGGGGAGCGGGAATATGTATGGATCTGAAAATGATAATGTGTAGGCTTTCCAATTTTTGTAACATGTTTTGTTTAACTGGAGTGAGAGAGAGAGAGAGAGGGTGTCTACCTCACTGTATATACAGGTAGTTTTAAATTTCTTGCAGAATAACCCAACTGACATGCACATGTCGGAGATGTCCTGCTTGAACCAAGTTATTTAATGATCTGAAGGTTAAGTTACTTGCTTAGGGAGGGTCACATAGTAAACAGTGGTGGTCCTGGTGGGATTTGAACATTTGTCTTTTTCCTCAAGCCCGTGTTCTAAGCAGTGCACCACAAGGTTTAATTTTACAGTTTGAACTGCTCATGCTTGATGCATCTTTAAACTGATTTTTAATAGTGTAATTAATTATTCCTGCCTAATATGATGCTTGCTACATCTTTAAACTGATTTGTAATAGCTTAATTAATCATCCCTGCCTTATATGTAGCTGTCTTGAAAAAGAGCTGTTACTGTATTTCACAACTGTACAGAATCGTCAGTTCCATTGCATATAGTATATCCAGCGTGTAACAACACTGCCTGCAACAGGGTCTTCAGAAATAGGTAGTTCCTGAAATATCTACAAGGCCCTGGGCTCCAGCTAATTCCACTAAAAAGACATACAGTCACAGTGGTGGATCTAGGGTAGCAAAGGAGCGCTGCATCCCCTCCTGCTCACTTGGTGCTGCTGCATTTTGCTTTCATGAAGAAGTATGATTTGATTATAAGAAAATACACATTTAAACATGTAGTTTGCATGTGTATTTTCACCAATAGAAAGGATTTAAAAATTGCATATCAAGTATGCATGCCATCACAGCATTCCCTATTGCAAAATCATGGACCCCCCACTGTAAAGCCATCCGTTACACCACGTTATTTATCTGGATGCGGGAATTGGGGGAATCCCTTAATCTGCACAGAGTTTTTTTACACGCGTGATCAAGCGTGATCAATAATATATTAAAAAAAAAAATTCCCAGAATGTGCCCATTTCCAGGGCATCTGACACTCTTCACAGAATAAGAGTGGCTCAGGCACAGGGTAATGGAGCACTGCGCTTGATCCGGAGCACTCCCATGATCTATAATACAAAACATTCTAAACACTTGGTTCTACTTTGGAACAATTCAATACTTTATTATTATGCGACATCAACAAGAAGGTTGTCTTTGTTCCCATGTCCCTTACAAGTCACTTAAGGCTGAGTCTAAGGAATGACTAAGAGAGCAGGCATCCACTAGAAAAGGCTCTGGTGCCTAGACATGTGACAATATTCAGAGGCAGAGTCCGGAAACTCAGAAGGACCAAAGGAATGTGTAAGCTAAGAGGCGTTCATTTTATTTTAAATAATAAAACAGTAAAAAAGCAGCATAAAGATCACCACATAAAATCACCAGCGTTTCATGAACCTCTAACTCTTCATCAAGGTTTAACCTTGGTTTGAATCTTGTCCAGTTGTTTCAATATAATGTGCTTTATTAAAAAATATTCAATGATACAATAAACAGACAATTACAGATTGTGAATAAATCCTTTATACTGTACAGGCAATGTCAACCTTCCTTATTCTTCCTTCTGTAAGAGCAGGTGGTGGCACCTGTTGCCGACAACTGCTATGGGATTACGCCTCTCAGAAATTGGGTGACTACACAATGTTGAGAGGAGCTGTTTTCTCCCCAGTGACCTGGGGAGGGGTCAACCCAGTAGCAGAAGAGTTTCCAGGGAACCCCTTCTTTTGAGGAACTTGGGCAGCCTGTTGTCAGGAGAAATAATTTTCTCCATTTTAACTATTTCCAGGATGGAGTTGTGCAGCTGCCTATAGCTGGGCCTAGAGTTGTCCATATAAGAAAGAAACACCTTCTCAACCAAGTTATTTAATAAATATCAAATAAGTCTTTTTGAATTTAATTTGTTAAAAGCCTTGATGATGATGCATTGTAAATTTCTGTACATTCTTTGTTTAAACAGAGGTATTGCTCCAGTGTGTGATGAAGGAACTTAGAAACGTTACACAGAATCTGCTTAACGAGCTATCTGTATTTTGAAAGAAGTATCAAGATTGAATTTAAAAATATAAAAGAAGGAATTGAAAATAAAAACACATGATTGAACTTGGACTTGGTTGAGAAGGTGTTTCTTTCTTGTATGACTACATTACCTATCCACCTATCACCTTCTCCCAAAGCATCTTTCAGGCATAAAGACAATATTTAGAACTTTAAAAGGAACATTGGGAGACTATTCTACTTGACATGTTTTTGATTTTCCCTAGAGTTGTCCAGCCAGTGTTTGAGTATTACCACTTCGACTACTGCTGAGATGAAGGCAATGTGAAATTTGCAAGGGCCAGACAAAGTCCATGTCGAGGCCCAGTGGGCAGATTCCAAGGTTTTGGCAATATAGGACAACAGAATTCTGCTGTTGCCAAATGTGAGATTTAGGTTGCAGTGGCTGACACACTCTTTAACTACTTTGTTTTGTTTTCACATTTTTAATTTGACCTTAGTAGTTGTGGTCACACTTAGTCATGGTGAACATATCTGACAAAACTGACAAAATACGTTAAAAAAGAAACAAAATGCCATTTTGATGAAAAGGCCAGGCTTACACATCAGCTGATACACTCTGAAATGCAAATATTTATCCAAAATAACACATCATTGCCTTTACAATTAATGTATTCACGTCTCATGGTTTATTGTGTCCTGCAAACTGTAAAGTGTGAAACAAAACACCCACCCACCCCCTGTATTTGTAGATTAAACAATATATTTGAATAAATCTGAGATCATAAATCCTAACAAACTTTTTTTGGATTAAGCATACTTAGCAGTGAATGAGTTTTCATAAATGTTAAGTAGGAGTTGCTGCAAAAATGCCTATGTGATACACCTGCATACCTCTCACCTGTAAG
Organism: Neoceratodus forsteri; assembly: GCA_016271365.2. NCBI lineage: Eukaryota > Metazoa > Chordata > Ceratodontiformes > Ceratodontidae > Neoceratodus > Neoceratodus forsteri. The sequence goes on from CM028136.1 coordinate 829,089,519, forward strand.
ACACATGGATGCCCCCTTTACACAACTCAGAACCACCTCAAGTACCTTGCAACTTACAAAACTATCAGACCCTGATGGACACATCAGGGGAAGTGAAGGGGAAACCTCACAGCGCCCTAAGGCAAGGAAAATACAGGAGGGAGATTTATCGACCACCCAGACAAGAGGAAGAGAGAGACAGGAAGCTCCAGGAAGAGCTGGCGAGGTGAGTGAAGGAGGGGGAAGTGGTGGTGGTGGGTGATCCGAACCTGCCAGATATTGGCTGGGACATTCCAGCAGCCAGGTGCACCAGAAATCAGGCAGCCCTGTTGGAAACATTTTTATTTTGATTTGTTGCCAACTGGGTAAGGCCCGCTAGACACAAATGTTTGTTTTCAGGGGTGACCTGGGAAAACTGAGGTGGTTAAGTGACATGCTTACAGTCAGACAGTATACAGGTAGGGGTTGTGAGAATCAAACCCAGGTCTGCTGGATCACCAAACTCACTCACAGCTCATTATTCTAACCTCTAGGCTGTACTGCCAGCAGGACTGTCTGGTGGTGCAGCTGGTTAAGGAACCCAGTATACAGGTGGCCTTTCTGAATTTGGTACTCACCAACTCAAAGGTGGCAGGTGGAGTGACGGTAGAGGAGCCACTGGGGTCCGGTAACCATAACGTCATTTTGTTCAGGCTAGCCCTCGGGACCAGAATGTCCTTATCACATATTGAAGTCCTAGGTTCCAGAATGACAAACTTCAATTGAGTGACAGAGGTGGCCTGAGAAAAATTAACCAGGGTGAACAGCATTGGAGATGTATAGGAAAGATGGGGGGCAGTCAAGGGGACCATTCTCAAGGCAATAACATCATGCATGAGAAATGTTACAAACCAAAATAGGTACAAGAGAGCAATATGGTTCTCAGAAAGCTTCAGGAAAGCAGAGAGGACCATGAGAAAGGCTTTCACCAGGTACAAGGACAAGCAGGGGGAGAAGGAATAGGGAGAGTTCCTAAAGAGAACTAGGGATGCTAAGACGGTGGTCATGGAGGCAAAGGCAGGTACGGAGCAACATATTGTGGATAAGGTAAAGGGTGGGGAAAGCAATTCTTCATATATATTAAGAAAAAAGGGAAGTAGGGAGGGTATTGTTGGGCTACAAGAGGGGGGGTACTAGAGGAACATGAACAAAAATGCAGCTATCCTTAATGATTACTTCTGCTCTGTCTTCACAAGGGAAGACAATGGACCCCTGCCTGAAAGTGGCATCAAGGTGGCTGTCAGGGGAATTCCTGAAATGAATCAGTCAGTCTTTACCAGAGAAAGGGTCCAGAAGGGACTAGAAGCCCTAAAGGTATATAATGTCCCAATGCTAGATGGAATACACCCAAGGGTGCTCATGGAAATGGTACCAGAACTGACTGAGCCCCTACTATGGTTATTTAATGCTCAATTCAGACTGGGGTTGTTCTGAAAGACTAGAAGGTAGTGGACATAGTCCCTCTACACAAAAGGGAAATGGTGCAACCAGGGAATTACAGGCCTGCCAGCCTTACTTTTGTAGTGCTTAAACTAATGGACTCACTGGTCAAAGAAGATTTTATGTACCACCTAGAAAACTATAGTCTACATGATAGTAAAAACCATGGGCAGGATTCACAAAGCCAGTGAATTTCCCACAGCTGCGGGTAAACTGCTGTGCTAGTGGGTTGCAACTCGCAGAGCCGCAGGTCACCTGCAGCGGCAGATATTCACAAAGCTGGAGCTGGATTATGACCAGCTCCATGGGTTATGGCCACTTGCAAGTGGTGTCACCTGGGAGATGGCCGCAGCTGCTGTGGCTCTGAATCACACCGCCGTAGCTGTGGGCGATTACAGTCCACAGCAGCAGTTGCGGAGTGGGACTCAGGATTTGGCAGCTTTGTGAATCCTGCCCCATGGCTTTGGGAAGTCTTTCAGACCAGCCTGGTAGTTTTCTTTGACTGGGTAACAAAGGGTGGCCAATAAGGGCCATGCTGTGAGTTTAACCTACTTCAGCTTCAGCAAGGCATTTGACTCAGTGCCACAGAAGACTGCTGAGGAAGCTGAATGATCTGGGCACAGCTAGTGACATAGTTAGATGGATGGAAAACTGGTTGAAGGAGAGACAGTAGAGGGTGGTGGTAAATGGGGTGAAATCAGATGAGATGGAGGTCGTGAGTGGGGTGCCGTAGGGATCTGTCCTGGGTCCTGTTCTCTTTAATTTGTTCATCAGTGACATTGGAGAGGTCATCTGGGCCAAACTGTGTCTCCATGGAGATGACACAAAGCTTTGTGGTAAGGTAAATAGTAACAAAGAGATCAGGAAGATGTACAGGGATCTACAAAGGCTAGAGAGGTGGACTAAAGTTTGGCAGTTAAAAGTCAATGCCAAAAACTTCAAGGTCATGCACCTAGGGAACAAAAACCATGGGACACTGTACTGGACAGGAGGGTAAAACTGATCACTACGGCAGAAGAAAGGGTCCGGGGACTAATTAGTTACTCCCTCAAATAAGCCAGTTTAACAAGGGCTATAGTAAGTTAGTAGGATGCTGGGGTGTACTGGAAGGGCACTGACAGAAGGGAAAAATGAGGTATCTCTACCTTTATGTAGGTCAGCTGTGAGTCTGCACCTGGAATAATGTGCTCAGTTCTGGGTTCTCATCAAATGAAGTACAGGGACAAACTGAAGATGGTGCAATGTAGGGTGATGAAGATGATTCATGGCCAAGAAGGCACATCTTACGAGGATCATCTTAAGACACTGAACATGTACTGACTGGAGACCAGGCAAGGGAAGAGGAATATGATATAGACCTTCAAGTTCCAGAATGGGTACAACACAATCAGCAGCAGCTATATTTATTAAGTGCTTGCTTAATTGCAACTCAAGGTGTGTTGCATGCATACATAAAACATGATAGTAAAATCTAATAAAGTACACAATATACAGACAGTATACAGGGCTACACAATGTGGAACTGGGGAGAGCTATTTAGCAGGAGTACAGATTCAAGAGCCTGAGGTTATGAGTGGAAACTGGCAGGGGGAAGATTTAAGAGGCATGTGAAGAAGTTATGTTTTATGGAAACAGTGGTGGAACTGTGGATCAGCCTGCAGTGGATGTGATGAGCATCAAGACCATAAATGGTTTCAGACGTGGCTGGGACAGAGTGAAGGGTTTGGTGGTTACTAATGCTGGTAACGGTTCTATGTGATAATGGCAAAAGCATAAAGGCGATCACCATTATTGTGAAGTCACAGTGCCCCAAAGAATTTTGCCACTGTGACACCCCTGCACACAGGAAAATGTCGGGACTTAGTTTTAATGTTTTCAGTGGGGAAGGCTGCATCCCCCTCACACCCACGTGGGGGGCTTCATCCCCTGCTTCCCCCTACTAAAGGATTCTCAACTCCAGGGGGGGTGCATGTTGGGGGGAAGGGTGAAAACACAAAAAAAAAAGGTTTGGGCTGGGCGCAACTAAAACCCACCAGCGCCTGGACCCAAACCCCGTATCCTGCTGACGAGAGCCTGCAACCCAACCTCCTTGCCAGGGGGTCAGCTCAGCAACCACCATGGCACAACTCCTTACATCCCCTCCTGTGCATGCTAACTCCACCCCCCCCGCGCACGTACGTATAGCATCAGGAAGTTGCTATAGTCGCCCACTCCTCTATCCAGCCACTATACCCTACCTAGCCATCCCTGAAATGAGCTGAGGAAGGGGTCACCATTATTGTAGGCACCTTTGCCCAGTGCCTATATCACAGGCTACCTTGGTAACGGTAGGGAGGAGATCAGGGAGTGGACAGGAAGGGAACTAACCCTTTATGGACAATATGTTCCAGAAGGCATAGGGAACTATAGACAGATTAGGCATTTCCAACATTAAGAGGTACAGTCCTCCTTTTAACACTCCTGGCCCACAGTGAGTCAGACAATCCTTATTATAACATTGTAAATGGATACTCAGTCTCTGAATGGCTATGAGTATTCAAGTGGTTTGTGACTGTGCCTTGCTATTGTATGAAGCATGGCATGCACACAAGGACATTGGTTGTTTTATATCATTTTTTTTTTTTAATGTTGTCTTTGGTAAGGCCCACTAGGCATAAGTACCTGTCTTCAGGGGCAATCTGGGACATTAGGGGTTATGTGACTTGCTCTGAGTCACATAGTACACAAGGGTGGTTGTGGAAATCCAAGTCAGGTCTCTGGATGTGCCAAACTCATTCACAGCTCATTACTCTAACTTCTAGGCTATTCTGTCAGCCAGTCAGTTTGCACAATGGTGGCAGTACCTCTTGTGATGCTTTTGACCGAGGTTTAAGAATAAGCCTGGGTCACTGTGAGTCAGCCACGGGTCAAGGACTGAATATCTCAGCAGATAGCTCTTTGGAGGAGGGAGGGTCACTGCCTCTGCTGCTCACTGCCATATGAGTGACCATGGCTGGCACTGCAGCAGAGATACCTCAGGAGGGATTGCTTGGCCAGGCCCTGCACAGCACACATGCATGGAGCCCATTACACTGCAGCATCCCAGGGGTGGTACTACAGCAGAGATAATCTGGGGGCGGCTTGGCCAGGCCCTGCACAGCACTCATGCATGGAGCTCCATTACACTGCAGCATCCCAGGGGTGGTACTACAGCAGGGATTATTCGGGGGCTTGGCCAGGCCCTGCACAGCACTCTTGCATGGAGCCCATTACACTGCAGCATCCCAGGGGTGGTACTACAGCAGGGATTATTCGGGGCTTGGCCAGGCCCTGCACAGCACTCATGCATGGAGCCCATTACACTGCAGCATCCCAGGGGTGGTACTACAGCAGGGATTATTCGGGGGGGGGGCTTGGCCAGGCCCTGCACAGCACACATACATACACATGCACGGAATCCCTTACATTGCAGCATCCTAGGGGGTCGGCAGAAAGCCCAAGAAAAGACCCTGTTTTGAGCTGTACAGAATATTCAAATTCTGCTTCTGCCAGAATTCTGCTAAATTCCTAAAATTCTGCTTAATTCCATGGAATTCTACCAGAAGCAGCATTACAAACTTCTGAAAACAGAATGTTGAATGCGAATCATATTCCAGAGTTTATGTTAACCACAGATTTATTTTATGTAATCTGTGGAATATTATTCTGTAGTTTACATAGAATGCTGTGGATTCAAAAGGAAATGCCAAAAAGTATTTTGGAAGCAGAATTGCCATTTTGCATGATTTACGCATTTCACCCGGCCTAAAACTTGTACATGTAGGATGCTCCCAACATGCTTGGGCCCCACCTCCCATTACTGGCCGCCCTTCCCCCAGAGACATCTCCTATCCCTGCACTCAGGAGGGCATAGGTAACATTGCCTGGCTATGGCAAAGTCCTGTTGTGGGGCTTGGAGGGAGTAAGTGCCAGAAATGTCGAACAGGGACTAGGTCTGACCAGGGGATGAGACGGTACCAGTAAGGCAAGGGCATAAAAAGAAAATGTATTCATTTATTTATTGAAAACTTTGGAAATTACCTTTGAGCACAAGTGCTCATTTACAAAGGTTCCACATCAAATAAATGAAAACATTGTAAAACAAAATCCCCTTACTGTATTTTTGAATGGACATAAAGTCACTGCAGATGTGGTTTGCTGACTGGTAATGTAACCCTCATGGCAAACCATATTCTCCCAGCTAGTGCTGTTTGTTGTACAGTGAATATGATTATGTGATACCCCCATATCATGCCTTGCTGCTTACTTATAGTGCTCAGTGTTCCTTTGTCCATATCTATTAACTGTCCCACATTATGACACTCCCAGATATCCAGTGTCCTACAGGGAAAGGATGCTGTTTTCATAAAGTATGTAGAATAGCATCTTAAAGGAAAAATGCATAATTTGATATTTTTTTATGAAAATTAAAGCAGACAATCACAGTGCTTAACACTACTTACAGTTAAAAAACAAACATGGTTTTCAAATGTTGCACTAGTTATTGAATTTATCTAAATAATATTACAAGTCTACAGCTAACAAAATGCAAATAGTTGATAAATAGGGGTGTGCAAAATGCTATTTTTTAATTTATTTATTTAAGGTCTAGGAATTACAACCTTTTGAGTCAGAGACTCATTTGCAAAGGCTCCACGTCTTACATAAATGGATTAGAACACAGTGTTACATAGAAAATACAATACAGACAACAGCACTGGTACAGAAAAAATGACAGTACAAAATTATAATGAACACAGACAATGGAATGACAGTAATTTTTGAAATAATGGTGCATTCAACATTTTCAAAGTTTCATCTGCAGTCACAGTGGTAGTTTGACATAACGTGTTTAAGTAACTCCTGTTTGAAATGCCCAAGCCTGGGGATTGATAAGACAGGGTCAGGGATTGCGTTCATCCAGAGTGGTGCCCTGTAGCAAAAGGATCTTTGGCCAGCAGTGGTCTTTACAAAGGGGACCCGGAAAGTGGCGGTTTCCGAGTGTCTAGTGGGACAGGCCGGTAGGTTTTTTTGGAGGAGCTTAAGACAGCCTGGGGGGGCTAGACCCAGCTGAATTTTTTTGGCCAATAGGCAGGTCTGATAAACTAGTCTCCCCTGGAAGTTTAGCCATGATGAGCGTAGATAGAGGTCACAGGTGTGCGTAAGACGATCACATCCTGTGGCCAATCTGCAGGCCTTGTTTAGATCATGTTTATTGCCAGACAGAGCTGTGTCAGAAGAGGCCCCATAGATGATTTGCGCGTAGTCTACCAGTGAGAGGATGGAGCTAGAGATAGCTAAGCATAGCACCTCCGTGAGGTAGACAGGACCTAAGCCTGTAGAGGAGACCGATTCTTTTGTTTGTTTCAGTACAAGTTGATGAAATATGTTCATATAGGTGAGGGCGGAGTCTAGAGTAACCTCGGAGATATTTAAAAATGAAACAGGTTCCAGTGTGAAGCCCATCACATTGTGTATGGCTAATTTTGTAGTGCTGTGCTTATGCTGTGGGTGGGCAAATAGCATGACTTTTGTCTTTTTTGTATTGCGTACGAGCTTGTGTGAGGAAAACCAGGCTTCAATTTGAGTGAAAGAGCCCTGCAAGGATTCTTGGAGCTGCGTGGGGTCAGTGTGTTGACTGAAAATCACCGCATCGTCAGTACAGAGGAGAAGCTGCCCAGAGGTGGCCAGAGGTAGTGAGTTCAGGTAGAGAGAGAAAAGGAGTGGACCAAGGATAGCACCTTGAGGGACACCTGATCAGACGGGAAGGTTAGCAGAGAGGGTGTTTCTTATCATCACCTGTTGAGTGCGGCCAGAGAGATAGCTGGAGAACAGCTAGTGGTTTCTTTGGAGAAGCTGACAGAGAGGAAGGAGTTTATGAGCATGGTGTGATTGATGGTGTCGAAAGCCTTGGAGAGATCTATAAAGACTGAACCAGCCAGATCTTCACCTGTTAAAAGTCCCATGATGTTTTCACCATGTAATGTGCAAAACCATTGAACAAAATTTTGGAGTAATGTCCATGGAAACTGATGTCTGCACAACTGCCTGAATCCTGCAAACTTTGTATTCTGAATAAATGGGTAAAAAAATCATGGAATTGCACACAAGTGGAATTTTGCAATTGTGCCAACCCCCAGGTTTTAAAACAGGTACTTTCCAAATGACAAAATTCAATGAATATTTCATACAGTTTAAACTAAATAATTGAAACAGCTGTATTTGTTAATTGTCAGCCAAAAAAAGAGAAAGAAAGAAAAGAAAGATAATATTTTTAGCATTCATATAGATGTGTTATACTAAGATTCATCATCGGTATATTGTGATCCCGCTAAGATGTTTTTAGCACAGCTTTATTACTAACTTTATACTGTAGGACTAGTTATTTTCACAGCAAGTAAATTTAGCGCAAACACAAATGCAACCATAATTGTATAAATTGATTTTAGCACTAAGTCACAATGGCCAGTCACTATACCAGGAAATGACTCATGGCATTCAAGTGGCCACCACAAACAATTATTAAAAATCTCTTCCTTGAGATTATGTTTTGCCTTTACATACTGCATTCCTACTATAGATGCATTAGGAGGGTGCTAGCTGCAATTCTGAATGCAAGCAGCACAGCACCTCCCCAAAATGTTTAGATTTTTTTCATAGTGGGTGTTGCCAGAAAACATTAAAACCCATATACTATATCAGTGCAGTAGTCAATTACAGTAAAAATAAAATGGATATGTTGATGTTCTGGCAGAAATAAAATACTGTATATATATATATATATATATATATATATATATATGTATATATATATATATATATATATGTATATATATATAATGAAATGGTTTTCCACTAACAAATATTGCTTCTTTAAATGCTAAAACTGTTGTGTCTTTTTTTCTGGAACCATCATTAATCACCAAAAAGATTAAAGTGATTTTCCAATTTCTCTGCAAAACAATTACAGCTAGCATCAGCTGAACTCAAATGTTATATTTTCTGGAGACACCATCTACTGAAAAGACATAGATGTCATGGAAAGGGTGCAGAGAAGGGCCACTAAAATGGAGCATGGCCTAAATGGAATGACACAGGAGGAGAGGTCAAGGAGGTGGATTTGTATCTTCTGTAAACAAGAAGAGAGACAGGGATATGATCAAAACATTCAAGTATGTGGGGGGTCAACAAAGTGGGGAGAACTTATTTTCAGGGAAGATAGATACAAGAACTAGGGGCATGGACTGAAGGTGTAGGGGAAGGTTTAGGGTAACGTTAGGAAGTTTACTTCACGGAGAGAGTGGTTGAGCCCTGGAACACACTGCTGGAGGAGGTGGTGATGGCCAGTTCAGTGGAGGGTTTCAAGAAGACCTGGGACAAACACAAGGGGTTGACAATGGAGGGGAAATCTGGGGAGGGGCAACTAGAGGGGGATGGGCAGACCGATGAGCCAGGAAGGTCCTTTTCGTCATACATGTCTATGAATCCATATATGATTTCACATAAAATGTCAATTTCAGGAAATTTTGTTTTTTATTACTAGAGACTATTGCACAACACCAACTTCTAAGCTTCTCAAATGTGATCCTTTCTGGCTGGGTTTACTACCTGAAGTCCTCACTCTCTGCTTCTGACATCAGAATAAATATTGCTGGCAGCAGCCTGCGATCATAACCAGAGGACTGTGATTTCTCAGCAGGTATAAGCCTAACCCTATCTGGAGTACTGCATCCAGTTCTAGAGACCCCATCTCTTCAAGGACATAAACAGGATGGATGCAGTCCTGAGGAGGGCATCTAACATGGTGCAGGGTCTGCACCAGAAGCCACATGAAGAGAGACTAAAGGAGCTTAATATGTATACCCTCGAGGAAAGGGGGGAGGAACACGATGGAAACTTTCAAGTTCCTCAATGGAATCTACAAAGTCCAAGAGGGTAGCATCTTTCAAAAAACCAGATGTGCAAGAGCAAGGGGGCACAATTTGAAGGTGGGGGGACAGCTCATGGACAAAGCGAGGAAGTATTTTTTCATGGAGAGGGTTGAGGATGCATGCAACAACCTTTTTGAGGAGGTTGTGGGGTCACAAACAGTGGTAGCGCTTCATGAGAAGAAGTCCCACATGCTTTCATGAAGTGGGGGTCACAAAAAGGCTATGTTGAACATTTGTAGTGCAAATACTAAGAAACGCCAGGGGAGTTAGGGTTTCTAACCATAACGTTCCACCCTGTACAGACCAACAAGCATCGGGACGTGTCTTTGGATTGCCGACTGTACTGCTCATGCCATCCCACTCCACAGCCCCCCCACCCAGTGACAGGCATCTAGGTGTACCTTGGACTCTTCAGCCCCACAGTTCACCCCATTCTCCTATGCTGTACCCATTTCAGCATATGTTCTTATGGAATGGGGTGACTGTAAAGTCAAACACTCCAAGACACACCTCAACATGTGTCGGTGTCTGCAGAATAGGGTGAAGTGACATAGCATGAACATCATGGCTGATTCACTGAAAACACTTACCCCAATGCCTGTCCATCTCTACAGTATGGAAGTAGGCTTGGTGTGAAGTTCAATACTTTACTGCCATTCCTATTCTGCATCTGTCTACCTCCTGCATTTCCAATGCTAATACCAGCAAGCAAACACTGGCATTGACAAATGCTTGTTTTATATGATTCTTATATTCAGTGGTGGGAGGATACGTAAATTATGTTTAACTGATTTCTTTAAACATTGTTCTAGATGTAGGGCTGATAAAATAATCAGGAATATTTACAAATGAGAGAGAAATTTTATAATTTGCTCTCTCTTCAGAATTCCAGAGTGGGTAATTATACAGAGGAAATAGCAAATATAAAAAAAGAAATGACAAAACATTAGTATGATAGGTATAAATCCCTAGAAATGGAACAAAGACTCGGCACCCAAGGGAAAAAAGAACAAATTAACCCATTTGAAAATTGTATAAAGCAGGTGTCTGCTAGGCAGAAAATAGCATTAAGAGATGAAGCTGGCAAGGTGGTTTGTGACAAGGATAGTATTGTGAAAATAATAGAAGATTATATAAAACACAATTTGGTTATCCAGATTATGATTTGAGACAAATGAAAACACTTATTGCTGCTGCTGGGTTGCCTCGTTTGGACCCTGAATGGGCAAATGAATTGACTGGTGCTTTCTCAAAGGTAGAATTAGAGATGGTCATGATGGTTCTGAGCAGTAAGACTGCGATGGGTTCTGTGGGTTGTCCAGTGAAGTTTATAAGCTATTATGGGAATTCATTCAGCAGGAGCTCTTACATGTTTTTAACTCTTTTCTACATGAAGACAGGATTACAGAATGTATGAAGGGGTAATGGTCTTCTTGTACAAAAAGGGTGACTGGGAGCTCATAAGTAATTGGAGATCTATTACATTGTTGAACTCAGATTTCAAGATCTTTGCAAAACTATTATGTAATAGATTATTAAAGGTGGCTAATGAGCTAGTTCATTCATCACAATTCGGAGCACTACCTGGGAGGACTATGCAGGATGCTTTAACACTTATCAGAGAATTGACAAGTAATGGTAAGTTTCAAACACAAGCAGGGTATATTTTGAGTTTTGACCAGGCCAAGGCATTTGATAGTATTTCTCAAGAGTTCATTTGGCTTACATTATCAGCATATAATATTCCAGTAGAGTTTTTGAACTGGTTATGAATTTATTATGCCCTAGCCTTTGTGAAACCTTCTGTAATTGGATGGGTAGGGGAAGCATGCATTATACGGCAAGGTAGCTACACCAGGTGGATACCTTGCCCACTAATAACTTACTCTGGGTGGAGGCACCATGCTATTATCAATATTTTTGGGAATGAACCTGCAATTGTCACTGTAGCAGGATCCAGGCCCCTTGCCTGGTATCAGGGACAGCAGGCAAGGGGTTAGTTGAATTGGAATACGGTTCCTGGGCTACACCTGTATCATCTTTGTTGCCCTCCTTTGAACCTTCTCCATCCTGTCTATGACCTTATGTAGGTAAGGTCTCCAGAACTGTACACTGTACTCCAGGTGGAGCATCACTAGTGTCTTGTATAGTGGAATTATGATCTCTTTTCCTACTGGTGATGCCCTGCCTATGCATCCCAGCATTCTATTTGCTTTACCTGCTGCCTTATTGATTTCCCTACTCCTTGAGGTCATCAGAGATGATAACCCCAAGGTCCCTTTCCTGCTTGGTGCATGCTATATCCTCACACCCTAATTGATATGTTGTTCCAGGGTTTTTGTGCCCCATATGCATTATTTTGCACTTTTTTGTATTGAATTTTAACTGCCAAACCCTCGACCATCCTTCAAGCTTCTGCAGGTCCCTCCTCATTCTGTCCACACCCTGCGGCATGTCCATTCTGTTACAGAGGTTCATGTTGTCAGCAAACAGGGAAATTCTGCCTTCTAGGTTCTGTGCAATGTCACTGATGAAGACATTGAATAGGACCGGTCCCAGCACTGATCACTGCAGTACCCCACTGGTCACTCTTCCCTCTGTGGAGTGACAGCTATTTACCACCTCCCTCTGTGTCCTGCCACTCAGTCAGTTACCCACCCACTGTACTACTGTCCTGCCCACTCCCATATTCCCATTTAATAGCCTTCTATGTGGCACAGTGTCAAAGGTCATGCTAAAGTCCAGCTAGACCACGTCCACTGCCCTCCTCTGATCCACCTCCCTTGTCACCCAGTCAAAATATGCAATGAGGTTGGTCTGGAATGACCTTCCTCCCAGATGAAACCATGCAGTCTTGGGTCCTGTAGTCCACTGGCAACCAGGTGTTTCACCAATCTCTCCTTCAGTAGTGCTTCTGTGATCTTCCCCACTACCAAGGTCAGGCTGACTGGTCTGTAGTTCCCTGCTTCCTCTTTATTCCTGCTTTTGTACAAGCGGACTACATCTGCTCTCCTCCAGTCTTTGGGTACCTCCCCTGTTTCCAGTGATTGGCTAAACAGGATTGCCAGAGGTTCAGACACCACCTCTCTTAGTTCGTTTAGAACCCTGGGGTGCACCCCATCTGGCTCAGTTGCTTTGCTGACTCTTACTCCTTTCAGTTCCTTTAGGACCCTTTCTCGTGTAAAGGGACTTGTGTCCATTTCTGTGCCCTTCTCACCCCTTCTACTCTCTTCATGCCCATTATGCTTCCCTTCCTCAGTAAAGACTGAGCAGAAGTATCTGTTCAGTATGTCAGCTTTACTGTAGTCATCCACCACGTTTCCCCCGTCCTCCCCCTTCAGTCTCATTCTCCCTCTCTTTGCCCTTCTTTTTTCACTTATGTACCTGTAAAAGGTTTTATCCCTCTACCCACTGATTTTTCAATGCGGTCTTCTGTCCGAGCTTTGGCTTCCCTTACTGACCTCCCTACCTCCCTTTGCTTCTCCTGGTACTTCTCCCTATCCCCTTCTGCCTGCGTCTTTTCATATTGCCTGAATGCAATCTTTTTGGCTTTCACTTTCTCCGCTAGCTCCTTGGAAAACCATAATGGCCTCCTCTTCCTTTTCCCCTTGCTAACCTGCTTAATGCATAATTCTGTTGTTCTTGTAATCCCTGTTTTAAATATTGCCTACTGTTCCTCCATCCCTGATTCCCTCATCATTCCCATTAGTGCCTCTTTCAATCATGTCCCCATTTTCCCAAAGTCTGCCCTCCTAAAATCCAGGATATGTGTTTTTGTGAAATTTGGTTCTGCTCCTTCTGTGATTTCAAATCACAGTGACCAGCGGTCACTGTTCCCTAGGTGCTCCCCCACTGTTACCCCTATGACACTGTCCCTGTTTGGGAGCATGAGGTTCAATATTACCTTTTGCTGAGTTGGTTTCATGACCAGTTGCTTAAGAGAGGCACCTTAAAGGGAGTCCAGGATAAATCTGCTCCTGGTTGCTGCTGCTTGGAGGCTCCAGTCCACGTCTGGAATATTGAAGTCTCCAACCAACACCACTTCCCCCTTATCCACCATCCTTTGGATGGCTAGCATTAAGTCCTTATCTGTCTTTTCCTCCTGGGCTGGTGTTCTGTAGACCATCCCTGTGCAGGTGGTTGACCCCATTTTCCTTTCCAGCTCAACCCACAGTATCTCCCCCCTCCCCATTTTGTTCTTTCTGGATTTCTGTGGACTTTATGCCATCTTTCACATAAAGTGCCACTCCTCCTCCCTTCCTGCCTGCCCTGTCTCTTCTGAATATATTGTAGCCAGGTATGGCCATCTCCCAGTTGTGGTTATCATTACACCAGATCTCCGTGATGGCCACAATGTCCAGGTCTGACTGCACCATGGCAGCCTCCAGATCCTCCGTCTTGTTGCTAAGGCTCCTGGTATTGGCACACATGGCTTACCATGGTGTGAACTCCCAGGACTGTTTAGCTGTTTTACTCCAGCCCCCTCCCTGGTTGTCCTTTATCCTTAGTTCTCCCTGATGTCTGCCCTTCTGTTGTATTTTGCTCCCTTTCTGCCTATCCACCCCTTGGTTGCCTATCTCCATCTTTTGCACTCTGCTTTGTAGAGATATCTCCTCTTCCTGTTCACTAGTTCCACTGCTAGCTATGGGGGGGCAATTACATACCTTCTTTGCTGGCCTGCCCTCTGACTAGTTTAAATGCTTGTCCATGTAGCATTTAAACTTATCATTAAGTGCTTGATTCCCCTCCAGGTTGGATGCAGGCTGTCAGGCTTCAACAAGCCCCCATCCCTCCAAGTGGGTCCCCAGTCATAATTGAATCCAAACCCTTCCTTGCAGCACCAGTTCTTCAACCATGTGTTAAAGTTCCTGGTGCACGTGCCCCTATGCTCTCCCATGCCTCTCACAGGTAGTACTTCCGAGAAGGTGACAGGTGTAGCTACTTGCTTTAGACCCCTCCCCAATTTTCTAAACTCTTCCTGAACTTCCTTACACTCCCTGTTTGCCAGGTCATTAGTACCTAGATGGATAATGACATCCAGCTCACCCTCCCGTCTTGCCTTCCCAGCAATCCCCAAGATCTTCTACCCATCCCTCCATGCCATGGCACCTGGTAAGCACCTCACCTCCTTGTCCTCCCCTTCATGTTTTCCTACTGTAGCTGGATCCCTCTTACAATAGAGTCCCCCACAAGGATTCACTTCCTCCTACTCTGGGGTCCACTGCTCTCCCCACTAAGGTCACCTCCTCAGTTGACCACCACACCCTTCCCTTCCATTTCTCCGGGTGCCTCTGTTTGGGTGTCCCCATTTGCCAGTATGGCATATAAGCTCTGGAGTGGAATAGGATTTGGGATGTGCCTCTGTCTGACTGTCCTAACCCTCCACAAGCCCACCATCATCCAATGATGCTTCCTATCAGGGCCCATTGCCTTGCCCACCTTCAGTTTTGTGAGCTCCTCAAGGATTCTCTCAACTGTAAATGGACTGCTGTTCACCTCCCTCCCCCTTGTGTCTGCTGCCTAGCAGTGAGCCATGTCCCTCCTCTTCCTCTGTGAATACTCAACAGAAGTATTTATTTATTTATTTAGTATTTCTGCCTTTTCCAGGTCCTCCTACACACACTCCTTCATCCTTTCTGAGACTTACAATACCACTTCTGTCCTTCCTTCTTTCACTGATGTATCTATAGAATAACTTATCTCCTTTTTTCATCATCTGAGCTAGTCTTACCTCTGTTTGCACCTTTGCACTTCTAACAGTTTTCTCTGCTTCCTTCAAACTCTTTAGGCATACCACCCTATCCTTCTCTCTCTGTATCCCCTATATTTCTTGAAAGCCAACTTTTTTGTTCTTACCTTCTCTGATTCTTCTGTTGAGAACCATAATGATTTCTTCCTTCTCTTACCATTGCTTCTCAGCCTTATGCACTGTTTTCTTACTTCCACTATGGCTCCTTTCAGGTGAGCCCACTGGTGCTATACCCCTCCCTTACCTCCTTCCTTGCCAGGGCCTTCCTGATACGTATTCCCATCCTAGCAAAATCTGCCCTCCTAAAATCCAGTACCCTCACTTCTGTGTGACTTACCACAGAGCAAGAAGCAGCAGTCTAGAACTACAGATTTTTTACTGATTAATCACTTCTATCTCAGCAGGAGTCAGTACCTGTTTGGATTAAGCAAACAGATACTTTATTAGAAGAAGGGGATCTCATTTAAGTAAAAAAAAAGAAGAAAGTCACTGAGTGTTTCTCTGAGAAAGAGGGCTATATCAGCTTAATTTACTGAATCAGAGCAGAGGGTGAATCTAATTGGGGGTGTGGCTTAGCAGTTTAGGAGTACAAAAGCAGGTGTCTCCAATTACAGCTTCCTGCTGTTTTTGACAGAGGACTTTGGTTTCAGAGCAAGAAGTAGCAGTCTAGAACTACATACTTTTTACTAATTGCCCTCCTTCCCACCCCTCCACCCTCCCACTCAAAGCCAGTTCTAGTTTTATAGCCACTGGATTTGACTGACAATGGGAACTTCCTCTTTGGCAGTAAGAAGGGAAGGGTCACTGAGACACATTAGTTTCATCAACCTTGAAGGAACCTAAAAAATAACTCTTCCCCCCCCAGTTGCTGGAGGTCTGAATCCAAGCATGAAAGGAGACTACTATAGACTACAGGAAGTTCCTGTCCCAGAAAAGGAAGGGCAAGAGTTGTAAGGGCACATAGGCAGTAGGAAAATAAGTGTAAAAATACACAGAGGGAGGAGACAGTAAGCATACAAAGCAACAGGATAGGGGACACAAAATAAGTCAAGATGGGAGTGGTACAGTGCAATGTCAGTGGGGCAGCAGTGTTCCGGGAGACATTCTGAAGGCTGCGATGCTGCCCTGTTTGCTGGCACCTCTCTGGTCTGAGGGAGGAGGTTGCCTGTCTCCAGGCTGACCTGGCTAGGATTCGTGAAACCTCTTCCCCCACCCAGGGACCACCCGGGCCACCACCTTACCTCAGAGGTTGCCAAGAAAGAGGAGCGGTTGGACCAAGGTGGGCTCAGGGAGGGAGAGGGTGGTGGAACAGAGGTGGATCCCTCCAGTTGTACCTCTCCATAATTCATATGCTGTTCTGGCAAAGAGTGGTTCTTCTATGGATGCACCTGCAGTGGAGACCAAGGAGGATGCTGGGAACCTCAACAAAGAGACCCACAGGAGGGTGGCATGAGACCCCACAGGGGAAGGAAACAACTCCTGGTGAGGGACTCGATCATTAGTGGGGTAGAAGTGGGGGAGGAAGGGGAGAGGGAGGTTAGGTGCCTGCCTGGTGCCACAGCTTGGAGGGACAGGAAGCAAATCCTCAGGATCGCGGAAGCAGCTGCACGAGGGAGGGAGCTAGATATCATTGTCCACTTAGGGACAAATGACCTTGCTGTGAATGGGATCAGAGTGGTGCAAGAGGAGTTTGTGGAGTTGGAGAAGGGCCTCAGACAAGTAGCATGTATGGTAACCTTCTCAGAGGTGCTGCCTGTCTATGGCAAGGATGATGCTAGGGTATTCCACACCATAGGATTCAATGAATGGTTGGAAAACTGGTGTGGAGCTCAAGGTTTTGGCTTCATTGGGGACTGGTGAGCCACCTGGAGGGATGCAGGCTTTTACTGGTGTGATGGTCTGCATCTGTCTGGGGGGGGACCGGGATCCTAGGTGACAGGTTTAATATAGAAACATAGAAACATAGAATTTGATGGCAGATAAGGACTGCTTGGCCCACCCAGTCTGCCCATTTCCCTACCTGATGGATAAGTTGCAGATCCTAGTTAACCAGCAGCCTACTTCTTCCTACCTCCACCCCTTAGAATTGCCTTATGACTGTCCCATGCATGCTTGAATTCCACCACTGTTTTGACTCCACAACCTCTCTGGAAGGCCGCTCCATACATCCACAACCTCTCTGTGAAAAATACTTCTTAAATTACCTCTGAGCGCCCCTTCTATCTTCAAATTGTGCCCCTTGTTCTTGCACACCTCTTTTTTTGAAAGATGCTACCCTCTTGGACTTTGTTGATTCCCTTGAGGTACTTGAAAGTTTCTATCATGTCTCCCCTCTCCCTCCTTTCCTCCAGGCTATACATATTGAGCTCCTTTTGTCTTTCTTCATATGTCTTCCGGTGCAGACCCTGCACCATTTTATTTGCCCTCCTCTGGACAGCTTCCATCCTGTCTATGTCTTTGTGGAGATTGGGTCTCCAGAACTGCACGCAGTACTCCAGATGTGGTCTCACCAGCTATCTGTACAGAGGGATAATAACTTCTTGTTTTCTACTGGTGATGCCTCTCCCTATGCATCCAGTATTCCCCCAGCCCTCCTTGCTGCCCTCTCACATTGCTTGCCCACCTTTAGGTCATCTGATATGACTACCCCCAGGTCCCTTTCCATTTTTGTTGTTGTTAGTGTCTCACCCCCCATTGTGTACTCTTAAATGCTTCATTGGCAAGCATTTAAACTAGACAAGGAGGGAGGCACTGAAAAGGAGCAGGGAAATCCCAGCCTCCCCCCACAAAACACAGTAGTTAGAAAGGTAAACACCAAGGTAGAGAAGTCAGTAGGGAGCAGGACAGGGATAAATGCAGAAAAAGGCAGTAAGGACAGGGATGGGGCTAAAAGGGTTAAGGCCATAAAGAATAAATGGAAGGTGATGAGTACCGATGCCCGCAGTCTGTGCAACAAGCTCCCTGAACTAGTGGCCTTGATGGAAGAGGGATGCCTGGATATTGTGGCAGTCACCGAAACATGGTACACAGAGAACCATGACTGGGATGTCAACATACCAGGATACACAGTCTACAGGAGGGACAGAGTGGGTAAAAGAGGAGGAGGAGCTCTCTATATAAGGGAAGGGATTAAAGCAATAGAACTGAAGAGTAAACAGGAAGTTGATGAGTCACTATGGGTCACTCTAGAGACAGGAAATGGCACCACAATCTGCATGCAGGTTGTGTACAGACCCCCATATCAGGGGAAGGAAATGGACAAGAAAATGATAGAAGGCATCCTTAAAATGGCAGAAAAAGGGGAGATATTGTTGATGGGGGACCTGAATATGCCAGATGTTAACTAGAGTACCTTTGCTGCAGGCACATCCAAGAGCAGGGTCATTCTTGATGCCGTACAGGGGGCATGCCTCAGACAGCTAGTGTTGGAACCCACTCAGAAGGGAGCAATCTTAGGCCTAATACTCTCAAATGGGGAAGGAGAAGGGATTTCAGATTTAGAAGTGGGTAGCCATCTGGGAACAAGTGACCACCAAACAGTGTGGTTCACAATAAACACAGCCATAGAATCAAGCCATACAAAAACAAGAGTATTAGACTTTAGGAAGGCTGACTTTGGGAAAATGAGAGAATGCCTCAGAAAAACACTAGCAAATGGGCAAGAAGGAGGGGTGGAGGAACAATGGGGAATAATAAAAACAGCCATCACAGAGGCAACAAGCCTTTGTGTGAAGCAAATCAACAAAACAATCGAAGGAAAAAAACACTATGGTTCTCAAAAGAGGTGGCAGGGACAGTTAAGGAGAAAAGGATAGCATTCAGGAAATATAAGGAAACACAGAAGGAGCTGGACAGAGAACTGTACCAGTTAAAGCAGAAGGAGGCAGGGAAGGCAGTCAGAATAGCAAAGGCACAAACTGAGGAAAAGATAGCCAATTCTGTTAAGAAGGGGGATAAAACCTTTAATAGGTACATTAGGGAGCAAAGAAAGACCAAGGGAGGGATACAGAGACTTAATAAAGGGGAGGGAATGTGGGCAGAGGGTGACAATCAAAAAGCAGGGATACCGAACGAATATTTAAGCTCAGTAGTCTCAACGGAACAGGAGGGGGAGGTACCTAAACCAAACAATAGAGAAACTCTCAATAGGAGGGTTGATACCAGTCCATTCACAGAAGAAAGGGTTTTGAAAGAACTCTTATAACTGAGGATGGACAAAGCAATGGGGCCTGATGGGATTCACCCAAGAATTCTAAAAGAACTAAGGGTAGAACTAGTAACACCACTAACTACTCTCTTTAACAAATCATGGGAGGATGGGGTGGCACCTGAGGACTGGAGGAGGGCAAATGTGATTCCACTTCACAAAAGTGGGAGCAGGGCAGAGGCCGGAAACTACAGACCAGTTAGTTTGACCTCAGTGGTAGGGAAAATAATGGAATCACTTCTGAAGGAAAGAATTGTTGAGTACCTAGAGGCCAGTGGGGCACATGACCCAAGGCAGCATGGTTTCACAGTAGGAAGGTCATGTCAGATGAACCTAATAGATTTCTTTGACTGGGTGACCAAAGTAGTAGACCAGGGAGGGGCTGTGGATATGGCCTATCTAGATTTTAGCAAGGCATTTGACACAGTTTCACACAAAAGATTAATATACAAGTTAGCCAGCCTTGGAGTGGGTCCCAAGATGCTAGCCTGGATAAAAAAAACTGGCTGGACAACAGGACACAAAGGGTAATAGTAAACAGAGTCCACAGTGAAGAAAGGAGGGTACCTAGTTGGGTACCGCAAGGTTCAGTACTGGGACCGGTCCTTTTTAATGTCTTTATAAATGACATTGGAGAGCATCTGGAAGGAAAGGTATGTCTCTTTGCAGATGACACAAAGATTTGCAACAGGGTGGATACACAAGGTAGGGTGTAAAGAATGAAAAGGGACTTGACAAGGTTGGAGGAATAGTCACATATGTGGCAGCTCAGATTCAATGCAAAGAAGTGCAAGGTAATGCATCTGGGAAACAAAAACCCGGGGGAAGAGTACACAATGGGGGTGAGTTAATAACAACAACAAAAATCAAAAGAGACCTAGAAGTAATTATATCAGATGACCTAAAGGCGGGCAAGCAATGTGAGAAGGCAGCAAGGAGGGCTGGGGGGATACTGGGATGCATAGGGAGAGGCATCAACAGTAGAAAACAGGAAGTTGTTATCCCTCTGTACAGACAGTTAGTGAGACCCTATCTGGAGTACTACGTGCAATTCTGGAGACCCGATCTCCGAAAAGACATAGACAGAGTGGAGGCTGTTCAGAGGAGGGCAACCAAAATGGTGCAGGGTCTGCACCAGAAGACATACGAGGAGAGACTAAAGAAGCTTAATATGTATACCCTTGAGGAAAGGAGGGAGAGTGGGGACATGATAGAAACTTTCAAGTATCTCAAGGGAATTAACAAAGTACAAGAGAGTAGTATCTTTCAGAAGAAGAGATGTGCAAGAACAAGGGGGCACAATTTGAAGATAGAGGGAGATGGCTCAGAGGTAATGTTAGAAAGTATTTTTTCACAGAGAGGGTTGTGGATGCATGGAACAGCCTTCCTGAGGAGGTTGTGGAGTCAGGAATAGTGGGAGAATTCAAGAATGCATGGGAAGGCATAAGGCAATTCTAGTGGGGGTAGGGGGAAGTAAGCTGTTAATTAACTAGAATCTGCAGCTTATCCATCAGGTAGGGAAATGGGCAGACTAGGTGAGCCAAGCAGACCTTATCTGCCATCAAATTCTATGTTTCTGTGTTACACCCCTGTACTCATATTGAACCAAACTGTGTGGTGGTCACTGGTCCCCAGTTGACCTTCCACCCGGACTTCTTTTATTCTGTCTCCGTTGGTCAGTACTTGGTCCAATATTGTCTTGTCCCTGGTGGGTTTGAGTACTAACTGCCTGAAGCCTGTCCCCTGAAAGGAGTCCTGGATGTTTCGGCTCTTGGCTGAGGCAGTCGCTGGGATGGTCAATCCATGTCAGGCATGTTAAAATCCCCCATTAGTGTCAGCCCGGTGGCGCTGAGGTGCTGGATGCCTTACCTCGTGCTACGCCAGCGACCCGGGTTCAGGAATGACCTCGGGTCGCTGGGGTGCCGGCACGGGGGAGGGTGGGGCTTGGGAGCAGGATTGAGCATTGGCTCTCCTCTCCCGGGAAGGGGGTCACCCGTCCACAGTCCTGCCATCACCGGATGGAGGTCTGGTGGCAGGCGTAGGTGGTACAGGAACAACTAGTAGGGTGGGGCATTCCATAGGGCTTGACGAGCACATGCCTCCACAGGCGTGCAACAGGTCAGGGATGCATGGGGTGGGACTGGTGAGAAAAAAGTAAAATACCACAAAGTACCTACCGGAAAAAAGAATCCTCCATTAATAGTACCTCCCGTTTGCTGCCATCTCATGTATTTCTTCCCCTAGCACCTTCCCCCCCCTTCCCTTAAGCTGGAGACCTGTAGAGCACCCCTGTTTGAACTGCTGTGCCATTTTCTGGCTCAAGGGTAAACCACAGTGCCTCATCCTCTCCCTACCTTTTCTGTAGCATGGTAGCTTTTATTCCTTTCCTAATGTACAGGGCCATTCCCCCTTTTCTCCCCCCTCCCTATCCCTCCTGAATAGAGCACAGCCTGGTACATTTACCCCCCCCCCCAGGTTGTGGTTACCAGTGTACCACGTCTCTGTTATAGCCACTATGTTCAGGTCAGCCTCTGCCATCAAGGTCATCAGGTCTAAGATTTTATTCCCCAAACTGCAGGTATTTGTACACATGCCGTTCCACTTTGTGCTACCTACCCTCCCTTTCTTCTTGCTTCTGTCTACTTTTTTCTTCCTCCCTACCACTGTTGCTTTACTATGTAGCCTTCCTACCTCTGTTACACCCCAATAGTGGGTTCAGATGTTCCTGTTGCGAATATAATTTCCTGATCTTCCTGTCTGGCTGCTCTAACCTGTAGGGTTGGGCTGCTTGAGCCTTCCTGCTCCCATTGCCCCCCCCCCAGCTAGTTTAAATGCTTCTCGAGGAAGCTTTTAAACTATGCATTGAGGACTGCCTTCCCCTTCCCGGATGGATGAAGGCCACCACCCTTGTACAGGCCTGCATCCCTCCAGGTGGGTCCCTAGCCCCCAATGTAGCCAAAATCCTTCTCCCTGCACCTGCTATACAAACAATTGTTGAAGTGCATGATGCAGAAATTCCTAGCCTTTCCCCTACAGAGTTTGCTATCTCTCCATGGTGCACTCCCAACTCCTTGAGGTCATCCTGCACCTGCTTTATGCTTGCCCTGTTCCTAGCTAGGTCATTTGTCCCCAGGTGGACAATGATTTCCAGTCCCCCGCCGCAACTGCATTAGCGATTCTCAGGATCCTCTCCCTCTCCCTCTGAGCAGTGCCTCCTGGGATGCTCTTTACCTCTCTCTCCATCCCACTACCTGTGCCAAGCTCCATTCCCCAGAAAATTGAGGTGCCCACCAGGATTAGCTTCCTCTTTCTCTAGGGTCCTCTGCCTCCTGCCCCCGGGGTCTCCCTCCCTGGTTTCAACCACAGGTTCCCTTGTGGGCTTCCCCCCTCCTCCAGGGTGGCATAGGAATTTGTAAGTTGGATCAGTTGGGGAATTTGACTCTGCCTGACCCCCTCACCCTGCCCAAGCCCACCATAGTCTATCCAGTCCCCTGCCCGGATAACCATTGCAGTAGTGGCTTGGGATGTGGTGACCTCTGGGTTGGGGCAATGGTCCCAAGCCTCTTAGCCTGCTGACCTCCAAAAACAATCAAATCCTCCTGCTGAAAAAAAGAAACAGAAAATCAGTATTCCAGTGCCCCTTGCCATTATGCTGGCCCCTGAAACAACAACAGAAATTTTTACTGGCAAAAAGAAAAAGGTATGACCGTAGAGAAAAAAACAAATTAAGCAATACCCCTTTCATGGAGGTTCCATCCTCGATGGTCCTTCTGTTAGTCCTGTGTAGTGGTGGGCAAAGTGACCGAAATTTGTTCTGCGAAGTGATTTGCGGAGTAATGCGGAATCTGCAACGTACTGCGCAGAGCGAAGTGGAGTACTTCACATTATAATGGGGAATGTGAAGTCCATTGAAAACAATGACTTTTTGTTATCCCGCCTTCCCTAAACCACTTCTCCACCAGTTTTAAGGTGAAGTACACTGAAATCAATGTACTTCACCTCACTTCCCCTTGTTTTTGAGCTCTAAAGGTGAATTTTGCAGTGCTTCATGGGATTGCAGGTCACATGTGCTCTAGATTGTTCTGCACAGCCTCAGTTCTGTGTAGTGTGTGTGTGTAGTGGAAGATGGAGACAGTTTTCTGCAATTCAAATCCTCTAAAAGCTGTTAAAAAAGCCTTTTTGAGCTATTTTTTTGCTCAAAATTTAGTACATCGATTGTAGAAAACCCTCCTGTGCTCAAATCATTGAGTGTTTATTGTTTGTGGGTGGATTTTGAATGTTAATTTAGAACAGTCAGTCTGTGTACTGTGATGTGTGCTTTAGGGAGGGATGTACCTGCTGTGTAGGTAGATTAACTGGGGGAAAAAGGCAGTCTTTCTATTTTGGTTATAGTTTTCTTGTATAACTGTGTTAATGTACATGCAGTAATATTTTTAGTAGAGATGCAGCGAATTTAAAATTCA
This sequence comes from Neoceratodus forsteri, assembly GCA_016271365.2. NCBI lineage: Eukaryota > Metazoa > Chordata > Ceratodontiformes > Ceratodontidae > Neoceratodus > Neoceratodus forsteri. The sequence continues at coordinate 829,113,345 of CM028136.1, forward strand.
CCGGCGAAGTGAACTCAAAGTGGGCACTTTGCGTTGCTACTTCGCTACACGGAATGGGCAATGCAAAGTGCTCACTTCGCCTTGTCATTACCACTTCACAATAAGGCGAAATGGCAACGTGAAGTAAGGTGAAGTCATTGTTTTTAATGGACTTCGCATTCCTCATTAGGATTCTAAGTGATCCACTTTGTGTTTCAGATTTGGCAGCCCCCCTTCACATCACATGGCTTACAGTACTGTAAGTCACATGCTCTTTAGCTAGGCAGGAAGAAAGTGAGTCATACTAGCAGACACTTTTACTTTCTCCTGTGCAGATGGAGAGAGAGTAGTGTGTTTTGCGACTGCTGATACTTTTAGATCAGAGTGTGGAGGAGATTTAAACTTGATTTAGATCCAGCGGCTTTTTTAAAAGCTTCATTTTTTTGTCTTTTCAGTACTTTTTTACTTAATTTGTTCTTTCTGTAAATTTTATTTTTCTTACCTTTATAAGTAGTTAGTTGTTCGTCTGTGTCTGTGTGACTGTGTGTGTGTGTGACAGTGTGAGTAGTAATTGCTCGGACTGAGGGAGCTCAGTAGGAGAGATGGACCAGGGTGAGGGAATGTCTGGGGTGGGGCAGCTTTGGGAGAGTGTGGCAGTGGTAAGCATCGTACCATGTGCATATGTAGAGGGCATGGGCGCCCATTTCTGTTGGACCGTTCAAAACTTGTGAGTGCCCCCGAAGCAGGACCAGCACCGCCTCTTGTCCTGACTCTGAGGCAGTTGAACCACCACTACCACCACCAAGTCCAGCACCAGGTCTTCTGGAGCAGGGTGTGCCTGTTCCCCCGGGCCCAGGTAGGGATCCCATCCCTGTTCAGCACCGTGACCAGCAGGCTTACAATACATCCAAGTAACTATTAAAAAAAATTTATGTTGTGATTCATGACGTGATTGTAAATCGTGATTTGTGACTGCATTTGTGACCATGATGAGGAACAAATGTGAATGCTTACCGCCTACGGCTGTACTTCCCTGATGAACTGTAGCTTAAAACTCCTAGACTTAAAAACACATATCAATGAGTACAATGGTGGGGTGGTGAAGCCTGGAGAGATACTACAAAACAGGCTTACAATACATCCAAGTAACTAGAAAAAAAATTTATGTGATTCGTAATGTGAATGATCGTGAATCGTAATTTGCGACTGCATTTATGACTGTGATGATGATGAAGAACGTGATTTGTATCATGAGTGACTCGTGATGATGGTCCTGACTTAAAAACACATATTAATGAATACAATGTTCATGCAGAATTAAGCACCACACCTGTCCAGTACTCTGAAGGGAACTCAAAGAAACAACTGTGACTTAAGTTACAGATGGAGATTGGGCCCTTAAGAGATGCAAATGCACAGACAGATTAAGATTGCACTGTGCACTGAAGAGATGCAGACCCAAAGGCACAACACCTAACCAGTGCTCACCATCAGAAATTCAAATCTGGAAAAGAATGCCTTTACTGGTTGGGGCGGGCATGACGGGGGGCAGTGTACTGTACTGCAGCAGTAACAGTCACAAGTACTAGTACCAGTACCAGTACGAGTAAAGATACCACGAAGAAGTACAAAAATCACACTGCTGCAGTGGACAGCAGCTTCACATTGCTGAAATTATGTGGCACAATAAAAGGTGTCTGATTTGATGACACGCGTCACACACATACTCACACACACACACTAAGTAATGCACAGCAAATTGAAAACTTCAGTAATATAACATAGATACATAGACAGTGTCGGCAGATAAGGGCCTATGGCCCACCCAGTCTGCCCATTTGAGCTTGTAAGTTCAGTTTGTTTTCCTAGAAGTCTGTTGCCCCTTACCCCTGACCTCCAGAATTCCTTTATGTCTATCCCATGCATTCTTAAATCCTGTGATTGTTTCAGCCCCCACCACTTCCTCTGGCAGGGTGTTCCACTTGTCCACCACCCGTTTGTGAAGAAATTCTTTCTCATGTTTCCTCTGAATCGTCCTCCCTCCAACTTCATCCCATGCCCTCTAGTTCTGGAACATCTTTTTCGCTTAAAAATAGTGTTTTCCTGCACCCTGTTCCTCCCTGTAAGATACTTGTATGTCTCTATCATATCCCTTCTCTCCCTCCTCTCCTCCAGGGAGTACATGTTCAGTTTCTTCAACCTGTCTTCATAGGACTTGTGATGCAATCCATGCACCATCTTTGTTGCCCTCCTCTGAACCTTCTCTAACCTATGTCCTTACGTAGGTATGGTCTCCAGAACTATACACTGTACTCCAGGTGGGGCCTCACTAGTGTCTTGTATAGCGGAATTATGACCTCCCTTTTCCTGCTGGTGATGCCCCTGCCTATAACCACATATTAATGTGCAACTACTGAATACTGTATACCCATGACCTGTATAAGAACCACTGTCTGTTACTTTATGTACTGTATTCCCAGGTCGCCCCTGAAAAAGGGACCTCCGGGGTCCAGTGGGCCTACCCGGTCATCAAAATTCAATAAATAAATAAATAAATAAACATAATTTAAACAAACTAAAATTATGCACTGCTGCACCACAACAATCAGCAAAAAAAGGCAAGAAATATTGAAAATATTACTGTATGTACATTAACACAGTTAAAAAGAAAAATATCACCAAAAGAGAAAGCACTGTCTTTTTCTCCAAGTTAATCTACCTACCACAGATACACCCCTTCCCCAAAGCACACTTCCATTGCCTCTCAGTACACAGACTGAATGTTGTACATAAACATTCAAAATCCATACACAAACAATAAACGCTCGATGATATGAGCACAGGAGGGTTTCCTATAATCGATGAACTAAAGTTTCAGCAAAAAAATGACTCAAAAAGGCATTTTTTAACAGCTTTTTGAAAGTTTGAATTGCAGAGAGCTCTCAGAGCAGATTGTCTCTACAGCTTCACACACACTACCCCAAACTGAGGCTGTGCAGAACAATCTAGAGCCCATGTGACCGAAATCCCATGAAACACTGCAAAATTAAGCCTTTGGAGCTTAAAACAAAAGCTGATAGTGAAATACATTATTTCAATGTACTTCACTTAAATTGATGGAGTAGTGGTTTGGGAAGGCGAAGTAATGTGAAGTCATTGTTTTCAATGGACTTCATGTTACCATTTGCAACATGAAGCACTCCACTTCGCGTTGCAGAGCACTCCACGAATTCGCCTTCACTCCTCGGATCACTTCGTGGAGCAAATTGGGGTCACTTCGACCACCACTAATTTTCAGTAGTGCTTGAAATTTTTTTGCTGATTGTTGTGGTGCAGCAGTGACACAACACAAATGTTTAAAACATTTGGTTATATTACTAAAGGTTTTCAGTTTGCTACCCATTACTTGTCGTGTGTGTGTGTGTGTGTGTGTGTGTGTGTGTGTGATGCATGCCATTAAGTCAGACACTTTTTATTGTGCCACAGAGTACTTGCAGCAGTGTGAACCTGCTATCTACCACACCTCCATGATTTTTGTATACTGCTTTGTGGTATCTTTACTGGTTGTGGGCTGTTACTGCCATGCACTACACCCCCAACCAGCAAAAGGTATTGTTTTCCAGATTTGGATTTGTGACTTGTGAGCACTGGTTAGGTGTGGTTGTGCCTTTGCGTCTGCATCTCTTGAATGCACAGCACAATCTTAATCTGTCTGTGCCTTTGTAGTACACCATTAATTCTGGGAGACTTTGCATTTTTTGTTACCCTGTCATTTCACTTCATCAGTGTAACCCCTTTGTTACCCGGGGTTACTAGAATCCCAGTAAGACCTAGTGGTAGGCAGGGAAAGCAGCTTGTGAAACTCCAGTTAAGTGGGTTTCACACTGTCTCACTCTGTCCTCAGTCACAGCTGAGACTTGAGAGATGACATCACTATAGAACTGTTGCAGCTGCATGAGCCACTTTGGAATCTCCAGCTCAGGGAATGAAGTTTAGAACTTTGGGAAATTCAAAGTGAGTCTTCCATTTGTCCTTAAGCAAGAAGGAAAAATCAGTCTGCTGTTTGATCTCTCACTAAGAAAAAAGGAAGTGTTCCTGTGTTTACCTTTTTTAAAGTGGTGGAGACCGCTCCCCCGGTCTCAGTGCCCCCCTCCCTCTGGCGGGGGGAGGAAAAGTTCTCTGTGGGTTCTAGGGGCAATCCCCTTCTCCCCCCATGGAAGGAAGCTGCCTGATTTTGTTTTTGTCTGTTCTTGTATAACAGCAAAGGTTACAGTACTTCACCTGTGGGGCACCTGCAACGAATGGGTGAGTGTTTGGCTCCATTTGAAGGGGCAAACAAATTGTTTTTTTCAGTTGGGAAATGAATATGGACTGCTGTTTGGGAGGACTATGTCAACTAGGACAAACAAATAGAGCAGTCAAACAGTTTAAAGTTTTAAATGGATTTAAAGTTTGCTGTAGAAGGGGTGCTTCAAGTCATCCACCGTTCAATCTACATTTTAAAGTCTAAAGTTTTCTGTGTGTCAAGAGAAATGGCCCGGGTATGGGCTGTGGGAGCTGGAGGTGGGAAAACCCCCCATCTTTAGTAACCAGGTCCACCTCTACGGATTTCTTCTGTATTTTTGCTACTTGCCTCATGCACTTGGCCAGTGATGGGGTGGGTACCCAGACGTGGGTTGCAACTTGAAAATCTCTCTAGGAGTCGCAGACTCTAAGTGGTTTGGGGAGCCACAGGATGGTAAAATTACTCCTTGTTGGATGGGAGTCTCCTTGTTTGATGGGAGTTTCGATTGGAAGTACGAAAACAAATCTCTCTAGGAGTCACAGACTTCGAGTGGTGTGGGAGCCACAGTTTGGGAGTCTCCTTGTTTGATGGGATGTCTTTCCAAGTAAAGTTTGGGTTCATTCTTCAAGTGGATCGTCAGTCGAGTGGCCGGCAGGGGAGCCGGGGCCAGTCGGGCTATGTATCCAATGCGCATGCAAAGTCCGGGCTGAGTGCCTGGTGGGTCCAAAGCCAGACAACTGTAGTAATGTGTTCATTCCTCAAATGGACCGCTGTGTTAACTCTAATCTGCACGACAGTAACGTAGCTCTTTGGGGGACCATGCAATGCTTTGTTTATGTTCAGTTAGTTAATAAATAAAGCCACACTGAAAAATCCCAATTCTGGTTCTGGACATTACAGTTATTGCTTCCTGTAGTTGGATTTACTTGGGTGCCCTTGTGCAGAGTAGCCAAACCTAGGTCCCTTGTACCAGGTAACCTCATCCTTCCCCAAACCTGTAGATATGTTACATCAGCACTAGATAATTTTCTGTACACAAGACAGTAGCATTTTGGGGGTGCAAATTAATTCTGGTGACTGTGTGCGACCACTGTGCACATGACTGAGTGTGCTATTAATTCTAGAAGACTTTGCATTTCTTGTTACACTCTCATTTCAATTTGTCAGCACTGGGGAATTTTCTGGACACAAGACAGTAGCATTTTGGGGATGCACATTAATTCTGGTTACTGTGTGTAACCATTGCGCACATTATGGAGAGCACCATTAATTCTGGGAGACTTTGCATTTTTTGTTACCCTGTCATTTCACTTCATCAGCACTGGGGAATTTTCTGGACACAAGACAGTAGCATTTTGGGGATGCAAATTAATTCTGGTGACTGTGTATGACCACTTCGCACATGACAGAGTGCGCCATTAATTCTGGGAGACTTTGCATTTCTTGTTACGTTCTCATTTCACTTTGTCAGCACTGGGGAATTTTCTGGACACAAGACAGTAGCATTTTGGGGATGCACATTAATTCTGGTAACTGTGTGTGACTACGGCACACATGACATCTGAGTGCGCCATTAATTTTGGGAGACTTTGCATTTCTTGTGCTCTCATTACACTTTGTCTGCACTGGAGAGTTTTCTGGACACAAGACATAAGCATTTTGGGGATGCACATTAATTCTGATGACTGTGTGTGTGAAGGGCTGCCAGTATCATTATCACTATGTCTTACTTCGAGTTAAGGCAGAATGACAACGCAAAGTAATATCACAAGTCGAAGTGAGCCTTTTGCATTGGACACATTGTGTAGCGGAGTGACAATGCGAAGTGCCCACTTCGCAGGCACTTCGCAGGCAGAATTTAAATGTGTTGCATTTCTAGTCCTGTGCTAAACAAAACAAACACTGCTACATCTGCTCCATTCTCCTACCAGTATCTTCACTTTGGCAGCTGTTCCCCATTCTCTTTGCACCTAGAGTGAATCAAGAAAGTGCAAGCAGTTTTCTTAGCTTGTGTGAGTGGTCCTGGTCTCCAATCCACTCCCGGTCCTCTGCAGCTGTGGAAAAAGTGTTACTTGTCCCTGGTACTGTTCCCCCTTTTCTTTTCTCAAACTGTCTAGCCTCCTTAGCTCAATTCTCAGCCTTACAGCCACCTCCCGATCTTTCGGTCCTTTCTTCACCCTCACCCCTACTCTTCTCTACCTCTGGGATGTTATTTCCCTTGGGCTTCTCCTCTCTGCTGCCTCATTTTCGGGGGGGGTGGCATTCACCACCTCTCTCGGTTTTTACTGACTCTCTATTGACTAGTAATAAACACCTTTCATAGTATCATTTAAACCTTTCACCCAGGACTGCCATTCCACTCCTGGATAGATGGTGGCTGTCTTTCATGTACAGGCCTCTATCCCACCAGGTAGGACCCCAGTCCCCCATGTAGCCAAAAATCACCATCCTACACCATACCTTCAATCAGTCATTGAAAATGGTGTGGTGTTCCCTAGCCTCCAGCCAGCCACATACAGGTAGCACCTCAGTTAAGGCCATGAGATGAGCCATCTGCTTCAGGCCATTTTCCAGCCCCCCAAATCTTTATTGTACTTCCCCTGCTGTATCCCTTGCCAGGTAATTTGTCCCCAAATGGACAGTGACATCCAGATCCCTCTCCTGCCCTGCCAGAGTTTGCTTGTCTCCAACCTTCCATGCCCAGACACCAGGCAGGCACTTCCCTTCCCGCCCTGCTGCCAAATCTACCCTGTCCATCATATCTAAAAAGTAACACGCACACTGTCACACAAGAATACATATACTGACTATAGCACAGTACATTCCCCCATTACCAGCCAACAAATGGCTGGATATCAACAAAATGATGCAGACTTCACCACCATATACACACATAGCCATATGTTGACATCACTACCTGCACCACTATTTGCGCCCCCCTTTCCACCCACAAACTCAGCAAAAGTCACTCATCAACCCTAGATGGCCCAGTGGCTAGTCATTAACAGCAGTAACACAGTATGGCTAGTGGCCACCCTTTTGGGCTAGTTGCCCAGCATAAATAATTTATCATCAGTGGTCCAGAGTGCTGTAATTGTCTTATGTGGGGGCAGTAATTTAAATAATTTCCTTTCCCTGGTTACCGCTGTAATAAAATAATAATTTTCCTGGATCTAGTGGGTGTCCCTGGTCCCCGATGCTGCTTTGGCAGGCAGGGAGTACGAATATGAGAAAGACTCGCTGGGGCTGCAGCTGTAGTTAGAGCAACTAACCACTCAAAAGTGAAAATGCTAGGCTGCTTTTCAACTCCTGGCCTGTACAGGGGTCAGGCTCCAGCCTGCTCCATGTAGACAGGAGGAGGGAAGGACCTCATCAGGAGGCCAAGGATGCAAGTGCAGAACCAGGCATTGCCACGTAACTGGGCCTGGGGAGTGGCAGTAAATGTAGTTGTGATGAGGGTGCTAGTAATCACATTAGAAAGCCCTCAAAATGGAAAAGAAATAGAGATATTGGCAGAAGTGTTCAGAGAAGCAGAATGAGAGACATCCCTTTACTGTGACACAGCTGGGAGTTACACGAATAAAAGGGCTGTTACTATATGGATGAAGCACATCTACAAACCTGTTGCCAAATGGAGGGAGGGGGGATACAATGCTCCTGGGACTGGCAGGTTGCCCTCTGCCATACCAGTTTGCTCAACATAGCTAACAAGTAACCCCAGTCCCCGGTGCCACACTAGCCCTGCCCAGGCACCTCCTCCCTGCCCCTGAAACCAGTGCCACCAGCGCCATGCCATTCTATGCAGCCATTGGTGACTGCTCTTCTCAACTATAGCAGCACTCACCTGAGAGAAAGCAAGCAAAGAATCTGGTTCTGGTCTGGACATACGCTGGGCTCCTTGGCTCGGTGTTCCATCGACTCGAGTCTGGCAGAAAGCCACCTTCCTTCAAAATCTAATTCTCTCTCCAACAACATGAAAAAGTACTGGAGCACCATTCCCATGCATTCCAGCCCGCTTTCATCACTGAAAGAAGAAAGAGGCATGCATGCGCAATGGTGGCAGTGAGGGTCACGCTAAACAAAAACAAAAAACAGAGGATTCCTCATTGAGACACTGGGGGATTAGACACCCCCAGTGTCACTGTAATGTTTCTGGAGGTGGGGTAGGGTAGTAAGTGCAGAGAAAATAAATGACTGCCAAAAATAAAAGAGTAAGAGCGTGAGGACAGTTCCAGTGCGGAGGCAACATTTTTTGTCACCTCAGCAAGTTGTTCATTTGAAAAGAATGAGGGAGTCCTTTTTTTCTGAAAGCAATAGGTCTGTAGGGCTCTGCCCACTGCAGCCCTAAAAAATAAGACTGGAAATTCAAACATGGGACTGGAAGATATCCTTTAAGGGTTTAAATCTGGATGACATGTGGGGTGTACTAATAAATAAACTTGAACTAAGAAAGTTATATGTACCTGAAAAGCAAAAAATGCAACAGTTCAGAAAGGATCCCTAGTTGGTGTACCAAAACAATAATTAAACTTACACGCAGGAAAAAAAAGGGCTTTCTTAAAATCTAGATTGATAAATAATACTACAGCCTGGGATAAATATAAAAAAACTGGCCAAAAAGTGTAAAGCTAGGATTCGAGATGCCAAGAAAAAATATGAACTAGGCCTGGTAACACGAGTACAGAATAATTATAAGGCCTTTTATAACTATGTAAATCAAAATAGAGCTCCTAATATGTATGTAGCTATCTTAATAAATGAAAAGGGTAACCTAATCAAGGAATGAAAAAGATATAGTGGAGGTCATGAACAGCTGTTTCATATCAGCATTTGGAGATCAGCTACAGTATCTGCCCCATTTCTAGATGTGGATGAGACAGTAAAGTTACCCTTTTCCATCACTGAATCTAAGGTTATGACCAAACTACAAAAAATAAATCCATATAAGGCACCAGGCCCCGATGGTGTTCATCCCGGACTGATCAAAGTGCTGGCAGTGGAACTGGCAGGGTCATTAACTGCTTCATTTAAAACTTCACTAGAATGTGGTCGAGTAGCAAAAAACTGGAGGGAATTTGGTGTCACCTACATATAACAAGCATTTGTCAATGCCAAATGTTGGCTTGTTGGCATTGGCATTGGTAGTGCAGGAGTTAGAAATGCAAAATAGGAATGGCAGTGAAGTACTGAAGTAACGCCAACAACCCCCCCGCAGAGACTGAAAGGCATTGGGAGTGTGGCTTTGGGTCAGTAATAATGCTGATGCCATTTCACCTCACCCCACCCTACAGAAAGTGACAGGTGTCGGGGTGTGCATTGGGGTCTTTGGACTTAATGCTCACCAATTCCATAAGAAAATAAGCTGAGATGGGTGCAATATAGGAGAATGGGGTCAATGTTAGGGTGATGGAACCAAAAGCACACCTCAATGTCTGTCAGTGGCTGTAGGGTGGGGTTGGGGTAGAATTCTGTGAACATTATGGCAGTCAAACCCAAATTACGTCCTCGACGCCTGTCAGTCTCTACAGGGTGGGTGCATGGTTGGAAATCTTAACGCCCCAGGTGGTTGTTGGTATTTTCACTCCAAATTTTCAACAGTGGCTTTTTGGGACCCCACCTCGTAAACAGTGGCACTATCATTTTGTTACTCAATCCTGAAAGGTGATTTTGCACAGCAACTGCGTCATTGGGAGCCATAGGTGTGGAAACACATTTTGGGCAAGATGTGAAAAATGACAGCTGTACTGTTCATGAGGAGGTGTAAAAAAATGGCAATGTTGAAAATCTGGAGAGAAAAAAGAAAAATTTGCAAACTTACGAGCGTGCGTAGATACTGCGCAACGCACACCCATAATGCAGTCATTTTTGGGATTTATTTTACTAGATTTTCAACATGGGTATTTTGAGACCTCTCCTCATGAACAATGGCACTGGATTTTGTTACTCTGTTAGAAATTCTCGAAGTTACAAGCGTGCATGGAAACTACGCAATGCACGCTCGTGACAGTCACTTTTTTTTAATTTTTTCACCAAATTTTCGACATAGGCATTTTGGTACTTCTGCTCATGAGCAGTCTCACTGTGATTGTCTTAATCTGTCCCGAACATTGATTTCCTACAGAGATCACGCCATTGTGCGCCACATGTGCGAAAACACATTTCGAGCAGAATGTGAAAAATGACAGCTATACTGTTCATAAGGAGGTGTGACAAAATGGCAATGTTGGCAATCTGGAGTGAAAATATTAAAAATGCTCAAAGTTACAAGCGTGCATGGAAACTGTGCAATGCACACTCGTAACATAATAAGTTTTTGGAATTTTTTCACCAAAGTTGTAACATAAGCTTCTTGGGAGCCCACCTCATGAACGGTGACTGCAAAATCACCTTTTGGGACTGAATAATATAATGACAGTGACTAATTTCATGAGGTGGTGTCCCAAGAACCACATGTTGCAAATTTGGAGCCAAAAGTTGAAAAAATGGTCGCGATATCTACCTAAGTTGAACCCCACCCCCATTTATGTCATTATACAGCTTACCAGCATTTCTTCAGTTCATTGTCGACTTTGAAGAGTGCAGACGTATCCCTGTTCCACCGAAGATCACTGTGCCAACCTCTGGAGGTAAGTATGGGTTGGGGGGTGTGCGGAGGTGGGGTGCGCACAGGGTGGGTGCAGGTTGGGAGAGGGGGAGCCATAGACAACGAGGGACAGTTTTCTTGTTTTGCAGGGAAAAACAAAAAAAAACATTGGGGGAAGGTTTTTGTTTTTACAGGTGACACTAAGACCTTTGGGCACACTGGGGTGGGCTCCCAGTGTGCCACCTGTTTTTTCTGGGGGGGGAGCTGGAGCCGATGGGGCTGGGCACCCATTGGCAAATAAGTGTGTCTGTGTTGGGGGGCCTGATGCCAGGATTAGGCACCCCATTGGCAGACAAATAAAGCGGGGGCGTTATGCCGATGTGGATTGGCACTCGTCAGCAAATTAATTGAACTGGGGAGGGGCATGCAGACAGGGGATTGGGCACACCTGAATTTGACTTTCTAGGGATTACAAAAGGAGGATGGTGAGAGCCGCTGCCATGTTTATTGAAATGTTTCACTAGGAATGGCACGTAATGGAGGCGTGTCAGATCTGCCGCTGCAGTGATGAGCCTGTCTGTCATTGTGGTGGTGGAATTCTTTCAAGTTGGTGGCACTCTCTGAAACTGCTGTCATCGGCAGCATGCACACTGGTTGGTGGCTGAGGAACGCACTGGTTAAAGCATCCCCTGGATTCACCACAACACTGACACACCCGTGAAAGTACTAGTACAGTGCTACTACTGCAAAATGTTGCGCAAGCAAACATAAAAAGGGAGACAAAAAAACTACTCAATAACCACCGACCAATAATCCTAACATTGAACCTAGGTAAAATCTTGGAGGACTTTATTAAAGAATATCTTGAGGAGTTTATTAAAACAACAGGACAGGTTGATGGATACCAGCACAGCTTTATTTCCAGCAGATCTTGCCAGCAAACCTATTACAGTTTTTCAAAAATATTAGCCAGTCCCTTGATGGAGGCAATCTGGTGGATGTCATGTTTCTAAGCTACAGTAGAGCATTTGACAGCGTGCCACACTGGAATTGGTACAGAAACTGACAGAATTAGGTGTAAATGCTAATGTGGTGACATGGATAATATTGTGGCTATATGGAAGAACTCAACAGGTCAGAATCAGGGAATTGACATCAGGCAGAGCCGCTGTGTTAAGTGGGCTCCCACAGGGATCTGTTTTGGGACTTACACTGTTTAATATATTTGTAGCTTCTGTGGCCTGTGATGAGGGTGTCTGTATTGCCAAATATGTGGATGATACTAAAGTGAGCATGACTATAGATAGCCGAGAGGATATAGATAAACTACAAACAGCACTAAAAAACTAGAAGTATGGTGAGGAACACATAAACTGAGCTTTATTGCCAAGGAGTGTGCTGTTATGCACCTAGGTAGTAACAACCCATGTGCAGATTATATTTTAAATGGAACGCAACTCAAAGTGACAACACAAGAAAAGGACCTGGGTATTATAATTTAAATGATTTTAAGTTCAAAACACACTGCAGACAAACTGCAAGAAAGGCGCATGTAATACTACATTGAATTCACAGACATAGCCACAGTAGGGAAAGGCAGGTTCTCATCACCCTGTTTAGCTCCCTAGTGCAACCACAGATGGAGTACTGCTCACAGTTCTGGTCTCCAAGCACTAAGGCTGAGATCAGAGTTCTGGAGGGCGTGCAGAGAAGCGCCACCAGGATGATATCTGGCACGGAACATAAAATTAATTATGAGAAGAGGCTGGCCAATCTAGATCTGTATAAACCTGAATATAGAAGGCTCAAGTGAAGATCTCTGTCTAGTTTTCAAATCCTTTATTGAAGATGACCTCTGGAAATGCTTAGGTTTTAAATTCAAAGAACAGAACTGTGTAACCAAGCCACATGACTTACAACTACAAGGTAGTAGGAATAAAACAAAAAAGAAGGGCAGACTTGTTTAGTCAGGGGGTTATCCGTGTATGGGATAGCCCTCCTTTAGAAGTTTTTGGTAGTTGTACAATGACTATCTTTAAAAATAGATTGGATACTTATTTTTCTGAATTAGGATTCCCAGATTATCCCTTTGTGTAAAAGGCTAGCCTCAAAGGTGCCTATGGCTCTCTTGGCCTGTATAAAAACCTATGGAACACTGAGCAGGATAAATATTAAATATCTTGAAATTAATTATGGGCAGGAAAACATCAAATAATGCCAATGCACCTCTACGTAGCACCTCAAGATACCCCTGATAAAGTCTTGTGGTGCTACATGGGGTGCTTTGATGTTTATAAATTTCAAGTTGTTTGATATTTGTCCTGCTCGGTGTGCGCAACTTTTTTCTGTTACAAACAGTGCCCCCTTTCCCTGACCATCCAGAATTTATTATTTCACACAGTCCTGATCTCTATTGCACCAGAGGAGCAGGGAGCTACTGCAGGTGGCAGGTTTGAGGTTCTGGTTCCCATAGGTAGACGTTTGATTTACACCTTCTTTCAAGGCAAGAGTTAGAGAGGAGACAGCACATGGGCTTAGCTGCTGCTGCAGTATGTCATTTCTGTTGCCATTATTTTGGGTTAGTTTCTTTCATTTACACTACCTCTAGCCAGCAAGGAGTTTATTTCTTTCATCAGTCCTGATTTCTGAAGGACCAGAGGTGTGGGGATCTGCTGGTGAGTGGGGGGTGGAGTCCCATTCATAGCATTGTGTGCACTATTCCCAAGTCCCAAGTCAACTGAAGCTCCCTGTCAATAATAGAACCTCAACCCTTAAACAACAAAAGAACATTTGAACTGCCAGGAACTATTGACTAAGATAATGAATAAGGCTCTTCCATAAATTCAAGACTGCCACTAAAAATCACAGAATTGACCTATTGTGTGACATCCAACAGGGGTTGTTCCAATCAGTGTCAGTGGCTCAGCAGGTTGCACACTGGTCTCTGAGGCATGGAGATCAGACTGTTGTGGGTTCTAGCCCCACACCAGGAACTTCGGGTTAAATCCCAATACTTACACTGTAGTGCAGCATAAGGAGGGTGCCACTCCCCTGAGGTGCCGTCTTTGAGATGAGACGTTAAACCAAGGTCCTGCCTGCCTGTTCTAGTGGTTGTTCTGGTGGACATTAAAGATCCCATGGCACGTATTGCAAAGAGTACAGCCAAATTTCCTCCATTCACTAAAAACACCACTAACAGTTTTATCTGGCTTAACATGTCAGTTTGCATCTGTATCTCCCCCAACCCCGGGACGAGGCTGAAAATAGGCAGAATCACCTAGCCCTTCTTTCTTGGTCAACAAAACCTAAATAGACAAATAATAAAGTGGAAAAAAAAACCTGTTGTAATACAATAAATCAATTTCCTATACAACATAAAACAGGTATAACTATATAGAAAAAAGCAGTTATTTGCAGTATCATTGAGACATTCTCAGCCCTACAAGGGTTGTCACTTGTATACACTTACTAGTCCAGTTAGCTACTAAAATATTGGGCTGTTATTATCTTTTATGCCAAATGTGGTAGGTACCAGTCCACTCAGTCTGATGAAGCCTTTATGGAAGGGGCCTGTACTGTGGATTACCATTTGCAAACTGTAAGATGTTTATTGGAATTCTAATAATTTTTGATTTGATAGTTTTTGCAAGGACTTGATTGTTAAACTATTTTAAAAGTTTACCTCTTCGATATTTCAACTTGAAATTTCAGGGGTGTTTCATTATGGGATTTTTTAACAGGCTAGTAAGAGTTATGATGCTAGTCTATGTGGCTCCTGGCTACTACAGAGAAGTGACAAGAAAGATCTATTCTTAGCCTCAATATATTGTTGTTTTTAATGGTATCTGCATGCAAACAAACATGTTTGGCATTGACAAATGCTTGTTTAAGTAGGGACGGGAGTCCAGTACTAGTGCACAGACTACACCGTGCAGGTGCACCACAGATCTTTACAATGACAGTATGACCTCCTTAATTCTGCTGGTAAACTCCTTAGTTATGCCACCAGGTTCCTGTTTGCCCTAGCCACTGCCTTTTTGTACTGCATAGATGCCTTTAGATTACTTGTGATAGCTATTTCCCAGGTCCTTCTTATTTCGCAGCACTGTGACCATCATGCATCCTAGTCTGTATTTGTCCCTTGGGTTCTTGCATCCTTTGTGCATAATCTTGCAGTTTTTGTCATTAAACTCTAGCTGCCATGTACCAGACCACTTCTCTAACTTTGCCAGGTTCTTTTTTAGATATCTGAAGCCCTCTTAGTGTCCACCCTGCACAGAGCTTGATGTTGTCTGCAGAGACAGATTTTGCCCTTAATGCTGTCCCCAGTGTTATAAACACAATGAACAGCACTTGTCTGACCACCAACCTTTGCAGAACTGAGACAACCCTGCTAATGATTTCCCTCAACCATGCCAGCTCGACACTACTACCACCACCACCCTTTGGGTCTCCTGCCCCCCCCCAGACAGTTTGCCACCCAATTGATCAGTTTTTTTTTTTTACCAACACCAATGTTTTCCAACATTTTGATCAACCTCATATGGGTGGAGGAGGCAAGTCAAAGGCTTTACTGACATCCAGGTACAGCATGCAGAAGCTTTAGAAAGTCCAGGTATAGCAGTTCACGAGGTTGCCTTACTGCCATGGGGTACATCATTTTATTGGTGACATTTAATTCTTAAAGATAGTACTCTATCATCCTTCCCAATCAGAATATCTGTAGAAAACCAAAGCTTTTTGTAGCCAGTTAGGAGAAAACTTTCCCCATTATATGCTGTTATATAGGATTAGGCTTAAAATGCATTATCAAGTATGGAAACCCCCTTCTCTGTATGAAGGGCATGCTGTTCCCTTTGAGTCAGGCTGTTCAGCTTGTGGAGGCATGTGGAGTGGATTGCTGAGAAGTTATATTTGTTGCTGACATAGCGTTCTACTTTATGATAAACTGGTCCGGTAGTGACACCCTGTGGCCTGAAGTAGCAGTGCAGTTTCTTTATACAATCTAGTTACCTACCAAAATTAATGAAACTATTAGCATACCTGTTCAATTTGTGTTTTCCAGGAGCTTTCTTGGCCCTACATTTTCTTTCTTTTTGTGACTCTGCTGTTGTACCAGGCCCAAAGTTTAATTTCTATGCCAGCTGAGGAGTAGCATACTATCATGTAGGGCTAGTCACCTTTCCTATCGGAAATCAGTGTCATCCAAATGTTGCTGCACCATTGTCATAATGTTAGGATACTGTTGTGATGTCAGGATAATGTTATACCATCGTTCTGTTTTCAATCAGATTGATGGTACAATAACATCCTGACAGCAGCAGTTGTCGTGCAAACATTGCAAAGATTTAATTCTGCACAGCAACGAATATCGTTGTCTACTTTTTTATTATGTATTTATTTGAAAATTTGTAACTCAGTAAGTCACACTGAGACAGAGATTATTTCCAGGTGCGATTCAAGAAAGGGGAAAAAGGATACAAAGACAGCAGATCAGCAAGTTGCACAAAATACAAAAAAAATAAGATCCAGAGAATTTTTGGTACAAAAAAATAAGAAAATTAAACATGTGTAGTGCCCCAGAGTTCCTGGTGCCCTCCAAAAATGGGTATCTGGTGCCCTGGTGCTGTCTAGGTTAGGTGCCCTGTTAGAAGTGCCCCAGGGAAGATAGGTGTGCCCTGGGGAGAGGGAAGGTGCCCCTTAGTTAGTTTCTGCCCCCAAATCCAAGCCCCAGTTTGGCTTATGTTTAAAAAAAAAAAGATTTTGCCGCTTGTTTTCTCTGCCTGTTTCTGCTTCTCAGACCCCCTCCCCCCGTCCCAGTCGCAAGGGCAGGCAGGCAGGGATGGGCTTGTAAGGATTCCGAGATGGAATCCTCAGCCCTAGTGTTAAATGGCAACAGCTGTTCGCTGTTATTTGGTTGTGGAGGACAGACTAGTAGCAGCGTTGACAGGAAAGCATTAGGCCAGCCAGGGCTCAGCCTGGGGATGGATTTACCACATGTTCTGGGGTTCCTCCAGATGTCTTGGCCTGTCCAAAAACAGTTGCTCCCTCTCCATCAGTGGTAGCAGCAGTCCTTTGGATCCCCGGTGCCGTGGTGACCGCAAGTTCCTTCAAAGGGTGGCAGTAGTCCAAGCTGGCCCCTCCAGCTCCAGCAGCAGCAGCATCAGTGGTGGTCCTGTTTGGCGGAGCAACAGATCCAGACCATCCCCTCCACCAGCCAGCAGCAGGACGTCTGTTTGGAGGGGAGGCAAAGGCAGTGAAAGGCTGTCCCCTCCAGTCCAGCCCAGCAGGATGTGCTTTGGGAGGGGCAGCAGCAGCAGCAGAAGTAGGCCAGCCCCTCCAGCATGCCAGCAGTTAGTGGAGGCCTGTGGGAGGAGGCGGATCCAGGCCTCCACATGGAGGTTTCCACAAAAATTCTGGTCCAGGCAAGGAAACTGGTGGCAGGGTGAGTGACAGCAGCAATGCAGTTGGGTGCTTGCTGCTGGGGAAAAAATAGAGACTGTTTTTTTTTTTTTTTAATAACTATGACTTTGGGTGCACCAGGTGCTGGCATCAACCATTTGGGCCAGGCAAGGCCCCAGTAAATGGACTGCCTATGGGGCGGGGTACAGCATAGCTCAGTGGATCCAGGGAAATGTGGGGGCAGGTAAGGCCCAGTCAAGGACTGCCCTCAGGGAAAGGCTCAGTGGAGTCAAGGAACTATGGGGGCGAGCAAGACCCCATTCATGGACTGCCCAGAGGGTGGAGCTACAAAAGAGAGCCCCATAGACAAAAAGAGACGGGGGCAGGAACTTTAAACAAATAAATGGATATTTATGACTGCCTGACTAGTGGTCTTAAGGGGCAACAACAGGCCCACCAGCTAAATGGGCCAGCAGATCAGGTCAACAAATTTAAAGGGGCCCAAATTGTGAATGTTTAGACTGTATTACAAGGACAGAACAAGGGCAAGGCTCCGTTGAGCCAGGGACTCTAAATAAATAACTGTTTGCCTAAATACTGTGGATTAATGTCTGTCAGCAAATCAAAAGGGCCTGCACTAGAGGCCAGGTTTAAAGGGGTAATGCACCCCAGGAATGAACTGTGTGCCAAAAACAGTTTGAAATGATTTATTGTGATGTTTTGGAGCCCCCTGTAATTCACCTGCAATTACCAGCAGACCTGTGTATGGCCACTTGTAATGCCTGAGCTGAGTGGGCGAAGCAGCCAGAGAAACCTGTGGCTAGAAATAATACTCTAACACCAGGTTTAATAAAGAAATGTTTTATTTGTGCTGCCACCCTTCTGCCATCGTGTGGTCTCAGGTGCCCCGACCCTGTTTTTCCCCAGACCAGCTGTCCTGTCTGCCCATTTGTCCTGATGTCCCAGCAGCCCACGGAGGGGCTGTGGCTGGGTGATGGTGGCAGGCAAGTTCCTAGAGGGGTGATCCATCCCGGTGGTCCATGAAGACCTTAGCCGAAGATTCACCAGCCTTGGAATAGTCTTGGCCTGTGTCCTGTTCTATGTTCTCTTCTTGCCCCGCACAGCTGGTTCCCCATCTTCTTTCCTTCCTTCTTTTCCCTGTTTAGGCATGCAAGGTTGGCTGGTTTAGATTACAGTTCTTGGAAGCTTGTGCCCATGATTATGGCTGATTTACAATATGGAATGTAATGTAACAATTTAGTGATATTATATTTCCTTTGCCTTTTAGAGTTTTAGAGTTTAAACATTTATTGTAACATTATTCTTAATATATTTAATAAACCATTACCTTGTTTTTGCATTCGAGTCAGCTTCATGCCTCTCCTTGTGTGCTCCAGCTAGTGGCAATTAGACTTTGGCCCCCTTCCCTCAAATTCCCCAACACACACTGGTTAGATGTCACCTTTAAAAATCCACCTTGGGGGTGTGTGGCCAACCACGGAACGGTGATGGCCGCCTAATCTCTTTGCTCAACAGCTAAGAGGACAAACTCCGACAAAATCCGGCATTGGGGAGCTCTGTTCAACTTGATCAACAGTGCTAAAGCAGGGTGAATACATCGGCCTACTATATCTGTGTGAGAGAATTGCTCAAATCACCACAAACTGCTCATATTAGGACACAAACAACAGGCCTCCTAATCCAACACTGGGCCAGACTTTTCGGCATGGCCTGCAATGCCATTACGTCTGGGGAGAGCTCCCGCACGGAGCAGATGTTCACACAAATCCTAGCACAAATGGAACAACTTACAACTGCAGCTAATGCGACTACCCAAACATTGAAAGGAATTGAAGTCCATCTATTTCACACTGAGCAGAGACTGGGATCACAAGATGCAGCCATACAGGATATCTTAGCAAACATGCGGGAGCAAGCAAAACTAATACACCTCCTTTAAGAAAAGGTCGATGACCTTTAAAATCGGAGCCAGCAAAACAATCTAAGATTCAGAGGGTTCCCAGAAGGGGCAGAACAAACTAATGCAGTCTCCTTCCCACAACAAACTCTCTCCTGCTTTATTAGGCCTTCCAGATGATTTTAGGCCCCAGGTAGAGTGCGCTCATCGTTCTCTAGCCCCACCTCCTAAACAGGGTGAAAGGCCCAGGCCGCTGCTGGCTAAATTTTTGGACTTTAGACAGATAAGAGACTATTACAAGAGTGGCCAGAGAAATCATCAACCTAAAATGTAAGGGACACAGAATACACATTTTCCAGGACTACTCGAGGGAATTATCGGACTGCCGGAAAGAGTATGGCCTGGCAAGGAAGATTCTTCATGTGCATAGCTACTCCTTCTCCCTACGCTACCCAGCCACCATGAGGGTAATACACAATGGTGTGCCGTTAATGTTTGCATCTCCTGAAAACTTGATGGGATTCCTTAGAACCCAACCTCCAGAGGATTTTCGAGAACAAGGCACATATATGGCCACTCATACAGGGCTAGAACCACTAGAGACGGAAGAAATTTTACAGGCTGCGATGGATGCACCTGATACTTTGCAGGTTAGAAATTTTGAGGCTGTTTTACCTCCTTGATTGAGGAAGAGGCAACCCATGGCCCATCATCCCAAATGCCAACATCCTAGAATACAGGCCGCTTCGACAAGTCCCCTACCTGACCATCGGCATGGAGCCCACCCAAGCTCGGACCTCCGGGCATATTTCACGCCAAATCCATATGCACCACTGCAAATGGACAGTCAAAATCTGCAAGGAGAAACTAACGGGGATGCAGCATCATGGTCAGACAACAAAAAGGCCACCAACACAGGACACAGCAAATCATGGGCAGACATTGTGGCCTCTCCTTTGGGCCCACGAACGAGCTACACAACACCTGTGGCAACTGGTGCGAATGGCAGATCTCTTGAGAATACTGCGACTAATGAAGCTCAGTCAAGGACTTATTCTGACTATGTCACATGAAGGACTGTTAGATAAGTGCTGGGTCTTTTTCTGTTGTCTAAACTGTTTTGTTTTTTTAACTGAAGAAAGAGGTTGTCCCCCCACCCAAGATTTATCATTCATATTCCCCATTCTCTTCCTCTCCTGTCCCCCCCAGCCCCTTCTACTTAATTCTTCTCCTGTCTCCCTCCCTGTGCTCTTTCAAGATACTCCTTCATGCTGGCCTAGCAAGCCACAGAATTTATGGGCGCTTCTCTTAAACGGACCCCCATATTCCTAATCTACTCCCCTTTATAGCTGAGAGACAATGATCTCTCCTATACATTACAGGATAAGGCAAAGCCCTCTCCTATACCCCCCTTGGATGCGTATGGAGGCCTTGTAGCATATGCTGCTGGCCTTGTTCCATGGAGCCTCCCCCTGGCCATATATAGGCTGGATGTAAATAGCTATGGTTGTTATGTTAGCTTTCTGACTGTTTGTCTGTTAAGATATCCTTTGCAAGGTGTCAAATTACAAGATTATATTGCAAGGACAGAATATATGATGGTCAGTTTCTCAACAGTATCTTGGAAGGGGCTCTCCCTCCTCTCAATCTTGTGTCTACGTTACATTTGGAATATCAGATCTGCTTTCACAAAAAACTTGGATCATGGTTGATATAAATTTAATTACCTGGAATGTGAGGGGTCTTAATACCCCGGTGAAGCATTCACAGGTTTTGGGACATCTCAAAAGTCTGAGAGCGGATGTCGCTCTACTCCAGGAGACTAAACTCAGGCAAGCAAATAATGAGAGCCTCAAACGGGCATTGGTGGGTCAAGTTGTGTCATCCTCTGCCTCTACGCACAAGAGAGGAGTTACCATTCTTGTGCATAAAGCTCTTCATTGGTCACTGGTTATGTCCAAATGGGATAAGTCTGGCCGAAGGGTAATGGCTCTCTTCAATACACAAAAAGGCCCCCTAGTGGTTGTTACTATCTACGGCCCTAATGAGGACCTACCGGATTGTTTTCATGCTCTGGCGCAGTCTCTCTCCTCCATAGCAGGAGAAAACATACCAGTGGTCCTGGGGGGTGATCTTAATGTCCCATTAGATCTGAGTGCTGATAGGAACACAGGCACTCCAGATAAGCACCTAAGACCAGAAGGGCACTGCAGCAGTTTATGTCCGATATGGGGCTACAAGATGCTTGGAGAGTCCCTCCATCAAAAAAAAGAGAATACACATATTTTTCCCGAGTTCACAAAACCTATTCTTGTTTGGACTATTGGTTGGTCTCGCCATTTCAGAGTAACTTAGTTTTTGATACTCAGATATTTCCGATAGTGATATTGGATCATGCTCCTGTCTGACTGCTTTAAACGTGGGGCCCAGAGGCTAGACAATCCCGTATCTGGAAATTGGATCCTCTACTATCGAGGGAACCAGACTTCCCTGGTTGGGTGGCCACCCAAGTTAAACATTTCTTGCAAGACAACCCCCCTAAACTAAAAGATTTGGCATGCTTGTGGAAAGCCTTGAAAGTTACAATTATAGGCGCTATAATGGCCTATGCTGCTACCCGTAAGCGGCAGAGGGACCTGCACCTTAGAACGTTGGAACAACGCCTGGCAGTATTAGAAGCCATTTGTAAACAGCACCCCCCACACACAACTTTACACCTTCTCCCTGCTATCTTGAAATGATACGCCTTCGCTCGGATATCAATGGCCTTCTTGCTAGGAAGGCAGATTGGCCGTTCTTCGCTTAAAGCATAAGTATTGGGCGGGAGGTGAGAAAGGGGGGAAAGTCTTATCATATAGGCTACGTAAACAGAAAGTGGAGAGCTACAGCTCTGGTCTTAGAGACCCAAGCGGAACAATACAGGTGACTCAGGAGCATGTAAATTCCATTACGGTAAACTTTTACAGGGAATTATGCACATCTTCGAGAACTATTGACCCCATGATGATAAGCCGATTCCTCAGCTCACTCTCTATTCTCCAGCTGTCCCCATAGCAGGCTATGGCCCTAGAAGCCTCCATCACATCGTTGGAGGTAACCACAGCCCTAAAGGCCTTAAATACAGGCAAAGCACCAGGAGGAGATGGGTTTCCCCCTGAACTTTGGAGTATTGTAGCCCTGCAAATAGCCCCAATATTGGCAACCCTTTTTAATTCAGCATGAATCATTGGCTCCTTTCCCAGCTCACTTAGAGAAGCCATTATTACAGTCTTTCCTAAGAAAGGAAAGGATCCAACAAAGCCTTCTAATTATCGACCCATCTCCCTAATAAATTCCGACAGCAAAGTATTTGCAAAAATTATGGCAACTCATCTAAGCCCCCTACTTACTTCTCTGGTCCATCCCTCTCAGGTGGGTTTTGTCCCAGGGAGATTCAGTAGGGATCATATTCGTTCTATGATCAACATTATGGTTTTTGCCCAAACTGGCACAACCCCCGCTTCCGCAGTGGCGATCGATTTCAAGAAGGCTTTTGATTCACACGAATGGGATTTCTTGCTGCAGGTGCTAGAAGTCATGGGATTTGGACTCCACTTTTGGGCTTGGGTCGCTGTTCTGTACAATCAGCCTATAGCATGGGTTCTCACAAATGCCACACTGTCTGATCCCTTCCATCTCAAGTGTTGTACTAGGCAGGGGTGCCCACTATCTCTCCTATTCTTTATACTAGCACTGGAGCCCCTTGCAATAGCCATCAGATCCTCTCTTAATATTGGGGTATACATATTGACTAAAAGACTTACAATACTTTTTTATATGCGGATGATCTGCTAGTGCCACTAGCCGATGCCCCAGCCTCCATCCCTCCCCTACTTAAGCTGTTGGCGGAATTTGCCACACTGTCTGGCCTGATGATCAATCGCTCCAAAAAGGAGGTATTATCACTAAATTCCCGATGTCTCAAATCCTCAGTTGATCAGTATGGACTGCAGTGGGCGGCTCATTCGATAGTGTACTTAGGTATTAGGTTTCACGCAGATATAGCTAAAATCTGTGAAATAAACTTAAACCCCTCTGCTTGCTGACATTAGGATGGAACTAGATTGGTGGTGTAAACTTCACCTCACGTTGGCTGGGAACATATTGACCACAAAAATGGTTGTTGCCCCTAACCATTTATATACTTTGCCACACATCACTTTAGCTCTCCCGACAACGTGGGTTACGACCATAGACAGAATGTTATCCAGCTTTCTGTGGGAAAAGACTAAACCTTGATATAGCAGGAACAAACTATGTGCACATTGGAAGCAAGGGGGATGGAATCTCCCTTGGATAGAAGGATACAAATTAGCATACCTTACAGCGCAGACCATAATATGGTTCCTACCACCTGCAGACAATATTCCACAGTGGGCTGAGATGGAGTCCGTAAGAGCTGGACGACGGAGCCTATCGACCTTGCTGTATTCCCCCTTACCCAAAACCCTAAGGGAACACCCCACCATTTCAGCTTCAGCCTTGACATTGCACTCAGGTCATAAAAAGCTAAAAGCCAATCCGTATCCGCTGGCTGAAATGCCAATCTGGCACAACAACGCCCTTACAATTGAGGGAGAACCTATATTTTGGCCTCACTGGGCAGATAAGGGGATATTTAAAATAGCTCAAATATTGGAAAATGGGGGACTAAACTTGAAATCCTTTAGGGAACTAGACGCTGAATACCATTTGGAGAAAAAGACCTTTTGGCAATATTTACAATTACGTAGCATAGTGCAGGCATATATCAGGGAACACTATGGGGCACAACAGAGTAAACCAGCCCCTCTCCCTGGCTAGCTACTTGTGAAAAAAGGAGTGGTTAGCTACATATATTCAGCCCTCAGGTCTCAGCTCTCCTCTGGTTACAATACAGCTAAGACTAAATGGGAAAATGCCCTTAACCAGCCTATCTCAGAGGAACAATGGCTAGCATGCTGGAGGGAAGCTCATAAATACCTCCCAGATGTTTGGAGTCAGCTAATACAGCACAAAATTCTCTCTCACTGGTACCACACCCCCAGCATGCTTCATCTTATGCATCTCTCTGATGATGATTGATGCTGGAGGTGTGACACCCAGGTGGGAGACTTGGCCCATATACTGTGGCAATGTCTAAAACTGACATCTTTCTGGCTTGCAGTATCGGGCCTTGCTGAACAAATACTGGGGGCTACAATTGGTATGACTCCTATGGTTTGGATCCTGGGTCTTCCACCTTTGGATCGGAAACTCTCCAGGATGCAGGTCTGATGGCTACTAATCTTTAGCTTGCAGGCTAAACGGCTCATTTTAAGCCGCTGGCGAACTACAGAGATCCCATCTCCATCTGAACTATGCAATTCCATGGTCCACATGGCCCAGCTGGACCGTCTATCCCATATAGCTGTTAACAAGCTGCCTCAATATCATCTCTGCTGGGCCCCCTATATGGCTTTTTTCTCCCCCATGCTGGGGTAGGCTGACTTTCAGCAATAATCCCCTTTTGGTCATAATCTGGTAATGAAGGGATGCAACTGAAAGACCTTAGACTCTCTAGGTTCAAAATGTAATATTGGATTGCCTGCAAGTATTTGTCATTGACTACTGTGCATGACACCTGTAAAGGATTTAAATTGTACTGTTTAATATAATGTAAGAACATGTTATATCCTCGTGAGAAATGTCTCAGTGTCTCTGTACAGAGACTTATGTACCCTTCATATTCTCCGATACTAGAATATATAAGCTGAAGAATGTCAGTGCTGAGATGCACCTTTTTGAGTCACCCTGTGGCAGTTGATGTGCAGTCTTAAATATTGATAATTGTACAAAGCATAATGATGCAGCGATACAATGCCACATATGTACCATTCTCACTTAAAGACACCTTAATACTTGCTTCCTTGTAACTACAGTCATGTCAATACTTTTTTTTTGTGAGCCTGCTTAAATAAGATCATGGCTATGAAGCATAACTGTAATGTGTCTTACTGATAACATACCAATAAAAAGTATTAACTAAAAAAAATCCACCTTTGAGTGGTTGGCATAGTCGGATTCCATGTTTTCCCTCCAAGTTGTAGCTGTAGTGGACCTGTGCCCTGACCCAACCAGGCCATTTTGAGAGCGGTTGGCGTCCGTGGCTTCCTTTGCCCATTGTTTACAAAACCCCAAAAATGTTCTGTGGTGTCCTGATGGTAACGTCCTGGGATCCACTTAGATAAAAAGGTGGCTAGAGCAACAGTGTTGTGATGACTCAAATAAATTGCACTCAATTTACCAACATCAGTGCCACTCCCTGCAGATGGAATGGCAGGAAGACACTTCAGGTACCCAAGGAGGTGGATGTTGTCACCTGAAAAAGAGAGGCAGGAGTCATGAATGAGTTTCAGATGCTTCACAGGATTTATTTTTCAAACACGGGAAAGAAGACATGGTCACAGGGAAGAAGGAGTATGCTTATCACTTCTAAACTCCTATATGAGGAGAACTCTAAAATGGCAATGGTTGTAACAGCTACGTTATAAGAGTGTCTTATCATTGTACAGTTATGCTACTCTGATCTCCACAATTCCCGTAAGAGGAGAACTCTAACATGAAACTGTTCCCTGTAACAGCTGCGCTGTAATAGCGTTTGCACAAGATAAAGACCTGATGACCACCATATGGATCATTCTGTTCTACCCCGAGGAGGACCTCAGACCTAGTGACTACCTCCCCAGAGTACTCCACACCTAATAACTATTATCAGATGCTATAGTAAAACGTCATGACTGTTATTATCGGCAGTTCATGAACGATGGTGATTTTCTCTGTCATCGTGGCGTTATCCAGCTGTATGAAGAAGAACAAGACGAAAGGAACTTGTAGAAATGGGGCAAACAGGCTGGTTGGCCAGCGTAACTGAAGACTTTCAATGGGACTAGAGGAATATAGAGAGACTTTCTAAACAGACCATGAGCTTATCGGCCACATCCACCTCTCCTGGGTTGCCGAAAATAAGAACAAGCACAAAGATTTTCTCAGCTAAAAACCCACTGAGGGCTGCCAGAAGTGAAGCACAAAGGATCTGGCCACAGTCCACTGGTGGACAGCCGAGATTAAATGACAAAAGCAATGGCTATCCCACCACAGTCCGCTTGTAGACTGCTGGGTACAGATGATGCAGAATAACCCTGCCACAGTCCGCTGATGGACTGCTGGGAATGGAAGATGCAGAAGACAATGGGAAGACCCCATGGAAATCGAGAACCAGGATCAATAAGTCTTTAGATGTCGAGAGGACAACAGAGTTCTGGATGCCAGGGCTGGACAAGCCAAGGACAAAAGTAAAACAATAAACAGGACATTGATTTAGGACCTGGAACAGAAGATCGTGACAACACTGTGATGAAGACAGCAAAACAAGAAAACTAACGGCAGAATCTGCACTGCGCCAGGCTGTACACTGAGACTGTTAGGGGAAAACAATAAATGCGATGTTGCAAGGGTACGGCTATGGACATGGATCTTCAGGAGTGCTGCTGCAGACTGATTCTGGCGTGCATTTTCCCACTTGCAGTTTATACTGATCTGCCGCTAGAGGCATCTTATTTTTCCTATTAATCCTCCAACCTACTTTTCCAGCTTGCCCAACTTGCCTCTGACTTTCTCCTGTTCTAATCACCATTATCCCCTTCCTTGTTTCTCACTTTTAACATATTGTACTCTGAAGAAAAAATAACAGAAAAAAAAGACGCTGTTATAATTAAACTTGCACTGTGCTTAGGACCTTGCTTGTGCCCTTACTGCTGCACTCCTTGGTATCATAATGTCTCTTATAACAGCTCTGTTTCCTAGAGGCATTATATTGCTCTCTCTATTGACCCTATCTGACCTTTCCTGTGATAAGTTTCTAACATCTACCTTGCCAACATTGCATAGTAAGCATTAATATGTTTATAGTACTATCACCTTACCACAATGCTGTGACTCTCTTACTGTGCCATGGAGCCTGCATTCCCCTGGTGACTGGGGGTTGCCATTTCATCACCCTAGCTGGCTACCCCCTTTGGCACTTCTCCCTGGGATCTTCAACTTACAAGCAAACTGTAAAGTGCACTCAACTCAGAGGAAGCTTCACAAACTCAGCAACAAGCAGTTAAAGGAATATCTGTGAGGACTGGCCTTACTGTTGCTGCTGCTCTCTGGCAATATTCATCCCAACCCTGGCCCTCCACAACTTACAGCACACCCACAGTCATCTACTGGGTTATTTACAATTGCCTCACTAAAAATATGCAGCCTCCTTCCCAAAATGGACGTACTGAATGCATGGATCTTGCAACATAACCCAAACATCCTCTCAGTCGTAGAAACATGGCTTTCTCCAAAAGCAGCGGATGCTTTAATTTCCATTTCAGGCTACACAGTCTTTTGACAGAATTGCCTCTCCAAGCATGGGGGCAGTTGTGCAATCTACCTCTGAAACAACCTCCAAGGTCTCGTCCTAACTCTGCCCAAAACTGATGACCATATGCAAGCCCTTGCCATAAAAGTGCTTCTAGGTGCACACAATAAAACCTTTACTGTGTTTTCAATCTATATTCCTCCCAGACAAATGGCCTCCTGCTTTGATTCACTCCTGGAGTGTTTTGGCTCTCTGAGTCTTAATTCAGAAATTATCATGTTAGGAGATGTCAGTATCAATTGGTTCTCTTCTGACACAACCCCTTTCGAAGATGCAGTTTCAACAGTTCACCTCACCCATCAAGTCGAGTCCCCCAGTGAAATCAGCTCTAAAACTGGAACAGGTACCTTACTGGACTGGATGCTCTCTAACCACCATGATCATATATCGGACACAACCGTACTCCCAGATGCCTTCAGTGACCACTCCTCAGTCTTGTTTCATTGGGTGAACAAATTCTCTAAACCACCCGCTAGAACAATTATCACCAGGGTACTCATCTGTGGGCATCTTGAATCACTAAAAGCTGACCTGCATAATCAGGACTCGACAATGTTTTACACAACTAACAATGTTGACATTGCCCTCGACCAATTCATTCTTCAGCTCAAAGCTATATGTGATAGACACGCCCCTCCCATAAAAATCGTAAAACCAAAGGCCGCTGTAATCCCTGGTTTTCTCCTACGAACATACAAAATTTGCCAGCAAATAAAGGCCTAGAGGTCTATCAAGTCTGCTCGAATGTGCAGCTAGCACTCCTTATACTGCAGCTGCCCCTCCCTTCCACCCTTCTCCTTCATTGACCCTTCCCCTTATCTAGTCCCATCCCCTTTTGAAGCAGTCCACTGTTCTACTGGATACCACTTCTGCAAGTAATGCATTCCACCCAGCCACCACCCTCTCTGTAAAAAAGTGTCTCCTCATCTCTCTCCTGAATCTTCCTCCCTCCAGTCTCATATCATGGCCCTGGTGTCCCTCCCCTCCCTTACTTTGAACAGCCCTTCTGTACCTGTCTTGTTTATTCCTTTCACGTACTTAAAGATTTCAGTCACGTCCCCCCATCCCTCCTCTCCTCCAGCGGGTACATGTTCAACTCCCTTAGCCTCTTCTCGCATGATAAGTCCCCCAGCCCCTTGATCATCTTTGTCACTCTGTGCTGCATCCCCTCCAGTAACTTAATGTCCATCTTCAGATATGGGCACCAGTACTGCATGCAGTACTCCAGGTGCGGTCTAACCAATGACCTATACAGTGGCAGAATCACCTCCTCCCTCCTCGAGGATATACCCCGTGTAATACAACCCAGCATTTTTTGGCCTTTGCAGCTGCCTTCCTGCATTGTGCTGAGTTGTTCATTGACCCTGTAATGAGCATCCCCAGATCCTTCTCCTCCTCTGTCTGGGCTAGCTGTACTCCCCCCTACTGGTAACCCCTTCTTGGGCTTTTCATCCCAAAATGCAACACCTTGCACTTTTTGGCATTAAACCATAGTTGCCAGGTGTCTGACCAGGTTTCAAGCTTTGCCAGATCATCCTGCAACCTCTACCACCCCCCTAGGTCATCCACCACTGCTTCTAGCTTGGTATCATCAGCAAACAGACTGATCTTGGTCTTGATGTCCAATGATATGTCTGCAATGACCTCCTCAAGCTTCTGAATGCCAGGGACCATTTATGGCATAGGTCTAGGTCCCTGTGTAACCAGGCCGACATCCAGAGGTACAAAGTGGCTAGAAACAACTGCACGAGGGCCATTCGTGCAGCTAAAAATCAATATTATAAGGAAGTGCTCTCTCAAACCTAGAATGATGGCATAAAATTTTGGACTAACCTTAAAGAAGTCACTGGGAGAGACCTCAGATCTGCCCCTACCATGCTTAACATTGGTGGTGTACCCTCACTCAACCCCAAACTTAGTGCTAACACTCTTAATGATGCCTTCATGGACCTGAGCGGTGTTCTGCCACCAAACTACTTCTCTCACCCCCTCACAAGTGACTACTCTTGGAAAGAGACTCAACGCCCTTCTCATCCTCCTTTCTACTTCAAAACTCTCTCAGCCCATGAAGCCAGGAATTACCTTCTGAAGGTATTAGGGAAATCAAGATTTAGTGGTGACACCCTAGATCTTAAGTTTGTAGCCCTTATGCTGGATGAAATTCTGTCACCTCTAACACATATTATTAACATGTCACTTAGTTACTCTCAATTCCCTCAGAAATGGAAATTTGCAACTGTGACACCAGTTCATAAGGCTGGGGATAGCACAATTACTGGGAACTACAAGCCTATCTCTTTCCTGCTCTCACTCTCGAATGCTCTTGAGCATATAGTGGCTGACCAACTGGTTGAATACTTAAGAAAAATATCAGCTACAATGCCCGCAACAACACAGGTTCAGAAATGGTCATAGTACCACTACCGCTCTTCTGGAATTAACAGGCTTAATTCATCACTCCTTAGATCAATGACACCTGGTCAGTGCTGCTTTCATTGATTTAACCAAAGCTTTTGTCACACTGAATCATGCCCTCCTAGTCGAACAGCTTACCACCATTGGCCTAACTCATGACAGCGTAACCTGGTTTGAAAATTACCTGCACAACCGTACACAGCAGGTGAAGATTGGTAGGACCCTCTCAGATAGCAGACCTGTCCTACCTGGAGTTCCTCAAGAGTCCATCTTGGGTCCTCTTTTATTTAGCATTTTCCTCAGCAACCTTCCTTACTCCTGTCAGGGTCACATCCTTTTATATGCTGACAATGCTGTCCTGTTTACCAGGGATCCAGACCCTAAGGTTCTTGAATCCAGGCTACAGAGTCATTTCATAGTCATAGAAAGATGGTTCCATAAGTTCAAGTTAGTTATGAATTACTCAAGACTAAAAGTATGCTGTTCTCCAGCTCCCAAAATAGGCACAGAACTTACCCTATTTCTACCATCAATGAAAAGGGCTCTCCCCTGGAGCTAGTTCAGCTCTTTAAATATCTGGGGATTACTATTGACAGTACGATGACCTATGCCTATCACATTGACAACATTGCTAAGGCTGTTAACAGCCACATTGGGCTACTTTATAGGCATAAGCATTGTTTGACCCCAGAGGCTCTTAACCTGGCCATTCAAAGCTCTCTTGTCTTGCTAATTGATTACAGTTTACCAATCTATGGATCAGCTACTGAAACAGCTCTTCACCGCATCATAGTTGCACTCAACAAAACATGCTGGTCCTTACTGGCTCAGCCCATCTTTCCCATACCTGCAACATGTGCATTCAGGCTAACTGGCTCCAATTCAAAGGTAGACTCATGTACCAAACATGTTTGCTGTCCAAAAAAGCAAGCTTAGGCAAAATGTCCCCAGGAGTGCAAAAGCTTATTACCCCCACTATCAACCGTTGTTGCACCAGAAACTCTACTAGCCAGATTTTTAATATACCCCGCTGTCACACTTCTCTGAGACAAAGGTCCTTTGCCTTCCGTGCCCCACTATGGATGAACTCGCTGCACCATGACATCACTTCAGCATCCACCTTGGGCTCCTTCAAGGTTAAACTTAAGCAACAGCTAGTTGCTGATGCAGTTGTGACTGCTTCCAATAACCTTCCTTCCTTCCTTCTTGTGACCAGCACTTATTCTAACCTTATGCTATCCTGACCTTATGCACAACTGTTTTCAGCATGTAAATAACTGTTCTGCTTGCTAATCATTCTCCTTTCACAGTTCCTCTTGATCCCTTCCACTCTTTCCCCTCACCCCATGGCTTTCCCCCATCCCCCCTCCCCCCTGTTATATCTCCTGAGCTCCCTTGCTCCTTTAAAATGCTTTGTCGCATACTTTCTCACCCCTGACGAGGCCCGTGGGCTAATGCCATCCCTTACCTTGTTGATTATTAGATATTAGGCTGAGTCTGTTCTCATTTTCGTGTAAAGGGTCATTCTTAAGACCCCACCCCCTCTAATATGACCCTTTGAATTCCAGGTTTTAATTAGATATGTACCTTGGCATACATTGTACAATGCCATATATATTAGAACTTCTCTAGTTATATACTGTTGTAATTCCTTGTATAATTCCTTGTTTTGTTTGTTCTCCGTCCCATACTTTTCCAATATGTATTGTCCGTCTGATGTGGAACCTATAAAATCAGCTTGTTCTCAAAGGTGTTATCCGAAATTTCAATAAATGAAAATTAGTAGAATACTTTCAGAAGATTGCTGAAGACTGATTCAGAAGCACACTTGTTAAAGACAGATTCAGAGTTACACTTGTTGAATGTCCTTAGAGGGTTGCTGAAGACTGATTCGGAAATACACTCGGCACAAGATGCTGGCACAATGTAATGTAACTGCAACTCTGGGGCAATTACTCAATTCAAAAAAGTTGCACAGTTTCAGCAGTTCAAATAAATGTCACAGTTCAAACAGTTATGCTCAATATCACAATACCAATAGCAATGCTCAGTATCACAATTCCAACAGTATTGGTCAATATCACAGTCTCTGAATGTCCAGACAACAGTAAATGAACAGATATTTGGTTATTTCTATAAGGGTACTTCCTTAGTGAAGCCCTTGCTGGCTGCGGACTTAACTGCAGTGGGGTCCCTTTATCTAAAACGGGCTCCCCTTGGTCAGGTCCCTATTGTAACCCACAGCTCACTATACTGGAATCCATCAAACTGGCTTTATCTTCTTTTGCACCTGACTCATGGGCACCTCCTGTAAGGTACCAGATAGCTGGCTGCTGGTTGGGCTCCTATAATTATGGGAATAAATTGGACCAATACCCTTTAAGTTGTGGGTTGGAAATGGACAGACTGGGCCCCTTTTAATTACACTGTGCCTAAGTGGCTGGCTGGCTGGGCCCCTTTAATTATGGGTGTACCTTGGACTGGGCCCCTTTAATTACACAGGGCCTGGTCACCCCTTTAAGATAAGGACCTGGACATTGTGCTTTTAAACTAAGGGTCTGGACATTGCCCTTTTAAACTAAAGGCCTGGATGTTGCCCTTTTAAACTACCCTTCCCTCAGCAGAGGTCTTTCTTCACTAGGCCTGCCCTAGCTTCACCTCCGGGAGCTCTTTACATAACTTTTTATTTTGCTTCCCTCTGGGCTGTCTTGCCTAGTCCCTCCCCTGGACATTGCTGCACCCGTTTAATATTAAAATATTTAAAGTAGGACTCACTGACCCACCCCACGGCTCTCAGCTGTTCCTCTTTGTGCCTAGCGCCTTTGATAAAAAAACAACAACTTATATTTAATTTCTGGCAGTCAGCACTGTGTCTTTAGTGCTATTGCCAACTCACCGCCCTGGCCCAGGGAGAAGAATGCTGCTGAGGGAGGTGGGAGGTGTTGCTGGCAGGGGGATAGCTTCCCAGCAGGCAGGCACTGTGGTGGAAGACTTGGGTGTCAGGGGGACTTTGCGGGGCTTTGCATCACCCGACAACCTCTTCCTGGATATAGCTCTTTCTCTCGCCACTGACATGGGACCAAAGAACTTTGAATTCATTTAAAATAAAAAATGGGGCAAGACAGAGCCCTCACTGTGAATGACTGCTGACAGCTGGCTTCTTCTCTGGCTGACCTGATGGCACTGACAAACCACATTACATGCCTGACCACAAGCTGGACACTGGACATCTTCAGGGAGAGACCGGAGGCACCTGGACAAGCCTATAGATGGCTTTAACCTACTCAGGTAAGCCCACTCGGTCCAACTTGGCTTTCCAACATCCTCCCTCTTGCTCCCACATAGCCCAATTTCTTACTGACCCTCCAAGCTTTTCCTTTTGCCTGCAATCAGGATGCCATATCCCTGGCAATGCTAGTTGCTCTCCAACAGCCCAGCACAGGCTGAGCTTCAGGAAATGCTCCCCTTGCTTGCGCTGCAATGGAGAAGGGAGGGGGTATCCAGAACGGAGTGCAGGTGGCCAGGGGACCGCAGCAGAGAAGCACCCCCTTTTTTAAATTACTTCCCAGTGCTGCACCAGGGAGGGGTCCCTAACCACTGCAAGTGGTCCCTAACCACTACTCCTGCACTGCCCTGATGTGCACTCTGATAGGGGATGCTAAGGGGCACTTTTTACATAACTGGGGGACCTGTTACAGAACTGGGACACCTTTTACATAACTGGGGCACCTTTCCCTTTTTCTGTTGTGCCCTCAACTTTGGGGCGCTGCACATGATACAGTATGGCAATACAAGCCTAGAGCAAAATTAATGTGCTCAGTGACAATGATATGTCCAAAGACTAAGAACTAAACATAAGGTGCAAATCAGATAAAATAACTAATTAACTAAAAAGAGGCCTGGAGGCACAGTTCATCAGGGTTAGGAAACAATACAGTGAGGACATGTACAAAGGGAAGCAAACTGAGAGTGCAGAAGTGGCTTAAAAGAGAGGTAAGAGGGTGCAAAATATCTTGGAAGTGAGTTTGAGAGTGAGGGCAGATGATCTGAAAAACAGAGTTGTCCTGCTGACTAGGAGAAGTGGGAAGTAATAAAAGAGTGACAGTTGGAGGAGAGTAGAGAGTAAGAGAAGGGAGCAGTTGAGCCAAGAAAGTCAGAGAGGTAGGAGGGAAGGGATGAAAAACAGAATTTAGCAATAAAGGAAGCACCATGAGAGAAGTGGTGAGAGGGAAGGGAGAGGAGTTGGTAAAGGGTAAAGTAACAGTTATGGGGAGGGAAGTAAGTGACAAAGCAACAGAATAATGAAAGAGCGTGTCTAGTCAGGCTAGAGTGGATTTGGGAGCCCCACCACTGACCACATATGCATGGATGGACAAACAGAGGTAGGATCATCTGGACCATTATCTCCCACTTTACTGGGACTGGAAGACATGATTTGTTCCTCTGAAGGGCTCTTAATGTGGGTACAACTTATTGATGGTGATGACAACATGGGCCAGGAAGTCAATATAATTGTCAAGCCACACATGTAGGTATTTGAAGCAAAGGACAATGTTAAGGGACATACCATCAATACTTGAGAAAAAAGGGGACCAACTGAGCCTACTGAGTCATTTGTGAGTGCCAAAAATCATAGTGACAGTTTTTTGGGCATTCAGTGAGAGTTGGTTAGCACAAAGCGAGCGTTGGACACTGTCAAAATCCCACTGTAATGCCTGCTCCAACAGGTAGGTGGAAGCTCTGGTGCATAGAGTATTGTGTCATCAGCATACATGTGAGTGTTAGTTGAGACACACGCAGAGAGGAAGTCATTGGGAAAAAGGGAGACGGGTATAAGCCCCAAAATGGAACTTTGTGGTACACTAAAGTTAAAGGGGAGAGGGAGGAGAGGGACCCCCTACCTAGACAGACTGGCTGCATCTGATGAGGTAGGAACAAAACCAGTCGAGTGCAGAGACTGAAAGCCCAGCACACTTGAAATTATCCAAAAGTAATGGATGGGCTACAGATCCAAAGGTCCCGTGCCAGGTCGATAAAAGCTGGAGCACAAACATATCTCTCATCCTTTAGGATCGCATCAATAATATGGAGTTGGGAGGAAAGTATGGTGTAAAATTTCCAGAAGCCAGACTGGAAAGGAGATAGAAAAGAAGAGGAGTCAAGAAAGTTGGAGAGTTGGGAGAAGGCAAGTTTTTTTGAAGTGTGGATAGAGAGGGGAGAAGCTGAATAGGGTGGTAGTTCAGAGGGCTGCCGGTGGGTCCCAGGGCTCCAAGTGTCACCTCCTTTGTGAAGAGTTAGGACTTTAGCCTGTTTCCAATATTGTAGAATGGAACCAAGCGGAAAGAAGAGGTTTAGAAGCACTTAAAGTGGAACAGCTATATCTAGAGCAGAAAGTTGAAGAGGTCTAGTTCACTTATTCTTAATACTTCAAAGTGGCTATCTGTGCACTGTAATAACAAATGAACGAGCAAGAGTAATTCAACTGTTTCCTATCTCTGGGATCCTTGTGATATCACTCCAGCTTCCTTATAGTGTTTTATGAAGGAAAGGGTAAATGGCTGCAAACATCCAGAACACTACACATGACCAATGCTAGGTCACGATTAGAAAAAGTGCTTATTTATTAAACACATTTTTTTAAAAACATCTTGTTCGGACACCATAAACAATGGTAGCACGCCCCCCCAGATCAATGTTTCACGTCTGCTCTGATGCTTTTTCAAGAGCCTTCATGTGCCTGATTGCTCATCTACTGTTCTATTTGTATTTACTTGGACATCTCAGTATCTTGGCTACAATGAGGATACTGTGGGTATTATGTATATGGAAATACAGACATTGAGGCATCACTGCTCACTTCAATACTGTTGTCACAGACATTTTTTGGGCAGGAGGACTGCAAATCAGAGATGAGTGGTTAAGGCACCTAAAGTACTCAAGAGGCACTGGCCTGGTGGCGCTGAGGGTTGAAGTACTGGATGCCACACCTTACATCATGCTGACAACCTCGGTTTGAGAATGGATTCAGAATCTGTGGGTCGACAGGGGAGGGAGAGGATTGCGCATCTGGAGGACTGCACGTGGGAACAAATGGAGTCCAGGAAGAAGTCAGGATCCAAAAATTCAGAATAAGGTTTATTCTTAAAGCAGAAGAAAATAATACGAACTTAAAGCGGAAAATAAAATAACTAAATGAACATAGCTTAGCATAACATCACTGTCAAACAATACCTAGGATCAGGCTAGGCATCTGGTAGGGCTGCCTTCCTACCACACCCTGCTGCTTTACTTCACTTTCTCCCTTTTTTATGCAGCAGGAGGATCACGTGATTCTATTAACTCCTCCCTAAATATCCTACTACTTACATTCTGTAAGAAAAATAACTTAACACATATTTTATAATACATTTTAATCATTTTACCCCATTTATATTGATTTCTAATGTTTCATTTCTAAATTTCACCAAGATTTTATTTTCCCTTTTATAAACAATATCCAAGCTCCTCCCTAAAGCTTCTGTCATAAAAAGGGTGTAACTAGGGCCAGCCAGCACTATAGCAAGGTAGTACTGAGAGGAGGGGTCTGAGGACTGCTTTCAAGTAAGAGTTAATTTCTTTATACCGTTTCACAATAAAATTATCTCTCCAATTTCTTTCTGTTTGCCAGTGTTTAGAATACCCTTGCTACATAGCTCATATTAAAGTAGATTGAAATGTTACTTTAGTACTTTTCAAGCAGACTATTTGGAAACTGAGCACTGAAACACTGAAGCTGTAAAGACGCTGACTTGCTCTGAAGTCTGGAGCAGGACTTTATTCTCAAAGCCTAATTTAGTGCTCTTACTAACTCACAGGACCAAACAAGTTAGAGAAAAAGTAAGCGCTAGCATAAAGCAGCAGAACCTGCTTACTCTTTCTCTGAAAAGCGAGAACACTCGCTATGGACTTTCTTTTCGGCATTTTCGCACACTCGCACGATCGCACAGCTGCACAGCGCGACTGTGTGCACATTTGTGCGGCTAATTACCGATAACGGTAGCACTTTTTCATATGGAGGTCTCTGAACACAAAGGCATGAAATACGTATGGGAAAGGCAAGAAATACAGGATTTAGGGATAGGAAGACTACTCATAGGTGGCCAAACTATGCATAGGGGAGTTAAAGAAGCCTATAAAGAGGCAGAAATGAGAGAGCATAGAAGAAATAAGAAAACAGGTTTACTGTTGCAACAGATTTTGTCTTTTAATAGGAGAAAAGTATTTACAGCCCAATTGTGTTCACAGTATACCTCAGTACACTCTATGGCAAATGAAAATACTCTTTTCATTTCCAAGCCATAATGGTAACGGGGGGAGGGTGGTACAGACCCTATTACAGAGGGTTTCTGGGTTTGCTAGGTGCCTTACTGACCTCCCATGGAGATAGGGGGCACTACAGGGGCTAACACTGTGCAGGGGGTGGAGCAGCGGCGGATGTTAGCAGCGTGTCTGCACAGATGTCATTGTACATCTGCGCTCCAGGGGAAACCTATGCCAGAAAATCCCTGGTCCTGGGATAGGAGATAGATGCCCCTAGTGCCCCACTGCCACACACCCAACACTGGGCTTATCTCTCCATATCTTCCAATCCTCCATCTTGCCTTTGGCCAATACACTGGATTCCAGATAGAGAGACAGGAAGTGGAAGGTGGCTCTGCCTCAGGGGGGCTCAGAGCTGGGAGGTCTGTTGGTCTGAGCTAGGTAGGGGTGTCCGTTCCTGATTTCTTGAGAGTGCGCTTCAGGTTGGTGGTAGAAAATCAGCGGTGTGTGTGGCTAGCCTAAGAGGTTTCCCAGGTCACCAGTGATAAAAGAAAGTTGACAAAAATAAATAAATAAAGTACTCGAGAGGCAACACTCCTTATTTTTTATTTGTAAACATGGTTTATTGGG
This sequence comes from Neoceratodus forsteri, assembly GCA_016271365.2. Taxonomy (NCBI): domain Eukaryota; kingdom Metazoa; phylum Chordata; order Ceratodontiformes; family Ceratodontidae; genus Neoceratodus; species Neoceratodus forsteri. The sequence continues at coordinate 829,151,329 of CM028136.1, forward strand.
ATACTTCTTAGCAAACATAATATTTACACAGTTAAATATATACAGCAGAGATATGATATTTTACAACATTTACAGTGCTAAGTACATTGGTAAGTTATTAGAACTTGCAGCATGTATTTAGTTAAGAGGAACTTACAGTTCATTTTGCATCAGTGAATGTGGTCTAAAGGTGGACACTGTTACTCCCACTCAAGTGATTTTGGACAGGTAATACACTTATGGTTCATTAACATGCAGATCTTACTTTGAGGGTATCTTTTGCAGTAGACCATCATCGGTAGGACTGAGCCGCCAAGCACTAGGACCACATGAAATCCTTCTAATTAGCAGTCTACCAGAGGGGGCCATCCACCTCTGACATCAGCTTCTGATGTCAGCCAATCCTGTAAATGCGGGCAACCTCCACGTCCTTCCCAGTTCTTTCCCACCATCAACCAACACACGTCAGACCACAGATGCTGCCGTAGATACAGTCGACTGCCATTCTCCTGCAGGCTCCTGCTGGTCTGGCATGTGTATACCCCTAGTCTGCGCTGGCAGGGCCTGCGCCAGGCTATCCATACCCAACACCTTAGGATCGGCTCCGGTCCACAATTATCCAACACCTGGGGGACCGACACCGGCCACCTTGGATTATCATGGTATGATTTTGGCTTTGTGGTCCATCATGTAGACATAGGTCCCAGCCTTGAGATGACTGTCCCCAGCCACCACTCTAGGGCATCTTTTGGGCCCTTTTACCATGGTCCCTATTCAGCCACCTCACACCCCCAGGATAGGCCTGACGCTGGGTCGACCAGCCGCTGGGATGATCTTCAGCCCAAGGATAGCGAGGTCAGTGACGCAGATGAGAGTATCAGCAGTGAGTCCTCCTCCTTGGGCTTGGAATCCTCAGAAGGGGAAATGGCTCCAAGCAACATCTCCAAATTCCCCACCCGGATGACCCCACTTTCATGGCCGTCATGCAGCACATTCAGACCAATATGCAGTGGGGGGCAGAGGAGCAGGATCCCAAGAGGTGTTCACTGGCAATCTACCTACATCAGCCTGACAACACTCCTTTGGTGGTCACCCCAATTATCGACTCCTTTGAGGACATATCCAGGCTACTTGGAACTGCCCCCGTATGATCCTGGTGGTGTCCAGAAAGGCTGACAGGCTTTACACACCCTGGCTGGAAAGCCGTGCTTTGATGAACAGCCCAAGGCCAACTCAGTTGTCATCAGTGCGGTGCATGACAGACCTAAGAGGTCAAAACACATAAGCTCCCTTCCCCCTGACAGGGAGTCTTGACAGCTGGACCAGATGGGCAAGTGTGCCTTTGTCTCTGCCACTCTGGCCATTTGGGCCATCAGTTATTTGGCCCATGTGGCACAATATCAGAATCTTCTATGGGACCAGGCTAGGGAGGCAGTCCTAGCCATGTTGGGTGTTCCTTCTAAGCAGCAGACTCTCCAGGCCCTCAAAATGGGTTCTGATGTTGGTACCCATGTCCTCTTTGCTGCCTATGATGTGGTTGATGCCTCAAGTTGGGCAGCAGCTGTAGGCATCTGTATAAGGTGCAACTCCTGGCTACAGGTCTCTGACTTCAAGCAGGACATCCAGTCTAACATAATGGATGCCCCTTTCAGGGGTTTCAAACTTTTTGGAGGAGTTGTTCAGGATATCATCTCTGAACTCCAGACCGCAGGATGGGCTCTCAAATCCATCCACTCTATGAACCATATCCAATATGCTCTCAAATCCATCCACTCTATGTACCATATCCAGTCAAAGCTGGGACAGTGGGCTCCCTTTCGTCACTCCTCCAACAGATGGGCCCAACCTCCTCCCAAAACACTGGGCAAGAGCAAGGCAGGGGCAGTGTGGCGGAGATACGCTACACCCTCAGATTTGACTGATGGACCACTTTTCTATATTCTTATTTCCTAGCTACTAAAATGTCTGTTGTGCAACACTTAATGCTTTTCTCTTTGCTTTTCTTCTTTTCCCCCCTACCCTAGAACGGCCACTTAGCGTAGCTCTTTACTATCCCTACTAAACTTCCTACTAGTTCTCTCTTATCATTCTTTTTCCATTTCCATCCATCCAGTCCCTGGAATGATGTCAAATACCTGGAGAGGTGTTGTGTAAAGTGCATAAGTGCATTTTGTGTACAAGAAGCATGAAGGCTATTTTAGATAGCAGGAATGAATATAGTTAATAAAGCCTTTTTAAAGAAAAATGATTCAGAAGCCATATCAAACTAATCATTTCATGATTAGTACAGTTATACAAAATCCTTAAGTTATTTTCATATATTCACATTGTAAACATTTTACTGTATGAAGCTAAACAAAACAACTGTGGTATGCTTTATAAAAATGCTTAATCATTATGAATCAGAGATATAGAGAGTCAATATCTGTGGAGATAAACACTGTACCTTTAACTGAACCAGGAAGTCTCCTGGAACAAACAAACTCCCTTAGTTTTAAAACAGCATGTCCAGGCACATAACAGCATTCATGACAATTATTTATTTATTTATTTCTATTGGGATTAATACCTTTGAGTTAAGAGACTCATTTTCAAAGGTTCCAAGTCAGGGACAAGCAGAGCAAATACAAGTACAATACAATACAATACATTAAGTACAAATTAAGAATAACAGTGAAAAAGAAAGCATGGTAGGCATCATGAAAATCATTAAAATTGGCACATGAGGTACAGGACTTGCTAGTTTCAGGTACATCTTAACAATGGGAGCATATTACATTACATCATGTTGTTGCAGGGTAGGGATAAACTGAAGATAGTGGGACATGTCAAATAATAGGTCCGTGTTAAGCTATGGGGATGAAGAGAGAAAAAGGTAAGCAGCCAGACTGGCATTGTCAAAGTAGATAGAGATGGTGTGGTGAGGAGTAGAGGGGAAAGGTGGTGGAGGCAGGTTGTAGGTCAAAAAAGGGGGGGAGTGGGGACGGGAGGAGGTGATAAGCAGGAGGATTATGTCGAATTATTTTCTTGCACAGTTACAGGTGGTTACTTAAGGTGGGACCGTAGCCCTCTTTTGAACAGACTCACCTTAGTATTTACTGTCAGCTTGTCGGGTAGCTCATTATACCATTTGGAACCCTTAAAAGTAATGGATTTTTGGGCCAGTGATGTGCGATTGAAAGGGACTTGTAGACCTTCTTTTGCCGCATTTCTCATTTGTTTAGTGTGCACAGCCTTCTTGAACAGACTGCTTTTGGATTCCAGCAAGAGGCCTAGTTGCACTTTTTTAACAATTAGGCATGTTTGGTATTGGGCTCTTTGGTACAGTGGGAGCCAGCCTGTCTCAAAGTACAGTGCACAGGTGTGAGTCCAATGATCTGCCCCAAGTGCCAGATGACAGGCCCTATTCATGAGTTTTTGTATCCTGTTTAGGGCAGTGTCTGATCCTGCAATGTATATTGGTAAGCTATAGTCAACAGATGATAATACTGTGCTGCCTATGGCCAATTTGAGGGCCGCATGAGTCACAGAGTGCTTGTTTCTGTAGAGGATGCCCAGTTTCATGTTGGTGGTCTTGAAAACTTGATCAACGTGGTGGGAGAAATTGAGATTGTCATCAAGGTAGACACCCAGATATTTAAAAGATTAAACTTGCTCAAGTGTATCGCCCTTTTGGTTCAGAATCCGAAGGTGGCCAAAATTCCTTCTGTTTTGTGGGACCGAGAACAGCATGCTTTTGCTTTTTTTATGGTTTAGTAGCAGTTTATGTTGACAGAACCAGGTTTCAAGTTTGTGGAAACTCTCAAGTAGGCCTTCCTCAATGGTCAAGTGGTCCCTACCTGGGACCGATATAACAGCATCATCTGCATATAAAACAATGCTAGCAGGGCAGACATCAGGGAGGCGGTTAATGAACAGGCTAAAAAGGAGCAGTCCGAGTAGGGACCCTTGCGGTACTCCAAGGGCCACTACCTTAGGGCCAGAGAGTGAGTCACTGATTCTAACGCGTTGAGTTCTTTACGTCAGGTAGCTACAAAACCAGGAGACTGTATCAAGGGCCAGTCCTATGGAGAGCAGTGTGCTTAGTATTAGCTGGTGATTAACTGAGTCAAACGCTTTAGTAAGGTCAATGAAGACTGACCCCACTGCCATCCCTTGGTCAAAGGCATTGCAGAGCTGGGTGGTGTAGTCCACGTGGTTATGGTAGAGTGCTTTTTGCAGAAACCGTGCTGATTGCTGCACAGTAGTTGGTGACTGTCGAGGAAGTCAGTAAGTTGTTCAGAGACGATTCCCTCAAGAGCTTTGGAGAGGGGGTGAGTGGATGGATATTGGCCTATAATTAGCAGTAAGAGTTTTATCCCTGGATTTGAAAACAGGTGTAACCAGGGTGGATTTCCAGGCATCTGGGAACACACCTGATCTTAGTGAGGCATTGAAAACCTTAGAGATTGGGTCTGCTAGAACATCAAGCATAATGGCAACCAACTTCACATCTATCAGATCACTCTCCATTCTGGTCTTTCTGAGAACCATCTTCACTTGTTTGATGGTTTCAGAGATAGAGACTTGCCTAAAATAAAATAGTGGCAGCCCTTCCATCTCCAAAGAGGGTATGGTGTTTCTGTGAGGTTGTTTTTTTATAGAGTTTAGGAACTCACTTGGAAGCACCCTCGATAGATCAGCGAAAGAAGTATTAAACTCGTTGGCAATCAGTTGGGATTCCTGGAGAGACCCATAGCCCGTGGTTAGTAGGTCCGGTGATGCCCTAGTGGTCCTACCAGTGAGGGATTTTAGTGTGTTACAGAACCCTTTGGAGGACCCCCAGTTTTTGTTGAGGAGGTCCTTGAAATAGCTAGCTTTTTCTGAGCGAATGAACCTGGTACAGGAGTTCCTTGCAGCTTTGTATGCTGATACATCGTGATGATTTCCTGAGTCCTTAGCTTTGTGCCACAGGTTGTCTCTATTATGCATGTGATCAAGGAGTGAGGTATTTAGCCGTGGGTGTGTTTCCTTTGACTTTTTTGTTTTTTGGGGGGCAAAAATATCGCACACTTGAGTAAATGAAATTTGGAAGAACTCAAAGGCGATGTTACCATCTGTTGCTAGATCAATTGGTGACCAGTCGATCAGGGATAAGTGGAGTTTGAAATCATTTAGTAGTCCAGATCTCAGCACCTGATTGGTAGTGAACTTTGGTGGGCACTTTGTGGACTTGTTTGTCCAGGTGCACATGACTGGCGAGTGGTCGCTGAGGCTATCAGGCAGTACCTTAACATCTAATATGTGATCCAGGTTGGAACAGAGTAGCCAGTCAATGAGTGTACTGGTGCCTGTTTTGTAGTTATGCCTGGTGGGAAGGGCAACCATCTGCATAAAATATAGACCAGCTATTAGGTCCCTGGCTCCGTCTTCCTTGTTAGAGTGCCAGTTAATGTTGAAATCCCCTACAATTACAAATAGAAAGGGCTTAGTCAGGTGACCCCACCAAAAAGATATAAAACCTCTTCATTGAGTTCACTTCACTTCACTTCAGTCCAGTGGGGCTCAGCCCTGAAGAAGGAGAGAGGTTCTACTGTTACTGTAGACAAGCTGTTGAATGCAGATGAGAAGGGTCTTAGGAGCTCTAAGATCCAGGACTGTATTATGGGAGAAACTACTGATGTTAAGTAGTGATTTTCTTTGCACTTTTTATGTTTTCATTTATTATTTTTGGAAAATAAATATCATACCACGGTGTGTTTTAAATTTGTAAATTTGCCTTGTCTGATGTTTATTCCCACACGCTGTGACAAACAGCTCTCTCCACTCCCTCCTCTTCCACCACTCATGGCACCAGAGGTGCTGCAGCAGCCACAGCAATGGCTGTTCCCACCTCCTGGCTCCTTTCCATACCCTCTTCAGTTGCTCAATAGGAGGAGGTCATCTGGGATCACTTTTCCCTGCACCTGGACAGGTGAAGGGAGATAACCACAGTCAGTTGGGTGCCTCTCATCGAGCATGGCCACACTCTCAAATTCATAGAGTGGCCGCCGGGCAACTCCTCATACCCTCCCTGTTCCAAGCTTTGGACATTACTATCAACCTGCCAAAGTTTTTTTTTGACCCCTTGACAGCACCTCCTATACATAGGGGTCACGCTGGACATGACACAGGGGAAGGTCTTCTTACCCCCATACAGAGCAGAGCATCTAATGGACCAGGCCCCTCCCCTTTACTCCAGCTGTCATGTTCTGATGAGGGTTCTTCTGAGGCTTCTTGGCCTCATAGCCACAGCCATTGCCACAGTTCCTCTGACCAGGCTCCATATGACAATTCCTCAAAGGACACTGGAGGTCCAGTGGGATCAACTCATGGATGCTCTGGATCAACCAGTGCTGGTTTTGGATCCAATCAAGAAGATACTGTTGTGTCGGTTGAAGCCCAGCAACCTACTTTTGGGGTTTCCTTTTTGTATAATTCCCCCTCAGCAAATCCTTACGATGGACATCTTGGGCTTCAATTAGGGGACTCACCTGCGGGTCCACCAAACTCATAGGACTTGGTTCAAAGAGGAGAGGGACCTCCACATCAATGTTCTAGAGATGCGAGCAGCCTTGCACATCCTCTAGACCTTCTTGACCCAGCTCTTCATGGGTCTGCTCTTGATTCAGACAGGCAACATATGTGTAGATTACTACATAAACAAGCGGGGGGGGGAGCTCATTCCTATCCCCTATGCAGGGAAGTGATGAGACGCTGGTATTGGGCCATTGACCACGGCCTGAACCTCTCAGCCGCCATGTTCCCAGTGTCCAAAACATCTTGGCAGGCAGCCTAAGCCACTTGTGATCCAGAGCCCACAAGTGGGAACTTCCGAGTCTGTGGTGGAAGACCTCTTCGACAGATGGGGTCGGCTCATGTTGGACCTTTTTGCATCCCAACACAATGTGAAACTGCCATTTTGCTGCTCACTAGATCAAGGGCCGAGAGTTTTCTGGTGAGATACGTTGTTCCTCTCCTTGACAGGGAGGTTTCTGTACACCTTCCTGCTCCTTCAATGAGTTCTGATCAAACTCCTGATGGAGGGGGCTACAATGATTCTCATCGCCCCCTTTGGCCTCATCAAATCTGGTTCCCCTTGTTGCAGCAACTGGCACTGGAACCTCAGCTGCCCCTGCCCCTATGCTTGGGCTTGCTGTCCCAGGAACAGAGCACTCTAGTCCAACCAGACCTCAAGTCTTTCCATATCCATGCATGGCTCCTAAGAACATAGCCACTGCCAGAACTGGGGTTTCCCCCCGAGTAGCAGATGTCCTAGTAGCGGCCAGGAAGCTCTCCACCAGGGCCACTTACTCTATGACATGGAAGTGCTTTGCTCTTTGGGCTGCATCACACCATTTAGATGCCGTCACCTGTACAGTGGATCACGTCATGGAGTACCTCCTCTCCTTCTCAGACTCAGGTTTGTTGTACTCCTCTATCAAATTAGTAGTAGTAATTGTTTATTCGTAGCTGTCAAGAAAAGGATAACCCAGTTGAGCCAAGGCCCTTTTGCAATGGGGTCATTCATACATACATCATACATACAGAGTTACAATAATCATTTATATACAGGAAAACATATCAATATCTATTTGTTGATTATAATATTTTCAAGACTATAATAAAGGACACATATTCGGACAGAACTCAAGTTAACCTTAAGTAAGTCTCTCTGCTATCTCTTTATGTCATGTACCTGTGGATGGGCATTCTGTGGCTTAACTTGATGTGTCTCACACATTCTTGATGGGCATTCTGCATTTAAAGCCCTCCATCCATGACCCAGTCCCATCCTGGGACCTCAAGTTTGTGTTGAAAAAGCTTATACTGCCTCCCTTTGACCCGGCCACACCTTGTGAGCTATGCTTTCTGTCATGGAAAGCGCTATTTTTAGTTGCCATTACTTCTGTTTGAAGGATTTCCAAGCTTCAGGCCTTTATGTGTAAGGAGCCTAAATTTATTTTTCACAAAGACAGAGTGTCTTTGCGTACCAATCCTAAGTTTCTCCCTAAGGTTGTGTCAGAGTTTACTTTGAATCAATCCATCCACCTGCTTGTTTATTATCTGGAGCACTCCAATCAAGGGGAGGCGTTGCTCCATACTTTTCATGTGCATAGAATCTTGAGGTACCATAAACATCGGACTAAAGACTCTAGGAGGTCTACCAGTTGTTTTTTTCATTCACCCCTTGGAAAGAGGATGCTCTGGTGTCCAAACAGTGCTTGTCCAAATGGTTAGCTGATTGCATTGTTTATTGTTACCAGAAGTATGGCAAGGAACTTCCTAGAGGGGTTAAAGTCCATTCCATGAGGGGTATGGCCACCTCAGTAGCTTGTTTCAAAAATGTGTCAGCTGCTGACATTTTCACTGCTGCCACCTGAAGCACTGTCCACACTTTCACAAAGCATTACAGTTTGGACATTGTCTCTAGGCATTGTGCCAACTTCAGCCTAGCTGTTCTTCAAGGCCTCCTTTCATAGGCTGTTATCCTTTTTTGCCTACTACCCAGACTGTCTGTATGTAAATGCCAGAACTGCTTGGGACTCAGTCCTACCAGTGATGGCCTGCTGCAAGAGATACCTCTGAAGTAAGATAGTACAGTTATGTAAGAACTTACTGTAACAGTAGCTCTTCAAGAGGATCTCTTGCAGTTTACCCTGCTTTCCTTCCCTCCTTCCCCCTTCTCCTGTGTCTCCCTGCCCTTCCATAAGGGTGAGCATCCTGTTTTTATTTTTCTATGCTATTGGGATACCTTGGAGTCCTTTTCGGTTCACCATTACAGCATCCTGCTTTTCGTCCCCGGTGGGAGAACTGAGGAGGATGTGGGTGCTGCCTACCTTTATAGGATTGACTGACATCAGGAGCTGACCTTGGAGGTAGGCATCCCCTCTGGTAGACTGCTAGCTAGATGGTTTCAGTGTGGTCCCAGAGCCTGGCAGCCCAGTCTGATTAGCCTGTTGCAAGAGATCCTCTCAAAGATCTATTATTATGGTAAGTTCTTACATAACTATACTGTATTTTATCTGGTTCTGGCTTATCAGAGTTGCAAGTGGGCCCTTGGTACCCTCTGACATGGTAATAACATTTTTATCAATAGTATCAGCATGAACTACCAAGACTTTATTTATTTATTTATTTACATTATGGTAACCAGATAAGCCCACTGAGACAACAAGTCTCTTTTTCAGGTGCGACCCGGGGGAGGGTACAAGAAATACAGAATAATACAGACAATACAAAATAAAGTAAGACAAGTGTACAAAGACACTTGTACAGCAGAAAGTGGAGCACAATATATGTACATAAAAGCATATATAAATAATGCAAGATGTATACGTTATGTACAAATAATACAGTGAGTACAGATGCTGCAAAACAAGTGATGCAGATAAATACAAGGGGCTGGATATTCAAACTGCACTATTTTGTGGCGCAAGCCCTTGTGCTGCACAAAATAGTTGCACAGGGGTGTGGCTGGGGCGATATTCAAAGGAGTTGAGCTACTGAGCAACTCCTTTGAATATCACCCCCTGGCCACAGCCACTGTGCATGGCGCAGTGGAACTTGTGCCACCGCAAGTGGTCAGAGTGGAGCATTCAAGTTGCGGTGGTGCAAGTACCATTGCGCCATGCGCAAATCTCCGATATTCAAAAGGTGACATGCAAATGGGGCCATAATTCATGCAAGGCACAGGGGGGGCCATTTGCATCTATGTATGGCCCCATTTGCATGCCATTAGCATGCAGGTGCACTGATCGCCGAGGACTTGCGCCTGGTGCCCTGCCAGGCAGCAGCCGTTGGGGACCGACGCCCCCTGCAGCCCGATCGAGGGCAAAAGTGTGAAAATCCCCCCTTCCCCCGACTGGCCCGATTGCGGGCATTAGTTAAATAAACCACCCCACCACCAGCCCGATCGCAGGCATAATTGGTAAGTGTCTCCCCCCCACCAGCCCGATTGTGGGCAGCACAGAGTCCCACCCCAAGAACTGATCCCTGGTGGTCCAGTGGACCACTAAGCCCGATCGCGGTCTGCACAATGTTGAATCACACCACCCCAAGAACTGATCCCTGGTGGTCCAGTAGACTGCTAAGCCCGATCGTGGGTTGCACAATGTTGAATCACCCCCAGAGACTGATCCCTGGTGGTCCAGTGGACGCTAAGCCCGATCGCGGGCAGCAAAGTGATGAATCACACCCCCAAGACCAAATCCCTGGTGATCTAGTGTCCCCCACCCACCCACCCCGAAGCCAACCACCCGCTCCCCCACCCGGCAGCTGGTGGGCGGCAGCATCCACCCGCCGCCCACTGACTGACTGCCCAGTAGGGCTGCACGCCCATTGGTGCAGAGCAAGAGCCAATGGGCGTGCAGCCCATACCCATAAGGCAGTCAGATATGTGAATGAATTAATTCTCTTATCTGGACTGCGCCCGCTACGTAGAAACTAGCATGCCATTGGCTCTGCTCTGCACCAGGCAGCAGCTACAGGCAGTCAGTCGGTGGGTGGCTGAGTGGCAGGAGGTGGATGCTGCTGCCAACCGGCTGTCGGGGACGAGCAGGGTGGTGGGGCTTCGTGGGTGGGTGGGTGGGGACACTAGATCACCAGGGATTTGGTCTTGGGGGTGTGTGGATTCATCACTTTGCTGCCTGCGATCGGGCTTAGCGGTCCACTGGACCACCAGGGCTCAGTTCTTGGGGGTGATTCATCACTTTGCTGCCCGCAATCAGACTTGCGGTCGACTGGACCACCAGGGATCATTTCTTAGGAGGGTGTGTGATTCAACATTGTGCAGCCTGCGATTGGGCTGGTGGGGGTTATTTAGCTTATGCATGATCGGGCCAGTCAGGGGGTGGGGTATTTTCACCTCTTGCTGCTATCGGGCTGTGGGGGGCACAGGGAGTAGGTTGAGGCCAGCCACAGGTGGCTGCTGCTGTGTTGCGCCCTGCAAGGCAGCAGCTCACCTGTGGGTGGCCTCGACTTACTCCTTTTTTTTTGGGCTCAAAGTTGTGCAGGCGCAGGTTGGGGGTTGCGCCTGCACAACTCTGCACAGCCCGCTGAATATCGGACTGTGCAGTTTATGCATGGTTCCTCACCCTCCAGTTCAGCATGCATTCATTTGCATTGCGCTGTTGCTCAGCTTGCCTTGGGGGCGCAACTGCCTCCTGCTGAATATGGCAGAATGGCGCAATTTCTGACTTCCGCAGACACAACCCTATTGTGCATGGCGCAACACTTTTGAATATCCAGCCCAAGTTGTTTAGGCACAGTTAAACATATATACATAATTACATAAATGCAGAAAGTAGTTCAAACAGTGCAAAACTGTCAGCAAGTGATTCAAACAGAACAGGGGACTAGGACAAGGAAGTAAACAGTTAACAGAGCAGGACACAATGCAACCAGATATATGCCATGAACAACTCATGATAGGAGTTAAAAGGCCAAGTGAGTAAGGGAGCAGGGAAGGGGGCAGGATGAGGCAATGGAGGGGGAAGACGTGAGTTGGATGGTAGGGGTGGGAAACTATTAGTTACTGGTACAGACTTGAGGGGAAGATAGGTGGGATTTAAGAGAATTATTGAAGGAGTAAAGAGAGGTACAGGTCAGAACAATAGAAAGCTTGTTCTTGCCCATTGGCAATTAATTTTACTCTTTCTAGCCTCATGCACATAAATACATTATTCAGCCAGTGTGCCATGCTTGGGGGAGAAGGGCAAATCCATTGCTATGTGATTTTCTTTCTAGTGCTCACCAGGTAATGACCCCATAATCTGAACCTACTCTTACCCTGCTTACAGCATTGGTCTGCACTCAGCATGAACTCAGGGGGATAGCTGGGTAGAGCCTGTGGCATGAAAAAGTATTTGCCCCCTTCCTGATTTTCTCTATTATTGCATATTTGTCACACTGGATGTTTTCAGGTCTTTAGACAAAATGTAATATTAGATAAAGGGAACCTGAATGAACAAATAACACTTGTTTATTTTTACTTATTTCAGTTATTCAATGAAAACAGTTAACCAACACCAACCGGCACTGTGTGAAACAGTAATTGACCCCTAGTTAAATCAACCCAATTAAAGGGATAATTAGAGTCAGCTGATTGAACACAGCCAGGCTTGATTACAGCCAGCCCTGCTCAATATAAACCTCACTTATTTTGACCCTTACCATCAGAATCACGTTGCCAGCACAAAGATTCAACAAGCACATTATGCCATGATCAAAGGAAGTTGTTGCTATCTAAAGGGTTACAAAGCTATTTCTAAGGCTCTGGGACTCCATCGAACCACAGTGAGAGCCATAATCTCCAAATGGAGAACACTTGGAACAGTAGTGGATCTTCCCAGGAGTCGGCGGCCTGCCAAAATTACTCCAAGAGCACAGCGTAAAATCATCCAGAATGTCTCAAAGGATCCTAAAACAACATCCAAAAAACTGCAGGCTTCTCTTGCCTCAGCTAAGGTCAGTGTTCATGACTCCACAATCAGAAAGAGACTGGGCAAACATGGGCTTCATGGGAAAGTAGCAAGGCGGAAACCACTGCTAACCAAGAAGAACATAAATGCTAGTCTCTCATTTGCCAAGAAACACCTGGATGATCCACAAACCTTTTGGGAAAATATTCTATGGACAGATGAGTCCAAAGTGGAACTTTTTGGACGACATGGATCCCATTATGTCTGGCATAAAGCAAACACAGCATTCCACAGTAAGAACATCATACCAACAGTCAAACATGGTGGTGGTAGTGTGATGGTGTGGGGATGCTTTGCTGCCTCAGGACCTGGATGACTTGCCATACCTGAAGGAACCATGAATTCTACTCTGTACCAGAAAATTCTTAAGGAGATTGTCCGGTCTTCTGTCCGTCAGCTGAAGCTGACGCGTAGTTGGGTCATGCAGCAAGACAATGATCCAAAACACAAAGGCAAGTCCACATCAGAATGGCTGAAAAGAAGTAAAATTAAAGTTTTGGAGTGGCCTAGTCAAAGTCCAGACCTAAACCCAACAGAGATGCTGTGTCAGGACCTGAAATGAGCAGTTCATGCTCGAAAACCTACCAATGTTACTGAATTAAAGCAGTTCTGAAAGGAAGAGTGGGCTAAAATTCCTCCACAGCGTTGTGAAAGACTGATATTGAATTATAGGAAGTGTTTGGTTGCAGTCATTGCAGCTAAAGGTGGCATAACCAGTTATTAAGTGTAAGGGGGCAATTACTTTTTCACACAGTGCCAGTTGGTGTTGGTTAACTGTTTTCATTAAATAAATGAAATAAGTAAAAAAAAACAAGTGTTATTTGTTCACTCAGGTTCCCTTTATCTAATATTACATTTTGTCTAAAGACCTGAAAACATCCAGTGTGACAAATATGCAATAATAGAGAAAATCAGGAAGGGGCCAAATACTTTTTCATGCCACTGTAGATAAATTATTCAGCCAGTGTGCCATGCTTGGGGAAGAACAGCTAATCCATTGCTATGTGATTTTCTTTCTAGTGTTCACCAGGGAATGACCCCATAATCTGAAACTACTCTTACCCTGGTTACAGCATTGGTCTGCACCCAGCATGAACTCATGGGAATAGCTGGGTAGAGCCTGGTGTAGTTAGTGTAGCACTGTCTCCATTATTTGGTGCATTTTGGTGCAGAACGGGGCTATCTTATTGCAGGTCAGAGCCATGTGGAAGTAATTCCTGTCTTCAGTGTGACACCTGGGGCATACAGGATCATTAATGTGCTTGAATCTGTGTAGTTTAACTGGAGTTTTTATATGTCCTGTAGAAAAAATTGAGTGGTACTCCACCTAGCTTATGTGAGCAGAAGCTAGCATGCACATGCTGTATTGCTGTCTGCCATGTGAATGATTCTAATTATGTGGCCTTAGTCATCACTTCAGTGTACCTGAGCCTTGATGTGGGAGGAGGGGCAATTCCTAGAAATACAATAGTTTATAGAAGGTCATTAGTGGTCTGATTTTTGGCTGCAGCCCAGTGAGGATTTCTTCTTTGGGGGAATGTATCATTGGTACCTTGGAGAGAGGATGTCTAATTCTGAGACAGGCAAAGAAATTACCAGGATAAATCTTATATTGTTGCCTAAGGATTTGCATGTCCTTCCTGAGTAGAGGTTTCCTACCATTAGTAGCCCACACTTTGCCCATCTCAGTATCGCTTGATGAAGGAAGATATATCCCTGCATTCCCCTGAATCCAGACTTTAAGACAGCATTTGCTGAAACCCCTTTAGGTTGTCCAGTGAATTTATGGGTAGCAGTCCTTAATCCAGCAAGCTGCATTGTGAATAGATTTTTACTAGCTGAAATTTGCATCGTTCTTAGCACTGGTGAAAGAAAATAAAGAAACAAAGAATTTGACGACAGATAAAGACCACTTGGCCCAACCACACTGCCTATTATTCCCTACCAGCAGTGTCATCGCAGACCCTATGTGATCTCCAGCTCTTTCTCCCCCACTTCCTTTCCACTAAGATTTTATTTATTTATTGAAATGTTTCACCAGGAAAGCACACTGAGCAACAAGTTGCTCGTTTCCTGGTGCGACCTGGGGGGGGAAGGGTACAGAGGGTGAACAGAAATACATACAAGGCTGCAATAAGGCATCAATTACATTCAGTGAACATACAGTTGGTAATTGAAATGCATCCACCGTAAATGAGACAACAGTTCCATTACAAATAACATACAGTTGACAATTTACAATAGGCAATTTAGAGTATTGGGAGGGGAACAAAAGGACATCACAGGCATGTACCACATACTAACAAACATTTGTCAATGCCGAATGTTTGCTTGCTGGTAATAGCATTGGAAATGCAGGAGTTAGAGGGATGAAGAATAGGAATGGCAGTGAAGTACTGAACTTCATGCCAACATCACCTCCACCCTGCAGAGATGGACAGGCACTGGGGTATGCATTTGGGTCGTCGCCCATAATGTTCATGCCATTTCACTTCACCCTATCCTGCAGACACCGACATGTGTTGAGGTGTGCCTTGGGGTATTTGGCTGTACAGTCACCCCATTCCAGAAGGACATACGCTGAAATGGATGCAGTATAGGAGAACAAGGTGAACTGTGGGGCTGAAGAGTTCAAGGCACACCTCAATGCCTGTCACTAGCTGCAGGGTGGGGTGGAATGGCATGAGCATTATAGTCGGCAATCCAAAGGCACACCTCTGATGCCTGTCAGTCTGTACAGGGTGGGATGTTATGGTTAGACACCCTAACACCCCGGGAGTTTGTTGGCATTTACACTACAAATTTTCAACATGGCCTTTTTGTGACCCCCACCTCATGAAAGCACTTGGGACCTCTTCTCATGGACAGTGGCACTGTGATTTTGTCAATGTGTCCCAAACTTTGAGTTCCCACAGTGACCATGCCATTCTGCGCCAGATGTACAACAACACAGATCGGGCAGGATGTGAAGAATGACAGCTGTACCATTCATAGGGAGCTATGAAGAGATAGTAATGTTGAAAATCTGTAGTGAAAATATTAAAAATACTCGAACCTCCGGGCTTATGTGGAAACTGCTCAACGCATGTGCGTAACACAGTCATTTAGTGGAATATTTTTCATCAAATTTTCAACATAGGCAATTTGTGACCTCTGCTTATGAACAGTGTCACTATGATTTTCCTACTCTGTAACGGAAATTTATTTCCAACAGGTATCACACTATTCTGCGCCAGATGTGTAAATGCATATTTTGGTCAGGTTATGAAAATGGCAGCTGTACTGTTCATAAGGAGGTGTGAAAAAATGCCAATGTTGAAAATCTGGAGTGAAAATATTACAAATGCACGTAATTATGAGGGTGCGTGAAAACTGCGCAACGTACACTCGTAACACAGTCATTTCATGGACTTTTGTCACAAAATTTTCAACATAGGCATTTTGGCACATCTGCTCATGAGCACTATCACTGTGATTTTTTTAAATCTGTCCTGAACACTGACTTCCCACAGCGACCACTCTATTCTGCGCCGGAAGTGCAAAAACATATTTCGGCCAGGATGTGAAAAATGACAGCTGTACTGTTCATAAGGAGGTGTGTAAAAATGGCAATGTTGAAAAGCTGGAGTGAAAATATTACAAATTCGAGAAGTTACAAGTATGCGAGGAAACTGCGCAACGCATTATCTTAACAGAGTCATTTTATGGACTTTCGTCACCAAATTTTCAACATAGGCATTTTAAGACCTCTGCTCATGAATAGTGTCACTATGATTTTCTTAATGTGTCCCAAACACTGATTTCCCACAGCAACCGCACTATTCTGCTCCAGTAGTGCGAAACCACATTTTGGTCAGGATGTGAAAAAATGCTAATGTTGAAAATCTGTAGTGAAAATATTGCAAATTCGCGAAGTTACGAGCGTGCGTAGCAACTGCGCTACGGATGCTCGTAAAACAGTAATTTCTTGGATTTTTCCACCTAATTTGCAACATAGACTTTTTGAGAGCCCCCCTCATGAACAGTGGCACTGTTGTTTCATTAATTGAACCCGACAGATGATTCCGCACAGTGACCGTAAAATCACCTTTCGGGGCCGATTAACACCATGACAGTGCAAGAATTCATGAGGAGGGTTCTCAAAAATCCCATGTTAAAAAGTTAGTGCCAAAATTCCAAAAAATGACTGAGAAATGCAACAAAGTTGAAATACCCCTATCTATCCCATTATACAGCTTACCGGCAGTTCGTGGTCAGATTTGAAGAGTGAAGACGTGTCCCTGGTCCACTGAAGATCATCTCGCCAGACTCCAGAGGTAAGTATGGGGTGAGGGGGGTGTGGGGAGGCAGGGTATGCAGAGGGTGGGCGCAGGTTGGGGGCATGGATACCAGACTCGACGAGGGACCGTTTTCTGGTTTTCACGGTAAAAAAAACAACAAAATAAACATCGCTGGACAGTTTTGTAGTTTGACTGAGGCATTTGGCATGTTGGGGTGGGCTTCCTGTGTGCCACCCGACTGTTTCTTTTTGGGGGGCTGTAGCTGATGGGGGATTGGGCACCCCCATTGGCACATATGGGCAGGCAAGAGTCAAGGGAGATTGGGCACCCCCTCTGCAGAAAGCAACAGATTTTTTTGGGGGGGGACTTTATGCCAACAGGGAGTGGGCTCCCCCATCAGCAAATTAATTTTGGGCAGAGATGGGACTGAAGCCGATGCGGATTGGGGCCCCCATCGGCAAACAAAGACATTTTTGGGGGGTGCATGATGCTGAGGGGGATTGGGAACCCCCTCGGCACACAACAAATAGGTGAGGTGGCGGCAATCTGCCTGCCATGTTGAGTATTGTTCAACAGGGAGGTGACCGCCCTGCAATGACCAGGTCGTTCCCTCATTGCAGCAGAATGGCTGAGGCTGCAATGATGAGGTGGCCCCTCATTGCACTGGTGAAAACGTTTGTACTTGGTGCACTTTTGGAGACCAGTGTCATTGGCACACTGTACCTCCATTGGTCCACTAGTACCAAGCCCCGAAATGCAATGTCTCTGTTGGCTGCCACCGTGCTGCACCTCCACAACCTGCTTCTCTCCTAAGCTGCCATATAATGTTTCTTGCACATGCATCCAAGCAAACATAAAAAGGGAGGCATTAACTGCTCCCCACCACCATGGACTGAAGCAGAGAGAAAGGAGGACCCACAGGGAGAAAAATCTCCCAGGAAGCAAAATAAACAATAAAAGCAGTGTGACAGAAAAAAAGGGATGGGAATGAGACTTGAAAAAAGAGAGAGGAGAGGAAAAGGAGGCACGGAACAATGGGACAGAGAGGGGAGGTATCAGGCAGCATGGGAACAAAGCATGGAAAGCCATGTGTGCAAATGCAAGAAATCTAGGAAACACAATTATTCTGTACCTTGGAGGCCATCATGGTGGAGGCAGATCTTGACACTGTGGCTATTAACAAGTTGTGGTGTACATGAAACCATGACTGAGCCATAGCCATAGAAGGCTATACCTGGTTCAGGAAACATAGGGTGGGTAGGAAGGGGGTGGCACTGTATGTGAGGGCAGGTATCAAGGCAACATAGGCACAGGAAATCTGGGGGGAATGGAGGGATTGGAGGTACTGTGGGTCACCCTGGAGACAAGAACCAGTGACACTATTTTCACTAGTGTGATTTACAGACCTCAGGCACAGGGTGAGAACAGGGGGAGTACTAGATAAGGCACTGGAGGAAGCCATTAGCACAATGGCAGACAAAGGGGAGGTGCTACTGGTGGGGGACTTCAGTCTGCCAGATATACATTGAAGCCTTCCAGCCATAGCTTCAACTAGAAGCAGGGACATCCTAGACTCCATGCAGGGGGCATTTCTCAAGCAGCTCATTAAGAAAGGCCACTCGTGATGGGTCAATACTGACCTGGTGCTCACTAACAGGGACAGTATTGCAGACTTCAAAGTGGGAGGCCATCTGGGGAGCCAGGTTCACCACACAGTGTTTCACAACATGAGGATGGCACCGAAAGTGAGCCACACAACGACTGGGGTCCTAGGCTTCAGGAGGGCAGATTTAAAAAAAAAAAATGGGTGAATGCCTCAGAGATGACATAGCAGGGAGGGATGGCCTGGGTAGGGTGCAGGCACAGTGAGCTTCACTAAGGTAAGGCATAGTGAAGGCAACAAACCTCTGCACAAAGCAAGTGAGAAAAACAAGAAGAAAAGCAGACCGCTGTGGTTCTCAAAGAATGTGGCTGAAAAGGTAACAGAAACAAACTGTAGATAATGACAGCAGAAAAAGACCAATGGTCCATCCAGACTGCTTGAGTTCCCTATTTAGCCCAGGGATCTATCACCACTCTGGGGTCCTCTCACTTCTCATCCTCCCTCCATGCTCCACCCTGATACTGCTGCCCTGAGCAACCACTGTACTTTTCCATCTGTCCCAAGCATGCCTGGAACCACTAAAGGTTTTCAAATCTACCATTTCAGCTGGCAGACTGTTCCATGGCTCCACCACCCTTTCTGTAAAATAATACTTCTTCATGTCCCTCCTGAACCTTCCTCCTGTTAGTTTCCACTCATGTCAACTGGTCCGCGATCTAGTTTTCAAGCTAAATATTTTGCTGCAGTTCACCTTTCTTTTAGGAACTTAAAGGTCTATATCATATATATTTCTTCTGGTCTTTAGCGAGTATATGTTCAGAACCTTGAGGCATTCCTCATAAAACATGCCCCGCTGGCCCTGAATCATTTTTATTACCCTGCATTGCACAGTCTCTGGCATATCCCTATGCTTTCTGAGGTGAGGACTCTAGAACTGGGCACAGTACTCCAGGTATGGCCTGCAAAGAGATACAACCTGCTCTGGATTCCCTCATTAATGTTACTAATGAACAAGTTGAAGAGGACCTGATTCTGGACAGATCCCTATTGTACCCTACTGTTACCTCCCTCTCTTTTGATTTAACCATTACTCTCTGCTGCCTCACCTTTGGCCAGTTCCATTTAGAAATGTTGCACCTTTGCTACATTCTAAAATGGTACATCCTTGTCACATTCATAAATTGTGCACCCCTGCTTTATTCAGACATGGTATGTCCCAGTCCAATTTAGAAATTTTGCACCCCTGTTGCATTCTGAAATGGTATGCCCTGGTTCCATTCAGAAATTGTACACTCCTGATATATTCTAAAATGGTATGTCCCTGTCTCATTTAGAAATTGTGGACCCCTGCTGTATACTGAAATATTATGTCTAAATCCAATTCAGTAATTTAGCAATTCTGAAATTGTATGTTCCGGGCCCTTTCAGAAATTTTGCACCTCTGCTACATTCTGAAATGGTAAGTCCCAGTCCTATTTAGAAATTGTGGATCCCTGCAGGACAGGTTATGGGTTAGGGAGATAGGATAAGCAATTGCAGCAGCAGAAAGGCAGAGAGAAGTTTAGGATCAAGCTCATCTGGTGAGGAGTCTTTAGAGGGGTTGAGGGATAGGAGAGCATTAAGAGCTTCATCAGAGGAGATAGTAGAAAAGGAAAATGGAGGCGGGGTAGGCACTGGCTGAGGCAAAGGGCTGAAGTTAGTAGGTAGCAATGGGGAGAGGGAATTTAGAAGAGATGTGGCGCATGAGGTGTAGTAGGCATTAAATTCATTGGCCATGGAGCCAGAGTCAGAAACTAGGGAGTTATTTATTTTGAGAACTGGAGGGGGAGGGGGAGATGGGGGGAGAGAATAGGGAATGAACTGCCCTCCAGAATTTAGATGGAGAGTTAATGTTAGTCAAGAATGAGGAGTTGAAATAATTGGACTTAGCTGGTCTAGTAGCTTTAGTACTTGAATTGCATAGCATTCTGTACTTGGCATAGTCATTTGGATGTTTAGTAGATTTGTGTTTTCTCCAGGCCCGGTCATGCTATTTGAAGCAGACCAGTAGTTCGGGGGTGATCCAGGGGAAGTGAAGCCCACTGACTCTGGTCCTTCTGAAAGGAGCAAAGGCATTCCTGGTGGCAATGAATTTATCTTTAAAATAGTCAAGCACTTGGTTGACAGAAATGGCAGTGGAGAGAACGGCCCAGTTGGTGGAAGCGAGTGCAGAGCTGATTGGGCTAAGGATTTAAAGGACTGGAGATGTATGATTTTAGGGGGAGGCTTGGAGTGATGAACCTTACGTACAATGAAAATGGGGTTGTGGTCACTTAGGGCATCAAGGAGGAGACCAGATTTAATGATGTGGTGTAGGTTGGTTGTGAGTGCCTGGCCAAGCAGAGTGTGGTTTTGTGTTTTGGGATTAGGGCGTGTGGACTCAAGTATAAATTCAGTGAGGTTTAGAGCAGTGATGTCATTGCTTAGCTTGTTTAACTTAGGAGACAACAAATTTAGAGTCACATCACCCATTATGAACAGTTCACCAGAATGTGAGAGGAAGGTGATATTGGCTAAGAGTTCAGTCGTGACCGAGAGTTGAATGCTTGGGCGACAATAGATGCCAGCCACAAAGATTGGGACTGAGAAAGGAAGGATAATGCGGGTGACAAGGGCTTCATAGGTAGCTGGGATTGAGGTAGATAGGGTGGTAGTAAACTGCAATGAAGACAGGATGTACATGGCCACTCCCCCTCTGGGACCCGATCGATTTTTTCTGGAGATGGAATACCCAGGGATAACAATGGCACTGTCAGGGGTGCTTTTTTTGAGCCATGTCTTGGTAATAATTAGGATGTCAAGGGTGTCTGAAATCATAAGAGTTTGTAGGAGGCTAATTTTAGGTAGCAGGCTGCAGATGTTCAGGTGGAGTCGCTTCAACCCATTAGGGAGGGTTGTAGTGGAAGTGGGGTTTGGAGACATGTTATTTGAGTAAGGAGCCAGGGCAGGAGAAGAAATAGGGCTAGGGTTGGGGTAGATGTGCCCTGATGAAAGAAGGAGGAGGGCAAAGATGAAATAGTGAAGTTTAGGACTTTTGTAATTGGAGTAGGAAATACTGGAGGAAGGGGTGGAGAGAAGGAGATAAGGAAATGAAGACAGGCAAAGTGACTAGGAAGGGAAAAGAGATAGGCCGGAGTGTAGTAGGGAAAGTGGGATCTGTTTACAAGTGGAGCTGTGAGGGTGATTGACAGAATGAAGGAGGTATCTGGAAGAGAAGGGGAGAGAAAAGTGGCAATAGGTGTAGGGGGGGAGACTGGGATAAGGGTAAGAATTAGGAATGGTGTGAGTAGGAGGGAGATGGAAACCATTCTGGGTAGGGTAGTAGAGGCATTGTACAGGCTTACAGATTCAGATCACACCACTGAATGTTAGGACATTAATAATTTGCTTTAGGTATGAATGACCCAGGACTAGAAGTGTTAGAGGAGAGCAGTAGGAAAAGCATTGCAACCTACACGTGTTGTTGCCCTCAAGTGGCTTTACATTATAATTTGCAAATGGAAAACCTAGTGGCAGGATCGACATAAATAATACAAAAAAAAGCAACAAATAACTTGACAGGCCAGAGCAGGTTACAAAATTGCTACTCTACACTGAACTGCTCACAGAAGTGTGCAACTGAGTGAATTGGCAAGCAAAAAGATCAGGACTTCACTACACAGCTGCTAAAGGAAGAAATGTCAAAGATCAGTGTTTCTCTGCAGTCTTATGCCCTAGTCCAATGATTTCAGCACTGGCTGCAGCATTGGGCAGGAAACCAATGTTAGTGCTCCAGGCTGTCTGGAACCTTTCAGTTCCCCACTGGGAGGAAGGCTCAAAAATCCTCTTTCCCTTGTTCTGGGTCCAGGACAAGATGTTAACTCTTATGGGCCAAGGAGGAATGTGAGCAGTAGGCACCTACTCGGCCAGTGCTAGGCAGGCAGGTTGCTTGTGGAGGGGACTGCATCAGTGGTACCAGCCCAGTGGGCTCCGATCAGCCTGAGAAAGAGGAACATAAAAGATGGCAGTTACAAGCCTTGGAGAAGGTCAGGGGGAGGTGTCAGAGCAAGGAGGGGTGAGAGAAAAAAATAGTTGAAAGGACTTGGGATGACGGGGGGGGCTCTGTTACAGACTCTGGCTAGGTGCTAGCAACAAAATGCAGCAGAGTTAAAACAAAGGGTGGTAAATGGGGGCATGCATCTGACCTGAAATGTTTGGTGCTAGGTCCTAAGGGGCAGGTCTAGTAACCAGACAGATTAGAAACACAGAACAAGTCTTAAACTTTGAAAGTAAAGTGTAGAAATTACCATCAGCAATCTAACATGCAATGTAACCACTGTACAGCTTAAAATTAGTTCTGAAAATCAACTCTACAGTTCATTTAAGGAAACCCTAGTGGCAGGATTGCCATAAATAATACAAAAAAAAAATCAACAAATCACTGATAGGCCAGTGCAGATTACGCAAATGCATCTTTGCACTGAACTGCTCACAGAAGTGTGCAACTGAGTGAACTGGCAAGCAAAAACATCAGGACTTCACTACACAGCTGCTTTCCTGGTTAAACAATTGGAGATAAAAAAATAATGGAAGAAACGCCCAAGGTCAGTATTTCTCTGAAGTCTTATGCCCATATCCAATGATTTCAGCACTGGCTGCAGCACTGGGTGGGAAACCAATATCAGCGCTCCAGGCCATCTGGAAATTTCCAGTTGCCACTGGGAGGAAGGCTGAAAAATCCTACTCCTTGGTTGCCCCCAGTGGAGACCAGAAGGCAGCACCAGAGGCTGGGAGAAAAAGATGCACAGAGACGTGTCATGCACATGTCTCCACACATGCACATTCATGCCACGAGAGAGAGGGGAGTGTCCTGGGAGAAAAAAATGAAAAAAATATAGAAAAAAGCAATATGGAAAAAAATTAATTCTGCACCCCTTCTACATTCTGAAATGGTACATGCCTCTCTCATTTAGAAACTGTGCACCAGTGATGCATTCTGATATTGTACATCCCAGTCCCAGTCAGAAATTGTGCATCCTGCTAAGTTCTGAAATGGTACATGCTGGTCCCATTCAGAAATATTTCACCCCTGCTAATTTCTTATTTTTTATTTTCATTAAGCTATTTGGTCCTTGTCACCTCCTCCCGACAACTGGTGAAAGGGACACATCTGTAATTTTATGGTTTTCTCCCTTGACCCCCCAAGGCCTCGGCCATGCAAGTGTGTGGAGGCATGCTTCACACCCTGTTGCACCAGTTCAGCCTCTTCCACCTCCCCATACTTTTGCCGGCCCCTCTCCACCTCCACTGTCCACTGGACCTCCACCTGATGGAAGCAGAACTACTGGGGGCACCAACTCACCCTCACCACCCTCAGGAGAGATGAGCTGCCAGCCAGCATGTTCAATCCTGCTCCACCCACCCCACACCAGAATCCCAATGAACCAAGGTCGTTCCTGCAACCAGATATCTGGCATAGCATGAGGAAAGGCATCCAGCACCTCAACCTTCTGTGCCACCGGGCCTAGCCCTACTAAATTCTGAAATGGTACATCCAGGTCCATTTCAGAAATTGTGCACAACTGTTGATTTCTGAAATGGTATATCTAGGTCCCATTCAGAAATAGTGTACCCCTGTTGCACTCTAAAATGGCACATCCTTGTCCCTTTCACAAATTGTGCCCCCCTGCTACATTCTGAAATGACACGTCCCAGTTCCAATCATAAATTGTGAACTCTTGCTTAATTCTGAAATGGCATATCCCTGTCTCATTCAAAAATTATGCACCCCTGATACATTTTGAAATGGCAAGTCCCATCCAATTGAGAAATTGTGCACATCTGCTGCATTCTGAAATGGTACACCCCGGTCCCATTCAGAAATTGTGCACCTCTGCTGCATTCTGAAATGGTACATCCAGGTAGTATTCAGAAATTGTTCATCACTGCTACATTCTGAAATGGTACATCCTGGTCCAATTCAGAAATTTCGCAACCATACTGCATTCTGAAATGGTTCATCCTGTTCACATTTAGAGATTGTGCACCCTTGCTGCATTCTGAAATTGTAAGTCCTGGTCTCATTCAGAACTTATATACCCCTGCTACATTATGAATTGCTACATCCCAGTCCCATTCAGAAACTGAGTACCCCTGCTACATTTTGAAATGGTACGTCCCGGTCTCATTCAGAAATTGCGCACTACTGCTACATTCTGAAATGATGCGTCCCAGTGCCATTCAGAAATCTTGCACCCCTGCTGCATTCTAAAATGGTATGTGCCGGTCCAATTCAGAAATTGTACAACCCTGCTGCATTCTGAAATGGTACGTCCTGGTCCCATTCAGAAATTGTAGACCCCTGTTACATTCTGAAATGGTGTGTCCTGGTCCTTTTCACAAATTGCGGACCCCTGCTACATTCTGAAATTATACATCCTGGTCATGTTCTGAAATTCTGCAACCCTGCTACATTCGGAAATAGTATGTCTTGGTCCCATTAAAAAAGTTTGCACCCCTGCTGCTTTATGAAATGGTGCATCCTGGTCCTATTCAAAACATGTGCACCCATGCTCCATTCTGAAATGGTACATCCCAGTCCCATTCAGAAATTGAGCAGATACATTCTGAAATAATGCAGTCCGGTCCCTTTCAGAAATTTTGCATCTCTGCTACATTCTGAATTGGGCATCCTGATCCCATTCAGAAATTGGGCTCCCCTGTGGCTGGCCGGGGTGGTGGTGGTGAAAGGTGGACTATGCCAGTTGCTGGCTGGATATGGGTGGGGGCAGCAGGGTGGTCTGGCACTACTGTGTGGGGGATAGGGGCCCCCTGACCACCAGGACTACATTGCAGATGGCATAATGTTATTTGTTTTGGCTGCCATGACAATTGGGGATTGACAAGCGGGACTGGGGGTATGCTAGCCCAGAAGGGATTTATTATTTATCATATCAGAGGTCAGGGCTGGGGGGCACAACCAACTCCCATTCTCCTTTCTGAGGGCGCATCTTCCGCCCACCTTTCCTGTGGCTTGTGGCATTCTTGGTGGATGTGCCATTTGTTTTATTGATGATGTAAGCCATAGAACACAGGCTCTGGGACCTAGTCTGATGCTGAATGGGGCATAGGGTCCAGGATGCAGGGACAGTTGACAAAAGCTGCCATTGTTGCAGCTTGCTGCTAAACTTTGAAAATCTGGCCCTAGATTTCTTTACAAGCACATGTTTCCTTTGTTCTGTCCAGAAAGCCATAAATCAACTTGTTTACTAAAGATCTTTCAAATGGTGTATCTCCTTATGGTAACCCCTTGCATTTACAGAAATTATATCTTTGTACTTGTCACAATGTTCAATTTCATTTGAGACTAGACTTGGGGAATTTACTTAAAAGAAAATTGTTCTAAATATATATATATATGTATCATAGATACATAGATACATAGACAGTGTCGGCAGATAAGGGCCTATGGCCCAACCAGTCTGCCCATTTGAGCTTGTAAGTTCAGTTTGTTTTCCTAGAAGTCTGTTGCCCCTTACCTCTGACCTCCAGAATTCCTTTATGTCTATCCCATGCATTCTTAAATCCCTGATTGTTTCAGCCCCCACCACTTCCTCTGGGAGGGTGTTCCACTGTCCACCACCCGTTCTGTGAAGAAATTCTTTCTCATGTTTCCTCTGAATCGTCCTCCTCCAACTTCATCCCATGTCCTCTAGTCCTGGAACATCTTTTTGCTTAAAATAGTGTTTTCCTGCACCCTGTTCCTCCCTGTAAGATACTTGTATGTCTCTATCATATCCCTCTCTCCTCCTCTCCTCCAGGGTACATGTTCAGTTCCTTCAACCTGTCTTCATAGGACTTGTGATGCAATCCATGCACCATCTTTGTTGCCCTCCTCTGAACCTTCTCTACCCTGTCTTTGTCCTTACGTGAGGTATGGTCTCCAGAACTGTACACTGTACTCAGGTGGGGACTCACTAGTGTCTTGTATAGCGGAATTATGACCTCCCTTTTCCTGCTGGTGATGCCCCTGCCTATACATCCCAGCATCCTATTTGCTTTACCTGCTTCCTTGTCACACTGTTTCCCTACCTTGAGGTCATCAGAGATGACAAACCAAGATCCTTTCCTGCTTGGTGCATGCTATATCCTCACCCCCAACTGATATATTGTGCCAGGATTTTGTGCCCCATATGCATTATCTTGCACTTCTTTGCATTGAATTTCAACTGCCAAACCCTTGACCATTCTTCAAGTTTCTGCAGGTCCCTTCTCATTCTGTCTACACCCTCTGGTGTGTCTAGTCTGTTACAGAGCTTTGTGTCATCAGCGAACAGTGAAATTCTGCCTTCTAGGTCCTCATGAATGTCACTGATGAAGATGTTGAATAGGACGGTCCCAGCACTGATCCCTGTGGTACCCCACTGGTCACTCTTCCTCTGTGGAGTGACAGCCATTACCACCACTCTGTGTCCTGCCACCCAGCCATTTACCTACCCACCACCTACTGTCCTGCCCACACCCATATTCCTCAGTTTGTGTAATAGTCTTCTATATGGCACAGTGTCAAAGGCCTTGCTGAAGTCCAGATAGGCCATGTCCTGCCCTCCCCTGATCCACCTCCCTAGTCACGCAGTCAAAAAATTCAAAGAGGTTGGTCTGACATGACCTCCCCCTGGTGAAACCATGCTGCCTTGGGCCCTGTAGTCCATTGACAACCAGATGTTCCACCAATCTCTCCTTCAGTAGTGCTTCCATGATCTTCCCCACTACCGAGGTGAGGCTGACTGGTCTGTGGTTCCCTGCTTCCTCTTTGTTCCCACTTTTGTATAAGGGGACTACATCTGCTGTCCTCCAGTCTTTGGGTACCTCCCCTGTTTCCAGTGATTGGCTAAACAGGATAGCCAGAGGTTCAGCCACCACCTCTCTTAGTTCTTTAAGGACCCTGGGGTGCACCCCATCTGGCCCCATTGCTTTATCAACTCTTATTACTTCCAGTTCCTTCAGGACCCTTTGTCGTGTAAAGGGACTTGTGTCCATTTCTGCACCATTCTCACCTTGTACTCCTTCAGACCCATTACCTCCTCTTCCTCAGTAAATACTGAGCAGAAATACCTGTTCAAAATGTCAGCTTTACTGTTGTCATCCTCCATGGCCCCATCCTCCCCTTCAGTCTCACTATCCCTCCTTTGTCTTTCTTTTCACTTATGTACCTGTAAAGGTTTGTCCTCTACCCACTGATTTTGCAATGTGTTCTTCTGTCTGAGCTTTGGCTCCTTACTGACCTCCCTGCCTCCTTTGCTTCTCCTGGTACTTCTCCCTATCCCTTCTGCCTGTGTCTTTTGTATTGCTTGAATGCAATCTTTTGGCTTTCACTTTCTTTGCTACCTCTTTGGAAAACCATAATGGTCTCCTCTTCCTTTCCTCTTGCTAACCTGCTTAATGCATAATTCTGTTGTTCTTGTAATCCCCATTTTAAATACTGCCCACTGTTCCTCAACCCCTGATTCCTGTCCCATTCCCTTAATGCCTCTTTCAAGTATCTCCCCATCTTCCCAAAGTCTGCCCCCTAAAATCTAGGATCGTGTTTTGTGTGGTTTGGTTCTGCTCTTTCTGTGATTTCAAACCACAATGACTGGTGGTCACTGTTTCTCAGGTGCTCCCCACTGTTACCCCATCACACTGTCCCTGTTTGTGAGCACAAGGTCCAGTATTGCCTTCTTCCGAGTTGGTTCCATGACCAGTTGCTTGAGGAAGGCACCTGAAGGAGTCCAGGATAAATCTGCTCTAGTTGATGCTGCTGCTGGGATGCTCCAGTCCATGTCTGGAATATTGAGTCTCCAACCAGTACTACCTCACCCTTGTCTGCCATCCTTTGGATGGCTAGCATCAACTCTATCTGTTTTTCCTCCTGGGCTGGTGGTCTATAGACCACACCTGTGGATGGCTGTCCCCATTTTCCTTTCCAGCTTAACCCACAGTATCTCTCCCCCATTTTGTTCCTCCTGGATCTCTGTGGCCCTTATGTCATTTTTCACATACAGTGCCACTCCTCCTCCTCCCTTCCTGCCTGCTCTGCCTCTTCTGAATATGTTGTAGCCAGGTATGGTCATCTCCCAGTCATGGTTATCATTACACCAGGTTTCAGTGATGGCCACAATGTCCAGGTCTGACTGTACCATGACAGCTTCCAGATCTTCCATCTTGTTGCTAAGGCTCCTGATATTTGCACACATGGCTTTCCATGATTTGACCTCCCTAGACTGTTTCACTGTTCTACTCCAGCCCCTTCCTTGGTTGTCATTTATCCTGGTTCTCCTAGCTGTCTGCCCTTCTGCTGATTTTGCCCTTTCTGCTTATCTACCTCTTGGGCACTAATCTCCATCTTTGCACACTGCTTTGCAGAGATAGCCCTCCTCTGGTTCACTGGTTCCACTGCTAGCTGTGGGGGGTGAGCAAGTTGGTACCCTCCTTGCTGGCCTGTCACCCCCCTTTGCTAGTTTAAATGCTTGTCAATGTAGCATTTAAACTTATCATTGAGTGCTTGGATTCCCCTCCAGGATGGATGCAGGCCATCAGGCTTGAACAAACCTCCATCCCTCCAGGTGGGTCCCCAGTCACCAATGAATCCAAACCCTTCCTCACAGCACCAGTTCTTCATCCATGAGTTAAAGGTATCACAGGTTTGTTCCCACATTTACCCCCTTTTGAATCAAAAATGCACCCCAAAATTGCATTTTGTAATTCAAAACTATAATAACTGCTATGGTTCTTAAAATAGGTGGCAAGAAAAGTTAAGGAGAAAAGGGTAGAATTCAGGAAATATAAGGAAACACAGAAGGAGCAGGACAGAGAACGTTATCAGTTAAGGCAGAAAGAGGCTGGGAAGGCAGTCAGAATAGCAAAGGCCCAAACTGAGGAAAGGCTAGCTAACTCTTTTAAGAAGGGGATAAAACCTTTTATAGGTACATTAGGGAGCGGAGAAAGACCAAAGGAGGGATACAGAGGCTTAATAAAGGGGTGGGAATGTGGGTAGAGGGTGACAGTGAAAAAGCAGGGATACTGAGTGAATATTTCTGCTCAGTATTCACAAAGGAAGAGGAGGGGGAGGTACCAAAACCAAACAAGAGAAACACTCTGAAGATGGGGGTTGATACCAGTCCATTTACAGAAGAAAGGGTTCTGAAAGAACTAATAAAATTAAAGGTGGACAAAGCAATGGGGCCTGATAGGATTCACCAAGAATTCTAAAAGAACTAAGGGTAGTAACTAGTGACACCGCTGACTACTCTCTTTAACAAATCATGGGAGGATGGTGGTACCTGAGGACTGGAGGAGGGCAGATGTGATTCCTCTTCACAAAAGTGGGAGCAGGACAGAGGCAGGAAACCACAGACCAGTTAGTTTGACCTCAGTGGTAGGGAAAATGATGGAATCACTTCTGAAGGAAAGAATTGTTGAGTACCTAGAGGCCAGTGGGGCACAGGACCTCAGGCAGCATGGATTCACGATGGGAAGGTCATGTCAGATGAATCTAACAGATTTCTTTGACTGGGTGACCAAAGTAGTAGACCAGGGAGGGGCTGTGGACATGGCCTACCTAGATTTTAGCAAGGCATTTGATACAGTCCCACACAAAAGATTAATACACAAGTTAGCCAGCTTCGGAGAGGGTCCCAAGGTGGTAGCCTGGATAAAAAATTGGCTAGACAACAGGACGCAAAGGGTAGTAGTAAATGGAGTCCACAGTGAAGAAAGGATGGTTGCTTGTGGGGTACTGCAGGGTTCAGTACTGGGACTGGTCCTTTTTAATGTCTTTATAAGTGACATTGCAGAGGAACTGGAAGGAAAAGTATGTCTCTTTGTAGATGACACAAAGATCTGCAACAGGGTTGATACACAAGATGGAGTGGAAAGGATGAGAATGGACTTGGCAACGTTGAAGAAATGGTCAAATGTATGGCAGCTCAGTGTCAATGCAAAGAAATGCTAGGTAATGCACCTGGGAGACAAAAAACCAGGGGAAGAGTACACAATGGGAGTTGAGATACTGACAACAGTAAAAATGGAAAGGGACCTGGGGGTAATTATATCAGATGACCCTAAGGTGGGCAAGCAATGTGAGAAGGCAGTAAGGAAGGCTGGGGGGATATTGGGATGCTTAGGGAAAGGCATCAATAGTAGAAAACAGGAAGTTGTTATCCCTCTGTACAGACAGTTGGTGAGACCCCATCTGGAGTACTGTGTGCAGTTCTGGAGACCCCATCTCCGCAAAGACATAGACAGAGTGGAGGCTGTCCAGAGGAGGGCAACCAAAATGGTGCAGGATCTGCACCAGAAGACATACAAAGAAAGACTAAAGTAGCTTAATATGTATACCTGTGAGGAAAGGAGGAAGAGAGGGGACATGATAGAAACTTTTAAGCACCTCAAGGGAATCAACAAAGTCCAAGAGGGTGGCATCTTTCAGAAAAAGAGATGTGCAAGAACAAGGGGACACAATTTGAAGATGGGGGGGCAGCTCAGAGGTAATGTGAGGAAGTATTTTTTCACAGAGAGGGTTGTGGATGCGTGGAACAACCTCCCTGAGGAGGTCGTGGAGTCAAGAACAGTGGAGAATTCAAGAATGCATTGGACAGACATAAGACAGTCCTGGTGGGGGGTAGGAGGAAGTAAGCTGTTGGTTAACTAGGATCTGCAGCTTATCTGTTAGGTAGTAAAATGGGCAGATTAGGTGGGCCAACTGGTCCTTGTCTGCCATCAAATTCTAATTTTCTATGTTTCTATTCTACTATATGAGTATATTGGGGGACAGTTTCAAAGGGGATGAACTGGTGCATCTCAAGAAATGCGCCGCTGCACTATATTCAACGGCTGGAGATGTGCTGCGCAGCGATAATGTATGAGGTGCATCTCCAGGGGGCATGCCAATAGATATGCGGCACATCTTTATATTCAGTTGAGATGTGCCGCGTATGTGCCTGCAAATCTCAGAGATGTGCCAAAAAAAGTTAGGCATGTTAAAAACATGCCTAACTGGCAGCCACCCACAGGTGGGCTGCTGTACTGCACACATCAGTACAGCAGCCACCAGCCCCTGAGTGGCTAGGCCCCCAATCCCTGAACCCCAAACTTATCATAACAAATCATGGATCAAAGTCCCTGGTAGTCCAGTTGTACCCCCCATCCTGAACCCCGATCATTCTGTAGAACTGCAATCACTACATTCCCTGGTAGTCTAGTGTCCCCCCTCCCAACCCCAAACCCAAATCGCATCTGAATAAATCCATATCCATTTTCCCTGGTAATCCAGTAGACCCCCACCGACTGAGCTACCCACACCCCCACCACACTCCCCCATTCCAGCATGGCCATGAAGCTGGCGGGCAGCACAGCCCACTGCACACCTCCACAGCTGCCTGCAGACTGAGCTGTCACTGAATGACAGCTTACTGTATGCACTACAATCCCATTGGTTGACACTGTCATACATGTAATGCTATATGTAGGCTACAGTTGTACATGTAATGCTAGTAGGCTACTTTTTGTAATATTTCATAAGTTGTGTCCCCCCATGTGCTGAAGGTACTACTTATTTGGGCCCTTGTAACCTTTACCATTTTTTACCAGGATATCATTCCTTGATTGGAAGTTACCTTTTTGGTAGTACGTGGATTTTAGTTTAAGGTCCATTCATAGTTTACCTTGAGTAATCATAGTTACATTGGGATTCTTTAATGAAATTACAAAAGTGTTCTACTATTTTGTTACCTTTTTATACTTTTACTAAATCAAAATAAGCCTTATATAACATCTATTGTTTGTGTTTTTAAGAAGCATGAGGTGTTTTGTACTGGTGTACATAAACTGGACTATTACTAGGGTTTGGGTGCCCTGGTAACCTGAAGGTCAGTTACCTCACAATAATGGGATCTTTTGAAAACATGTCTTTCTATGGAAAGAACATTTTACAAACTTTTTTTCTAATTTAGTTTGACAAGCACACTCTTGGTTAACTCATTTTTAAAATGAGACAAAATATATTTTTACCTGAATCTACCTTATTTTTAATTATCTTAAATTTGTCACCAACCTTAGTTGTTTTATTATTAATTACATATACCACTTTAAAACTCTTTTTATTTCATTTTTCTTTTCAGATAATGCACAAAGAACCTTTGAACTATTATATTGGCTATGGTGGTTGCCTTCTGGGCATTTAGTCTGTCCCTGTCTTTAGAAATGATTAGTTAGCACAAGCACATTGCTGATGTTTTTATTGTCTGGATCGAAACTGAGAAGGTAAATGCATACAAGTTCCATAGGTGCACTGGTTGGAATGATCATTATAGGAGCTGCCTTTTTTGGTAGGATCTTCTGGACATAGCTACTGCATTTGTTGCAGTGTCTCTCAGTTTCAGCTCCCATCCTGAGCCAGTAAATCTAAGCTTGGACCAAATCCATGGTATGTTCACTTCTCGAAAATCCCATATCGTCATACAAGGAGTGCATGACAGTTCTTCAGTACAAGACTGGCAACATCAGTTACTGTCAGATAAATCTGTTTGGTCCTTGCATTTCTCTATATAAAAGAGCTTGAATCTGGTCCACGCCAAAGGAGTAGGATCATATCTGGGTGATTAGAGCTCACTTTCTTGACATCTCATACCTTCTCAAGGGGAACAATATGTCTTTGAAACTTGCTTTGGTTCTTTGCTCTCTTGTTAAGTCTTTATGACCTCATTTTGAAAGAGAAGTTATACCTAAAGTGGAGAAATTGCAATAGGCTTTTGGAAGATAATCCCCAGTTGCTCCTTGGGTGTCCACAAGCATATTGGAAATTTTGGGGCGACTTGCTCATCCATATCATACTTTTTGTACAGGGCTTTTACTACATTCTCAGGCATATGAACCCACTCTGCTGTATTGCTGGAGTTTCTAGGGGCTCACCAGGACAAGGCATCTATATAAATGTGACTGAGCCCTGGATAAAACTCCACACTGTAATCATATGTTGATAGAGCTAGAACCCAGTGATGTCCAGCTACATGTCACTTATCAGTAGTTTTCACATATGTCAACAGGATATTGACAGCCTTGACAGTTACCCTGGCACCATACATAGATACTCATAAAACTGATCTACAATGGCTCATTTGAGTGTTAAGAATTTCAGTTTGTGAACTGGGCTGATCTCAGAGGATGTTAGACTTGCTTGCAAATGCCATGGGCCTCATTCCTTCAGAGATCTGCTGTTAAAATAGCACTCCAGGTCCACTGACGCTGGTGTCTGTATGTAATGTGTATGTTCTTGCTGAATCAGCATAGGCCCATACTGGAGCATGGATCATCTGATGGGTGATCTTCTTGATGGCTCTTTCACAGGTGCTCTCCCATCACAGTCCAAAGTGATCAAGCATTTTGTAGTACCACTTGGGCTCAGCATCCTTCTGAGGTGGTTGTCTCTGTTGGAAGGAGGGTAGCCCTGGTTCGTGTTTATTTATTTTTTTTAATTTTTTTTGCAAGTCAGATTTACAATCTTTGAGTCAGTGACTCCTTTACAAAGGTACCTCATCGCAGGGAGGGTAGTTTACAGTGAGAGCTACAACAGTGATAACATACAGGTGCAATACAGATAACAAAAGAACACAATATAACAGTGGTTTATGGAATAAAGTTACATGCAGTAAATAGCAATTGTATAAAGTATACAGTAGTAGAAGTCACAACCCTGGTCATACTGGGGAAATACCTATGTGGAAGGGTTGGGGGGGACAGGGGTGAGGAAAAGAAAAAAAAAGGGGGGGAGAGCAGTCCAATGGACTTTGTCAAGGCTATGGGCCAGAAATGAGGAAGGACCCCAACATTAGGTTGATTAAGGGCAACTACAGCTTTGGGCACCAAAGAAGTGGTTATGGAGAGTGACTTTAAAGGTACCAGTTTTGGTAGACTTAGTGACAGAGGGCTGGAGGGAGTTGAACAATATGAGGGCACGGTATTGGAAGGACCTTTGAGCTAGGGAGGTCTTGGTACGGGGCACCAGAAAGGTGTCCTCAACTGAGTTATGGGTGGCAACAGATGGGGATGCAAGCCGCAGGGATGCTGTGACCACTGGGGGGGAGAGTCCTAGCAGGGATTTTTTGGCAAGTAAGCAGATTTGGTTGCACCGGTGCTCCTCCAAGGTGAGCATGTTGGCAGTGGAATGGTGCAGGCAAGTATGGGTGTGGAGGGATGCGCCAGTCAGGAGCCTGCAGACCTTGTTTATCAAGGTCTGGATTCTGGTGGTGTGGTATTGTCGGCCGCAGTGTAGGTAGGTAGGCTGTAGTCCACTAGGGACAGGATGGAGGAGTTGATGGCCAGTCGGTGGGTGGTTTGGGGGAGGCAATCTCTGTGGTGATAGAGAAGGCCAATCCGAGAGTTTATGGCTGAGGATAGAGTATTGTTGTGGGTGTGGAATGTAAGATCCGAGTCGAAGGTGATGCCCAGGTGCTTGTAGGACAACACCTGCTCGAGAGGGTGAGCATTACAGGGGAGAATGCAGAGGGGGACATTTTTTACCTTATTCTGGTGATGAGAAAAAAGCAAACAATGGATGTTCCAGTTCAGTGTAGTCCTTTATGAAACATCAGTAGTAACTGCAGATCCTAAGAAAATTCTTCAAATCCTTCAGATTCTTGGGTCTAAGCAAGATGGTGTGGGCCTCTACCTTGCTGGGGTCAGTGCTGATGCTGCCTTATGAGACAATGTGCGTAACATATTAGTTGAAATTTAGAAGAAATTATACCTGTTGATGGAGAGTGTGAGTCCAAATTCCTCCATTCTGTCCACAACTTCCAGTAAATGATCCCTGTGCTCCTCAATTGTCTTGTTAAAGGCAAGCACATCACCAAGATACACCATGCACTCCAAAAGATTCATGTACCCAATGGCTCACTCTACATGGCATTGGAAAGTACCTAGGACACCATAAATTCCTTGTGGCATTTGCAGAAATTTGTAGAAGCCAAGTAGACATATTAAGAGTGTCTTATAATCTTCATTGGCCTTAAGGATCTGATAATACTGATTGTGAAGGTCAAGCACTGAAAATCACTTGTTTCCATTCATGCAATTAAAGGCATCCTGTACTGTTGGCATAGTGTATTGATTCAGGTTCAGCCTTTTGTTGTGTTCAGTAGTACATGCACATCTGAACACTGTTGTTCTTTATGCATATGGCCACTATAAGCAAAATATATTTCTTTATGATTTCATCTGCCAACATTTCCTGAAGATGGTGCTTCAAATCATCTATGCCAGCTGGTGCAAATATTCGGGATCCTTCCAGAAAAAGTCTGTCATCATGCAGTCTGATGTAATGTTTCTCCCTTTGGATACATCCAATATCTCACTCAATCAGGAAAAAGGCTTTATGCGTCTGTGACAGCTTCCTACTGGCAGAGGCCTTCAATCCCTCTGGAATGGCTGAATCCCTGAAATCAATGACTCCTGGTTACATACCAGTTCTGTCATCTTCCATAGACGTATTTGAGCTGACTGCCGTAAATGCACAGTACACAAAAGCCAAGGTTTGCCCATACAATGATGTCTCTGTCTGACACATTTTTCACTTGGACAGTTATCCTCCTCATGTATACATGGGCATGTATGGGCAACACACTAGGCTTCACTTGTTGTCCCTCAGGAAGACAATGCTCTCCTGGGGCATCTACCAGAAGAATATGATTCTTTATTTTTGTTTGGTACTCTTTTATTCTGGCAATGGCACATTCTCGGTTAGGTGTCAAAGTCAGTTCCTCTTTTTCCAGGTGCCAGACCACTCCAGCAGGCTCATCAGCCACCTCATTTTGTGTTTGAGCTTTCTTCTGGTAAGCCTCCTTTACCAGGACATAGGTGGGTACTGCTCTCACATACTGTTTCTTTTCCATCTCCTTGCACAGCTGTTATGGGCATCAGAACATGAGAGTACTTGTCAAGAGAAGGGCAGGAACATTGTCATACAACCCAGAATCTGGGTGCACTAAAGCCATTGTCTCCACTGGCACTTCAACTCAAGGCACCTTCTGGGGTAACTTGATCCACACCTTTAGCTTCACCTCAGTAACGGGCAAGATTATGGAGGCGCTGCTTAAGTGGAACATTTGGATTCAGTTGGAGCACAGCATCCGAGGCAGCATGGATTCACAGCAGGAAGGTTATGCCAAACAAATCTGATAGATGTTTTGGACTGGGTGATGAAGGTGGAGGATCAGGGGGAGTGTTGGATATTGCCTACCTCGATTTCAGCAAGGTCTTCAGCACTGTTCCACACAGAAGACTGATTAACAAGTTAGGTAGCCTGGGGGTGGGCCACGAAGTGGAGAACTGGGTTAGAAATTGGTTGGAGGACAGAAAGCAGAGGGTGGTGGTTAATGGAATCCAATCTGAGGAAAGAGGGTGGTTACCAGTGGGGTGCCTCAAGGATCAGTCCTGGGACCAGTCATATTTAATGTCTACATTAGTGTCATTGCAGAAGTGCTGGAAGGGGAAGGTTTGTCTATTTGCAGATGACACCAAGATCTGAAGTAGGGTAGACACTCCGGGGTCAAGAAAATGAGGAGGAATCTAGGAAAGCTAGAAAATTGATCCAATGTATGGCAATTAAAATTTAATGCAAAGAAGTGTAAAATCATGCACCTAGGGTGCAGAAACCCTGCTAAGAGTTATAGGATGAGAGGGGAGTTGCTGACCATTGCCAGGGAAGAAAGAGATTTAGGGATAATCAGCTCAAATGACCTAAAGGTGTCTAAATAGTGTACCAAGGCTGTGAGGAGGGCCAGTAGCATGTTCGGGTGCACAGGAAGGGGTATCACTAGCAGAAGAAGGGAGGTGGTGATGCCACTGTACAAAATGCTGGTGAGGCCTCATCTGGAGTACAGTGTACAGTTCTGGAGGCTGCATCTTTGTAAGGACATAGACAGGGTGCAGGCAGTTCAGAGAAGAGCAACACAGATGGTGTAGGGCTTGTACCAGGAGACATACAAGGAGAGATTAAAATACCTCAACATGTATATGCTGGAAGAGAGGCAGGATCAGGGAGTTATGACAGAAACCTTCTAGTATCTTAAGAGCATAAACAATGTGCAAGTAGGTGACATCGTTCAGTATAGGAGGTGTACAAGGATGAGGGGCAAGATATGAGATTGGAGGGAGGCAGGATAAAAGGGAATGTGAGAAAGTTTTTCTTCACAGAAAGGGTGGTAGATGCATGGAATAGCCTACCCCGGGAATTAGTGGGTGCTAGCAGAGTGGGAGGATTTAAACATACATAGGAGAGGCACAAGGGAACCCTAGAGGTCGGTAGAAAAGGCTAAAGCTAATGACCTAGTAGGGTCAGCGACCACTGATGCAGGCAGGAAATATGGGCAGACTAGGTGGGCCTAGCGGTCCTTATCTGCTGTCAAATACTATGTTGCTGTGTTTATGGAATTGCAGTGAGGCAGATGCTTGTCATACCAGATTTGACAAGCATTTGTCAATGCCGAAGGTTCGCTTGCAGGTATTTACAGTGGTATTTGGCACTTGGACATGGCTTAAAAAAATCAGTGACAAAGAAGTACAAGCATTTGTCAATGCCAAATGTTGCTTGCTTCTATGTGCTGTTTAGGTATCTGGAAGTCATTGGAGTGCAAATATTGAAAATTGAAGAACCTACGAAAGTGCATAGGAACTGCACACCGCGCTTGTAAAACAGTCATTTTAGAATTTTCACCAAATTTCAACATAGCCATTTTAAGACCTCTGCTCATGAACAGTGTCACTGTGATTTTCTTAATGTGTCCCATACATTGATTTCACATTGATCATTGTGTGCTACATGAAGTGAAACACACTTTGGGTGAGATGTGAAAAATGATAGCTATACTGCTCATAAGAAGGTGTGGTACAATGGCAATGTTGAAAATCTGTAGTGGAAATATTGAAAATTCGCAAACCTACGGCGTGCGTAAGAACTGCGCAACGCATGCTTGTAAAACAGTCATTTTTAGGAATTTTTTCACCAAATATTCAATGTAGCCATTTTAAGACCTCTGCTAATGAACAGTGTCATGGTGATTTTCTTAATGTGTCCCATACATTGATTTCGCACACTGACTGCGCCATTGTGCGCTACATGGGCGGAAACACGTTTTGGGCAGGATGTGAAAAATGACAGCTGTACTGCTCATAAGGAGGTGTGGTAAAATGGAAATGTTGAAAATCTGGAGTGAAAATATTGAAAATTCGCGAACTTATGAGCCTGCATAGGAACTGCGCAACGCACACTCGTAAAACAGTAATTTTTTGGAATTTTTGCACCAAATTTTCAACATGGGGTTTTTGGGACCTCTTCCTCATGAATGATGTCACTGTCATGGCATTATTCTGGCCTGAATAACGCCATGACAGTGACATCGTTCATGACAAGGGGTCCCAAAAACCCCATGTTGAAAATTTGTGCAAAAATTCCAAAAATGCCTGAGATATGCAATAAAGTTGAAACCCCTATCTAACCCATTATACAGCTTACCAGCATTTTCTCAGTTCGCGGTCGGCTTTGAAGAGTGCAGACGTGTTCCCGGTCCACTGAAGATCGTCGCGCTGAGCTCCGGAGTAAGTATGGGGTGAGGAGATTGTGGGGGAGGCAAGGTCGCAGTGGGTGGGTGCGGGTTGTGGGAGGGGGGCTGGGAGAAGCGCAGTGGGACCATTTTCAATTTACAGGTTGTAAAAAAAAAAAAGGCAACGTGGGACATTTTCCACGCTGGGGTGAGCTCCCAGCATGGCAGAAGGATGGCTGGGCGGGGCCATGGAGCCGACGGGGGATTGGGCACCCCCGTCGGCAGACGATGCGGGAGTTTGCCATGCTGGGGTGGGCTCTCAGTGTGGCAGAAGGATGGCTGGGGGGGCTTGGAGCTGACGGGGGATTGGGCACCCTCGTCGGCAGATGATGCGGGACATTGGCCACGCTGGGGTGGGCTCCCAGCATGGCAGCAAAGATTTGGGGGGGTGGCATGATGCGGTGCTGTGTATGACAGCGGTGGTTTTCTTTGAAGAGAAGACCACTGCTGTCATACACAGCACCGCATCCGATTGGTGCAGGACTGCCACGCCTGCTCAATGGAGCAGGGGATTGCAGAAGAGGGGCACACCTCCAAAGTGTCCCATTCTCCCAAGACGTTCCTTGCGCATACGTGCAAGCAAACATAAAAATGACAGTCACTTGTAACTCACAATTCAAAGATATTTCCGGCATCCACTCCTTCTGTGGTCAAGTCCAAATGCAGCATGCTCACAGGGAGAAAAACAGGCATAAGAGTACGAAGGCAGAAAATGGCTGTGTCTTCATTCAGTGTCTCCAAGTTGTATGAAGGAAAGAGCCAGAGGCAAGGAGGTGCAGTATTCATCAATATTTTAGTTAAACAAAATGCATCAATTGAAAATTGGCAAGAATACTGGCAATGGCAGATTTGTAAATCCAAAGACTGCAACCACCATCCAATGTCTTCACTTGCTCTTGAGCTCCTTCAGTGGTGACATCCACCTCTGATAAGGGCCTGACATTTCCCTTAGACAAGTGAGGTCAATTTGCTGTTGGCAGAGTAGCAGAATTTATGATGCTCTTAGCATTCAGTGCTCCAGTGCACTCCATTACAGGGCCATTCTGAAGTTTTCCTGCTTAATAAATTGCTTCTTCAGCGGATTGTTCACGTTCCTCAATTTTTCTGAGGATTGACATTACCTTTTCAAATACCCATCTTCCCAACAACTGTAGCAGAGGATTCCTTCTCTGCTTGGTCAATTACGTGGTGGCCCATCAGATATTTCCAGTTTTTGCTACCTTCTGTGTAACAGTTCCTACTTGATGCTTGATTGGGGAACTCGCAGTAAACAGCAACACTGAGATGCTCAGGGCTTCACTAGCCTTAAACTGGACCACTGCTACACAGTCAGAGACAACAAATACATGGGGGGGGGGAGCAGGAACAGCAGAACCAGTACCAAGTAATCTGTGGCATGTACATGGTAATATAACCACACATGTTAATGCTTGCAACAAATTAAAAGAAAGCCTACCTTAGGCTTTTCAAAAGTTTATTAGAGCAGCAAAACAGTGTTAGACAAAACAATGTCACAAAGCCATAAAGTGCAGGTGAAAGTCAAAACTGTGAGGAAGGTGACTTGGCCGAAATGTCAGCATGCTGAGCGTCACCCAGCCGGTGAGCACGCTGTTTTGCAGGTTGCCAGTATCCACCTTGGGAACGCTTGTGGGTGTCCACAGTAAATTTCTATGGTGTTTTAGATGTAGAGTAAATTTTGTTTGACTTGCAACTGCTCTTAATGGCTTCATGATATTTTGTCCAACACTGTTTTGCTGCTCTAATGAATGTTTGAAAAGCCTAAGGTAAGTTTTCTTTTAATTTGTTGCAAGCAGTACCTTGTATGATTACATTAACACGATACATGCCAAAGATTACTTGGGACAGGTGCTGTGGCTGCTGCCCCCCCCATGTGATTGGGGCACTCAAAGTAGCACAAGCCAGACTTTCCTGGTTACTCAACCTACAACAGATAAACAACAGAGTCCAGTTCCTTTTAACAAAGATCCATAGACAACAAGTAGGATATAGACTGCTCTCAGCCAGTAGGTTCAAAACAAATAGATTTATTACAGGTATGCTTAATTCCATCAGACCTGCTAGTCACCACGAATGATTTACCTTGATAGGGTTTCCTTAGGGTAGCAGGTTCTGAATTTTATTAGCTACCTGATTCAGTAAACTCAAACAGTTACAGTACTGTGTAGCTTGCTATTTGCCAAAGGTCTGTATTTTCACTTGGGAAATGTGTCCCTTTTATTTATCACTTTTGGGCAGGTCTCCAATGGCTCATCATTCTAAGAGCCTTATCTATGAACATTGGTGATTGCTAGCAGATGTGATGGAGTTAAGCTTGCTTGTAATAAATCTATTTGTTTTGAGCCTACTAGCTGAGTCCAGTCCATACATCCTACCTGTTATCTATGGCACTCATAGCAGCAGTAGATCCTACTCATTAAGTACGTCCATCATTAAAACCATTTGTACAGCTTGGCCCTTAGCTCATGTAGTTCATCTAACTGGGTCTAAAAATCACAGGTTACAGTGTGGCATTCTACTTGTGCTCCAGTGTAAGCCACTGTTGAAGTCTTGTTGGCTGGCATAGCACACATATTTATTTATGTACGTATGTGTTTATTTATTGATCACATATTTTATCAGGTAAGCAAGTAGAGTCTATAGGGTTGATTTCCAGCTGTGATCTAGAATATCAAGGAGACATAATGCAAGCAATTCCAATATTATCAAAACATAAACAGTGAACCAAATGAAAAATACAAGGTTACTATAAATAAAGGTTATGCAAATAACTGCCATGGAAGGTACAAAGGAGTTTACAAGCTCTGGTGGTTGCAGATAATTCTTTACTCGTTTGCAACAATATGCAGATCAAAAACACATATGGGCTCTTTGAGGTGTCCTTCCCTCCAGGCAAAGATTCATTAGGAGCTGAGACACCCATGAGTTCTCTCCATTTCTTCATTAGGTTCCAGAGTTCCTGCCTGTCAGGGATGGTCCCACTCTCATTAACTTGAGTGTGAGCCTTTGACACTGTATGAAAGTCCCACTACTCCTCTGGTTTCTAAGCGTTTCTCACCTCTTTCAATAAAAACCTGGTGGGAAGGTGGGTTATTACTTCTCTCTTGCTGGTGCAGCTTGAGGATTATCAAGTCAGTATAGCAGGCAGCAATGAACACATGCTCCAGTCTTTCCTTATTTAAGTCTTTGGATGCCACACCTCCCTTTCTGCAAACTGTCTACAGTGCCCTCTCCAGGTGGCTTAAGCAGACTGTTAGTTTTTCTCCTTCCAATTGCTTGGTCATCCTAAACTTCCAGTAGAGATCCTTACTGGATTTGATGCTGCCAAAACACTTCCTGTAATAACTAAATACTCCTGTGTGTTGGCATCAAGGTCAGTAGATCTCAGCAACTGGAAGGTTTTTACTGTGTGTTCTCTGAGGCTCTCCCCATTGCTTCAATTTCTCCATCTCTGAACATTGATAGTCCTGCACTAGAAGAATGGCATAGTCCAGCTGTCTTTAGGTAATATTATCCCATGGGGTGGACTTGACTCCCAAACACATCCTCAGTCTCCGGTACAAATAGAGTCTGAATGCTGGAAAATAATCAGGCTGTCCTCATCAGTGGCACAGATGCCTTGTCAATAAGTAACTTGCGTACCTTGGAAGCTGTTTTCCTTTTAGCCTGCAACCACTTTTGGAACCTTTCCTTGAACCTATCTGGCTTTTGTGGGACATTGACTTTTGGCTCCATGTTTCCATGAGTCATGATAGTCCATTTGTCACTGCCTCCCTCTTGGGGTCAGTCCATCAAATACACGAGGGGTACTCGTTGCTTAGCTGCAATCAACCAGTATAATTAGAGTCTGTATGATGCTGTTGCATGACTGTATACCTCGCCACAACATTCACTATGAAGAGATCAGAGTGTATTTGTTCCTTGTTGATTTCGAAGGTGACTCTCAGAACCAATACTGTTTTCACAGGATCAAGATCTCAATTGCAATCCAACTGATTAGTCTGCCTTGCTCCATTGTAACTTTAAAAATTTAGGGGTGGGGGAAGGTAACAAAATGTACCCAACTTGCACTTGTTGGTTGTCTGGTAAACGTGAGATCTTGGGTTAAAATCCTAGTAGTTCCCCCAGAATATAGATAGATATAGATATAGATATAGATATAGATATAGATATAGATATAGATTTAGATATATGGGGGTATGTGCGATTTTGTATATCTTTGAAACTTGGGTTCCCAGTCAGTGCCCTTTGGGGTAACCCCTGCCCCAGTGCTTACGCACTGAGGTTCTTTGTCTTTTAGCTTGTTTTTTGGTTTTATTGGGCTCACCACAACATAACTCAGATAGACCAACTTAGGGTAGCTAGTTCATTCCACTGGGGTGTCGTACACATGAGGCAC
This sequence comes from Neoceratodus forsteri, assembly GCA_016271365.2. NCBI lineage: Eukaryota > Metazoa > Chordata > Ceratodontiformes > Ceratodontidae > Neoceratodus > Neoceratodus forsteri. Next base: position 829,194,762 of record CM028136.1, read on the forward strand.
ACTGATGAGTCCTGGTAGAACAAAACATGTGTCTGTGTCTTCTGTTGGCACCCTTTGCAGACTGCGTGAGAGGCCTTTTGGCACCATGCATTTCTGCTTAAAGTTTAACCAGCATAATATTATGTGGTGATTTGCATATACAGCCTATGATGCTTTGCATTATGGGGGTATGTGTGATTTTGTATTTTATATATATATATATATATGTGTGTGTGTGTGTGTGTGTATACATATATATGTGAGTGTGTGTGTATACATATATATATATATATACACACACACACATATATCACTGTATATTGCTAGTATTCTACCTCTACTTTTTATTTTTTTATTTAAAAGTTGATATCCAGGAAAGGCACATTGAGCCAAGGCTCATTTCCAGGTGTGACCCAGGGAATAAGACACACACAGGGGAGGAACATAGATGGTACAAAGAAAACAACAGTAAAATATATTGCAAAGAGGTAAAGATAATTACACGCATATAAAATAACATCACAGGTACTTGTGGGCTCAAACAAAGATGAAGGGCCAGAGACTATAACTACCATGGGGATTTGTTACCCAAGGATGTAACAGTGAAGGGTGAAGTGGGCTGTTGGTAAAACTAGGATCTGCAGCTTATCCAATAGGTAGGGAAATGAGCAGAGGGGGTGGACCATGCGGTCCTTATCTACTGTCAAAGTCTATATTTCTATGTTTCTATGGGTGTTATTGATAAAAATAAGTTGCACAGTGCCTCTGTCCAGGGAAAGATTAAGTACGTTATGTTGCAGTAGAATCCCTGGGAGAAAATAACACCCCACTGTTGTCCTCACAGGCACAGACTACACAGCTCCCACAAAATGCAAGTGGAGTTGTAGCAGAATAAAACATTTAATACTACATTATTAATATGCTCAGGGCACAAGGATTCAACAAATAAGAACTAGTTGCATTAGAACACAGAGCTGTAATTCTGGGACAGGAGACCCCTTCAGTCAGATTTCAGGCAGATGATTTCATGTGTTCAGCAAATTTCCTGGCTTTATCTTCATTATCTACTCCTTCTTGTCTGTTAAACCCCAGCAGTCACATCCAGCTTTCTGGCTATGGAAGCCCCATAAGCAAGCTTCCAAAAGCCAGCACGACTGGTTAGCAGCACTGCTTGCAAGCTGTCTCGCACACAGACTGAATCCAGATCTTTAATTGGCCAGTCGCAGTTATCAGTCACCAGGAAGGACTTTGTGATTCTTACTCAATGCACAATAGGCTTAAAATTGTGGGGTGGGGGAGTCAAGAAGTCCTAAGTATCACATGAGTCCTCTCTGACTCCTTCTGCAGGGTCTGCACACTGATTGTCTGTGGGGCTGATCCCAGACTCCATTTCTATGGTGATAGGGGTCTGAGTGGACCAAGATGGCTACTGCCATTGTAGTCATTTGAGGACAGTGGTTCTGAAATTCTTATTTGAAGGGTTCCTTCCTTATACAATTTGGTACAGTTGTGTGACTGATCGGGGGAATCACTGCTTAAATGTGAGCAATAGTCACACATGCCAGTGGTGGTGGAGGCAGAGCCACTACTGATGTGTGGCAGGAGTCACAAAACTTTATGGTGCAGGAAGCTCTGATGATTTACTCCTTCTCCACACCTGCTCTAGTCCACAAAGCAGCAGTCCAACTCATTGACTGCAGGAGAGCAACAGCAGGTGGTTAATGCTGGCTGGGGCTTTATGGAGTCATGGAAGCACCACACATGGTGGGGGGAGGATACATACAGTAAAGAAAAAGTAAAACCTGGTTAAGTATGATGTTATTCCACCACATTTGATCCACTTTTCATTTAGTTGTTACTAGAAAAAGGCATTATTTTCACACTGCAAAATGATACATATTTTCTATACCTGAATAAATATTGATCTAAATAAAGGGGAGGCTTGAAAATGGTGTTAACCACTCCAGAACATTACTCATGGGTAGCTCAAGTATTCATATCTCAGCAGACAGACCCAGATCACTGCTAATTCACCCAGACAATCCCAGATCATTAGAATTGTTTATGAGAATCATAACCCTAACACCAGATTATTTACTTAGGAAAAATGAAAGTCCAGGTCTAAACTTATCATTATCTGGGGTAAACTGAATGATGTGAGGGATTATCTGAGCATCTCTGGTGGGAAACTCTATTCTATATTGCTTTCTATTTCAGACAACAATCTGACCAATTCTTGTCATGGACAGGGCCATTGATAGAGCTCCATTTTCTAAGGCCTGTATGTGAATGCATCTGCAAGAAATGCCTGCATCTGGTAGCAGTCCCTGTGTCTGTTGCTGGTCTGGATGTAGCAAGCACAATTTTCAAACCACACCTGATTGCGACAGTGGGGCGCAGTTGATGGTAGCATTTGTCCAACTTCGGATGCATCGCTGGTTGGGGACTAAAGAATGCTAAACTATTAGAAAAAATAGTCTAGCCAGCCTATTTCCTGGTCCCCTGCATCCAGCAATGGCTTTACAGACTTTATCCTAGTAGTTTGAACTTGTGGTTAGAGCACTGAGCTGTGAACCTGAAGACCATGGTTGGAATCCTATAACTTCCATTTACTGAGCAACCCTACAGAAATCACGTAGCCTCCCTGTCCTTAACCTCTTTCTATAACCTAACTTTCATGCATCTCTATGCTATATGTATCTGCCTGTGTGCCAGCAAAGGCTGCAACATTCTCCCCCTTCTGTTTAATGAATTGTACATAATTTTGGATACAGTTTATATGAAAGATGCTATATAAAACCAAATTAATTTTCTTTTTTTCCCCCCTTTACCTGCAATCACCAAATGAGAATTGCTTCATGGCACATCAGGGCTGACTCCAACAGTTTAAAAACTGTCCAAGCATAGGACATTGAAAATCTGGTCTACAGTATACAGAACTCTGAATGTGAGCTCTTGACTTTATTGTGCATCATGCATCACTCTATGCCCAAGCAGTGACATCATCAAAACTCAAGAGTCCTGGTTCCATGAAGAGAACTGTAACAGAATGTCATCATCAAAAGAAAACAATACGCACAGCTCTTCACTTCGACTTTTATACAGGCTCAACTAAATATGAGTAATCTGAGGGCACAGAACAATTTCTGGAGAAAGGAGCATTAAAGGAGCAATAAAACGGCACACATTTCTTGTTCACTTTATTAGATAAATTCATTATAGTCTGTTAATTACCCACACCGGCATCTCTCCGCTCTCACCTCTCACCTCTCCGTTTTTTACAGCTTGGAATCACTGCCATCTCTGTACCAATTAAAGGGACACTGTCAACCCCCTCAGGCCTTAGTGTCCCTAGTTCAAAAAACACATTTTATAGTTGTTCACATTCTGAAGAGACTGCTAATGTAGTTGGTAGTTTGATACTGATTCTTTTTTATTTTAAAAAGTGAAATACAGACTGTTCACCATACTGGTGTTACCACACAAAGATGTTTTTCTACATTCCTTGATCAACTCCAACTGTATCTTTCCTGGACTTATGAACACCTCTAACATATACGAACATAACAAACTGCCAGTAGAAACAGGCACTAAAGGTCTATCAAGTCTGCTTGAGAGTGCAGCTCGCAGATTAACTTACTGCAGCTGCCCACCCACCCATTTCTAGTCCCCCGGATTTATCACTCCACATCACCATCCCCAGCCTCCCCTCAGTTTTCACCTTTCCTTTGACCCTGTCTTATCCCCTCTTGAAACTGCCCACAGTCTTCAGTGAGATCACCTCCTCTGGCAATTCATTCCACCTTGCTACAACCCATTCCATTAAATAGTGTCTCCTCATTTCCCTATTGAATCTTCCCCCTTCCAATTTCACACTATGTCCCTTAGTGATTCCCCCATTAAACTGAAGATGCCCTCTGTACTAACTCAGTTTATACTTTTTAAGTATTTGAAGGTCTCAATCATATCCCCCGTCTCACTTCTATCTTTCAGGCAATACATGTTGAGCTCCCTCTGTCTTTCCTCATAGGGTTTGTCCCCCAGACCTAGGATCATCTTGGTCACCCTTCATTGCACATCCTCCAATAGTTTGATGTCCTTTTTTAAATATGGGCACCAGAGTTGCACACAGTGCTACATGTGTGGTCTCACCAGTGAACTGTACAATGGCAGGATGACTTATTCCCTCCTTGAGGTGATTCCTCTGGTGATACACCACAACATTTTGTTTGCTTTGGCTGCCACCTTATAGGACTGCACAGTGTTTCATGTCCCCTGTGACAAGCACCCCTAGATCCCTTACCTCCTCTGAAATGGACATCTGCACTCCCACCAATCAGTAGCTAGTCCCAAGAGTTCTGGTTCCCAGGTACATGACATGACATTTCTTAGCATTGAACCCCAGCTGCCATATGTCTGACCAGCACTCAAGCTTTGCCAGGTCCTCTCTGAGTTCCTGCCTCTCTTCCTCACTGTCCACTCTCACACAGACCTTTATGTTGACTGCCAAAATGCTGATTTTACTCTTGATCCCATCTGCTATGCCCCCTACAATGATGTTAAATAACACTGGTCTGAGTACTGAGCCCTGTGGGACCCCACTGGTTACTGGTTTGGGTTTCCAGAGTCCCCCCCACAATTACCCTGAGCCACTCCACCAGTTTTTCCCCAGCTCCCAGGTTCCTCAGTTTGCTGAGCATCCTAACATGAGGAAATGAGTCAAAGGTCTTGTTGAAGTCTGGATACAGGACATCCACCACATGGCCCCTGTTGAGTGACTTTGTGACCCACTCAAAAAAGTCAATTAAGTTAGTCTTGCAGGATCTCCCCATGACAAACCCATGCTGCCTTTCATCCTGGAGACCATTCACTTCCAGAAAGATCACTAGTCTCTTTTAGAATGGTCTCCATTAGCTTCCTTACAATGGAGGTAAGGCTGACCAGTCTGTAGTTACCTGGCTCATCCCTGGGTTCATTCTTGTGGAGAGGCACCATGTGGAAAGAAAACCATATTTACAAAAACATTTTATTATAATTTTATTATTTTGCATTATTTTAATTACTGTTTTGTATTCTTCATAAATGCCTAATCATTAATTGAGATAATTCGGAGGTAATATAAGACAACTGATTTAAATTCCTGTCTACATGAGCTCTCTAAGTGAGGCTAAAATAAATGTATCTGAGAAGGGGTTTAAAATCTTGCCTAGATGGAACTTAGGAGACATGGCATCTATGACTCTCAATTTAAAACAGGAAGGTATCCTTAAACTGGACCCATTTACACAGCAATATTAAGAGACTTGTTGAATCTTTGTTTGGAAGCAAAAGAGACAATCTGATAAGGTTACCTGGTAATGGCATACCACCTGTCAAATCAAAATTTAGAGCCTAGCACTGCTTTGTAAGAAAGCAACTATCTTCAAGAAAAAAAAGGTTGAATTAAATCCCTATGGGTTTCTACTATTGGAAGAAACTTTTGTTTGTTACTAGAGAATGCAACATGTTGCCAACATGAAAATTACCCAGTGGATAAAGAACATCTTGTCCTATCACCTGGCCAAGTTTGAAATTTGCAACTGATAGAGAATGTGAGTTGTTTAAGAAAATGCCCTTTGTTAAAGGTCTAAGAACTAAGATACCTGTTTTTGGTACTAAATGAAAGTGGGTGTCATGACAAATCTGAAAATGTGACTTGTGTGCATGTCCATGGTAGCAGATAAAAGCTACACCACTTTGAGGACTTCTGTAACAGTTTGAAAAGATCATGACTTCATGGTTGGCTGAGCACAGACAAAGGACGATTTTCTCAAGAAAGAGTGTCTGCTTTGGATAACTTTTTAAAGAGTTTTCTGGAAGAAACATACCTTATTCTGAAGCTTGAGACATGGACAGCTGAATGATTACTTCATGTTTTAAAGATTTTGCTGAGAACTAAAGTTATAATCATTATTAGCTTATCTCAGAAAATATTTGTCTCACAGACACAAGATACACTTTGAAAGATTGCTTTTAATGAGCTGAGCTTGGGAATGTTTGTTTGAAGACTGTATCTTATTACATTCAAAAGTTATTAGAAAAAATAACTTTGAACTAAAAATTGAAGCAGAGGAAGGTGGAGTCACAGAAGAAAAAAAAACTAGCCATCTACCTCCTTTGCAAGGACCAATCAGGACTGGTGCAATAATGACCTAGCCAGACAGTGCTGTCACTCTGGACCAGAGGTATCCTAAAAGTGGCTGTCAGAAGGCTTCTGAGATGATGTGAAGACCTGTGTTACTCGAACATGTGTCTTATGATGGAAAGCAGTGTTCCCTCCAAACTTTGGAATGACTTTTTGAGTTTGCTAAGAGGAGTCACGTGTTTCTTTCTGTGCTTGCAACAAGAGACTGTTCGATTATTAAGCAGTAATGCCAGGAAGGATTTCCAATAACACTGGGGAGCTGAACCAAAGACTGCAGTAGAGCTAACAAGGACTTTAACCATCCAGGAAGAAAAATTTTCACCATGATTCTAAAATTAAGAAGAAAATCCAGACTCTACAGCTAACCATATGTCTTGAGTTTTATTTTAAATAATTTTGTAGTATTCTAATTAGGCTTAGCTGGGAGGTTGCATGGAAAAAATAACTTCTTAAACACTGAAGCTTGGGTATATAGAAGCTCACATCTAAATGATGTGATATAAACATATTTGCATGAGAAAATGCAGTTGAATAAGTTACAAAGAAAAGTTTTGAAATACAAATAAGACAAAATCATTTGAAATCCTTATGCAAGGAAAAACAGCTTAGATTGTTTATGTAACTAGATCCCTTCAAATTACCTAAAAGGGGCTTCTAAGGTTATAAAGTATATGTAAAACAATTTTACTGTTTGCAAAAGTTGCCAGACTTGCAAGTGTATTTTTTACTGTGTTTATTTTCTGTAACCTTTGTGGTTTTTCATTTATGCTGCTTTCACTGTGTTTACAATATTTTATATATACAAGTTATTAGTAATTAGCTATATTGTACAGGGATAAATAAAATCTATTTTCATATACTATAAGGGTGTGATGGAAACATTATTCATGCTTATCTAGAACTTTTTTTATACAGTGGGCTGTAAAGTAAGGTTTGAGCCAGTCTTACACTGTTTATATGGTTTTATACATATTTTATGACATAGGGCTGAAGGCATAGCTGAGTGCCCATAATCAGAAATTGATATTTCAGCCTATTGTTCCAACAACCACATGTGCCATCCTCCAGTCCTGAGGCACACACCCCATCTCCAGTGAGGTGTTGAACAGGTCTGCCAGAGGTCCTGCTATGATCTCCACCAACTCTCTCAGGACTCTTGGATTCACTCGATCTGGTCCCAGAGCCTTATCCACCTGCAGGGCCCTAAGACTCTATAAAACCCTGCCCTCCAGGATTTCCCCATCAGTTGCCTCTGCTCCCCCTTCCCCAGCCCTATTTACCTCTGTGGCAAAGGTCCCTCCTTTTCCCTGGTAAACACTGAACAGAAGTAGTTATTAAGTGCCTCTTCCTGTTCCACACCATTTTCTGCTCATCCCCCTTCCCCTTAATCCTGACTATCTCATTCTTACAGCTTATTTTCTCTCTTATGTACTTCAAGAAATCCATTTCCCTTTTTTGATCCCCTATGCCAACCTTCACTCCCGTATAGTCTTAGCTGCTCTGACCACTCTACTTACATCTCTGGATTTCCTCTAGTACTCCTCCCTGTCTGCCTCTCGCATAGTTCTCTTATACCTACTGAAAGCTGTCCTCTTCTCCCTTACTTTCTCTGCTACCTCCCTGCTGAAGCAGCTCAGTCTTTTGTTCCTGGACTTCTTACTCTGTGTCTTTACACAAGTGTTAGTGGCCTCCACCAGACCCAGCTTGATAATGGACCATTTCTGGTCAGCATCCATCTTTGGGCAGATCTTGGCAAGATACTCCACTAGGATGTCACCCATCCTATCAAAATCTGCAATTCTGATATCCATCACCCTTGTCTTGTTCCTGGCTGTTTACATGCTCAAATTGAGGGAGAACCTCACCAGACAGTGGTCACTGCCAGTCTAGCCACTCATATTGCAGTGGGAGTAAAGGAGACTATGGCATCATGAGTGGCTGCATTGTTTTGGGGTATTTATAATGTTCAGGAAGTATGCAATATGAGTAAATCAAGAATTTGAAATCAAACAAGGTTTTGTATAACTATACATTAGCATGCATTTCATTATGCTAAGAAGGCAGATACAAAAGTGTGCAACATCAATGAATTTTAGAGAAGGTAAGCAATCATAAAATGTGCAGTTTGGACTAGAAATAATATGATGCAAAAAAGATTTGACCGTGTCCATTTAAGAAAAAGTTTGCATTCCATACTACATGTAGTTTTAGACAGGGTCAACATAGCATGACATTTGATTGTAGAATTATTGCATCAGTGATCTCATCAGTACAGATTCCGTAATTTCTCTTTTTCCACTTTGCTGAGCCTTGTTTATTGATTCCCAGAGTAATAGTCAGTGAGAAAGCATGTTTTGCACTCTCTCTCTCTCTCTCTCTCTCTGGCTGTTCTCTTCCACTAAAATTATTTCCAAGTGCCTGTCAGGTGTGTACTAGGGCTGGGCAGATAGTTCCACCTGAAATCTGAACTCCCGGATCCAAGTGCTTATTCACAGACCCGGATAAATACGGACTTCACTGCAGAATTCCAGTTCCAGATCCATGATAAACTGCAGAGCACGTACTTCCATGCTTTAGTTGCCACAGAGTGCATTTTTCTGTGTTTCAGTTGCTGTTGCCATGGGGGATGCTGTCGGCATGCTTGCTGCATGTACAGGTGGCCAGCGGCATCCAGTCATACATCACTCATGTGATGCTGCTAGAGGAAAGTCATGCGATGCACTCACTCACAGTATATAACCCTAGTGAGTATGCAACACAGCCAAGAGGTACAGGAACAAGTGAACAAGAGGAAGGGAAGAGTGTTGTGTTGACTCTAAGCAGATACTACTACTACTGTGGAGAATTTGTGTGGTTGAACAAACACTAAACAGAACTTTAGGGCTGGTAAGGGGTGACTAGTGCAAGCAAGTTACAGGAGGGTGGAGATGAGAGAGACTTACTGGGGGGAGAGAAAAATAATCATTGAGGAGGGACGAGGAGAGGATCAAGTCACTATGAGAGAGAGAGAGCGAGAGAGAGACACACACAGGGAGATAGAGACTACTGGGGGTGGGGGCCAGAAAGAATTACAGTCACAGAAATCAGTGAATCACACGGATAAAAATTAAAAAAAATATTGGTCCGTCAAGAGGAGACCAAGACAGAGAAAGACTTAGTTTCCTGTGAGGCTACAGGGCAGGTAAGCAAAATAAATCTTTAACTTTTGTTCCATCCAAAGGAGTCACCGAGAGAGGGAGAGAGAGAGAGAGACTCTGCTAGAGGCCAAATAATACAGTTAAAAAATACATTCTTTATTATTCTTGTTGATCCATTGAGAGGAACCAGGAGGGAGAGACACAGAAAGAGAAACTTATTGTCCAGGTGGGGCTACAGATTACAGGGCAGACAAGCAAAATATATGTTTGATTTATTCTTGTTCCATCCAGAGGAGTCACCACCATGAGAGAGAGAAAGAGTGCATACTGTAGGTCAAATAGAATTACAGCCACAGAAATAATGAATAAAATATCTACATCTGTATTATTATTCTTGTTCCATCAGGAGAGAGAGAGACTTACTGGGGACCATACATTACAGTCACCAATCACAAATAAAATAAATGTTTTCTTGTTGTTCCACTTCCATGAAGAGGAACTATGACTCAGACAGAGAGAGAGAGGGAGAAAAAGAGAGAGAGAGAGAGAGACTTGCTGGAGGCCATAAAAAAATTAAAGAAAAATGCTATTGTTCTGAGCCAAAGGCTGACCCTGTTGCAGGGCAATCACACTGCTGTTGGCTGTGGCAGCTCTGTGGAGGGCAAAGTGACAGACTGGTACTGCTGGGTGTCAGAGAGACTGGACGCTATCTGCTTTGGGCCATCACGTTAATGTTCATGTGTAAAAAAAATACTTTTCTGACATAAACAGACAAATTGCTGATCCTGTGCTGCTGGATGTTGGGGGGGAGCCTGTGGAGGGCAAAGTGACAGACTGGGTGCCATTTACTTGGGCCATCATGTTAATGTTCACGTATAAAATAAAAAATACTTTTCAAACAAAAACAAATTAGTTGCTGAGTCTGAGCTAGTAGCTGTGGGGGGGGTCAGGGGACACTAACTCGTAGCAGTCTTTTTTTTTTGTTTAACTCAGAGAACGAGAAAGCAAATGCCACTAGATATTTTTATTCATTAATTCATTGCGACTAAATAGACACAACACAAGTACATAAGTGTCATCATCACTCATTCCATCCATTATTCCTCCTTATCCTTCTTATTTTTATCATATAACCATTAACCAACCCCAGTGTGAGTGCACCAGATGTGTCTGCAACCCCAATTTAAATTCTGAGGCTGTGGAACACTGTTGAGTAAGAGTTGCTGAAAACAACTGGTCACTGAACATTAACAGTAGGAGTCGCTCAGTGAACTAAGCTTGGAATGAAGTGGTGGTGGACTGGTGTTGGTGTGCTGTGTACAGTAAATTCGGCTCTGGCCTGTAGGTGTGGGAATCATCAGAGGACGTTAGGTAGAGAGATCTTTTTATAGGTTAAAATTAAAAATAAGAAAAAATGGATCAAAGTGTTGAAGCACATTCTAGGGTAGGCAGTGGCACTGCAAAGTACAGCAGCCAGCCTGCACAGGGACAACAAAATCAATCCAGATAAAGTGCTTCTACGTATAAAGTTTCATCTTCCAAATGAATGCTAGATTCCAAAAATAGTGCATCTGTTGTTATGTAGGTAAAACCAAAGGGTTGGTGGGTACCACAAGCAGAGGCACCCCAAGTTATAGAACAATTTCATACTGTGCTACTGCCAGTCCCTCACAGCCATCTGATTCTTCCAAGGTTGAACTTGACAAGGGTAATAAAGATGAAAATAATAAAGAAAATTATCAGGCAGCATAAAGTGTACTGGAGGGGGAGGGGGGACATTGTTTAACCAGGAAAGGCACACTAAGCTGAAGCTTGTTTCCAGGTGCGACCTGGTAGCACAAGGAAGTTAAGTGACTCACTCAGGGTCACACAGTATGCAGATGGAGGCTGTGGGATTCAAACCAAGGTCTCCAGGTTTGTAGCTCAGAGCCCTAAACCACTGTGCTATACTGCCTTCTAAAGTGGAGGGGATGGAAATTGCAGATGATGAAGAACCAGCAAGAAATGTTTCAGTAGAGGAGGAGGCCAGTGGGTTAGAGGAAGGAAATAAATCACAAGAGGAAGAGGCCCAAGAAAAGTCTATGGAAATAAAAAAACATGAAAATGTGACTGAGGGGTAGTGCCTTCCTGGGAAAAGAAACTGAAAAAATATTATCTTTTGTTTGGTCATACTAATGCTTCTAATGAGCTGGTGGCAACATGTGCTATTTGTAAATGGTCAATCAGCAGGGGTAAAAAGTAAGGAGCATTGGGAACTTCACCTAGACGGATGTCATAACATTACTGAGAACTCCAGTCATGAGACTCGAAGAGAAAGCGACAGTGATAGCTCACTACAATCAGGGGTAACTCCTACAGATGAAAGCAGTGGAAGCCCCTGCAGCAGTATAGAGACCCCTCCAGCACTTCCTCTCATTTGAAGGACTCCTACTGGTACTGAAAGTGACCATGTGTGCAAAAGCCCCCCCCCTTCAAGAAGACAACTTACCATCTCAGAAACAAATTAATGTAAAGCCAAATATGCCTTGATCCACCTTGTTGCTGTTACAATAACTAAGACATTTTAGAAATTATAGCTTTTGATTTACTACCATATAACATGGTTGAACATGTAGGATTCAGGTGGTTGCTTGAGTACCTCGAACATCAATATAGAATACCATCAAGGAAATACTTCTCGTCAACAGGGATTCCAGATCTCTACAATGTTGTATCAAAAATATTGAGATGAGTTTTGTGTAGTGTTGTTGGGAGGGTGGTGCATCTCACAACAGATAACTGGACAAGCTGTCAGTCTAAATTTTCATGTCTGTCACTGTACATCAGGCATATATTTTGATAATTCTTGTGGGGACAGTGAATCGCAGTATGCTGTTCAAAGAATGTTTTATTTTCCATCTGAACATACCTCATACAACATCATTGAAGAGCTCCAAAAACCAATACAGCAATGTCTCACTTCACAGGGACTGTCAGTTGGCTTTATAGTTGTAGACAATGGGTCCAACATAAGGAAGGCCTTGGAAGAAGGGGGTTTGTTCACATCCACTGCTTTGCGCATTGCTTAAATGTAATAGTTCACAGTTTTCTTGATGAGGATAGGGACATTAAGGCTGTTGCTAGCACTACTAAAAGAATATGCACTCATTTCAAGTCACTCAAGCAAAGCCCATCACTTGTTTGAAAAATACTGCAGGAGCACGATTTGTCTTCACACAGACTGATCCAAGACATTTCTATTCGATGGAAATCAACCTTTCTTATCATAAGTATCATAAGTATTTCCAAGCTGCGGGACTTGCATCCATAATGTTTGCCAAGTTGATTAAAATGTAGTTTTAACAGAGTACAAAATATCAAGATTTGTCTTAAACATATCCATACTAGAGCTTTCTACCACTGATACTGGGAGTCCATTCCATGCGATGACCACCCTAATCGTAAACCAGTTCTTCCTTAGATTTGTGTTTCATTTAGGTAAGTTAAGTTGTAATTTATGTCTTCTATCGCTGGTCCATCCAGATCTAAAGGTTATACCTAGATCTTCCCTTAGTGCTGTATCCTTAGTAATTTTGAACATCATGCACAAATCCCCTCTTAATATTCTGTAACTTAACGAATAAAGGTTTAGATTTTATAATCTTTTGTCATAAGACATATGTTTTAACTTAGTCACAGATTTAGTGGCTCTGCGCTGCACACCCTCGATTCTAATCACATCTTCCCTTTTCTGGGGGGCCCATTCCTGGACACCATACTCTAGATGTGGTCTAACCAGAGCGCCATACAGTGGCATCAGCACCTCACTGCTTGTACTGGAAATGTGTCACAAAATACAGTTTAAATTCTGATCGGCTTTTTTAACCTGTTCATTACAATGCTCACCGAATTGCAGGTTAGTAGTTATCATAACTCCTAAATCCCTTTCAGCATTAATTTTCAGTCAAGCTATAAGTACCCATAGTATACTGATATGTTTTATTATGAGGGCCCAAATGCATAACCTTGCACTTAGAAATGTTAAGTTCTAGTTTGCTGTGGTTTGTCTATGAATAAATATCATCTGTAGCTTGCTGAAGAGCAGAGGCTTCATTATCGTTAGTAACTAATGCTCCCATCCTACAATCATCAGCAAACTTAGACATCCATATATTAGGAACCCCAATTTTCAAAGTGGAAATACAGATATTAAAAAGACAAGGCCCCAGCACTGACCCCTGTTGTACCCCGCTTGTCACAACTGCCCAGTCAGCCATCTCTCCCTTGACCACAACTCTCTGCCTTCTCCCTGACAGCCATAGGGTTAGCCATCTTAAAATATTTATATCTATTCCTAGATTTAATAATAGTTTGATCAGTTCCATGTGGGGCAATTTATAGAATGGCTTGGCGAAGTCCATGTAAACCACATCTACCACATTGTGTACATCCAGCTCATAATTAACTTTTTCATAAAAAGTAAGTAAGTTTGTCTGGCAAGATCTAGACTTAGTAAATCCATGTTGTACAGTGTCAATTAGCTTATTCTCTTCTACATATTCCATGATGATATTTTTCAAAATTCCTTCCATAATTTTACCCATAAGTGATGTAAGACTGATGGGTCTAAAATTGGATGGTTCTGACCTAGAACACTTTTTATGGAGTGGAACCACTATAGCAGTTTTCCAATCTTGTGGAAGTTCTCCAAGGTCCAAGGATGTTTGAAATAAGTAGGTAAGTGGGGATGTCAAAGGATTTACTAACTCCTTTAATATTCTAGGGTGTAAGTTGTCAGGACCAGGGGATTTATTAATGTCCATTTTTTTTAGTCTGGTCCTCACCTCTTCTGGATCTATAATTATGTTCCCTGGGATTGGGTTTATTGGGGGATATCCGCAGAATGAAAGACGGAACAGAAATAATTATTCTGGATATTAATGTTCCAAAGGCTGCTGGAATAAAACAAAGCTGTCAGACAATACACCTTGTAAAATAAAATTGGTGATGCAGATATCTATATTACCCCACCACAGTTGGCCATGCTGGAGTTTCTACTTTTATTCCTCCATCCATTTGAGGAAATCACCAGAGAGGTGAATGCAAATACAGCAACTATGAGACAGGTGATACCCCTAATCAAATTTTTAAAATTCAGATTGAATCTGATTAGGGAAAAGTTAGAGAATCAAGAGAATTCCATCACACAGGCTGCCAGTGGTGCTGCTGACACACACAGGTTGCCCCCCAGGATACAATGAGATCTAACGAGGTGCATGATAAAAAAAAGTTGATAAAGATGACAAACTACATAAAATACTTCAATCTGGGTACCACATTAAAGCAACAATCTTGGACCCATGATACAAATCAAAGCAACTATTGAGTGATGATGACACTTCTTTAGAGATAAATAAACAAGAAATAACTGAGGAGATGCATGCTGTAATGGAACACAGTACAACAGCACCACATTCAGAATCTTCTTCACAACACAACACAGCATCAGGTGGCCCATCCTCTAGTGTTGCAGCATTTTCTCCCTCTTCCTGCTTGGTCACTGCAGCAGGATCTTCCTCACCACCATCCAAACATAGCACTGTCCCACAGTCACGTGGTTCAGCTTCTTGTCTCTGGACTTTTACAGGCACTGGATTTGACTGACAACAGGAACTTCCTGTTTGTGAGCAAAAAGGGAAGGATCATAGAGACACCTAAGATTTGCCATCCTTGAAGGAAAAGAGTACCTCTCCCCTCCCAAGCTGCTGGAGGTCTGACTCTGAGCAAGGAAGGAGACTACTGAGGAATACAGGAAGACTACTGAGGAATACAGGAATCTCCTGTCCCAGAACAGGAAGGGTGAGACCTGTGTGGGCACAAAAGCAGTAGGAAAGTAGGGAGAAAAATAAATAAAAAAACAGAGGGAGGAGACAGTAAACATACAAAGCAACAAGAGAGGGGCCACAAATGAGACATGATGGGAGTGGTGCAGTGCAGTGGCTGTGGACAGCAGTCTTCTGGGAGATGTTCTGGAGGATGCTGTGCTGTCCCATCTGCAGGCACCACTCTGGGCTGAGGGAGGAGGTTGTTCATCTCCGCACCTAGTTGGCCAGGATTCAGGTGACTTCATCCTTCATCCAGGGACCACTGAGTCTACCCCCACTGCCTCAAAGGTTGGTTGGGTGGAGGAGTGGCTGGACTACAGTGCACTCAGGAAGGGTGAGTGTGGTGGGGCACAGGAACATGTCTCCTACAGTTAAACTCCACAACTCTTGTGCTGCACTGGCAGGGTGAGACTGTCCCAAGAAGGAACCCACAGTGGCGACCAAGGAGGATATGGGTGTCCCCCCCAGGGGAGACTCTGGGGGGGCAGAGGACCCCAGAGGAGGAGGAGAAAGCAACTCCTGGTGGGGGATTCTATTGTTAGGGGGTAGACTTGGGGGTAGATATAGTTGGAAAGAGGGAGGTTAAGCACCTACCCAGTGCCATGGCTTGAAAAGATGGAAAGTGCATCCAGATGATTGCTGGGGCAGCAGGACAGGAGGGAGACCTAGACATCACTGTCCACCTGGGGACAAATGATCTGGCTGTGATGAGGTTAGAATAGTGCAGGAGGGCTTCAGGGAGCTCTGAGGGGTCTTAGACAAGTGGCACACACTGTAACCTTTTCAGAGGTGCTACTGGTCAATGTCAAAAAGTAGGCAGGGCAGTCTGCACCGCAAGATTCAATGCATGGTTGAAGGACTGGTGCAAATGGCTTTGGCTTCATTGGGGACTGGGATCCCACCTGGAGGGATGCAGGCCAATACAAGTGGGATGGACTGCATCTACCTGGGGTGACCAAGATCCTTAGCAAGAGGTTTAAATGCTTCATTGGCAAGCATTTAAACTAGCCAAGGGGGGAGGTAATAGTAGGCAGGAAGAAGCTAATCCCCCCCCACAGGATGAAGCAGTCAGTAGGGAGGACCCTAGAACTGGGAAATTGACACTTAAACCAAGATAGGTAGAATGGCAGAGATAAGAAAGAATGGGAGTAAAAACAGGAGAGGAAGGGAGGAAAGACATGGGGATAGGAGGAGATCTACTAGAAGAGGAGGTTGCAAAACTTGGAAGGCCATATGCACAAATGCCCGCAGCCTGGGAAATAAAATCCCAGATCTAGTGGCCTTGATGGCAGAGGCAGACCTGGACATTGTCGCTGTTACTGAGACATGGTACATGGAGAACCATGAATGGAATCTAGTTATACCAGGTTACAGTCTGTTTAGAATGGCCTATTTATTCATACTTATCTGTATTGCTCCCTTATTCCTGTCCCATGCCTGTTTGAAGTCCTGCACTATATTCATATCCACCACTTCCTGAGATAGGCTGTTCCATGCATCTTATTAGGATACTTAATGGTTAAAAAGTGTATGTTGTTAAACTGGAACGATAAGGATCCACTGAATATACAGAAATGGATCAATTCAATGATGGATCTATACAAATTAGAATGCATACACTACTATACTAACAACAAAGAAGAACAGTTTGAAAAAAATAGCAACCTTTTAAGAGAATTATTACTAATTAATGAAGCTACCCATATTTCCCACAGAATTTGTAATAGAAGAGTATGTTTGTAAATGGAAATTCTTAATTGCATATAATGACTATATTTACAGGAAAACGTATATAGTAGCAGTAACCAGAGTGATGAAAAATGTAAAAACTAAGAATGTTTTTTTTCTTTTCTTTGTTCCATTTTTTCCTTTCATTAATTTTTGTAAAAACTTTGAGATGATATTAAAATGTCTGTACTGATGCTTCTTTATCAAAAAAAAAAAAGAATGATTGTTTAGTTCAGCTGGTAACCATTACTGACACACAATCCTGTTTGACACCAGAAAATGCTAAACGTTTGACATTTCTGAAAGTTGGCATTCCTCACTTTAATTTCAAATATGATACCTGAATGAAACATTCACTGACTAGTCTGAGCAGGCCCTATACACAAAACACTTTCAAGAATTTGTGCCTGTCATGAAAATCTTTTCTGAATAGGGTCTACTACATGAGGCAGCAATTAATGACAACAAGTCAGGTCAGGGCAGACTAGACCACACCAGAATTACTTTAATGATTACAATGAGCACAGATAATGAGAAACAATAACATCAGTGGGTTCAGAGTCCAAATCCAACAAGCAACTGCATGTCATGTCACAAACTTGCTTGGTGGTAGTAGGTACCACTATCTAATCTGGAAGATAGGGTACTGCTGTCTACTACTTATCACTTTTTGTACCATTACTACTGCTTGTCACTATTTTGTCCTCAGCAACTGATTAAAAAAATATTGTTTTACCCCCAGCCTGACTATACTGTAGTATAACTGTTTTAATTTTTGTGCAACGGATGGCTTGTCAGAAGTTGAACCATGAAATTGAATGTTCTTTGTATAATATATTTCTCATGTCCCCCATATTTAGCTGTGATTACTTCACAGAGAAAAATATTACTAAATTAATTTCTTTATTGTGTGTGCATGGTATGATAACATGGCTGTGACACTATGTTTCACTTACAGTAACTGGGCTGATTATTAAATTTTAAATACTTAAATTACTTGGCACTGGCTTGCAGCAATTGTGGAACTAAGAAGGATGTAACTGTGTGTCATCAGGTCTTCAGGTGGCACTGGCAAACTTTATTTTATGACTGCGTTGCACTTGACCGCTGAGATGTGACTGGCTGCCTGGGTGGTGATCAGTATCTTTTATTTCTTGTTTAATAAATGTATTCAGCATGTTGATCAGTAGAAATAGTGGCAGAAAACATTACCACCTGTTAGACTAGATAGTCTACTTTACCACAGTGTACCAGGACATGCGATGCATTTGCATCATTCACATGGGTAGGGTGGGTGGGATCTTACTGCTGCTGATTTGATCATTCATTATATCCATTTCTTTGGACTGGTCTGTTCTGACTGGAACATCCATCAAAATAATATAACAACACAGAAGCATTAATAAAAAATATCTTAGCTGCCTGCTGTGCTTGGTATTGCTTTGTGGTACAATATAGGTACTTGCATCTGTCTGTCTGTCTGTCTGTCTCTCTCTCTCTCTCAGCACACTCATGTCATGGGCCTGAGCAGGACATGCCAGCAGTACAGGAGAGCCATGAAGGAGCTAGCAGTGATTGCTTTTATTTAGCAGTTTTAATTTAATTTTTATACAAATAATGCATTAATGTATTTCCTTTGGACCTCTGTGTTAAATATGACTGACCGTGGCCACTTTTATGCATTTTATCACATTTTTTTCAAATATTTATAAATAATCAGAACTAATCAGAACCCCACCGTGTTCCAATTCTTATTTAATGAGGGTCAGAATTTCATCGAGTTCTCACAAACCTAGTGTGTACCTTGTTTTGATGCTGTGTTTGAAAAGGACCAAAACAGTGCTGAGCAAAATTCCCACAAAAAAGCAATTCCACAGGTACAAAATTCTACAAAAATAATTGAAACACATTTGTATTTTAAAATACAAAATCTAACTAATGTTTACTTTTTCAGGCAATTTAAAGTAACAAAAAGCTAGAAATCTAATATGCAACTTGCAGTTTGATACAAAACTGGCAAGTTTCATACTTAGTACTTGTTCAGGCACGTTTTGTTTCTAGATGTTGACGAGCATATTTCTTGGTCCGTAAATCAGGAATTTGTGGGACAAAAATCTGGAAGTCCCATAATTAGTACTTTTTTTTAACAATCTTTGTGAATTTTGTGGATTTTGTTTGCTGCAGTTCAAGAAACTTGCAAAACTAAACTGGACAACATGCACCCCACCCTAACTAAAAATGCATCTCCCCAGAGACTATTTTAGCAAATGCTAGTACTAAGTAAAGCTTCAATAGAACTTTTGAAAAATGTTTTGTTGATGTGAATTTTAGTTTGCCAGATGTGTATTAATTATTGTTTGTGCTAGAACCCTGCGTTCTTGGAAAGGCTCCATAAAAATGCAATTTAATTTATGAATTTATTAATTCATTTGCTACACAGATATATATTCACAGACAGAAAAGACAAAGGGCATGATTTTCAAAAGGATCCACCCAAAATGTGTCTGCTGCTATTTTCAAAACAGAAATGCATCCAAATCTGTTAGATACTCTATCAGATGGCCTATCAGCATCCAAAATTTACATTCAAAAACAGATTCAGCTGTGTCCAGGCTAAAAGCAATTCACAATTGCATCTTATTCCTGCCACAAATCATGCCCTTTTCTCTTAAACAGATGCAACTTCTGAAAACAGCATTAGGACTGACTAGACACAAGTGGGTAGACTAAACGTGGTCACAGCATGCATTTGCATCTGGTTCCTGTCCTTTTAAAATCAGCTGTGTCAGTGGCTCAGTAGGTTGCACACTCGCCTCTGAGGCTGGGAGATCAGAGGACTATGGGTTCATTTCCCACATCTGGCACTTGGGTTAATATCCCAGTACTGGCTCTGTAGTGCAGCATGAGAGGGGTGCTACACTTCTGAGGTGCCGTCTTTCAGATGAGACATTAAACCGAGATCCCATCTGCCTGGATTGGTGGTAGTTCAGGTGGATGTTAAAGATCCCATGGCATGCATCAAAAAGAGTAGGGGAATTTCCCCGGTGTCCTGGCCAAATTTCCCTCATTCACTAAAAAATACCACCAACAGCTTAATCTGGTCCAAGGTCAGTTGGCATTCATCTATATCCCCTTCCCCAGGTCGTGCCTAAAAATAGGCAGGATTTGTCTAGTGCACTTACCCCGACAACAAAAACTAAATAAATAAAAATAAAATAAATAAAAATCCTGCTCCCACCAATGATTCATGCAGTTTGCCTAGCATGTACCTAGGCCCTCACAAGTCTAGCAGTGATGAGGATCTCTAGTGGCTCAATCATCCAATAGGTCCACTTCAACTAACCCCTCTAACACTTTTGCTCTGACTCCTCCCCTCCTGAACAGCACCAGTCCCATGTGTCTATCCCACGATCTGCTAAAGCTTGCCAGCATGTCAGCACTAATGAGGTCCACTGGCAAACAGTTGCACTGTTCTGCCACCATCTTCATGAAGAAATACTTCCTCACATCCCTCCATAAATTCCCCACTGTTAATAGCTGTGGCCCCTTGTGATGGTCCCTTGCTAAGCTTAAGCAGTTCACGCATGTTCACCTTGTTTAAACCCTTCAGGTATTTGAAGGTTTCAGTGATATTCCCCTCTCTCCCCTGGCCTCCAGTGAATACATATTGAGGTCAGAGTCTCTTAATAAACCATATTGTTGTGAAATGTTGAGTGATTTGTTTGCACATTGCTGGCACAGCGTTAATAAAATTTGTAGCACTATCCATATGTTACTAACTGCTGGTTTTATTTTGTACCATCTTTCTGAGTGCCCATTTTTATTTTCTTTTTACATATTAAGTTCAGCCAGTCTTTTCTAATAAATCTACCCCTGTTGGCCATGAATTATTTTAGCCACACACTATTGTTTTGTTCAGCTAGTAATTTGTTCACTTGTGCAATCATCAAGTGGCAGTCATCACACACTCTAGACAAAAAAATGTTAGAGGCCATTATGTGTTTTGGATCTTTTATTAATGTATAGAAAATGCATTAAAAAAGGAACTATACATTCAACTATAGGAGCAATTCAAGACTAAAAACCCTAGTCTAACAGTTAACAATCGTACATCTCACTTGCCAGCATACACATTCACAAACCTGCACAAGACAGATCTCCAGGTGTGAATCAGTAATATTATTTGTGAAGATTTAGTGTAGCACACCAGCCCTGGAGTAAGTTGTGTTAAAATAATACTGCATATACCAGTTGTGTAAAACAGAAAGGGAGGAGAGGAAACCAATCACCAGTTAAAGTTGATCCCTAGAAAATGCAATCCAGTTTTGGGAAATTGAAGTCTGTTTTTTCAGAAATGAAAGAGGGACTGTCAGTCCTGGAAAAATTCTGAAAAAAGGGCAATTGTATTTAAAAACCATATAACTTAATTTTTATTTGATATATTTCTACATAAAATGCAACTATTCACACTGCAAACATATTGCCCTTACTACCTATTCATCTACCTAGAGTCATAAATTATTATAAATTATAAGCCTGCTTAGAGGCATGTGGTGCTAAAGCAGGAACCTGATTGGTTGCTGATCTGGTCTTTAATTTCTTAGAAATGACGAGTCCAGCAAATGCAGCAGGAGCAGAGCACAGAAAGACGAGCAGAACAGATAGTGAAATCAAACAAAAGCATTCAAATTAAACTTATTAATTCTTACTTCTTATGGTTTATATTCACAATAACAACCTAATTACAGGGCATTTCTTGGGAAATTAGTGACTGGCTGTGGTTAATGGACCAAGGCGAACTAACTCCCACAGCCACTCATTAATCCTCACAAAATACCATGAGCCACCATCTTCTTTGCTTGACAAATGGCTAGAAATGGAACATTATAATTGGCTAATTCACATTCAAATTAGAATTTTAACTATAAAGTTATTTTTTTTCATAAACAAAACATTTTTAATTTAATAATAGCATGATGGCACTTCAGAGGTTGGGTTACCTTAATTAATCTATTACTAGGTGCAAATGACAACCAAAGCATTAGCTTATCTGACAGAAATGCAACCCTTGGTCATGCCTTAGTGCTTGATGACCCTCAGTTTGTTTCATCCTCGTCACTTACATGGCTGCAGAATGTGATGTCACAAGCATGGGATTATGACATCAGTAAAAGGCAGTGGGGAGCAATACGCTCTGGCAAGGATGTTTAGTAATGAAGAGAAGAGGAACAATAAAGAGAGAGACACATACATAAAATAGAAACCTTATTGCATTATGTTTCTTTCAAAGGGTTTCCCCCTAAAGGCCTGGCTTCAAATTCTTCATAGACACAGTACAAAGAAGCTATGCTACTAGCACAATTACCACTGACCTTGTCTTTTATAGAACAAGTTTGTATTTTTCTAAGCACAATTTATTACGTTCAAAAGATGCCTTTGTCTACAAGAGATTTGGACTACATCTGTGGCATCCATTTCCTGTGGCTGCATGTGACCTGTGGTCACAGAGCTAGGGCTGACTCATGTGTATGTTGTCAAGTACGATGGCACAACATGGACATTTTTCAGAATGGATCCTCATTACATATAACCTCCCAGCTAAGCCAAGATGACCTCCTCCTTTAGCTGAACCCCTCAGCTCCGATGAGCATGGGTAAACCATGGTGGAACTGTGTATGGCCATGATGTGCCCATGGTCTCTGTAGCAGGGCAGTGCTCTATGAACACAAAGGTCTAGAACTTGAGGCCTTAATACTGTATATAGACAGGATAGACTGTTTTATCAACAGACTTCCCAACACAATGCATGTGCCCTGTATGTGCTCTGCTCAGACAAGAGCAGAATCCTTTTGGCCCACTGGAACCTCAGTAAATGGGGTTGAGCACACAGATTGCCATCGATGGAGGAGTACAGCTTGTCCCTCTGGATAGCCTGCTACATGAAAAAGCCATTTTCAATAATGTTACAGTACCTCTGCGATTACTGAAAGTAAAATGTCATATAATTTTATCTCCCCTCCCCCTGTACCCCCTTCTAATCAGAAAATGATACAGAAGGGGGGGATTTGTTTTCCGAATTCACTTTGGAACTTATTAGAAGGGAAGAGGATAGAATGCAGATATACTTGCTACATATAGAGACTTTCAGACATGGAATAGCTAACAGTGGTTTACAAAATAATGCATTAGTTACTGGTAGTACAGTGACTGCAGTGTGTGCACAGACATAGGGATCTGCCTTGATGTAGACAAAAACCGTCATGGATGGAGCTCGGGACTCTTAGTCAGGATACACAAGGGTAATCCTCCACTATTTAAAAAGTGTCATTGAATCAGGGGTGTAGGAATCCATGCACCAAACATGTCTGGCTTACAGCCTTTTTTTTTCTTAGTGGGCAGGGCCATATCTGTCTCAGCCTTAGCTGCATATTTACGTTGGTCCCGTTGCTTTATCCCACCCCTACTGGTGTTGCAATGTGATTGTTGTGCTCCGTTTGAATTAAGCATGCTGCTAAATGCTTAAAACCAAGTACTCTCCTCTATTTTTCTTTGCTGTCTACATTGGGGTTGGCATACACCAGGAGGCAGGCCAACAAACAATGCTATGTACACAACTGGGGTAGGTGACCAAGAGAGTTTCTGATGTACCCAATTTATTTCCCAGCTTCACCCCAGCATGAGATTTTAATTTCTCATTGACAGCAACCCAAAATGAATGGATTGGACCTCGACTTAATGTCTAATCTGAGAACAGCACATCTAACAGGTTGATTGCCCCCCCTTCAGTACTACATTACAGTGCCAACACTGGGTAAAGTCCTAGCCTCTGGTGCAGGACTTGAACCTGTAAACTTCTAGCTGCAGATTACTGGGCCTGTAGTCCTCATCATGGATACCTCAGAAACCAGTTGAAAAAACGCTAGGTCAAAAAAGATCCTGTGCTGTTCATTGCACCATGCTGTGGACCACCGGATCCCAGGGTGTGGCAGCACTGAACATACCACTGACAAGTACTGTTCAGTATATGTAACTATGAAAACCGAGCCATCACTATACCTTTTAAGAGTGTCAGTTCATGTGTGCATTAGGTAAGAGATCCACAAACCAAAAGTAAGGTAGTTTTGACACCCTAAGGGCTCAAGAGGGAACACTCTTGAAAAGAGTGCATAGACAGCTAAGCAAGCATCCATATTAGCATTTTATAAATCATCTGACTGGTAGCAAAATCTAACAAAAATGAAAAACATATTAAAGGGAGCATAAACCATGTTGCTCACATTTCGTAATAACTTTGTACATTTGGTCATGTGTAAAGTCTGTTTTATAATTCCAGTGTGTCATTTTGAAATAATCCATTGTTTTCCTTATTTAGGACCTCCGTATTATTTATTTATTTATTTTTGCAGTTGTTTAACCAGGAGTGACACACTAAGCTGAAAGCTTGTTTTACAGCTGCAACCTGGGAGCACAGGGAAGTTAAGTGACTTGGTCAGGGTCACATAGTATGCAAGTGGGGCTGTGAGATTCAAACCCAGGTCTCCAGATTTGCAGCTCAGAACCTTAAACCACTGTACTTTACTGCCTCCCTATTAATGCAGTCTTTTCCCTCACCTGATATCCATCTTTTAATTACTTAGCAGCTCCAGAACCCAGTGACATCAGCTGAGGTGAAGACTACAGCAAGGTGGAAGCCAGTGACATCAGCTCAACTGACTGGGGCAAAATAGGGGGAGTTTCTTTTGCCTATGGTACGGAGGATGGATGGGACCTTCAGTATATCTTCAGACTTTGACTTTAGTTGGTAGATGCAGGCTCACTTGGTCAGTATTTGACCTAAACTAAAACCATTTTGTTTACTTACTACTCCTAACTCCATAGCCATGCTCTATTCAATGTGAAATTCATCAAACGGAATACATACAGGCCTCCATATTGGTGCAGTGGCATCATTGCCCAGTCTGATGCCAACATCCCCAAGCCCAAAGCATCAGTGGGCCAGCAGAGGAAGGAAAACTGTGTATCTCATAGGATTCTATCCTCTGAGGAAGCGGGAGGGAGGGTTGCCAGCTCTGCTGTTCTACTACCACCTAGATGACTGCAGGTGACTGTCAGCAGTGTGCAATGTTGCTTTTCTGTTCTTAAGGGTCGAGTCAGATGAGAAAAAGAAAATCAGAACTAGAACCAACAGTGCAATATATAGAAACAAAGAAAAAGGGCAAAAAGAACTCTCATTCCTTCCACCATCTGAAATCAGCCCCCCCCCCACCCAAGGCAGTGGCAGTGGCAGTCTTGTGAGCAAGGTGCCAATACAGATCAATCAGAGTGATGCAATCTGAAAGCAGGCCACGTGGAGAGAATTCTCTTCATGAGTCCTGCTGTCAGATTGCATCACTCTGACAGATCTGTCTTAGCACCTATTTCTTCTTGTCTGCCACCTGAACATTTAGAGTTCCTACATCTGCACCCTTCCTCCGGTCAAGAAGGCAGGTGAATGACAGTCCTCACAGCCAACACCAATGCCACTTCTCGGTAGGGATGAAGGGCGTGCGCAGCTGCTGGGTGGGATTGATTCTCTCTTGGAGCCAAGCACCAGACCTCTGCAATGCATCTTCCACCCAGCCCCCTTCCCCAGGCCAGGCTGCCTCATTGCAGGATTCCAGGGCTTGAACACAAACCCTGGGCTCTGATGAAGCATTGCTATGCACTGCTGTAAGGCCACATGGCCAGCCTTATCCCATTACTTTTAAGGAAGCAGAAGCTCATGGTCTGCAGCAGGGTGTGGGTTAATTAAAGTTCACTATTGTGCTTTATTTTTATTAGCTCCCGCCTATTAGTTTTAACTATAAACATTATTTACAGAAATATATATTTAATAAAATTAACAACAAAAATACCTCAAGTTGGCTCTGTGGTGCTGAGCAGTTAGGGGCCCACTTGGCACAATTATGATCTGGAATTGCACCCCAAACCTAGGATGCAGGAGTGGAGGTCAGCAGGGAGGGCAACACAGCATCTAAGCAGGTGCTTTCCTGCCTTGGTAGGGCTTGGTGTGGTCCATTTTAGGAGTGGCTTTTGGTGGTTGGCATGAGGCAATGTGCATGACATGGGTGACCACATATTGAGCAAACACCCATCCCAGGACAGCACTGCAGACATGCACTGGGGAGGTGAGTTAAAACTGTAGACAAGCCCACTCAGCAGTCTAGATAATTGCCTCCTCAAGTCCCCATCAATGGCACCAGGCCTCATCTCTCTTCCCTGGCTTCATACCTCAGGCTGTTTGCTCCAGCCTTCCAAGACAGTTCCTAGCTCCGGTGCTTACAACCAGGCATCAAAGGGAGGGGCCTCTGGCAGGGCTAAGCCAAGGTAGATGGATGTACAACCACACCCTAGGAGCCTGGAGTTGATACCCTGTGACAGAACATGACTATGGTGGGCAGATTGGGGATGACTGCGAGACACAAGGAGTGGGGTGCTGAGGAGCCCATGGAGCAAAAAAAAAAAAACGCTTCCATGGATCCCAACAAGGGCCTAGGGAAAACTTTATTTCACCATGCAAAATCACCACAAAACACCATTTTTCCACAGTGGGGTCTTACAATGAATATCAAAAGGATCTGACCACTTTCATTCATCAGCACAACTGTAGAAAAATGTGTGTATTTAAAACATGCTGTTTTTGCCAGAAAACAAATCACTATTTTTCAAGTGAAAACAGCAGTTTTGAGAAAAATATTTTCACTTGAAAATGGAGATTTTTGCACAATATTTCATTTTTTAGATAGAGATACATCGATTTTGAAAATGTTTTGGCATTTTGCTACACAATCTTCATGAAGATTTGTGACCCAGTTTCATCCTGTCCTAGTCCCATCCACAATTTTTCTTCAAGGCCTCTATTATGTTCCATACAAGGGGTAACTTACCTAACTGCCTACACCCCTGCCCTCCAGTAAATGAGTTGTAGTGGCCTCAGTCCAGTACTTAAAGTACTGGACATATGTCCGTAAGGTAAAAACCACCAAACTAACTGGCACTAATTAGTACCCTTGTTGGCAGGTTCGCATAAGAAGCCGGGGACGAGTAGGCATGGAGTCAGAGCTATCCTCTAACCTAAACAGTGGTCTTCGACGACAGGGTTAATGTACCTTGGTGGGGCAGTGTGCACAATCCTGCACTGGAATTACCTGGGCTGTACTTGTGAAGAATATAAATAGGGGATTTCTGTCTCTAGTGCTGTCAACCTGACAACATTCACAAGCACTAAATTCCAACCAAAACAAATTGTGAGTAGAATGTAATATGCTGTATTCGCTCCCCCCATCTCACCATTGCGGGTGTTCCAGCAAGCACCATAATTGTTGCAACCAGTCCGTGGCTACTGAAGCTGATACAGTAATGGGGGAGAGGCTGTATATAAAGTGGGTTTTGAAGGCCAGGAAGACAAAAAAAAAAGGACAAAGAGATACTGTACACAGAAACAGAACAAAGGAAAAGAATGTATGAATGGGGAATTTTGTAATTGTCCCCACTGACTATTAAAGCAACAGTATTTGTTAGTTGGCAAAATAAAATCTCATTATATAGTTCTTTTACCATTAATACATGTGTAACATTATTATATTTATTATCAATATATTTTTACTTTCTGATGTTCTTAAAACAGCCTTTATTGCTACTTTTATCATTGATGTCTCAAGTCATTAAAGATGACTTTCACTAGCAATTTTAAAAATCCCTTCCCTCGAGGCTTGTTTATGACTTTACATACTGGATTTATACAGTTGATATATTGTGAGGGTGTGTCCTTCCAGTGCAGTGGTAGCACTACCGTTTGCGGTGATGATGATCCAGGTTTGGCAAGAAAGCTGGAGTGTTGGAGAGCAAGCCATGGAGAAGAGGACTGAGCATCCAAAAAACACCACTCCACCTTTGGGGGTGGGTGGGTAGGCATTTGCCTGTCCCCACTGGTGTCTGAGGGTTAGGATTCCTGGGGACCATAGACTTGGGTGGAGGAGCAGCAGACACTGATGAATTGTGTGCAGAAGTGAACATTATGACATCATAGCTGTCATTGCATGACTGCTTTTCCTGGGCCTGGATCCTCTCTTGGCCTTTGCCTTCACCACAGCCATACCAAATGAAGTGGGGACTCACCGAGGTGCTGAAAAGCAACTCTGCCTTGGATGGCAAGCTGGGAGGGGGGCATAGAAAATGTTGTCAGAAGAAGACAATCAGTCCATCCAGTTTGCCCTGTTTTACCCTCTCTTACCATGGAACCTAGTGTCTAGCCATGGGCTTTGCTCTCATCCCCCCAGCCCCTGCCCTACTGCTTTCTCCATGGTTAACTATTAAGCCTTTTACTTGGTCCCGGATGTCTTTAAAACCATCAATGGTTCTTGCACCCACCAGTTCTGCTGGTAGGTTTTTCCATAGCTCAGCCCCTGTCGGTAAAATAAAACTTGCTCACATCCCTCCTGCATCTCTACCTGCCCGCTTCCACTCATGTCCCATGTTCTTGATTCACCAGTCCTGCCGAATATTTCCTTGCACTCTACCTTGTTCATTCTTTCCAGGAACTTGAAGTTCCTATGATATCTCCCTTCTCCCTTCTGGTCTCCAGCAAGTACATTGTCGGTGCTCTAAGCTGATTCTCTTAGGATCTGTACTGCTGGCCCTGAATCATTTTGATTACCCTACACTGCACCATCTCTAGCCTGTCTTTTTCTTTCCTTAAGTGGGGGCTCCAAAACTGGGCATAGTATTCCAGATGCAGCCTCACCATTGATCTATAAGGCAGGATCACCTCCTGCCTCATGCTATCAAACCCCCTCCGTATACACCTCAGCATCCTGGTTGTCTTACTGTAGGCCTTGTTACATTAGCTACATTGTTTTAGGGAGTTGATTATGTTGGCTGTTAGGTCTCCATCCTCAGAGGTAGTATCCAAATTAACTCATCCCATCCAGAAATTAGTCCTGAGGTTCTTGTTCCCTATGTGCATCACTTTCTACTTCTTGCCATCAAATTTTAACTGCCAAACTTTTGACCACCTCGCTAATCTCTACAGGTCTCTCTGCAGCTCCCTAGTGAATTCCTCATGGTCTACCCTGCCATAGAGCTTCGTGTCATTTGAAAAGAGACACATCTTGCTGTGTACTCCTTCTCCTATGTCACTTCTGAACATATTGAAAAGGACCAGCCTCTGGACTGAACCCTGTGGCACTCAAATAGAGATGGACCAAAGTTTAATTTCGTGAGTGAAGTTCCAGCGAAATTGGCAATTTCGCAGCTCAAAATATTTCACGGAATTCGAGTGTTCTGTGAAATATTTTGCTGGTGCGAAACTACAAAATTCCACCCACAAAATGAGAAATTTCACCTGCGAGTGGCAGAATTCACCCGTAAGTGGTGAAATTCCACCGCTCGAGGGTGACATTTTGCATTGGGGGGAGGTAAAATATCACATTTCACACCCATGAAAAATTTTGCGAAATTCACTACATTTTTCACGGAGCAGAGTTTTCCAACTTCGCCCATCTCTACACTTAACTTGTGACCTCTTCCTCTCCTCTAACTTGACCCCATTTGCTATCACCCTCTGCTGCCTCCTCACTATGGCCAGCTTCCCATCCAACTAGATCCTTTGCTGTTCCCAGATCCTTTAACTTCTTCAGCAACCTTAGTTGAGTTGAATGCCTTGCTAAAGTCAAAGTAGAGCAAAAAAGATTAGACTGTGGCAGGATTCCACCCTGCAGTCTTATGATCTCATGTCAGAACAACTCTGTAGTATCCCACAGGTGGACCAGCAACTCTAGTGAACCAGATAGGTGGGCCTCGATAAGACAGGAAGGTGGCACTAGTGTAGGGCTGAAGTAGGTCTCAGCCAGTGGGGAAGGAGGCAAAAAGAGTTGAGTAAAAACACAAACACAAACAAAAACAAGCATTTGTCAATGCCGAACGTTCGCTTGCAGGTATTTGCAGTGGTGTTTGGCACGTATGGTGCTTTACCTTAATGCCCTGTGCGATTGCTGGTATTTGCACAATAAATTTTCAGCATGATCTTTTTGTTACCCCCACCTCATGAAAGCATTTGAGACCTCTGCTGATGAACAGTCCCACTGTTATTTTGTTAATCTGTTCTGAGCGTTGATTTCCCACAGCGACCACACCGTTGTGCTCCACATGTGCAAAAACACAGTTCGGGCAGGATGTGAAAAATGACAGCTGTAGCATTCATAGGGAAGTGTGAAGGGATGGCAATGTTGAACATCTGCAGTGAAAATACAACAATTTCTCGAACTTACGAGTGTACATGGAAACTTCTTAATGAACACTCATGACGCAGTCATTTGTGGACTTTGTCACCAAATTTTCAACATAGGCATTGTGGGACCTCTGCTCATGAACAGTGTCACTGTGATTATCATAATCTGTCCTGAGCATTGATTTCTCTCTGTGACCACACCATTGTGCGCTGGATGTGCAAAAACACATTTCAGCCAGGATGTGAAAAATGTCAGCTGTACTGTTCATAAGGAGGTGTGAAAAAATGCCAGTGTTGAAAATCTGGAGTGAAAATGTTGAAAATTCGCAAACTTATGAGCGTGAATAGGAACTGTGCAATGAACACTCGTAAAACAGTCATTTTTAGGAATTTTTTCACCAGATTTTCAACACAGCCATTTTAAGACCCCTGCTCATGAACAAAGTCACTGTGATTTTCTTAATGTGTCTCATACATTGAGTTAGCACACTGACTGCGCCATTGTGCGCTACATGGGTGGAAACATGTTTTGGGCAGGATGTGAAACATGACAGTTGTACTGCTCATGAGGAGGTGTGGTAAAATGGCAATGTTGAAAATCTGGAGTAAAAATATTGAAAATTCGCAAACTTACAAGTGTGCGTAGGAACTGCGCAATGCAGACTCGTAAAACAGTCATTTTTAGGAATTTTTCACCAATTTTTCAACACAGCCATTTTAAGACCTCTGCTCATGATCAGTGTCACTGTGATTTTCTTAATGTGTCCCATACATTGAGTTCACACACCGACTGCAGCATTAGCAAGGCATTTGACACAGTCCCACACAAAAGATTAATATACAAGTTAGCCAGCCTGGGAGTGGGTCCCAAGATGACAGCCTGGGTAAAGAATTGGCTGGAGAATAGGACACAAAGAGTAATAGTAAATGGAGTCCACTCAGAAGAAAGGAGGGTTACTAGTGGGGTACCTGAGGTTCAGTATTAGGACGGTCCTCTTCAATGTCTTTATAAGCGACATTGCAGAGGGACTGGAAGAAAAGTATATCTCTTTGCAGATGACACAAAGATCTGCAACAGAGTTGATGCACAGGGTGGGTGGAAAGGATGAGAAGGGACTTGGCAAGGTTAGAGGAATGGTCAAATGTATGGCAGCTTAGATTCAATGCTAAGAGTGCAAGGTAATGCACCTGGGAAACAAAAACCCAGGGGAAGAGTACACAATGGGGGGTGAGATACTAACAACAACAAAAATGGAAAGGGACCTGGGGTAATCATATCAGATGACCTAAAGGTGGGCAAGCAATGTGAGAGGGCAGCAAGGAGGGCTGGGGGGATACTGGGATGCATAGGGAGAGGCATCACCAGTAGAAAACAGGAAGTTATTATCCCTCTGTACAGACGGCTGGTGAGATCCCATCCGGAGTATTGTGTGCAGTTCTGGAGACCCAATCTCCGCAAAGACATAGACAGGATGGAAGCTGTCCAGAGGAGGGCAACTAAAATGATGCAGGGTCTACACCGGAAGACATATGAAGAAAGACAAAAGGAGCTTAATATGTATAGCCTCGAGGAAAGGAGGGAGAGGGGGGACATGATAGAAACGTTCAAGTACCTCAAGGGAATCAACAAAGTCCAAGAGGGTAGCATCTTTCAAAAAAAGAGATGTGCAAGAACAAGATGGCACAATTTGAAGATGGAAGGGGGGCGGCTCAGAGGTAATTTAAGGAAGTATTTTTTCACAGAGAGGGTTGTGGATGCATGGAACGGCCTTCCCGAGGAGGTTGTGGAGGCAAAATCAGTGGTGGAATTCAAGCATGCATGGGACAGTCATAAGGCCATTTTAGGGGGTGGGGGTAGGAAGAAGTAGGCTGCTGGTTAACTAGGATCTGCAGCTTATCCAGTAGGTAGGGAAATGGGCAGACTGGGTGGGCCAAGCGGTCCTTATCTGCCATCAAATTCTATGTTTCTATGTTTCTATTGTGCGCTACATGGGCGGAAATAAGTTTTGGGCAGGATGTGAAAAATGACAGCTGTACTGCTCATGAGGAGGTGTGGTAAAATGGCAATGTTGAAAATCTGGAGTGAAAATATTGAAAATTCAGAAACGTACAAGCGTGCGTAGGAACTGTGCAAAGGCATGCTCGTAAAACAGTCATTTTTAGGAATTTTTTCACCAAATTTTCAACATAGCCATTTTAAGACCTCTGCTCATGAACAGTGTCACTGTGATTTTCTTAATGTGTCCCATACATTGATTTCACACACCGACTGCGACATTGTGCGCTACATGGGCGGAAACACGTTTTGGGCAGGATGTGAAAAATGACAGCTGTACTGCTCATAAGGAGGTGTGGTAAAATGGCAATGTTGAAAATGTGGAGTGAAAATATTGAAAATTATGGACTTACGAGCCTGCGATGAAACTGTGCAACACAGACCTCAGAACAATATGGATGACCACTTACATATTTATCCTTTCCTCATGAATACGTCACTGTCATGGTGTTATTCGGGCCCAAATAATGCCATGACAATGAAATCATTCATGAGAAGTGGTGCCAAAAATCCCATGTTGAAAATTTGGTGCAAAAATTCCAAAAAATGCCTGAGATATGCAATAAAGTTGAAAACCCCCTATCTAGCCCATTATACAGCTTACCGGCATTTTCTCAGTTCATGGTCAGCTATGAAGAGTGCAGACGTGTTCCCGGTCCACCGAAGATTGTCGCGCCGAGCTCCGGAGGTAACTATGGGATGAGAGGGGGTGTGGGGAGGCAGGGTGCACAGTGGGTGGGTGCGGGTTGTGGAAGGGTTCAGGAAGAAGTGCCGTGGGACTGTTTTTATTTCTAGGTAACAAAAAAGACGTCAAGAGGACGTTTGGTTACGCTGGGGTGGGCTCCCAGCGTAGTACCAGCTTTGGGGCCTTTTGGGGGATGTGGAGCAGATGGGGGATTGGGCACTCCCGTTGGCAGAGGATGCAGGACGTTTGCCACGCTGGGGTGGGCCCCCAGTGTGGCACCAAAGCTTTGGGGGGGAGCGTGAGGCCTACCAGCGCTGTGTATGACAGGCGTGTTTTTCTTTGAAGCGAAGACCACCGCTGTCATACACAGCTCCCGCACCCATTGGTGCAGTACCGCCACGCCTGCTCAACGGAGCAGTGGATTGAACAGGAGAGGCACACCTCCAAAGTGTGCTACTCTCCCAAAACATTCCTTGTGCATGCGCGAAAGCGAATGTAAAAAGGATGCAGGGTGCACTGTTAGCAAGCATTTCCAATGGCAAGCAGTACAGCACCACACCAAAATGTTTACATTGCATTTCACTGTAGGTCACTGGGTAAGGTAGGGAAACAAAATAGGACAAACAGGATGCACAACTGGTCTTTTTCTGCCAACAGTGTCTGTCTCCTATGTTAATTTATTCACAGTGGATGGGGGAAGAGAGCAGTTACTTTTATTAAAAGCTTGAAAGCCACAGTATCTATGTTTGGGAGCAAAATATAATGAAAAGAAAAATAAACTTATGTTTTGGCCAGAAGTACATATTACTAAAAATAATATAATAAAAAAACTTTCACTAACAAAAACTGTGGTTTTAAACACAGTACAGTAAGCCTGTTTGAAGAAATCGGAACATTTTCTCATTACAGTGCATACAGCACTTGTTAATAAAAAGATACCAAATAGTTTTACTTCATTAAAGAATAACTTCTGGCAACCGCCAACAAATACCTATATGCCTGCTGGCTACAAACACCTTGTTTTAAACTTTAAAAGAAAAAACGCGGAAGATCAGAATATTAGAATAGCACTGGAACAGAGTCTTATCAAGATGTGCATGTGCATTTTAACTCACTGCATTAGCGATCATGAGTTGACAAAAGTACACTTTCATTTTTGTTCTTACATTTTTTAAATACTCTCGTGAACTTTTTGAAATGTCTAATGCTTCAAACAGCATAAGAAAGATACATTTTAGCTTGCTGCTTGGAATTTTTTACAGTACATTTGTGTGTGTGAGCACGTGTGCAGTGGCTAAGATGGTGTCATTTTCTGCTTCCTGGTCGCTGGTTGATGGCACCATTTCAGGAATTACTAGGCCAGGCAAAGTGCAGATCTATGCACAGGTGACTCTCACACACCTGCCCATCTCAGTGTTCACCCAGTCTTTGACCAAAAAAGAGTAGAAGGTTATGATTCTTCAACAGCATTGCATTACAAAATTTGAGATTTTTTTTTACATTTTTTAAAAAAGATTTTTTTTTTAAAAAGCGGAAAACACGTTACTGCAACAACAATAAGTTGTGATGATGACAGCTGTTGTATTCCTGTGGCCTTTAAACAGGCAACTTTTATAAACTATAAAAACTAGTGTTTTTTTACACATTATCAGCAATTACTTAAAGATGACTTACTAATCTACAGAGTTCAGAAACTAAACAGGGGTTGCTACAGTAACAAATATTACACAGCATAATGTCTGCTTGTACTAAAGAAGCAGTTCAGGCTTTACCTCTGCACACTGGACAGTTAGATTAAGCTGCATGGGTCAGTTGCAAATGTAATGGCACACAATGGCGTGTGAGTGTGTGTATGTAAGTGCATTATGTGAAGCATGTGTCCATATATAGGGCTGGTTAATACCAATTAGAGTCTTACAATGGAGTCCCATGGCAGAAGTCACAACACAAGCAGCAGCAATCACTATGTTTGAATAGGTGCCTCTTCCACACTGATGTCACCATAAAATCCCAATCGATATTACCCAGCACTGAGGAGCATGTCTGCAGGTGTTTGGGTATGAGTTTATAACAAGTGCAAGTTTTCATGTGGGCAGTGAGTTGCAAGTGTCTCTTGGTGTACATGTGTACAATAGATCTGGAGTTGCATGTGCGGGAAGGCAGGTGCATGTCTACACATGGGTGTGTAAGTGGGTACAAAGTGTAAGGAGGCATCTGTGCATGCATGCATGGGTACAGGCATGCAAGGTGGGGTGTTGGTATGTCTATGACCAGTACCTGTTGTTTTGCATGTGGGTACTTTCTAGATGCATGCCAGTGTGGAGATGCTTGCATGAATGGGTTTGGGGTGTCTTTGGTTTGGTACCGGTAATCGCCATGCAAAGACTACAAATGTTGCAAACTAGGAAAGGGGAAGCAACCTTTCATTGCAAAGCTCTGCACTTTGGGAATACTGTATATAACAGAGCAGCATTCCAAAACTCACTCTCTTCCCACTATTGAAAACTGTAGCAAAAAACTGTTTTTTTTCAGTCCCGTATCTTTGAACGTTGCTTTGTTTGTAGATCTCAGTTAACAATAAGATCCCTCCTCCACTGTCAGTGCAGTTCTGAACAGTAATCACTCAGTTCAACTGTGATACCAAGAGCATCTTATGGTAGTAGCGATGCAGTGAAGCAAAGCCCAGGAATTAAATTTTTCCCATGAAGTGACTAGAGTGCTTTAAATAGTCAGAGCTAGGTTGAAAAACTCAGTGGGCACAATCCTGTTGCCATGCTTAGATTTGCTGACTTTTTCTTTATAAATAAATAAATAGTACAAGAACATTCCTCACTGAAAGGAGAAATTGAAGACAGGTAGAGACTTAATATTATTTTCAGGTGAAAAGTTAAAAGTCTTAAATTTAGGCAGCACAGAATGGCATGCCAGACTGCAAAACACAGCATGCCAGTCAAGGTCACATTCCTTTTGTTTTTTTTTTTAATGTAAACTTTTCTGCACCTTAGTTATTGAGATCCTTATCTGGCCTACCACCACATCTCTCAGAATCCACATGCCAACCCACATTCCCTTGATGGGGCTTACTACACAGCATGAAAAGACCTACCTTCCCAGTTTTCATTTCTCTTCCTCCCAGAGCCATTAGCTTTATGCCGTCAGTCACAGTGCTGGTGGGTGTGCTCCCATCTCCCTACTGGCCTCTCCCACTGGTCAACTCACCCTACCATCATCCACAGCACACCTGCAGAGGAAGCGAGGATGTACTGTATGCAACTCAGCTGTTCCTGGCCTTCCACAGAGGTTGCTGTGGGAGAGATGTGATGGCGCCTCCCACCTTAAAGGTGACTGAAAAAGGTTAACATGTGGAAGCTGTCACTTGAAAGGCATTTACCTTGGCAAGCTACAGCTTCAAATCTTGCTTTAGGTAAAATTTTCAAGGATGCTGCTCTTGTATTTTGTATCTTCAGAGTTTCAGCATAATACAGAAGTAGGAACAGCCCCCATAGCCCATTCAAGCAGCTGTGTTTCATTGTTGGTAAATCCTCTGAAATAGTGACTTAGATGTGGTCAGTGCTGCAACTGAGATAGCAGTGTGCAGGGATTACTTTATCCTTTCTAAGGTTTCTGCAGGAGCACTAATCTTTAAATTTACACTTATAGCAACTTTTAGACCACAATTGCTGTAAGTAGAACATTTTAAGATAAAACTCCCAGCAGAAGTAATTCAAATGATAAAGTAATGCCCAGGCACTTCTGCCTCAGTAACAGCAGTGGCAGCAGCAATGTCACTGTTTTGCGGGATTTACCCATAATACAGTATAGCTGCTTGATCATGCTCCACTGGAGGCTGTCTCCACTTCCGCATCTGCTGAAACTCTGCAGACATACTGTATAATGCACCAACAGCATGCTTTAACAATTAACTCTAAAACAAAGATGTTTTTAGATCTAGCCAGCTGGGGTACAGTAAGTGCCTCTTGAGAGGCAGCCTCTTCACATTAACCTTTGCTGGTCACTGCTAAGATGGGTTCAATGCTGACAGACAAGGGTTGCTCTTGAACCTGGGTCACTCATATAGTAGTGTGATACACTACTGCTGGGTCATAATGGCAGCCTCTGCTTTGAGTTAATTTCAGTCAATGGATTATATTTTGGTTGTGGAACCTGCTCAAGCTTTTGTGGACACAAAGTTTGCTTCCCCCTTCAAAATGTGTTGGCCTCTCAACAATGCCATCACACGTTATACAACCTAGAATTCTTAAGTTACACAGCTGCTTTCTCCTTCCCTCCCCCAACCCCTGCCCCATTTAAATTAAGGACCAAAACAAAGCAAAAAACAAACAAAAAAAGCTTTGTTGATCTTGTTGTGATCTTATAGCGTCAGGGACCTCCGCCTTCTCTCATTGGTGCTGTGGAAGCTGTACGGCCGTGCCTTCATTTCCACAAATGGGATGGAGAATTCATGGCCTTTCCAGTGGAACCAGTTGATACCCTTAAAGAAAATATGCAGAGGGTTAAATATATGGAACAGAATCTTCACTGCCATTCAATTAGGGTTGACTTACAGTATAGGGAATCCATGGGTTCCTGCATACAAGTACATGGGAACGTTTGAACTGCCAACATCACAGAGAGCACCTCTGCATGAAGAAAGTGGTACTATCCAGCCAGAGGATTCCACTGCTCTTTACATTTCAATTCAGTTTTATTCAGTTTGGGAGAAAAAAATATTGAGCAGAGCTCATTTACAATGGTGTCCTGTTAAGGCGAAACTTTTGATGATTAAATTCAGCAGAACGATATTGACACCACCAGCGATGGATAGCTCCTCAGGTAAATTTCTAAATCACAGAATAAGAAGGCACATAAAATTCTAGATTTTAAACAGGAACCCAAATATTCTCTTTTGATTAGTCAGATTTAGGATTTAGGGTTCCCAGAAAAATCAGTCATAGGGACCCATACTTACTCCATCTAAGCCCCAAACCTTTTACTCTAGCTCAAAGCAGCTATGTTAGTCATGTGGGCCTCTCTACCCACTTCTATCCATTTCTGTTCATCTGCCTCTTACTAGTTTGGCTGTACAGTACCTTGATGGGTACTTTTGCAATGTTACATGAACGGGTTCCACACAGTCCAGTGATGTTGATGCCCCTTATTGCTGCCCTTGTTTAACAAGCCAGTAATTGAAAGAATAAATAAAAAAAATTAAAAACTAATTTAAATAGGGTGGTCATGAGGAAGGAGGGCTCTGTGGACAGCTAAATCAGGTCCAAGCAGTCCACTGTTTCTCCCACAGGTCCATGTGACCCCTTGCATGTGCAACCCCTAAGAGGGAGCATCTGATGGGGTGTCTGCAGGGGGCTCTGCTCAGGAAACCATATGACTAAGGTACGGATATTCCTGGGTTGCAGCTACCAAGAGTGAATACTTGTAAACTGTCTGCTGTAACAGGACTGTGATAGATATTACAGTAGTGCTAGCAATTATCTCATCTAGGGTAAGAGGAAATATTAGGCACACTACAGTGGTAACTCCAAGATTATGTGACTTCTGTGAGGTACTCTGAACCTGGGGGGATAGTAAAACTGCTGGATGGGGATAAACTGCTGGAGGAAGATGGTCAGAAGGTTAATGCTCTAAATAAATGTTTTCTGCTCGGTATTTACCAGGGAGAAAACTAGTTCAGTGCCAGAGGGTGGTATAAGAGTGGCCAATAAAAAGATCCAGAAAATGAGTGATATGTCATTTACCACAGATAGGGTCAGGGATGGGCTGGCAGCCCTCGAGCCAGACAAAGCACAGGGACCAGATGGATTGCATCCGAGAGTATAAAAGAATTGGCAGAGGAATTAGCTGGTCCACTAACACACATGTTCAACAGATCACTGGAAACAGGCATGGTTCTGAATGACTGAAGGGTGGCAGACATGGTGCCACTCCACAAGGGTGGGAGTAGGGAGGAGGTAGAGAATTACAGACTGGTTAGCCTTACTTCAGTGGTGGCAAAAAGTAATGGAAAACTTAATTAAACAAGACCTTGCGCAATACCTTGAGGAAAACAGGCTCCAGGATACCAAGCAGCATGGATTCATGGCAGGAATGTCATGCCAGAAGAATCTTATCACCTTCTTCAACTGGGTGACATAGGAGCTGGATGGGGGCATGCAGTAGACCTTCTCTATTTTGATATAAGCAAGGTAGTTGATTCTGCACCACACAAGTTTTTGCTGAAGAAGCTAGAGGATATAGGGGCCACAAATAGCATAGTCAGATGGGTGGGCAAATGGCTTACAGACAGGAGGCAGAGGGAAGTGATTAACGGGGTGAGATCAACCGAGGGCGCGGTTGCTTGTGGGGTCCCCCAGGGATCGGTGTTGGTCCCTGTTCTCTTTAACATGTTCATCAGCAACATCGGTAGTGGTATCCAGGGTAAGCTTGCCCTGTTCGCAGATGATACCAAGCTCAGTGGGAAGGTGAACAGTCAGAAGGGGATTAGGGACCTACAAGAGGACCTCCAAAAATTGGAAACGTGGTCTAATCTGTGGCAACTGAAATTCAATGCAAATAAATTCATAGTTATGCACCTTGGTAAAGGGAACTCAAGGATGGAATATCGGCTAAATGAGGTTACAATGAACATCTCGAAGGAAGGGACCTAGGGGTCATTATTACCAACACCCTGAAGCAAATGATCCAGTGTAACAAAGCATACAGCAAGGCAAACAGGATGTTGTGGTGCATAGGCAGGGAGATTAATAGCAGAAAAAGGGAAGTGCTCTTCAAACAACATGAAGTCTTGCTATATTATAGACATTAGCAGTTTGTTCCAGCTCTAGAACTGCCCCGGAGTGAAATGGTTAAAACCATTCCAAAATAGAATTTTGGCACGAGAGCAGCTCTATCTGTGTCATTTCAAACTTGAACTGTCAGATTCTTTACTCCGCCTCAGTGAACAGTCGCTCCGGAGATTTCTCCTTCTGCTCGGTTCATTTCTCGGTTTAAAAGTGTTTTCTCGGTTGGATTTAACTGAGAATAGTTTATTTTAACCATGAAAACCGCTCGTTCAAGCTCTATCTGTGGTAACCTTTACAAATGAAGGTTTCGCCTGTGTGAATCCTGTAAAGTTATCGGTTCGGTTTGAACCGATCAGTGGGTTTAAAACTCATTTAAAACTAAAAGTTACTATTTTAGAGTCACGGTTTCGGTTCTTATCGGTTCTAAAAAAAACAGATTTATTACGTTTTTTTCCAATACCCGTGACACGGTTAGGAACCGATAAGGGTGTCTTGCCTGGCACTGCCGTTAAAAGGGCAAGTTTTTGGTTAGGCTGGCATTATGTCTGAGAAACCCAAAAGAAAAACCGGGCCCACTGGGTTTCAACACTGTGATGTTTGTGGGGAAGTCTTTGCCAAGGCTGATCCACACACCACATGTGTTTATTGTCTGGGGTTTGACCACCTCCAGTCAGACTGCCAGGTATGTAAGAATTTCCCTGCAGCCACCCTGGAAAAAAGATTGGGCAGGCTCAGGGAACGAGAGGCCAAAAAGTCCGCTGAGCCGGATGGCCAGCCCGGTTCGGTGCCAACCGAACCAGAGAGAGTGCCCTCTGACCAGGGCCAGACTTCCTCGGGCAAAGAAAAGCTGGTTCTGAGGAACCAATTCCAGTAAAGAAAACAAGAAAATCAGCAGGTCTGGAGTCCAAAATTCCTTCTCCAACTGCTGCAGAGATAGCAAGAGCCATACAAATTGTCCAGTCACTGTCTCAGGGTCCGTCCGAACCACCACTATCTGGTAAAAGGTCGGTTTGTCCAGTCCCAGTGGTTCAGGATTATGATATTGAGGAATTTTATGAACCAGAGGAGGGGGAGAAGGATTATGAACAGTATGAATGTGGCTGGGAAGGTCTGGGTGTGCCCATTGAACTGGACATCTCCCCAGACAGACCTTTAGAATCTCCCCCTATGCTGTCTGAGTCCCCATCTCATTTTATGTTTTATAAAAAAGTTGCTGAAACCCTCCAGCTTCCTTTAGAAGAAGCTGTGGATGAGCAAGAGAAGCCTGATTTTGTAGAAATGATGGATATTCCAGAGTCTAGGAGATTGTCTATTCCTTTACATAAGTCTTTTAGGAAACAAACAATCAACATTTTAAAAGCTCCTAATTCTGTGCCTCCTGTAGATAAAAGATGGACAGAAGGTATACATTGTCAGGCCCTGATACAGAATTCCTTTCTCAAGCAATGCAGTCATGTTAGTAGTTCAGGCTGCTGCCTGTGATAAAGTAATATTCCCTTGGCTTCACATCCTCCTGACAAGGATTCCAGGAAGATTGATGCCATGCAAAAAAACAGTATATGGCAGGTTCTCTGGGACTCAGGCAAGCAAATTATATGGCTTATGTAGCTAGGTATCAGAAATATAGATGGGATACTGTTATGCAATTGGCCAAGCAGGCCCATGGCCAGCTGGCTAGTGAACTAGAACAGGTGGCTGCTGATGGCATTGAAGCCTCTAAGGTTCAGTTTCATGCTGCTGTGGATGTTAATGATGTTTCCTCTAGGGTCATGGCCACATCTGTAGCTTTTCGTAGGTTGGCCTGGCTAGGTGTACTACTTTGTCACAGGATACCCAGACTAAGGCTATGGATTTTCCTAGGGTGGGAAATTCTCTGTTTGGAGCAGACAGAGAATTACATGAAGAAGATGGATGAATATAGGACTACTTACAAGAGTTCCCAGGCTAGGAGCAGAAGCCACTCCTCAAAGGCATGCCCCAGGGGTAGGGGTAGGCCCAGCACTAGCACTCTCTACCAGACTCAGGCCTCCTCTGCCTATGCTCAGAGGGGCTTCTTCAGAGGCAGGGGCAGACGAGGGGTGGGCAGACCTGCTCCCACCCCCCAGCCTAAAGCTCCTCCGAAACAGGCACCCTGATGGGGTGCCCAGGGCCGATTCTCCTGTACCAGTGGGGGGCAGGCTGGCTTACTTCAGTCAGAATTGGGCTTCTTTAACCTCAGACAAGTGGGTTCTGGAAGTAGTAAGCCAGGGTCTGGTTCTCAGCTTCAAAAAGTTTGCCAAGTTGAGAAGCAGACTTTTTCTACCTGCAAGTGCTTCAGAGACCCTTGCTCTGGAAACAGAGTCTCTTCCTGTTAGCTCTCAGAGCAGTAGAAAGGGTTCCTCCTGCATCAGGGCAGGGGTCTGTATTCTAGATACTTCCTTACCCCAAAAAGACAGGAGAATGGCGGCCCATTTTAGATCTCAGATATCTGAACAAGCATCTTTGAAACCAAAGTTCAAAATGGTAACTCTGGCAATGATTTTACCTTCCCTAAGGCCAGGGGACTGGCTAGCCTCCCTGGACCTCAAGGATACCTATTTCCATGTTCTAATCAGAAGATCCCATCGAAAGTACCTCAGATTCGAACTGCCCTCAGGTCATTACCAGTTCAGAGCAATGCCCTTCGGCCTTACCTCTGCTCCAAGGGTATTCACAAAGTGTCTAGCAGTGGCAGTGGCCCACTTAAGGAGGCAGAGGATTGCTGTTTTTCCCTATCTAGATGACTGGCTCATTGTAGGCCAGTCCCCAGAACAAGTAAAATCTCACCTGCAGGTCACCCAGCAGCTTCTCACCTCCCTGGGTTTTCTGCTAAACCTACCAAAGTCAGTTCTGGAACCAGTCCAGGTACTCACCTTTATAGGGGCAGAATTGGACACAAAGCTAGCCAGAGCCTTTCTTCCCCCAGAAAGTGTAAGGAATTTAGTGGCTCTGGCCTCTTCCTTCACTCTGCAGGTCTCTCGACCAGCAAGACACTTCCTGCAGCTCCTGGGGCACATGGCTGCATCCACAGCTGTTGTGCAGGGAGCCAGATTTCAGATGAGAGACATTCAGTTTCACTTGAGAACCTTTTGGTCTCAGAGAAGAGACCCCCTTTCCAAGTTGGTCCCAGTGACTCGAACCTTGATCCTAGCTCTCCAGTGGTGGCAGGATCAGAGCAATTTAAGAGCGGGGGTCCCCTTCATTTCCCCTTCTCACGACTTGACTCTCACTACAGATGCTTCCCTTCTGGGTTGGGGAGCCCACAAGGGCGACCTTTCCACTCAGGGAGTCTGGTCCCCCCAGGAATCTCTGCTCCACATCAATTTGCTGGAACTCAGAGCTGTCTTTTTAGCTCTTCAAGCCTTTTCTGCATCTGTCCATGACAAGGTGATACAAGTCAGAACAGACAACACCACAACAATGTGGTACATCAACAAACAGGGGGGCACTCGGTCTTCGGCCTTGTGCACCGAGGCAATGAAGTTGTGGTCTCTGGCCTATTCCCTGAACACTTCCCTCATAGCAGTTCATCTTCAGGGAAGG
Organism: Neoceratodus forsteri; assembly: GCA_016271365.2. Taxonomy (NCBI): domain Eukaryota; kingdom Metazoa; phylum Chordata; order Ceratodontiformes; family Ceratodontidae; genus Neoceratodus; species Neoceratodus forsteri. Next base: position 829,238,020 of record CM028136.1, read on the forward strand.
ACAATGTCTCTAGCAGATGCCCTCAGCAGGATTTCCCAGGGCCATCACGAATGGTCCCTGGATCCTCAAGTGCTGGGGATAGTTTTGCCAGGTGGGCATCCTCAGATAGATCTTTTGCAGCCCCAGACAATCACAAACTTCCTCTGTTCTGTTGCAGGCCTCCAGTGTTGGGCTCAGTTCCCTGGATGCCCTTCTTCTGGATTGGGAGGAAGTTCCTCTATGCTTCCCCTTTCCTCTCCTATTCAAGTACTAGTCAAAATCAGATCTCAGCCTTGCAGGGTGATTCTGATTGCCCCGGATTGGGCCAGGCAGCCCTGGTACCCACTCCTTCTGTCTCTGACAGTCCATCTTCCCCTGTGCCTCCCCAGGAATCACAATCTGTTGACTTGTGCCCAGGGAAGGGTTTGGTATCCGGACCTCAAATCCCTCAACCTCAAGGCCTGGCTCTTGAGGAGTTAGAGTTTGCTGATTTACATCTCTCTCAGGGTGTTCTTGAGATCCTAAAGGCTTCCAGAAAGCCTTCCACTAGGGCTACTTATAGTTCTAAATGGAAAAGGTTTTCCATTTGGTGTGCTGGGAAAAATATTTCCCCAGAATCTGCTGAATTGCCCATTTTGTTAGATTACATGGTACATCTTAATTCCTTGGGTCTCAGACCAGCTACCCTGAGAGTTCATTTGGCAGCTGTGTCTGCTTTTGTGTCAGCAGAAAAGTCATCCCCTCTTTCCTCTCATCCTGTGTTTTCCAAGTTTTTTAAGGGATTACTCCATACTAATCCTCCCTTTCGGGAACCGGCCCCTGCTTGGGACCTTAATGTTTGCATTGCCCAGTTAATGCAACCCCCTTTTGAACCTCTGTCTTCTGCAGAGCTTAAGTTCCTAACTTGGAAAACTGTTTTTCTAGTGGCTATCACTTCTGCCAGATGCATAAGTGAATTGCAAGCCTTGTCAGTGGAGACTGACTTTATTTCTTTCCACAGGGATAAGGTAGTCCTTAGGACTAATAGGAAGTTTTTGCCTAAGGTGGTTTCAGATTTCCATCTTAATCAATCTATCTCCTTCCAGTATTTTCACTGATCACTCCTCTTTGGGTGAGAGGAGGTTGCACAGCCTGGATGTTAAGAGAGCTCTTAGTTATTATATAGAGCGTACCAAAGGTCTGAGTTGAATCCTCCAACTTTTCCTTACCTATGGTGAAGTTGGGAAAGGCAAACCTGTCACTAAGAGATCAATAGCCAGGTGGATTGTCTCTTGTATCCAATTTGTTATCAGAAAGTGGGCAGAGCCCCGGTTTGAGGGCCTCATTCTACCAGGGAATTTTAACTCGTCTGGCCTTTGAGAGATATCCCTTTATTAGAGATTTGCCAGGCTGCTACTTGGAAAGCGGTACACACTTTTACCAAGCATTACTCCCTGGATGTCCAGGCCAGGAGAGATGCTCGGTTTGGCACAGCTGTTCTTCAGAGCCTATTCCCTAAGTAGGTTCTGCCCCTCCTCCATGGAGGTAGTGCTGTGCATTCTGCTAATGTCTATAATATAGCAAGACTTCATGTTGTTTGAAGAAAAAATCACTCACCTTAGTAATGTTGTTTCTTCTAATGGAGTCTTGCTATATTATAGACCTCCCCCCCAACCTGCCCCTCTCAGAACCTCTACTTGGTGGGGTGCGGGCAACTTAGTGTGGGCACTACTTATGTCCTGTTAGCATTTTGTCCCCTTTGGGACTTTGGGGGTGTGTATGTGTACGCGTGTGTGTGTTTTATTATACTTATGTTCCATTTTCATATTATTAGAATGGTGTTAGTATTTCTGGTCCCCTGACTTGAGTCTTGGGTGTTGGGACCATCAATGGTTGTTATTATTTAGGTAGCCATTTGGCTAGTGTAGGTTACAGCTTCCACACAGACCTTAGTGAGTTCTGACATTTCAAGTTTGAAATGACACAGATAGAGTTGCTCTCATGCCAAAATTCTATTTTGGAATGGTTTTAACCATTTCACTCCGGGGCAGTTCTAGAGCTGGAACAAACTGCTAATGTCTGTAATATAGCAAGACTCCATTAGAAGAAACAACATTACTAAGGTGAGTAATTTTTTCATCCCTGCTACAGATCACTAGTTAGACCACACCTGGAGTACTGTTTTCAATTTTGGAGTCCTCATCCGAAGAAGGATAGGGACAGACTGGCATCTTTACAGAGGAGGGTGATGAAGATGATCCAGGATATGCAGGGACTTCCCTATGAGGAATGGCTGGCAGCACTGAATATGTACTCACTGGACACTAGAAGGGAAAGAGGTGACATGATATAAACATTTAAGTTCTTCAAAGGCATAAACAAAATGCCTGACACAGAGGAACTGCTCCATTGGGCCACCAACACAAAGACAAGAGGGTATGAATGGAAACTGGGGGTAGGGGTGTTTCTGGAACAATATGAGGATGTACTAGTTCATTGAGAGAGTGATGTAGTCATGACATAGTTTGCCAGCATAGGTGGTGAGGGCAGAGTCTGTGAGAAGTATCAAGCATAGGTAGGACAGAGCTAGAGCACAACTACAAGACAATACGACTGGTACTAAATAGTAATCCAGGTGGGGTAGACCCTGGGACAATCATTAGGTACTGGGTATCTCATGGGCAGACTCAATGGACCCTGGGTCTCCTTCTGCCATCACTTTCTATGTTTCTATGGGTGTTGTACTGTATTAAACTAGGAAATATGGAAGTTGGGGCAACTCTCTATCTATGTTAGGGTAACATCTGCATTTCCTAAGCTCGATGAAGTATGCAGCAATAAGGGCAAGAAAGGACAGCTTTGAGTCAAGTTAAGTTGTCACACCAGTCAGGCCCCAAGGGAAATGGTGGTGGTGGTGGGGGGGGAGTTCATGGGACAAAGACTGATGAGCTGTAGGGGCTGTGGTAGAACTATGTTCCAGGGCCTACTCTGGGAGCATAGTATCTGCCCAGTTTACAGGTAGTTCAGTATACTAGTTGCATAACTGGCCACTGCAAGGGCTAACATTTGGCTTTTTAAGGACAGTTCTATGCACATAGAAGACTAGCCTTTTGTTTCATTACCGCATAATAGCTGCAATAGAGGCTGGACAAAGGGTACATGGAGGTTGGAAGGCAGGTAGTGGAGGGTGTGGAAGGAAAGAGGAACCCCACGTTATGACCAGTAGCCGCTTTCTCTGACTGAGGTAGTACAAGTCAAACCACTATATTGAACTTTGACAAGCAATCCACCTCAGGGACTGGAGGTGTCCAAAAGCTGTGTACTGGGGGGAAGGTGGCAGATACAAACAGGGGGAGCAGGTGGAGAATGGTAGTGATAAGGACATCTATTATTAAGGGAGTGGAGAGGGTGACGAGTTCCTCCTTCCCTGATTAAAGAGTTGTGCTCTGGTGCCCTAGATCAACAGTGGACGGGATCATCTCTTGGGTAAGGAGAAACACTAGGGGAAGGGAAGGCAGATGTGATAGTTCACCTAAGAATGAGCGATCTGGCTTCAGGTGAGTTAGGAACTGTAACAGAAACATTCATGGTGTTAGGCAGGCTGTTCAAGCCAGAAGCAGCTATGGTTACCTTATCAGAGGTCCCACTGGTGTCCTGTGGAGGAGAGAGAAGGCAGTTTATAAATCACTTATTTAACATGTGTCTAAAGGGTTGCTGCAGGGTAGAGGGCTTCCATTTACTGGAGGACTGTGGTTCTTGCTGGAGGGATAGTAGACCGTTTATGAAGGAAGGAATACATCCCACTGATGAGGGAGCTAGAGTACTGAGGCAGAAAATAACAGCATTTATAGACATGAATTTAAATTAGGAGAGGGAGAGAGCAAGGGCAGTATTATTGAAAATGAGTTAAAGGGATTAGCTGCACATATAATGGTACCTAGCGACTTTACCCCAATACTAGCAAAGGGAGACAAGGAGGATAGATTGAAACAAGATAAAAGCAACACAACAGTGAAAGGAGTGATGGGAGGAGATAGGCAAAGGAGTTGAAGCTGAGGCTAAGAGAAACAGTGGAGGGACAGCAAAGGAGATGGGGAGCTAGAAGGGATGGGAAATGGGTGAAGATGCACAAAACTGGGGTAGAGCAAGAGAGGTGCTGGGAAGTTTTTTACACTAATGCTAGCAGTATAGGTAACAAGATGAACAAACTTTAGGTCATAATGGCTTCATAGGGTTTTAACATCCTGGCCTTCACTAAAATCTGGGCAAGGCAGAAGCAAGCTGGGACATCTCTAAAAGAAAAGAAAACTGGGGGCCCAAGGACTGAAGGAAGGACTAATTAGGTGGATAGTGAGCTGGTTAAGAGGGAAACAACAAAGAGTGGTGGTAAATGGAAGGGAAGCGGAGGTTGAGGGGGTCATTAATGGGATGCCACAAGGATCTATCCACGGGCCTATCCTGTTTAACATGTTCATTGGTGACACTGGGGAGGGTATACAAGGTAAGATCTGTCTCTTTACTGATGACACAAAGTTGTGTGGTAGGGTGGACAATACAGAGGGTGTCAGGGATATGAGGAGAGACATGGAAAGGCTGCAAAAGTCATCCAGAATATGGGAGCTGTTTTGATTTAATGCCAAAAAGTGCAAAGTAATGCACACTGGAAGGAGGAGTCCACATACTGAGTATTGGATGAGGAGGGGGATAATAGCTGAGATCATGGAGGAGAGAGATCTTGGGGTCATTGTCAGCGACAGTCTGAAAGTTTCAGTGCAATGCAACAGGGCATACCATAATGCAAAGGATGTTGGGTTGTATAGGTATGGGCTTCAAGAGCAAAAGGAAAGAAGTGAGCCTGGCCCGTACATGATCCTGGTGAGACCTCATCTGGAATAATGCTCCCAGTTATGGAACCCACAAGTGAATAATGGGTACAGGCTGGAGGCAGTGCAACAGACTGCTACCAGGATGATCCGGGGGCAACAAGGGCAGACATACAAACAAGGGCTGAGAGATCTGAACATGTACTCACTGGAGGCTAGAAGGCAAATGGGGATATGAAAGAGATGTACAAGTTTTTAAGGAGTTTTGACAGAGTAGATAACAAGGACCTGTTCACTGGTACCAAAAAGGCGGTCACTAATGGGTCATCATTGGAGATTGGTGGGCAGGATGTTTAAGAAAGAAATTGGGAAGTTTTCTCTCAGAGAGTAGTGGATCAGTGGAATGGGTTGCCAAAGGAGGTAGTGGAAGGGGGCACTGTGGGGAATTTAAGGTTGGGCAGGACGGGATTAAGGGTTTGGTAATTCCGATTAAGGAGGGAAGACGGTTAGGTAGCTACTAGATCATGCCAGGCAGTTGGCCTATGTGGCAATAGGTAACAGCTTAGGGTAGACTGGATGCAGGAAGTCTTTTTTTGCCATCACTTTCTAGTTTTCTGTAATAGTTGCTGGATATAATATAGTCATTATGGGAGACTAATCTCTTGGGTGCTCATTGAGACATTCTATTAACATCTAGTAGACAAATAGCTAGGTTTGTTGAGCCATGCAGGATAGCTTCCTGAATCAATGGGTTCAGGAGGCAACTGGGGAAGGTACAGTCCTGATTCTTGCAATGTCCAACAAGGACATTATAAGTGACATATAAGGATAGCAGAGCATATGGGGACAAGTGACCACAACACATTGAGATTTAGAATCTCCCTGGGTGAGCAGAGGCTGTATTCATCAGTTCTGGTCCCTGACTTCAGAAGGGATGACTTAGGGAGACTCTTCAGGATAGACTGAATGGAAAAAAAGGAGATTTCTGGAGTGGATGCATATAAGAGAATATAAAACAAGCATTTGTCTATGCCGAATGTTCGTCATGTGCGCTGGTGTCATGGGGGGGATGTTTGAAAATTGATTTAGTGAAGTTGTTTGTGAGGTGGGGTCCCAAGAAACATATGTTGAAAATCTGGGGCACAAATATTTAAAAATAGCCAAGCTATGCCACTAAGTTGAAAACCCTATTGAAATACACTGATGCCGAAAATCCCATTGAAATACTTTGAAGCACTTACCTCAGTTCGCGGTTGGGCTTTGAATAGCGAAGACATGCCTGCAGTCCAAGGTAGAGTACGTTGATGGACGTATGGTTGATAAGTATGGGGTACGGGGGGTGGGTCCTGAGTGGGAGGATGGAGGTTGGGTAACTGTGGAATGGACAATGATAGACAGTTTTCTTTTTTACAGGAAAAAAAAATGACGAGGGACAGTTTTCATTTTTTTCAGGGAGTTTGCTGAACAGATGAGGACACTGGGAGATTGGGCAGCACCAGTGACCGTATAGTGTTTGTGGGAGGGGGGGTGTAACACAGTGGACAAAAATGGATGGATAGGTGACACTGGGGGATTGGGCACGCCCAGTGTCTGCATACTGTTTTGGGGGGTTACACAGCACACAACAATGGATGGACAGATGAGGACACTGGGGGACTGGGCACCCCCAGTGTCTGTATAGAAACATAGAATTTGATGGCAGATAAGGACCGCTTGGCCCACCTAGTGTGCCCATTTCTCTACCTGATGGATACGCTGCAGATTCTAGTTAATCAGCAGCTTACTTCCTCCTACCCCCCACTAGAATTGCCTGATGCCTCTCCTATGCATTCTTGAATTCTCTCACTGTTCCTGACTCCACAACCTCCTCAGGAAGGTTGTTCCATGCATCCACAACCCTCTCTGTGAAAAAATACTTTCTAACATTACCTCTGAGCCATCCCCACTCTATCTTCAAATTGTGCCCCCTTGTTCTTGCACATCTCTTCTTCTGAAAGATGCTACCCCCTTGTACTTTGTTAATTCCCTTGAGATACTTGAAAGTTTCTATCATGTCCCCCCTTTCACTCCTTTCCTCAAGGGTATACATATTAAGCTGCTTTAGTCTCTCCTCATATGTCTTGTGGTGCAGACCCTGCGACATTTTGGTTGCCCTCCTCTGAATAGCCTACACTCTGTCTATGTCTTTGAGGAGATGGGGTATCCAGAATTGCACGCAGTACTCCAGATGGGGTCTCACCAACTGTCTGTACAGAGGGATAACAACTTCCTGTTTTCTACTGTTGATGCCTCTCCCTGTGCATCCCAGTATCTCCCCCAGCCCTCCTTACTGCCTTCTCACATTGCTTGCCCACCTTTAGGTCATCTGATATTTACTCCTAGGTGTCTTTTAATTTTTGTTGTTGTTATTATGTATACTGTTTAGGGGAGGGGGGGATACACAGTGAACAATGATAGATGGTCTTCTTTTTTTTAGGATAAAAAACAAGCATTTGTCAATGTTGAACGTTTGATATATTGAAAGATGTCCAACTCTGCACCTTGTTTATGCCCTTGAGGTACTTGAATGTATCTATCTTGTTCTCCCATTCCCTCCTTTCCTTCAATAAGTACATACTGAGGTCCTTTTAATCTCTCCTGATATGTTCTGTGTTGCAAGCCATGTACCATCTTGGTTGCCTTTCTGTGGACTGCCTCCATCATGTCAATGTACTTGCACATTTGCGGCCTCCAGAATTGCACACAGTACTGTAGGTGAGGCCTCACTTGTGTATTTACAATGGCATCACCACCTCATTCCTTCTGCTAGTGATACCTCTGCCTATGCACCACTGCATGCCATTGGCCATCCTTGCAACATTTGTGCTCTACTTTGACACCTTTTGGTCATCAGAAGTGATAACTCCTAGGTCCCTTTCTTCCTTGGTGATCATCAGCACCTCCACCCCATCCTGTAACTCTTCACAGGTTTCCCTCTTCTCAGGTGCATTATTTGGGCTTCTTTCATTGAATCTCAGTTGCCACTCCTCAGACCATTTTTCAGGCCTCTCCATGTATCTGCTCATTTTCTCCACCACTTCTGTAGTATTCACTCTGTTACAGATGTTGGTGTCAACTGCAAGCAGGCAGACAGACCTTTCTTTCTGGCCCTTCTGCAATGTCTATAATGAAGACATTGAACAAGACTAGTCCCAGGACTTATCCGTGAGGTACCCCCCTTGTCACCCCTCTCCCCAGATTGGATCCCATTACCACCAATCTCTGCCTCCTGTCCATCAACCAGTTTCTAACCCAGTTTATCAGCTTGTGTCCCATTGCCACTACTCATCTTGTTACTCAGCCTTCTATGTCAGACGTTGTTGAATGCTTTGCTGAAATCAAGGTTGGTGACATCAAACGTCCCTCCCTGATATACTCCGTTAATGAGGCATTAGGGTTTCCGACCCCAATGCCCCATCCTCACCCTGCAGAGACTGACAGGCACTGTGGTGTGCCTTGAGATCTTAGGCCCTAACGCTCATTCCATTCCATAATGAAATAAGCTGAGATGGGTGCAGTTTAGGAGAATGGGGTGAACATTTGGGCCAAAGACTCCAAGACACACCCCGATCCCTGTCACTGGCTGCAGGGTGGGGGTGGGGCTGGAATGGTGTGAGCATTATGGTAGACAACCCCAAGGCACATGCATGACACCTGTCAGTCTCTACAGGGTGTGGGAGTGGGGTGTTACAGCTAGAAACCCTAATTCCCCAGATGTGTGTTGGTATTTTCGCACCAAATTTTCAACATGGGCTTTTTGGGACACCACATCATGAACTGTGATACTATCATTTTGTCACTCAATCCCAAAAGGTGATTTTGTGCAGTGTCTGCATCATATGGCACCACAGGTGCTAAAACACATTTTAGGCAGAATGTGAAAAATGACAGTTGTACTGTTCATGAGGAGATGTAAAAAATATCAATGTTGAAAATCTGGAGTGAAAATATGAGAAACTGGCAAAGTTACAAGCGTGCATAGAAACTGTGCAACACACGCCCATAACACGGGCATTTTTGGGGTATTTTTTCACCAGATTTTCAACTTGGGCTTTTTGGGACATCCCCTGTTAAACAGTGGCACTGTCATTTTGTTACTCCATCCCAAAAATTGATTTTGCACAGTGACTGTGACATTCTGCGCAACTGGTATGAAAACACATTTTAGGCAGGATGTGAAAAACGACATCTGTACTGTTCATAAGGAGGTATGAAAACATGGCAATGTTGAAAATCTGGAGTGAAAATATTAAAATTTGTCAAAGTTATGAGTGTGCGTAGAAACTATGCAACACACTAACATACTAACATACTAAAATGCCAGCAGAGTAGGCCTTATGGTCTATGGCAAAAGAAATTAAGCACCCAGTCCATAGCAGACTAAATATAGAAAAAATGTTTTCTTTTGTTAACCAGTGTGCAAAATCCAATGGCTGTTCACCTATCTTTACTGATATCCAGTATCTATTTGGTATATATTAGATTGTAGTACTATCTCTGATGAAGCTAGGCAGTTTGCATGGCGAACCGTAAGATTGTATTTTTCACCCTGTAACCATAATGGTGAACAGCCATCGTATTTTGCACACTGGTTAACAAAATAAAAAAAAAATGTTCTATATTTAGTCTGCTCTGGACTGGGTGCTTAATTTATTTTACCTTGAGCTATTATTAATAGAGCACCAGTCCTTTTTCTCGGTGAGGCTTTTTCTTGTTTGCTTGTCCTTATGGTCTATCAAGTCTGCTTGGTAGTCAGAACCCTGAACGGTTACCATAACTATCTTCCTGGTTCACACACTCATAATGCAGTCATTTTTAAGAATTTTTTCTCCAAATTTGCAACATGGGCTTTTTGGGGCCCCACCTCATGAACAGCAGCACAGTTGTTTCGTTACTCATTCCCAAAAGGTGATTCTGTGCGGTGACTGGGAAATCACCTTTCAGGACCGAGAAACAAAATGGCAGTGACATGTCCACGAGGTGGGGTCCCAAGTACCCAATGTTGAAAATCTGGGGCCAAAATTCCTAACAATGGCAGAGATATCAGCATAAGCTGAACCCCCAACTGATTCTGATTGAGGAGGCAGTATAGCGCAGTGGTCTAAGGCTCTGAACTGCAAATCTGGTGATATCCAGCAGATCAGACCTGAGTTTGAATCCCACAGCTTCCACTTGCATACTGTGTGACCCTAAGCAAGTCACTTAACCTACTTGTGCTCCCAGGTCACTCCTGTAAAAAAGCATTCAGCTTAGTGTGCTATACCTGATTAAACAACTAAAATTTAAAAAAAAAAAAATTCCCAATATATGGCTTATCTTTCATTCTTTCAGTTTGCCGCTTGGCTTTGAAGAGTGCAAACATGTCCCGCTCTGCAGAAGATTGTGTCCACTGTCCTCGGAGGGTAAATATAGAGTAGGGAGGTGGGTGCACAGAGTGAGGATTAGGATGGAGGAGGGGGATGGGGAGACAACGAGGGACGTATTTTATTTTTATAGGCCAAAAATAAAAAAAGACTGTGAGGCAAGGTTTTTTTCATTTTCAGGTAAAATAAAATAAACATAAATTTAGGCACACTGGAGTGGGCTCACAGTGTGCCACAATAGTGGTGGGGAGGGGGGGTGCTGACATGGGAATTGGGCACCCCAATGTTGGCTAGGGATATAGATGGGTTGGAGGGGGCACATCCAACACCGGGAGTGGGCATCCTGGTGTCGGAAAGGGAAAGGGGAAATTGTTTAACCAGCAAAGACACACTAAGCGGCAGCAGGGAAAGGGGACATTGTTTAATAAGGAAAGACATACTAAACTGCAGCTGAAAGGCTTGCATTTCAAAGGACAAAGCCTGTCACGCAACATCGGCTCATCCTTCTAAATATTTATTTACTGAGATGCGCCCCCTCAGCAAACCAGTGTCAACAGGACGCTGCCTGCTGATTTGACGGCCACAGACCGACCCCTGCACACCACTGGCTATTGGGCTGGCACCCCTCACACCTCTCTCTAGCAACACCCAAGTCAACATGTTCATCTGCACCTGTGCACGCGCTTGATGAACACAAAAAGGGACAGTAAAGGCAGCAAGGGGAAGCACTAGATATTGTATACCAAAAAGCGTAAAGACCATAGAAGAGCCGTCTGATTTGATGGCAATGTTAGGGAGACTGTCATGGCATGGACTGCAGCATTCAAAAAATACAAAAGGGAGCAGACAGAAGGGAGCAGGGAAGAATATATGAAACTGCTTCTATTCTGCAAACAACTGATTAGAAAGGCTGAAGAGGACACTGAACTGAAGTTAGCAAAGGGAGTCAAAGAAAACAAAACTTTCTTCCTTAATGTAAGTGAGAAAACAAAGTCTAAGGGGGTATAGAGAAAATGACAGATGGAGGGGGCAGTAGAAGACAACACTAAAAAGATTAATATCCAAAATGAATTTTTCCACTCGGTCTTCACGGTGGAAACAGGGAGTTCATTACCCGAAAGCAGATTCAAGTTCAAGGGTGAAATAGAGAACAAACTAGGCGTGGTGGAGGTCACGAAGGCCAGGCACCTAAAAAGTGCTCCAGGGCCTGAATGTAAATAAATCCCTGGTGCTGTATGGTTTGACCGCTAGGGTACTAAGTGGCACTGGTTGTGGCAGGGCTAGTGGTGTACCAATTCAATTGCTCCCTGCAGATAGGAGAGGTGTCCAGGTTGATTACAGCTCAGTAATTTAGGAACAGACTGAGTTGCTGGGGAACTGCAGTATATAGATTTCAGGTTTTGTCATGAGGAAGTAATAGCTTGAAACTAGTTCTGTAACCCAACTGTTAAATAGGGGAATTAATGAATGGTCAAGTGACATGCTTATACCAGAAAAGTTTCTAGGACTCTGAAACCTATTTTGCAAATATATCCCATATGGAAAATAAATATATTTATTAATGTATATTTCAGAAATATGTATACTTACATTTTTAAAATATATTTTCATCATATGTCTGAAGTATATGCAACATATCTAAAATTGTCTGATTTTAAATATCTGATTTATGTGCAAAATATATGTGATAAATATATTTAATATATATTGTACATATAGTCCCATGATACATTATAGGTGCATAATATATGTTTTATATATCCACTGATATATCTGCTGATATATCTTGAATACTTAAAGGGACATTATCAACCCCATTAGGCCTCAAAGTGTCCCTAGTTTAAACAAGCATTTGTTAATGCTGAATGTCTGCTTGCTGGTATTAGCATTGGAAATGCAGGAGTTAGAGAGATGCAGAATAGGAAAGGCAGTGAAGTATTGAAGTTCATGCCAACCCCACCTCCATCCTGCAGAGATGGACAGGCATTGGGGTAAGTGTTTGGGTCATTGTCCATGAGGGTCATGCAATGTCACCTCACCCTATTCTGCAGACACCGACACGTGTTGAGGTGTGCCTTAGGGTTTTTGGCATTACAGTCACCCCATTCCATAAGGACAAACGTTGAAATGGGTGCAACATAGGAGAATGGGGTGAAGTATGGGGCTGAAGAGTCCAAGTTACACCTTGATGCCTGTCAGTGGCTGGGGGGTGGAGGTGAGATGGCATGAGCAGTACAGCTGGCAATCCAAAGGCACACCCCGATGGCTGTCCATCTATACAGGGTAAGATGTTATGGTTAGAAACCCTAACGCCTCGGGCATTTGTTGGTATTTACAGTTCAAATTTTCAACATGGCGTTTTTGTGACCCCACATCGTGAAAGCTTTGGGGACCTCTTCTCCTGAAGAGTGGCAGTGTGATTTTGTCAATGTGTCCCGAACATTGAGTTCCAAGAGCGACAGTGCCATTCTGTACCACATGTACGAAAACACAGATTGGGCAGGATGCGAAAAATGACAGCTGTACCAGCCATAGGCAGGTGCAAAAAGATGGCAGTGTTGCAAATCTGTAGTGGGAATATTAAAAATGCTCGCACTTCTGAGCATACGTGGAAACTGCGCAATGCATGTGTGTAATACAGTCATTTTATGGACTTTCATCACCAGATTTTCAACACAGGCATTTTACAACCTGTGCTCATAAACAGTGTCATTGTGATTTTCTTAATGTGTCCCAAACACTGATTTCCCACAGCAACCACGGTATTCTGAGCCAGAAGTGCAAAAACACATTTCGGCCAGCATGTGAAAAATTACACCTATACTGTTCATAAGGAGGTGTGGAAAAATGGCAATGTTGAAAATGTGGAGTGAAAATATTACAAATGTGCGAAGTTATGAGTGTGCATGGAAACTACTCAATGCATGCTCGTAACACAGTCATTTTATGGACTTTCATCACCAAATTTTTAACATAGGCATTTTAGGACCTCTGCTAATGAACAGTGTCACTGTGATTTTCATAATGTGTCCCGAACAGTGATTTCCCACAGCAACTGTGCTATTCTGAGCCGGAAGTGCGAAAACACATTTCGGCCAGCATGTGATAAATAACAGCTGTACTGTTCATAAGGAGGTGCAGACAAATGGCAATGTTTAAAATCTGGAGTGAAAATATTGCAAATGTGCAAAGCTATGAGTGTACGTGCAAAAACTGTGTAACGCATGCTCAGAACACAGTCATTTTATTGACTTTTGTCACCAAATTTTCAACATAGGCATTTTAAGACTTCTGCTAATAAACAGTGTCACTGCAATTTTCATAATATGTCCCGAACATGGATTTCCCAGAGTGACCGCGCTATTCTGAGCTGGAAGTGCAAAAACACATTTCGGCCAAGGTGTGAAAAATGACAGTTGTACTGTTCATAGGGAGGTGTGGAAAAATGGCAATGTTGAAAATCTGAATAAAATATTGCAAATGCGGTTACAAGGTGTGGAAACTGTGCAACGCACATGCAGTAACACAGTCATGTTATGGACTTTTGTCACCAAATTTGCAACAAAGACATTTTAGGACCTCTGCTAATGAACAATGTCAGTGTGATGTTTGTAATGTGTCCCGAACATGGATTTCCCACAGCCACCACGCTATTCTGCGCCGGAAGTGTGAAAACACATTTTGGCCAGCATGTGAAAAATGACAGCTGTACTGTTCATAAGGAGGTGTGGAAAAATGACAATGTTGAAAATCTAGACTGAAAATGTTGCAAATTTGCGAAGTTACGAGTGTGCATAGCAATTGCACAACGTACACTCGTAAAACAGTAATTTTTTGGATTTTTCCACCAAATTTGCAATATATTCTTTTTGAGAGCCCACTTCTTGAACACTGGCACTGTCATTTCATTAATCAGTCCCGAAAGATGATTCTGTGCAGTGACCACGAAATCACCTTTCGGGACGGAATAATGCTATGACAGTGCTTGAATTCATGAGGAGTGGTCCCAAAAACCCCATGTAGAAAATTTGGTGGCAAAATTCCACAAAATACCTGAGATATGCATCAAAGTTGAAAAATACCCTATTTATGCTATTATACAGCTTGCCGGCATTTCCTCAGTTTGCGGTCGGCTTTGAAGAGTGCAGACATGTTCAAGGACCACCGAAGATGGTCGCTCCAGACTCCGGAAGTAAGTATGGGGCGGCGGGGGTATGGGGATGCAGGGGTGCAGGTTGTGGGAGGGGGCAGAGAGACGGCGAGGGACTGTTTTCTTTTTTCACAGGTTAAAAAACAAAAAATTGCGGGACGGTTTTTATTTTACAGGGGCATGTGGCACCTGGGGTGGGCTCCCAGCATGCCAATGGAGTGTTTTTTTGGGGTGGCAGCTGTAGCTGATGGGGGATTGGGCATCCTGTTGTCACAAATGGGGGGGCTCAAGAGCCAAGAGGGATTGGGCACCCCCTTGGCACAAATCTGCTGGGTTTTTGTGGGGGGGCATTATGCCAATGGGGAGTGGGCTGTCCCTGTCTGCAAATCAAACTGGGAGGGGGGACATAATGCTGACAGGGAGTGGGCTCCCCCATTGGTAACTTTAACTAGGAGGGGGACTGAAGCCGACGGGAGTTGGGGACCCCATCTCAAAACACTGTTGTGGGGGGCACATGCTGCTGAGGATTGGGCACCTTCGGCACTGAGGGCTAGTGTATTGTTTGTGAATAGGAAACAGAAGCTGTCCACCATGTTCACAAACAATATTACCGATCAGCAAGTTCCTCCAACAGCGGCCAAGTACGCTCCTCATTGCAAGCGGAATTGCTGATGCAGCAATGCGAGGTGGCCCCAGATTGCTCGGCAAAACATTAGAACTTAGTAGCTCTTTTGGAAGCCACTGTCATCAGCACACTGTGCCTCCATTGGCCCAGCACTGCCATGCCCCCAAATGCTGTGCTTCCCTTGGCTACCACAGTGCTGCGCCTCCACAACCCGCTTCTCTCCTAAGCTGTCACATAATGTTTCTTGCGCAGGTGTGCAAGAAAACATAAAAACACATTTATGATTGTTCACTTTCTGTAGAGACTGCTGATGCAGCTAGTAGCTTGATTCTGATTCATTTTTTTTTCTTTTAAAAGTGAAAAACAGACCGTCTACCATACTGGTGTTGCCACTCAAAAACGTTTGTTTACATTTCTTGATCAACTTTCACTGCATCTTTTCTGGACTTAGGAATCTTGCAACACAATCTAGTCACTCATTATGCAATGGGTGAAGGGGAGACTATTACATCATGAGTGGTTGCACTGTTTGGGTGTGCCTAATGATCAGGAAGTATACAAAAAAAGTAGATCAAGGATTTGAAACAAAATAAGGTTGGGTATAACTATGCCATGAGCACACATTTGAGTTCTACAAAGAAAGGACACAGATAAAGCAAACAGTATCATCAATGAAGTTTAGAGAAGGTAAGCAATCATAAATGTGGGTTTCAACTAGAATTAATATGATTCATACTAAGAGGTAAGGAGCAAAGAAGGCCTTTCTTTAGAACCATTACTGCTCTTGTCATGATATGGTGCAAAAAAGGTTAAAAGTGTCCCTTTAATAGATATAGTTTTTGTGCAGTTGATGTGTACCTAAAATATTTTATAAATACTGGCCCAGATATTCAGACTGCGCCGGGCAGTGGCGCAAACCTGGGTGCAGTGCAACTGGGCTGTGCCGGGGCCAGGACCAGGTGATATTCAACACTGATGCACCATGGCGCAACACCACTGAATATGGCAAGGTCGGCACACATACTGCGCATGGCACAGTGGCACTGCTCCAGTGCAAGCCACAGATAGGAAGCACGGGGATGCGCCGGTGCAAGTGCAGTTGTGCTAGGTGCATCACCCATGATATTCTGTAGGGGGCATACAAATGAGGCCATAACGTATGCAAGAGAAAATGGCCCCATTTGCATTCCTTACGCAGGCAGGCCAGCGACTTGTTCCTGGCACCCTGCACAGCATGATGTGTGTTGTGGGGATCTTGGGGCATCCCCTGCCCCGTAGCTGTGATCATACTGTATAAGTCACTAAAGATAGCCCTGGCAGTCTAGTGGCCCCCCAGTCCCCGATGCACCTATGTGTATGTAACACATCCATCCCTGGTGGACTAGTGGTCCCCCCTCCCACCCAAGGCACCAAATCCCTGAAATATGACATGACGATGTCCCTGGTGGTCTAGTGTAACCCCCTCCCATTGCCTTGATCATGGTACACACCTGCATTGCAAAGCCCTGGTGATCTAGTAGCATCCCCACCCACCCACCCACACAGAACCCCTTTCCCCTCTCTCTTTTCTACTACTTCATTCCCTTCATAGGTAAACTTATCCTCCTTAGGGACTTTAATGTTAACTGGCTCTCCTTGGCATACAGGCAGACCTTCCTTTAGATCAAGTCCCTTAATCTTTCCCAGCTCACTACTGACCCCACCCAGCACAATCCTCAATCCCCTAATCACATCCTTCTTGAATGGGTTCTCTTCTCCCACCCCCAAAGTATTGTTGCAGCAGGTATTTTGCCAGAAGCCTTCAGCATAAACTGTATGATGTTCTGTGTCAGGAAAGTCTGGTGCCCTCCCTCCTCACCCAGGTACATCTGGTCTAGGTCCCTCCAGTAAATAAATATCAATGCTCTCTTGTGCGACCTTGCTGCAACTTAATGAACAGCCATCCTCTCTATCCCTGACACTGACGTGGCCTTCCTTGTTCCCTCCCAAATATTTATTTGTCTGGGACAAGGATGACCCTCACAGTAAGCCCAGTGTTAAGTCTTCTTACCACCCCTGGATTACTTCCGGACTTACTGATCAGTGTAAATCCTGTGATCATGCACAGGCTTGTTAACAAATTATCTTGTGCCATGTCTGCCCATCTCTCCTACAGGGTGTTTAGAAATTCTTGAATAAAGGCTGACCATACTGCCAAATCACTCTATTTTAAGGCCAACCTACAGAACAACCTCAATTCCTCAGTAAAATTCTGGAAGGTAATTCACTCCTTTTTTGACCTCTCCTGTCCAGTCTGCACCCCAGTCCTCATGGTTAATGGTTCACCTGTCTCTGACCCACCTCCTGTAGTTGCTCATTTCAATGAGTTTATTTTTCCTAATTCTGCCCTCTCCTCTCCCTCATTCTCCACCCTCCTCTCAGCCCTCCTTGGGTTTTCCTTCCCCTGTTACTACTCAGGAAGCATTGCTAGCCCTTTCCCCTCTTAACCTGCCTAACTCTAGCCCTGGTAGGCTAGTTTCTAAACAACTCCAACCTTCAACTCCTGCCATTGCCTCTCCCTCCTTTATTTACCGCCTCAATCTTTCCTTCTTCCTCTCTACCATTCCTTAGTCTTGAAGAATTGCCGGTGTTCTCCCTCTTTATAAAGGAGGGTGACTCCTTCTCCTGTGGCAACTTTCATCCTGTTCCCATCCTCCTATCTCTTGAAAAGCTGCAAGAGCAAATTGTCTACTCTAGGCTTGCTCACTTCCTCTTTTCATCCAACTTTCCCATCCCTTCCCAGTCTGATTTCCAGAAGCACCATTCCACTGTCTCATCCCTGCTGCACGTTACTGACTTCATCCTTCACTGGGATGGAGCTGGACACATAACTGCAGCCATTTTAATTGATCTGGCCAAAGCCTTTGACTTGATGGCCCATCCACACCTCCTGGACAAGTTGAGTCATCAACAGCTGGTACAGATAGGAGGCACCTGTCACCTCTCCTACCCATCCAGGTTGGGATCCCACAGGGCTCCAGTCTGGGTCCCATCCTCTTTTCCATTTTACTGAGTGACATCCCCACTGCCTGTGCCAATTTACAGATGGCAATTATCTACATTTCTGGTTTTTCAACTGTAGTGGTGGAAGGGGTTCCACTCCAACCAACTCTGTGTCAACACTAAAAAAAAAAAAATCATCCATGACCTTTGGCACCACCAAGAAATTGGCTAGGATTTCCCCTCTCCATGTCTTCTCCACCCTAGATGGTTCACTCTTTGAAGCTGTTTCTTCCTTCAAGAAGTAATGTGTGGCTAGATAGTAAGTGGACTTCTCTGCCCACATTGATGCCATCCACTTCAAGCTGTGCTCCAAACTTGGTTTCCTGTACTGTAAGAAAGATTGATTGACTCCTCATGTCCACCGAGAGCTTGTTACCAAAATGGTGCTTCCAGTTTTGACTTTGCTGATATGGTCTATGGCACCAACCCATCCTCTTTTCTTGCTAGACTGGACACCAATGCCTTTTGTCACTTTGCTGCCATCCTCCCCCCTTGTACTCACGATTGTTTCCTCAGCTCCTCCCTATTTGTCATGCCCCTATCCCCATGTTGTCAGTCCCATTGTGACTCTTTCATCTACAAATTCTGGTTTGAGACATGGCTGTCTTAGCTTCCTCACTTCTGTTTCCTATTCTCTCTGTCTCATACTCCCTCCACTCCAGGGATACTTGTGCCTTCTCCTTTCCCCACCCTCACTCCTCTGCTGGGTAATCTGTCTTCTTCTGTTACCTTCCTTCCCTCTTGAACCTGCTCTGTCCTCTCTCCATCAGCCCCCATCCCCTTTCTCTTTTAGGCAACATCTAAACTTCTTCCCACTCCCTCATGCTCTTGTCATTCCATGCCCTGATCCTGTCCTGTCTTACTATTGTATGAAAATGGGAAAGGGAAAAGTGTGACCCACTGGGAATTGAACCCAGACCCCTGGTAATACCATTCCAGTGCTCTAACCATTAAGCTATGGGCTCACATGGCTAGCAGGCCTCAGACTTTCCCTTAAATCCAATGTATTTCTCAAGTGTTGCATAATCCTGAAATTTAGGAACATGTCAGAATTACAAACAGACTACTTCTCGGTGCAGCTCAATCCCTGCCATTCAATTTTAAATCATGGATAGAAATGAGAAAGAAAAAGTGTGACCCACTGGGAATTGAACCCAGACCCCTGGTAATACCAATATAGTGATCTAACCTTTAAGCTATGGGCTCACATGGCTAGCAAACCTTAGGCATTCTCTTAAAACCACACAAATTCCTTTCTCAAGTTTTGTATAATCCTGCAACTTAGAACATGTCAGAATTGCAAACAGACCACTTCTCAGTACAGCTCAGCCTCTGCCAGGCAATTTTAAATCATGGATGGAAGTGAGGACCGAAACCCCTGGTAATGCCATTCCAGTGCCCTAACCATCAAGCTATGGGCTCATATGGCCTACAGGACTTATGCTTTCCTTTAAAGCCACACAAAACCCTTTATCAAGTGTTGCATAATCTTGCAATTTAAAAAAATGTCAGAATTACAAACAGACCACTTCTCAGTGCACAGTTCTCTTGCTGCACTGAGAAGTGGTTTGTTTGTAATTCTTACTATGGTATGATAAATTGTTTGCCTAATCCTATTTAATTGTTTTACTATGTTGAATTGTACTCTGTTTTTCTTTTATTTTGTATCGGTCATTACCATGTGTGCTTTTATTTCTGTATTTCCTGTTCTCTTTCCAGGTCACACCTGGAAACAAGCATTGGCTCAGTGTGCCTCTCCCAGTTACTAGTTTTCAAATAAACAAATTACTATCCTCAAACCCCACACCTTGAGGGTGACCCTCTCTTCATGCAGGGAGGGGTCTCTTCTAGCCAGGTAGATCATCTCAGTGTCACCTCATTGTGTTATCTCATTAGAAGGATAGAATGAAAGACTTTACCATTCAACATCCCCTAAACTGGATTCCAGATTCAAGCAGTGTACAGGGCTCTTATTAAAGTAGCTCATACCTAGAGGGATGGTGACATAGGCCTTGGTTCTCCAGCAGTTCCCGCCTTAGGAGGTTTTCCCTCTTCTCCATGCCAGAGATCATAAAATAAATCTAAATACTTAATAATTCCATCAAGAGTTGGAGCTTGATGGCAGTTTTATATTCTTAATACTGGTATCTCCATCCTCAACACTGGCCTCCCCTTTTCCATGCAGCTTCTTTTCTCTCTTCTTGGGGAGCAAGTGGTACAGTATGTCTGTTCAATGATTGCTGTACTGGGCCTTTCCCCCTAAGGTATCAGTGGCCTAAGTATACCTAGTCCCTACTATATCTCTAGGGGTGGAAGTCTCCTTAAGAGGGTTCTTGTGTCTGTACCCCAAAGGGGTAGCTGCCCCTGTAGTATGTGACAGAGAGTGCATACACCATAATTACAATCATGTTACACAAGCATTCAACATACTATATACCTCAGTGTCTCACTCCAGTTATTGCTTCCCACCATCATTCCAGCCCTACCAAACCTTTCCAGTGTTCCCTAAGTATTCCTACATAGGGAGGCTGATAATCCTTTGAACATGTGAATGTGGAATGTAAATGAGTTGTCTTTTCTGTGGTAAGGGCAGATCACATGTTTGATAATTATGTGCTGCTGGAGCTGATAAAGGAGCAGTCAGAGGATGGCAAAAGCTTACACTGGAATAGATTTTTGTGCCCTCTCCTAAAACGTACCTGACTGTGCTTGGACTCGCCATATTTTCCATTCAGGTTAGACCGGTGACAGTTCTTGTACCACCATGCTCCTTTGTATGATAGGGCACAGTTGGTGACAGCCACATCGTTGTCCCTGTCCATGGTAGAGAAGGGGCGCCCCTGGTGGTAGCTAAGGGAGTCACCTGCAAGAAAAAGAAAGAAAAAACTAAACCACTAGCTGCTTCCAAGAACTGGCAATTGAAGGAGAAGATGAGACCACAGACCTAACCCAATGAAATAAGAAGGGCATCGGTTTTCACTCAGCTAGACTGTACTGAAACTATGAGACTAGTGTTAGGAGTGCAAGAATACCTTCTGGTAAATCCAGAAACACAGAATGTTCCTGGCTCACTAGTTACACCGAATCAAATAATGCTCAATACAACAAAGGGAAAAACTGATTTGCAACACATGTTGCTTGGCAGGGGACTTACCGTTTCATAGGTAACACATCCAGTGTTTTATCTAAAAATGAAACAGTGTTCAAAAATCACTCATAGAACAAACAGGACCGCAGCTCCACAGCAGCAGAGGCTAGGGCATACAGAGAATCAATAATTGATACTTGTTGCCCCAGATATACTGGGTGTACACAGTGGGGTTTAGCAAACAGATAAAATGTCTTTAATGCGACCACTTTGTGAATAACTTCAGTCAGTTGTACACTCCAATCAAGTGACTCAGGCATTTGTCTGCCGCTGAAGGCTGACTAGCAACAGAGGGAAGGAACTGTGGTAACATAGACTGGAGCTGGCTGACTGTATTTTGTTTAAAAAGCTAGTGTACTGCCTAAAACTAATTTTAGATTTTAAAAGCAGCCAACCATTACTTTTTATATCTGAGGTACTTTTTACATTGGCTGGTGCATGTGCTGTCAACATATTGTGGTAGTAGCAGATTTAGAGGCGCGGTCACTGTTGGGGAAATGCAGGGCATGCATCAGTAGGTGTGTCCCTCATTCCCCAACAAGTCTGCATGCTGGCACCACACCATGTATACATAATGTGGCGAGCACATCTAAGAAAAGGTCCACTGCAATGCAAGCAAAGTTCGTCATATGCAACGGACCTCCCAATGTGCTTTCCCTGGTCAGAAAAACCTTTTCAACATGGTGGCATACTGTCTGCCATAATGCCAACTTCGAGGGTGCCCAATCCCCCTGTTGGCATGCTCTGCCCCAATGTCTGTGCCGATGGGTGAACCCACTCCCCGTCAGCCCAATGCACACCCCCATTTGTTATGTGCTGACGGGGTGCCCAATCCCCCGACAAGTACAGCACCCTGACAAAAACACTTAGGTGGCATGCTGGGAACCCACCCCAGTGTGCCAAATCCCTTGAAAAATAAAAACCATCCCGCAATGTCTTTTTTTTTTGTAACCTGTAAAAAAAGGAAACAGTCCCTCTGGGGTCTCTGCCCCCTCCCACAACCCGCACCCACCCTCTGCGCACCCTGCCTCCCCACACCCCCTCACCCCATACTTACCGCTGGAGTCCGGCGCGACAATCTTTGGTGGACGGGGAACACGTCTGTACTTTTCAAAGCCGACCGCAAACTGAAGAAATGCTATATAATGGCATAAATAGTTTTTTTTTCAACTTTGATGCATATCTCGGGCATTTTTTGGAATTTTTGCACCACATTTTCAACATGGGGTTATTGAAACCCCTCATCATGAATTCACTGTCATGGCGTTATTAGGTCCTGAAAGGTGATTTTGTGGTCACTGTGCAGAATCACCTTTTGGGACTGTGTAATGAAATGACAGTGCCACTATTCATGAGGGGGCTCTCAAAAAAGCCTATGTTGCAAATTCGATGAAAAAAATCCCCAAAATGGCTGTTTTATGAGCGTACGTTGCGCTGTTTCATGCACACGCGTAACGTTGTGAATTTGTAATATTTTCACTCCAGATTTTCAAAATTGCCATTTTTCCACACCTCCTTATGAACAGTACAGCTGTCATTTTACATATCCTGGCCATAATGTGTTTTTGCGCGTCCACCGCAGAATAGCGCGGTTGATGTGTGAAATTAGTTTTAGGGACAGTTTGAGGAAATGACGGCAACATTGTTCATGAGCAGAGGTCCTAAAATGTCTATGTTGAAAATTTGGTACCGAAAGTCCATAAAATGACTGTGTTACAAGTGTGCATTGCGCAGTTTCCACGCACCCTTGTAACTTCAAAATTTGCAATATTTCCATGCCACATTTTCAACACTGGCATTTTTTCACACCTCCCTATGGACAGTACAGCTGTCATTTTTCACAGCCTGCCCAAAATTTGTTTCCACACCTGTGGTGCATGATGGCGTGGTCGCTGTGGGAAATCAACTTTTGGAACAGATTAACAAAATCACAGCGTCACTGTTCATGAGGGGAGGTCCCAAAATGCCTATGTTAAAAATGTGGGTAACAGACTCCCAAAAACTTTTAGGTTATGGACATGTGTTGTGCAGTTTCTATGCATGCTCATGACTTCACCAATTTTTCATATTTTCACTCCAGATTTTCAACATTGGCATTTTTATATGCCTCCTCATGAACAATACAGTTGTCATTTTCCACATCTTGCCCAAAATGTGTTTTCATCCCTGCGTTGCCAAATGGCATAGCTGCTGTGCAAAACCACCTTTCAACTAATAAACTGATTGTGCCGCTTTTCATGAGGTGGGCTCACAAAAAGCCCATGTTGAAAATTTGGAGAGAAAATACCAACATACACCTACGGTGTTAGGGTTTCCAATTGTACCACCCCATCCTGTAGAGACTGACAGGCATCAGGGGTGTGACTTGGGATCATCTTCTGTAATGCTCATGCCATTCCACACCCACCCCCACCCTGCAGCCAGTGACAGGCATTGTGGTGTGCCTTACATTGTTCGGCCACAACATTCACCCCATTCTCCTATACTGCACCCACCTCAGCATATTTCCTTATGGAATGGGGTAAGTATAATGCCCAAAGACCCCAAAACACACCACAACACTTGTCACTGTCTACAGGGTAGATTGAGGTACAATGGTATGACCGTTCTAGCTGATGAGCCAAAGGCACATCCCAATGCATGTCAGTCTCTAGGGGTGCGGGGGTTGGCGTCACTTCAGTACTTCACTGCCTTTCCTATTATGCATCTCTAACTCAAGTACTACCAATGCCAATGCCAGTGAGACAACATTTGTCATTGACAAATGCTTGTTCTTTTCCCTTTGTTTAATTGAAAGATCGTTCACCTGATGTTAGTAGGTGTGATGAATGGAACAGCTCTTAGCCTGGCGGCTGACATATCTAGCTCTACTGCCCCAAACTACATCATCAGCATTGTGACCTCACTGACTGTGACATCACTGCTAGTTAGGAACAGCAAGTGAGTGACTGCCAGGTCATGCACCTGTGATGTCACAGTCAGTGAGATCATAATGCTTATGATATAGTGTGGGGCAGTAGAGTTAGACATGTCAGGTGCCAGGCTAAGAGCTGTTCTACACATCCAGCACAATGTTATCACACAGAAGACTTTATAATGAGCAAAAGGAAAAAGGAAAAATACTTCAGAATTAAAAAGTTACAACTGACTTATGGAATACGATGCAGATGACCCTGAAAGTGAAAAGATACATCTCATTTACATCCTTTAAATATCTGTATTCGAGGCTTATCAAAGAAAAATGTAATTGTTTCCACAAACAGTAGAGTATTCCAAATCTTATCCATCTCCCTCCCCAGATAGCCAACTCACGGAAGGTATCCACCTTTACTAAGAGTCACCACCCCTCACACTCCATGCACCCTTCCTTTCCATCTGCCTCCCCTTAATCCCTTGTCATATATCACAGCCCTATACCTGTTATACAAATCCCCCAGTGCCACCCTCCTGCCCTCTTCATAAGGCCCACAGTTTATCCATTCCACAGTATAGGCTCCCACCATCTTCCTCCTCCCCCACCAGCCAGGCACACCACTTCCCACTCCCCTTCCCCCCACCCTTATTACCACTACACCTGAATTTAATGTATAGTCTGATTAGAATGTATCCTTAGACTGTGTGTATACCGAATATTCTATGTAGTATCCTAGAATGTGTGCATATTGAATATTTTTTATGTATCTATGTAAATTGAACCTTGACCTTACCAGGTCCATCTTGCAAATGAGCTGTGCTCAATGATGTTCACCTGGATAAATAAAGATTTGATTGATTGATTGATTGACTACTTAAAATGTGTATTATTTTCTTGTCTGGCTGTTTTGACTCCACTAGCTCTTCAATATAAACTCCACAGAGGGTTCCAGAAGTTAAAATCTTGTGATCCAGTAGCAGAGATGTGTGTTTGGAGGACACTCTATGTGGCCAGCATATATAAAGAAAAATGCTCAAACTCCTCTGTAGTTTCTCATGATCCTTTACTATCTTCTGACACTTTTGCAGGCAAAGCAGGAGAAAGAAAGAAAGAGCAGGTACTACTAGAGAGGAAACTGAAATGTCTGTAACGCTACTGAGGTCATAAAATGAAAGAAAATTAAGTTGTAAGCTACACATGTACTAATTAAATAATGTGTAGTATTGGCAAAATTAAAAAAAGTTAAAAAATACTTTAGTTTTCTTGTCATGTAATGTATAGTATTGCTACAAAGAAATAGTGTCAGCATACTCCATCAGCATTAAAAAAACTTAATATGCCATAATTTTTTTAATTTTAAAGGAGTAGTGCACCTAGAATTTGTAAAAACATATGTTGTACAGAGTGTTTTGACTTTGTGTGAAATCCTAGTGTGTCATTTCCTCTGTCTGCTATCAGGAGTTTTTCCTAAATTAGACTGCTAGCTTTATGGTAGTTTTATGACCCTTGGGGATCTCCATCTCAGCTAAGTATATTGCTTTTCTTGTACCTACAATGCATCCTGTCTCATGTGACAGTGATGTAGCCAGGCCTATAGATTCAGCAACAAGCACTGCTTTACAATTCAACAGCAGAGATGGATATATTTTAAAAACTATACAGAGTTCAGCTTGGTGACTACTCTCATTGTAAATATATTTTTGTTGTGAACAATTTTTACACTGGTTATGTATGTGCAAATTGTATGGATTTCAAGATATTTACATTTGTTTGGCATGTGTACTTGAGTGTTCAGTAGGAGAGGAAAAAAAGCATCTGGTGTTTGTAAGCACATCTGCACACATGCCAAACAAATCTAAATGTCTTGAAAACTATACAAACTACACAAAAACAACAAGCAGCAAAGTTCTTCAGGACCAAAAGATTATTACAATGAGGGTAGTCACTAAGCTGAACTCCTTAGAGTTTTTAAAATATTTACTATCCAAAGTGGAAAATTTGGTAAAAAAAAATGGCAATTTGGTTAATTAGATGGCTATATTTCAAAAACTATACAGAGTTCAGCTTTCTGACTACCCTCATTGTAAAGGTCTTTTTGTCATGACAACATTACTGCCAGGTGTTTTTGTGTAGCTTGTAATGTTTTCAAGATACTTAGATTTGTTTGGAATGTGTACAAATGTGCATAGGATTCTGCACAGTGTCTTAGGAATGTCACAGCAAAGCTGGCAGGAGTTCATTCTGAATACAGAATAGAGTAGAATTAAGCAGTAAGGCATGGCAGGATGTGTGTTATGTAAGCAATAAGACACAAGAGTGTGAGTATGAAACATATTTTACTGCATGCCTAGGGGTGTGGTGAGGCATGAGGCTGCAGACCAAGTCTCCCTCAGCCCTGGAAGTGTGGTAAAATATGTTTCATACGCCCTGAAGTGGTTTATTGCACTTATAAAATGGGCTCATTTTCTTTTTATCTTTTTACAGTTGGGAAAATCATGCAGTTTAAACAAATCATAAAATCCATGAATTGGTTAACTTATTCAATTTTCTACAAAAAGAAGGAATATTGATCTGGAAGCAATTAATCAAGAATGACCAATTCATAGTTTACTCTGATTATAAAAATGTGGTTTCCAACATCAAAATAAAAAATTATATTACATATTCATCTTCATGTAAGAATACAACTCGTATTGTAAGAAACTCATAAATTGATGTACTAAATATAGTAAAAAATGTATGTATTATGTGTAATAAAAATGTATTTTATTTATTTATTACTAGGATTACAAATACCTTTGAACCAAAGGTTCCTTTACAAAGGTTCCATGTTAGAAATGGGTGCAAGCAAAACAGTGGTAATATAAAATACAGGGTCAGGAGGTTAACTTAGTAGCAAAAGACAGTACATGTGTATAGACTAGCACAGTAGTGAACAGTCAGTGGCAAATACCAATGCACAATTAACAATACGGGTGTGTCTATATAGCAAGACACAAATACAAATAAAAACCATCTTAGGGGGTGACATAAGTGGAGCAAGGGTGGGGGGATAAGAGGAGAGGGGTGGGGAAAAGGGGTAGGCAATCAAGGATCTGACATTGTCATAAGTGCAAGAACTGAAAGATAAGTGCTAGGTAGTCTGGGGTGGAGCAACAAGAGATAGGGTGATAGGGAGTGGGAGACAGTAGGAGAGGAGTGGGAGAGAGTTGTAATGGTAGGTGGGAGGTGAGGGGGTAGATTGGTAGGTGGGGTGGGAGAGAGACGGGGAGTAGCAGGGGATGGAGGGGTGGAAAGTGGGGGGTAGCAAAGGAGGAGAGAAGAGGAGGAGAGGTGAAACAAAGCTGCAAGCCTAGGCAGAGCGCTCACAACTGTTGAGGTCAGTGAGGTGCTGGCAGAGTTTATGTTTGAATGGGTCAAGCTTGTTTTCAGCTGCAGTTTCAGGGGGAAGGTTGTTTAGCAGCAGGGGGGCCCTGGTGTGGAAAGCATGTTGAGCCTGGTTGGTATGGCAGAATGGAACGATAAATGTTGGTTTGAGGGAACTGCATGTAAAATGTGCGGTGACTGTGGGCAGCATTAAGGCATGAGTTGCAGGGGGTGTGAGGTTAAGACAAATTTTCTTAGCCAGTAGGCAGGTCTGGTAGACAAGTCTACTAGATTGAGCTAGTTGGATTTCTTGTAGAGAACACAGGTATGTGTATGCTTCCCTGCACCAGTGAGAAGTCTACAGCATTTGTTAAGGGCTGTCTTGACCCATTTTAGGGTGGTATCAATGGCAGCCCTGTAGAAGACAAGTCTGTAATCAATGACAGGTAGTACTGAGGAAGTTATGGCTGCATGCATAGCTTCTTTGGTAAGACAGCGACTGTGGTGGTGGAAGACCCCAGTTCTGGAGCTGACTGATTTTGAAGTGTGTTGAACATGTGAGCTGAAAGACATTGTGCAATCAAGGGTAATACCAAGGTATTTAAACTCCTGCACTTACTCCAGTGACTGTTCAGGTTCATTATTTTTTTTTTTAATTCAAACTTTATTAACAAAACTTTTCCACAATACAGGAGTCAGTAATTCTGACATATACAACCTGATTGAAATACAATGCCATCTCTGCCCCCAACCCCCTTCCCCCCAGTAAAGCAGTTCTCTCTTATATTGTAGTTAAGAATCCTTTCACAGTAACCTTACATATATAGAGAATAATGGATGGGGAAGGGTTTGATATGAAAATTTAATGCACACCCGAGTTGTGGGATGCTACATAAACCCCAAGGGCGAAGCCCGAGGAGTTTATCAAAGCATCCCACAATGAGGGTGTGCATTAAATTCTCATATGAAACACCCTTCCTATCTTTTATTTTTTATAATAACAGACCAGCAATTTTTCTCCAGCAGTTTGTGACTGTTTGGCCCCGCCCACATACAGAATATTGACCAATGAGGCAGCAGCATAGTTTGACTGGCATGGCTCATGAATGTCATAACAACCAGCTGGTTGTTATGGAAAATATCAACCTGGTCATTACATTGAGAGAAATTGCTGACCAGTTATTATATTACGATAACAGATTACCTATTACACATTAAACCATAGCAGTCATGATCAAGGTGTGAAGGGGATCCCACATGTGCTTACACCTTTGTAACCTATTGTGGAGGCTTGCTATAGCTTTCTCTGTGCGAAGCTTCGCAAGAATTTCATGTATCCGTTCCTGGTATGTTGGACAAATTCCATCTTTACAATGCCTGAATATAATTTTTTTAACAGAAAGTGCAATCATAGATATGTGAAATCTCCGAGCTTTGACCTTTATGGAAGACAAGTCTCCCAGGAGGCAACTGTCAGGTGTAAAGCAATCCTGCAATCCCAGTAAGGGGTCCAGATTAGCTTTAATTAAATCCCACAACGGGGCTATCCTGTGACACGACCAGAATATGTGGAAAAGCGTCCCAGCTTCCTGGGAATATGTAGTGCACCTATTTTATTCAAGAATGCCCCATTTTGCCAACTTAACTGGTGTGTAATACATGTTGTGCAAAATGTGAAATTGCATAAGACGTAATCTGTCTTGAGACACATATTTATGACAAAACATCCAAAGAGCTGGCCAATTGAAGGTATATTGGGGAAAAAATGATTCTCAAAACCTACTGGGGCCATTGGGACTCCCAAACCACCAGTGGTACAGAACTTGATGTATCTTAGAAATGACACCTGAGGATCCAAGAAGGGAGGAAAGCTCAGGTATCAATGCAAAAGCCATTGGGTGGGGAAGGGTGTTACCAAGGGCAGTGGTTAGCAGGTGGTTTAGTTGAAAAACCC
The DNA here is from genome assembly GCA_016271365.2 of Neoceratodus forsteri. NCBI lineage: Eukaryota > Metazoa > Chordata > Ceratodontiformes > Ceratodontidae > Neoceratodus > Neoceratodus forsteri. Next base: position 829,267,402 of record CM028136.1, read on the forward strand.
TGAATAGCTGAGAGACTGGGATATTGAATTTTTGGATAATTTTGGTAACTGGGAGCCAAGCCCCCGTATCGTCCAGAAACAAGAATACTATCCCTTCTCCTAGCTGGGGCAATCACGTAGAGGAATCCTTTGTTTATTTATGGTTAAGGCCGGGGAATTCCAGATGGACTGAGACAGGTCTAAACGCAGATTATATCTCAAAAAAAAAAGCTGCGAATGCACTTTTAATGATGGCATGAGAACGGGGCATTTACTAGCATCCTGTAGAAGAGACAATTTAACATAAAGCATGGTGGAGGGGTCCATGTTCATAGCCTGGATAAAGTCTAATTCAATGTTGAGCCAAACCAGTCTCAAGTTCTCGGGACCCGGACTTACCCATTTCAGGTATTTAGCAAGGTGGCTAGCCCAGTGATAGATTGCCAAATGAGGAATCCGCAGTCCCCCATCATTGTTTTGGGGCGGCTAACTTGTAATATGCCAATTGAGAGTGTTTATTATACCAAATTAAACTGATAAAGATTTTATGCATTTTCTGAAACCAGGATAGAGGAACAAATGAGTTGAGGTGTGACAGGGGATAAAAAAGTTGGGGAAATACATTCATCTTAATTATGTTAATGCGGACCCATAATGAGATCGGAAGCTTAGCCCATCTCTCTAGGTCCTGCACAATCAACTGAGAAAGAGGCTCTAAATTTTCTTTAAACCAAAAGGAAGGATTGCGTGTCAATTTAATACCTAGGTATTTGAGGACACGGGGTGACCAGCACTCAATCCCAAAGGGACAATATCTGTCTTAAAGACCTTGTGATTAAGCGGAAAAAAGGACGTCTTATTTGCATTCAATTTATAATTCCAGAAGAAGCTGAACTTGGCAATCTCTCCTAACATAACCAGAATAGATGTTACTGGATGGGCCAAATGAAGGAGAACATCAGCATATGCTGTAATCTTCACCACGTTACTCCTAATCGGGATACCTTGTATATCCGTATTATTAATAATATTTTGAGTAAGGGGCTCCAAATATAAATTAAATAATAAAGGGGAAAGGGGACAGCCCTGTCTAGTGCCTGAATATAAAAGGAAGGGTTTGGAAAATGCACCATTGCCTGAGATCTTAGCAGAAGGGGTCCGGTATAGCGCCCAGATCCAGTCTATGAACATGGAGGGAAACTCGAATGCTCTGAGAACTTGGAATAAAAAATTCCAGTTCACCCAGTCAAATGCCTTCTCGGCGTCCAGGGAGACCAACCCAGCAGGAAAGGTGGCATCCCTGGACTCCGAGAAGACGTGCGCAAGGGTGCGCAAATGGTCTGATGATGAACGCCCCCTCATGAACCCTACTTGAGACATGCCAATCAGATCTGGGAGGACCAGAGTTAGCCTGTCAGCCAATATCTTCAAAAGAATTTTGATATCCTGATTCAACAGGGATATTGGCTTGTAACTCTGAAGCAATTCAGGATCCTCGTCCAGCTTGGGTAAAAGGACTATCAGTGCTTCAAACAAATGGGCATCTACAACTACCCGGAGAGAATGTGGAGGTACAGCTGGTGAAGCACAGGCAGTAACTGTTCTCGAAAAACTTTATAAAATAAAGAGGAAAACCCATCCGGTCCCAGAACTTTATCCAAGGGCAAGGCCTTTATGACTTCTGAGATTTCCTCCAGGGATAATGGGGAGGATAGAAAATTCCTCTGGGAATTTGACAGGGAAGGAAGGTGAGAAGCCCTATGGTATGCCTCCAACTTCTCCAAGGGAGGAGGACTGACCAAATCCTTATATAGTTGCTCATAATACATGGTGAATTCCTGCACTATGTCCGAGGGGATACCCTCAGGGACCCGTCTGCCTGCACCCGGACTGGAGGGATGAATCTTGCAGACTCTTGCTGCTTTAAGCATAAAGTAAGCATGCGCCCTGCTTTTTCTCCTTGATCAGTGAAACTTGCTTTAGTATTAATAATGGCTAACGCTGCCTTTTCCCTTAACAATTCTAAATATCTATCTTTAGCTACTAAAAGATTCTGCCTGTCCTCCTTAAGAGTGCTAGGGGATAGGTTAGTTTCTAGTGACCGTATTTGAGACAATAAGGATAATAGCTTGGCTTCATGAGCCCTCTTTCTCTTTGTAGCTAAACTAATGAGAATTCCCCTCACGTAGGCCTTAAAAGTGCCCATAAAATATCTGGTGCAGTGCTTTCTATTGGGTTAGTAGAAAAAAAGACATCAATCTGGTCCTTCACAAGGTTGTGATACATATCGTCTTTTGGTAATTGTTCATTTAATTTCCACCGGTTCTCTTTCTTAAGAATGTTAAGAAAAGCCAGGTTATATATCACCAGGGAATGATCGGATATGGGACCAGGCTGAATCAAGGCAGACAGTACCGCCGGCAAGTGTACCTGGGAAATTAATAAGTAGTCAATGCGAGACTGCGAGCTGTGCACTGGCGAACTAAAAGCATACTCCCTGGAACTGGGGTGCAGAACTCGCCACACATCGCACAGTCCGCACTGATCCAACAAATCTCTAAAGGCCCTTTGCCCAGGAGACAATCCTCTCGACCCATTACCAGACCTGTCTATATTAGGGTCCAAGATCAAATTAAAGTCCCCGACCATAACAATGGCAATAGGAAGCATAGGAAAAATAATGGTAATCAACTTCATAAAAAAGGTGGGGTCATCCACATTTGGCCCGTAGATGCTACCAAGCAATAGTGGCATGGCCCAAAGGGTGCCCTGAACCAGGATGTACCTACCCTCTGGGTCTTTGAAAACCTGAGTGGGAATGAATGGGATGTCTCTATTAACAAGTAACATGACCCCACAGCTGTTAGTGGACCCCGAGGCATTAAACACCTGTCCCACCTGTTGCCTCCTGAGTTGTAATGCTTCGGAATCTAGCAAATGAGACTCTTGCAAAAATGTTATCTGGGCATGCAACAAGCTCAGGTGTTTAAGCACCTGATACTGCTTAGGTTTTTTCCTTACCCCCTTCACATTCCAAGTAGCCAGATTGATATTGCTAGCCATCTAAGTTAGTAAAAGTAAGCACACGTTTGACATCTGGCATTTACTACAACTATTACCCAGATACCACTGTTCTATTAATACTGCTGTACCACCCTCCCAGCCCCAAACCCTCCCAACCTGACCTAAACTATCCCAATCCCACCCCCCATAAAACACCCAAAAATTGCACAACACTGATAAACCAGTAAATCTACCATTAACCCCGCCCCCTATCCCCCAACTGTCACAACAATGTTCAGCAAAATACCGCTTCTTTTCCCCTTCCTCAGCCCCTCAGCATTACTCCCACAAACCCAGATAAATTCTGAGGGCCCCCCTATATGAGAAATGAGTAGATGTTAAGTAAGCTGTGAAGAAAACTAATTTCCATCAAAATTGCTTGTTAACCAGCTCCTGATGGCCAGTGGGAGTGGCACAGTACTTTAAGTTATAAGCACAGGGAGTGTACTGGAATAGCCAAAAGAGTAGACATTGCCTGCTAAGGGGAGCTCAGTCCCCTAAATATTACTAGTGGCAGGCCATACAGGATGAAACAAGTCTACTATGGAGGCCGTGCCTGCAACAGGACTTAATTGCCCAGTGAGAGAGATACTCGCCAAGCCCTGGCCAGCTATAAAAAGATTGTGCAAGAAAAAACCACATCGCGGGTTATTAAATAACATTAGCCAGCTAATAATGGGTCTGGAGCTCCCTCTGGTGGTGCAGAAGCAAAAGTGCATCACGGTGCACCATTGTGGAGAAAATCCAGCACACCCCCAAGTCAGTCACCCGTATAAATAACATTAATGAACTGTGGGGTGCGAGCCAGAAACATTAACAATAACTATCCCCCTCATATGCTTACAGGAAGGTGCCAAGCAGACCCATTATGAAAAATGTCCTCCCCATAATCAACAGACATTCAAATTGAACAGTCTCCCAAAGGAAACATCAGTCCTAGACACATTTAGGATGTAAGAAAATCATAAAAAGTCAAGTAAACTTAAAAGATTATGTCCCTTCAGCCCTCAGGTCTGGCTTTCACAGATTCGGGCAATTATTTTCACTCATCCTCAACATATAATTCGAAGAGTAGCCTCATCTATTCAGACCAGATCTCTCCCATTTGGAAAATGAAGGGCATCTCATGTATCCTTGAAAAGATCAGGCAGGGCCAACTTTAAGCCAGCAAGCACAGCATCGGGATCATCATAAGCTGCCCAGGCACCGGCCACTTGCACCTGTAACCTGACTGGGTACCCCATTTGAAACTTAAGCCCAGCAGCGATGATCTTGGAGACTATAGGGTGGAATGCTGTGCATTTCAGTCAGACAGAGCCTGGTAGGTCTTGCGCTATCCTGAGTTTGGCATTCTCCCATCTGACTTCCTGCATTTCTTTAACTTTAACCAGAAAATGCTGCCGTTCTAAATAATTCAAGAAATGGCATATAATGGGATGAGGTATAGATCCTGGGGGAGGCTTCGGTGATAGGGACCTGTGGGCTCTCTCGATGCTGTATTTGGCCCCAAAGGGAGAGGGGCCAGCGATCTTCTCGACAAGCTTTTGGACAAATGTTATGGCATTCTGGCCCTCTTCTCTCTCCGGCAGTCCAAGCATGACAATGTTGTTCCTACGACTAGGACCCTCGAGGTCCTGTAGATTAGATTCAAAACATGCAAGCTTCTGCCGCATAGCTGCCAGCCTGGGGTCGAACTTTTTCACTCACTTCTCCAGAGAAGAGATTCGGGCTGTATTATCTGAGGTAGAGACTTGAGACCTCATCGAGCTTTTTGGATAGAGATTTGATCTCAAAAGCCATTTCTTTAATTTCCTCACGGAAAGGCTTAAACTCTTCTAGGAACCTGCTCAACGTAAGCGGTTCTTGATCTGTGGCCTGGTTCAAAAACTCTGGCTTTTCTGCCCCACTCGAGGCCCGTGATTTCTTTGGGGCCTTCTCAGAGGTGACCGGTGGGGTGTGTTTTTGCGGTGCCTTCTTCATATACACCTCCATCGTTTCTCCAATCCACCAAACAGAAGCACCCGATGATAGGAAGGCAGATTAAAGTAAAATTAGAGGGTTTTAGGCAGTTTAAACAATCCTAAATATACTTTTAGTAAGTCGGGAGGCTGGAGCTGTACAGAGGAGCTTCTACCTGGTACCTTGCGTCACATGGTCCCCCCGTTCAAGTTCATTATGTATGGTGAGGTTTATGGATCTGTATTTGCTGTGAGAGCTATGGAACAGCATGGACTTTGTTTTCTTGTAATTCATCAACAGCTTATTTTGAAGAAGCCTGGTTTCAACTAGGCTGAAGTTCATCTGTAGCACCTAGGAGAGCGAGACGGGGTCAGTATGGGAGGAATAGAGGACTGCATCACTGGCATATAGTATTAAGCTATTATTGCAAGCTACAGGAAGAGTATTGCTGAAAAGGCTGTAAAGTAGAGGGCCAAGGATGGAACTCTGGGCTACACCAGAGCAGTCAGGAAGGGCACTTGAGAGAGAGTCAACGATTTTAACTAGTTAGTCCAAGGGAGAAGAGTGAGTGAAGCAGGAGCTGGTGGTTCACAGTGTCAAATGTCTTGGTCAAATCAATGAACTTCGCACCCAGTAGGTGGCCAGTGTCAATGGCTTTATGAATATGGCTGATGAAGTCAAGCAGGGCGGTGGTAGCACTATGGGATTTCCTAAAGCCATGTTGTTGTGAGCAGAGTAAGTTATATTTGTTGAGGTGTCCAGACCACTGGTCAGCTACAATTCATTCCAGCACCTTGGAGAGCGGTGGGAGGATAGAGATAGGGTGGTAGACAGAAGAAGCCTATCACTGCTTTTATGAACAGGGGTGACCACTGCTGATTTCCAGAGCTGGGGGAATTGTTTATGAGAGAGTGAGAAATTCAGAAGTTTAGTGAGAGGTTGTAGGACAACGTCAAGGGAGAAAGGAAGAGGAGTTTTAGGTCAAGGGAATTGCTGCTGAAACTGGCTTTGCTTAGCACTTTGTTAAGATATATTTTAGCTTCAGACATGGATATCCTCTTAAAGTAGAATGTGGGGAGTATTATTGTGGAGATTGATTTTATTATTGAGGCAGAGTCGGGCAGAGTTGTCAAAGAAGTTGGGGGGAAGGACACTGCTAAGATCAGCAAATATGAGATTATTCATAAAGAAGAAAAAATGATCTCTTCAATGAAAAAAAATATTATCTATATTTTACAAATTAATCACCACCCTGAAAGATCAAAAGAAAAAACACACCAACATGTTGCATGGGGGAAAAGAATCTGGATTGCATTGTCAAATTAACCAATGGAGGTATATCAGAATAAATGCCATTAAAAATATAACCTCTGCAAAAAATAAAAGCATACAGCAAAAAATTATAAACAGAGTCTATGTAATCCTCTACTTTCTTTAAAAAATGAATTCATCATACTCCCCAGCATGTTGGTATAACTGTTATCAAAGAGGAATTCTTCTTGATAATTTCTGGTCCTATCCTCTTATAAAGGAATGGTGGAGTATAGTGACAAAAAAAATATCTATATTAATAGGCAAAACAATTCCTACCACAGTTACAACTCTATTGTTCAGTGTATATGACACTCTAGATATTAATGTAACTAAACAAAAAATTATATCCGAGGATTCTTATCTCTGAAAAGAATCATTCTCAAACACTGAAACAGCCAACACCTTCCCACTTGAATCAAAAATGAATGGTGGAGCAGATTTACGGAAACAATGATCTATGAAAAAAGGGGGTACATAATAGAAGATCCCGATGACTATGAAAATACTACATGGAATGCAATTAAAAATACAATGCCTCCCTTACTGAAACTGTAACACAAAGATATTTCCCAAATTATGTTAAAGTGGGGTGGGGGAGGGGGGTTTATATGTTATCTATAGCTACTACACACACACACACATATATATATATATATATATATATATATATATATATATAGAGAGAGAGAGAGAGAGTGAGCAGAAATGCATGGTGCGAAAGGCCCTCTAACACAATTTGCAAATGGTGCCAACAGAAGACATAGGCACATGTTTCGTCCTACCAAGACTCATCAGTATGCCTCATCTGTTTGACACCCCAGTGGAATGAACCAGCTACCCTAAGATGGTCTATCTGGGTTTTGTTGTGGTGAACCCAATTAAAACAAAAAACAATTTAAAAGGCAAAGAACTTCTGTGTGCAAGCACTGAGGCAATGGTTACCCCAAAGGGCATTGGCTGGGAAGCCAAGTTTCAAAGAAATACAAAATCACACATGCCCCCACAATGCTATATACAGTATGTGTGTGTGTGTGTGTGTGTGTGTGTGTGTGTATATATCTGTTATAGTTTATCTAATAAAATACAAATGTTTAATCATGCTATGTATCAACAAAACAAACCTGTCTGTATATTTGTCTGGCTATACCTATGTGATATATGTCTCAAAATATATTAAAAAGCAATAAAAATATTTGGAAAAAGTTGGGAAAAGCATGTTTATGTGTAAAAACAATAGATTTACTTGTGTGTATTTATGATAAAATAGTCCATATGCCCACTGCAAAGGATATCACAGATGATTTCATTGTATTATTACTGGGCAAAATTTATCCTTTGCTGGCATCAAGATTCAAGATATAGAATGTTTATTATGGAATGTTTTCCATGGAATACCTGGATTCAAAATTCTGCTCAGTTTCACTGGCAGAATGTTTCTCTCTTAACATACAGTATACACACACATCAAAGGCCTCTGTTACAGCCAGAGACTCAATTATCTCACTGTCAGGGCAAGCAGAAGAGATTTCCCCAATGAGCAGGTAAAGACAGAAGGGGGATTTTTCTTTGTCAGTGAAGAAACAGTTACAGTGAAAACTATAAACAATATTTAATGTTTCTAATTTGCTTATGTGTGTAAGGAGAGTGTGATGATCAGGGAAAAAACATATAATTATTTTTTTTTATTTAAAGTAGTTTTATTTTTGGGGCCCAGTTGAAGGTCTGTTACCATGTAAAGGTAGTAGCCATGTTTGTAATGGAAGATCAATTCCAGTTGTATGGGGACTGATGGAAGATAGTTATGGTTGTAGGAGGACTGATTTGCTCATTGTGTGATGTGGTTTAGGACCAGGAAGACTGTGCATGAAACAGATTTTATACACAGCCACATGATATATTTTGACCAGTGAGCCTTCTTTATTCTGGATGCCCATTTTTAAATGTGTAATAATATCACTCCTGGGGTGGGGTGAGGCATGAGGTGAAGCGTGTTTTTGTGTAGTTTTTAAAATATAGCCATCTAGTTAACCAAATGTCAATTATTTTACCACATTTCCCATTTTGGATGGTAAATATTTTAAAAATTGTAAGGAGTTCAGCTTAATGACTACCCTCATTGTAACTATCTTTTTGTCCTGAACAACTATACTTCTTCTTGTTTTTGTGTAGCTTGCATAGTTTTCAAGATATTTAGATTTGTTTGGCATGTGTGCAGATGCGCTTACAAACAGCAAATACTTTTTTTCTCTCTGAGTGAACACTCAAGTAGACATGCCAAACAAATGTAAATATCTTGAAAAACTTACAGGTTTCACTTACACGACCAGTGTCAAAATTGTTCACAACAAAAATACCCTTACAATGAGGGTAGACACCAACCTGAACTCTGTATAGCTTTTTAAGTATTGTCATATCTGCTGTTGTATTGTAAAGCAGTGCTTGTTGCTGAATTTATGGGCTCAGCTACATCACTGTCACATGAGGCAGGATACATTGTAGGTACAAGAAAAGCAACAAACTTAGCTGAGATGGAGATCTCCAGGGGTTGCAAAACTACCATAAAGCTAGCAGGCTAATTTAGGAAAAACTCCTGACAGCAGACAGAGGGAAAGACATGCTAGGACGTCACACACAAATCAAAATACTCTGCACAACATATGTTTTTACAAATTCTGGGTGTACTACTCCTTTAAGCAGTGTTGCAACTAAAATATTTCTATCTATAACATTGACAAAACACAGTTTTAGATACTGTTAACATATTCACAATATTATTGACACATAAAAACAGCATCAACAGAGCTAATTCTTATAGGCTAGACATTATAAAAAAAGAAACGTTTCTTGCCCTATCGATTCCAAAGTTATTTATTTAAAATGTGATAACTTTAGAACCGATAGAGTTTAAAACTTATTGTTTTTAATTGAAAGCTTGGAGACATGTAAGATGATATATCAATATAAGATATTGCTAACTGGGAGAAGACAGAGATTTTGCCTCTATTAAATGGGGATCAGGCGTGGGCCCGGTTAGGTACGTATAACTTGAAGTGGTCACCGGAGGGAGTGAAGTATTTCAGGATGCAGGTGTCAGCCAAATTGAGGGATATGTGCTCCCAGAATTTGAACAGGGTTTTGGAGGATATTAAAATGGATTTGTTAAGGTGGAGAAAACTCAACCTGCCTTTACCGGGTTAAATTGCTACCCTTAAAATGACGGTTTTCCCGCATTTATTTCATAAATTATGTAATTTACTATTTATTGTTCCCCGGGATTACTGGGATAGGCTGGACAGAGCTCTAGCTGATTTTATTTGGAAGGGTTATCCCCCCAACCCATTTCAGTAGAAATACCTTAAGGGTCCTGGGTCTATTGGGAGGCTGGAACATGCCCTGGCTTTGGGCCTATCATCTTTGTCATGGGGTTAAACAAACTCTGCACTAGGTCTTTGACCAGAGTTTAAATCTGCCTATATGAGTAGATGTGGAGAGAGGTTTGCTGGGAGCTATATCATTGGCATTTTTTCTGAAAAATAAGACACCTAGGTCTAAGGACATTACATATTCTATGGCTTTTTCTAAATGGGCTTGTGGCAAGTATTTCACAAAGTTAAAGTATGATGTTTCATTTTTGGGTAAATGGGAACCCTTATGGCATGATCCTGATTTACAGATAGGAGATGCAAGTATTAGCTGGAGTTCTTGGAGTGCAAGTGGGGTAACTACTGTAGGTGTTCTGTTAACCAGGGGATAGAGGTTTATCAGGGACCTTTGCGGAATTGCAGTCCACATATGGATTCCTAGCGTCTGAGTTCTGGCATTATTTACAGTTACGCCACACTTTGTCGGAGAAAGTCATTAATAATTTTTATGTTCAGGAAACTGACGGTATGAGATGTCTGGAGAAGTGGTTTAAACTCTCTTGGGGACATATTAGTTATTTATATAAGGGCCTACAAATGTGTTTTTTACCCAGTTGGAACCCATATAGATTGAGTTGGATCTCTGATATGCAAGAGACAATAGATGAGGTAGGATGAAGTAAATTTTGGGCTTCTGCTGCCCACTTTGCTTCTTCTGACCCTAAACTGCAGTGGATTTAAAAAAAGATCTGAAGTAGATGGCACCGTACTCTGGTTCAGTTAGTTTGAATGGGTCTTTTAGGGTCAGATTCATGTTGGCATGGCAAATCTGCACCGGGATCTATTTTTCACATTTTATGGGGTTATGATTCATTATATTCTTATGGAAAGCCATTTTAAATTGTTTAGAAGGTGTTCTACAGATCCCTATTCCACAGTCCCCAGCATACCTCTCAACCTCTTGCCTCATGAATCAGGGACAAGGCTTAAAAAAATCAGGGACAATGACCCCAAATCAGGGACACATCTTTAAAACTTGCACTATTCACTCAGAAAGGTGATAGAATATAGGGCTTTGTGTTAAGATGCATTTTCTGAAGAAGAACAAGTCTGTAACTTTAATGTTTGGTATTATTTTACACTTTTAATCCCCGCTGTTCTGTCACAAAAACACAAATTTTACGAAGGACAGAGGAAAATTTTGAGGCCAAATCAGGGATATCCCTGAAAATCAGGGACAATTGAGAGGTATTGTCCCCAGTATTTTGGATCTTGGGATATCCAAAGCAATTACAAGGTCTGCTTCCAACCCTTTTAAAGGCTTTTTTGTATGCTGCAGTCCTAGAAGCTAAGCGCCTTTTGCTTAGAAATTGCCATTCTCAATTACTTCCACCCTTTAAGCAATGGAAACAGGTTTTGCTTAAGGCAGCCTTTTCTACAGGGTGATACTGTCTATCAACAGCATTTTGCTTTATCTAAACTCTACAGAGGATGGGAAATTGGTTATGTTATTGTGAGTCCAGCGGGGTTAATTTGGGACTCCTAAACAGTTTTCCTTTTACCTGTTCAGGTTTTTGTTTGGTATGGTGGTAGATGGCTTGGGGAACACCAGCATCTTCTTTGTCCATAGTTTATGCTCATTTTGTTCTACAGAAGGGACTACGCAGTGTTATTTCTGTGCATCACTTGTGTACAAACTACTTTAATGATCCTTGTCCAGCTGTGACTTTTCGTTTGTTTGTTGCTGTCTTTATGCTCCATTGTTGGTGTTGAATGTTTTAAAGCAAGTTTATATACAAAAAATATATAAGATATTGCTATAGCTGCTTATCAATATATAAAGGCATAAAGTGGTTCATTAAATATTTAAAGTCCTGTTATTTTGAACAACATTGTAGGGCCCGATTCTAGAGGCCACCTGCATCGGACGCAGCTTACAACAAAGAAGGGGGCTGCATCAGATGCAGCTGCAGAAAACACAGAAATCTCTATTTCAGGAGGTTGCCGACTTGCACCAAACCTACTGGAATAATTGCAAGTCCTCGACAAGTGCTCAGGGGAAGCCTAGGTGCCCCAAGGAGCACCAAGCCTGAAACCTGAGCACAAAATGGGCAAATACCAAAAGGCTATGGCACGGGGTGGGTTGCCACTGTACTGCAGTGTCCAAGTACAGTCCGGGCACCCATGCACCACCACAGTGTACTCCCTGCCACATCAGGCTAATGGCAACCCCCATCAATCCCTGATATATCCACAGTGTGGTGGTGGTATAATGCCCCACAAACCCCATTGAGCCCCGATCATCCTTGCCATGCATTAAAAACAGATTTCCCAGTCCCATTCCATCCCCCCATGCCCATGACATGCCAACACACATGCCATTGCATTATCTGGTGGTCAAGTGCTCCTCCTTCCTCCTCACCCTGACAGGCAGTGGTCAACCACCCCACTTCCCTCTGTCTCTCTGACATGCTTCTGTGACTGGCACATCCCTCTGCACCACCACAGCCAGCCACAGAATGCACTCTGTGTGTACTGTGCACTATATAGAATACAATGTTCAGTACATGGTCTCTGCCAATCACATTCTGTGGTTGGCTGTGGTGGTGTGTGTAGGGATGTGCCAGTTGCAGAAGCATGTCGAAGCCCAAAGGGAGTGGGTGGTTGACCACTGCCTGATGAGGTGGGGAGGGTGGGGACCACTAGACCACCAAGGGAGTATGACTAGATTGTTTTTCCTCAGGATATCGGGGATCAAGGGGGTGGCACTACACCACAGGGACGAATCTTGCAGTATTCTCAGTGGACATAGGGGATCATTGGGGGGGGGTCCACTATAACACCACGGCTTCTACATAAGCATCGGGAATGGGGGCAGCTACACTACAAGAGAACTTGTTTTTACATTACTAGCAAGATTATCATGCTGACAGGAAGCTGCACCCCAAAACTCCCCATGGCACCTCCTCTGTACCACATTGTCCACTGACCTCTCAAGTCCCTGTGGAACAACCACTTAGACCACACTCCTGGCTGGTGTAAATGGTGTCCTCTGCTGCATCCATGGTGGGCTTTGAAAATCCCAAAAATGGGGATATGGCAGCCCCGCCATCATGCAAGCCCCCACTGTGACCTGGTGCACTGGGTTGCTGGATGCAACTCTGGTGCAAGGGGACTTTGGCACAGGCACAGACTGCTTCACAAAACTGCGGTTTGATGCAAGTTGAGACGCAAATCACCACTTATGTCACACTCTTTTGATGCAAGTCTCTTGCATCATTCTGACCCAATTTACAATCAGGCCCATTATATCAACATGTATAGGTGTGTAGAGACACATGAGAACTATATCATTAGGATCCATACATATTGATTGGACTCCAAGCTTTCATTTAAAAAACTTAAGTTTCTATGATTAAGAGTTCAAATGGAACTGATTTTGATACATAATGTTAAGCATTATAAAACATAATAAAAGATTATTTTTGGAAATGATTGGAAGATACTAGTGGTTGTTCTGTCTAAAACACATCATTTTCTAGTTTTTGTTGTCTTATAAAATACCTTTGAAGCATCCTTCTTTGGCTGCATGAAAGTTCTTGAAGGGGCCATGTTATAAAAGGTATTTAAGACTGTGCCACCTTCTGATTCATTGTGTAACCCCCACCCAAATTGGTGACCTACCAGAAAGTGGCTCTGTGCCACACCCAGCAGGCCAGAGATCCTCTTCTTCACCATTTGGACCCTTGATCCTAGGACTGATGGCAGTGAGGCACCAGGAAACCTCATACGGAGAGCAATAGCAGTCTCTTTGGGGCAGGAGTGCCATCATTTTTACAGCCATATGCTACACCAGTAATCTCACTGCCATTGAGCCCAGAACTGCTGTAAAGACTGGGACCAGGACTGGGATAAAGACTGCCATCAGGAGCAAGATGGAGTGCTCCATGGTCCCAGGGATTGGCAGCAGTGCCGAATGTAGGAGTCATCTGTGCCAGAGTGTCCATAATAGCTGTAAACATGCAGAACCATGCATGGTGGTGCATACGAGACTTGGAGTGTGGCTCTGCTGCCAGCTCCTAATCATGGTCCCCTGACAGCCAATGGAGCAGTGTGCCCATAACCATAGACCCTGTCCTGGCCACAGGGTAGGCAGTGGGCCAGTACACAGCCTCACCACCCATGGGAGCACAGCTGCTCCCAACAGAGCTACAGTGTAAACAAACATGGCTAAAAGTCTCTGTCCCCACAGGACTGCTGGGAGCAGAGGTCAGAGGTATATATAGATTTTTTCCATGAGTTCCAGTCAATCCTAAGCTCAGGTTTGCAGGGAAGCATGCATGCAGACCTGACTCAGGAAACAAGATGCATCATTTTCTGTGCACATTTCAGGCAGTCAATGCTCAGATAAGGAAATCTACAAAAACAGTCAGCTAATTCTGTTTGGCCAGAAACTGGGATTCACTGAGAGATAAACTGACTGCCAGGGCTCAGATGAGTCTGTTGGAATGTGAATCTGAATGTGCACTTTTCTGTTTAATCAACATGGAAGGAGGAGAGTGTCTATGCTGAGACACAGAAGGATAAAGGCAACTTGTTGGAGAGGGATGATATTCCTTAGAACTTTTCCCTGCTGAGAATCCAGTCAAACAGCAGGTCTGAATCTGAAAGTACCCATGCCTTGAGATCCAACGAAGGCCCAGGACATGGAGAAGTGGGAGAGCAATGCCTGTGTACCAGTCCCTGAAAGAGGAGCCTATGTCAGCACACAACCAAGCTAGGTGTAGGTGTCTGCCTCACTAAGCAGAGTTTCTTCGAGGAGTAGTTGGGTCAGCCTATATGCTGACCCTGTGTTGCAGCAGAAGAGAATCCAGGCATATGACAAACGGCTCCTTTGAGGTTGACTGAACAGCAAAGTGCAACTGACTAGTCACCCTGTGGCACAGTGTCCATTGCCAGAGAGAAGTGAGAGACAGGGATGCGTCTTTGGAGCATTTTCACAAACAACAGCCAAGCAAAGGCAACCATGAGTAACCACTGGGTCTCCAGCCCTGCAACATGATAGTTAGGGAAGTAGAGCTTCAGAAGTCATGGGCAGAACTTTGCCTAAATATTTGTGCACAGGCAGAAGACCAGCAATATCATCCGGGCGATATTCCCTGTTTGGGATTACAAATTGGGACCCCTAATGTGTGTTTGATTAATTTGCATCAACTACTACTACAAGCATGCCAAGGTGACCTTTTGTTCCAACTTGGTTAAGTACCAGCAACCCAGTCAGGTACCCACCACAGTCGGTGAGAAATCTCTCTATTAAGGCCTTTGAGGGGAAACTGGATGCACCTGCTTAAGAAGTTGGACTGCCAGGTGTGGGGGGGGGGCAGAGTGAGTGTTTTATAGTACTTAGAGTATGAGTCTATTTCCCTTTGACTTTTATTTTCCTTTTCTCCCCATGTTATTTCCTACCCCTTCCATTTCAACAGAGTACCTGTTGTTTTCATTCTAGCACTGGTGTGTTGGGTATTGCTGTTTGCATCACTGTCACTGTTAGTAAGTTGATACTGCATGGGTGAGGGATCTATATTATTTCCTGAGGGGAAGGTAAAGCATTAAATTATAGCAGGTTACCCATATACACCACCAGGTGGGGGCAATGCATTGCAGTAGTTAACACCCAGTTGTTCTGCAACTTACAAAACCCCGGCCAGACCCCTTGGAGGAGGAAGGACAGGTGGACAGCGAGGGCCATGTGCTTATAGCTACTCTGAAGAAGATGTCCAACATGATGACATTGAAACATTAACCAAGTGAGTGGAAGACAGAGCACTGGTATGGAGTACATAATTTAAAACAACCTAACAGGAGTGTTGATTTAATTTTGCTGAAGAACCTGAAAGACATGTCATCTGTTTTCTGGGCTCTGTTGTGTATACTCTGTACATCCATTGGCAGCAAGTATTGAAGTCTGAGTCTCTGAATGCCCTAGCCTCTGCTGCTCTGCAGCTGCCATGCTTGTTTGTTCCATAGGTGAGTTTTGAACACTGTGGTTGCTTTTCAGATTGAACACTGATTGCCTTAAGTACAAAACAGTAAGAGTGTGTCTTTTTTTCTTCCTTTACTGTGCCTACCAATCAGATTCTGCTGCCGATCAGACACATGTTGTTGACCTTATGGTTAATATTCACCTAGTATTTGTATTTTGGCCTACAACTTAAAGTATTAGCTATTTGTTGGTATTTGGAGCAAAAATAGGTAATGAATGCAAAAAGGTGTTACAAAGTCTTTTCCCCTCCCTCAGGTGGCCAGGGCTATTTTCATGTCCACTTCTAACTCTCAGTCATCTCCTGTTCAAGCCCCCATCCCGGGTCCTTCATGGGAAATAAAAATAAAGTTATCTGGCATCCTGCCGTCCTTCCTCCTTAATGTGGCCATCCTTCCTAACTCACCCTCCTCCCTATCTCAAACTGCTAGGCCCCGCATGGGCAGAAAAAAAATAGATCTTCTTCAAGGATATCTCTTTTATCAGGCCACACTTATGGAACTATAATCTTTAGGCATTTACCACATGGAAACTTTTTGGTAGCAGTCCACTAGGGAACACATATGATGATATCTTACGTCAACTCTTCCTATATAAATGTGGGTGGTCCCTTCCCTCCTAAGTTCTTTTCCCACTGTAGACCATTCTTGTTTGACCCTGCTACAGAAATACCATTGCTGATATCAATTTTTATGTTGGCTCACACTTGCGCAGCCAACATCTTGCGGAAGTAGCAGATTTGGAGGTGCGGTCACTGTTGTGCGAATGCAGGGCACACATCAGAAGGTGCATCCCTCATTCCCCAATCAGCCAGCAGCAGGTGGTGACCTTATGCATCCTTAATGATGCCACCAGATCTAAGAAAAGGTCCGCTGCAATGAGAGTGAAGCTCTCATGTAGCGGGACCAAAACATGACTCCCTTCGTGCAGGCAACATGGCGGTAGTAACTGCCGCCACCACCTGTCACAATGCTGATGGGGGAGCCCACTCCCCGTTGGCATAATTACCCCCTTCCCATGTACAATGTATGCTGAGGGGGTGCCCAAACCCCCTCGGCATCATGCGCCCCCCCAAGAATTTTTCTTTGCTGATGGAGGGCCCAATCCCCATCGGCATTTATCTCCAAGTCCCCTTATATTTTGCCGATGAAGTCCCTCCCCATTGGCATAATGTATCCCTCCCTTTTGTTGCTTGCTGAGGGGTGCCCAATCCCCTGGCGTGTCCCCCCTCAGTATATGCCGATGGGGTGCCCAATCCCCATCAGCTACAGAACCCCCAGAAAACACTTGGGTGGCATGCTGGGAGCACACCCCAGTGTGCCACATGCCCTCAAAAAAAAAAAAATCTAGGGATTTTTCTGAAACCTGTGAAAAAGAAATGGTCCCTAAGCCGTCTCCCTGCACCCTCCACAACCCGTGCCCACCCTCTGTGCACTCTGCCTCCCACACCCCTTACCCATACTTACCTCCAGAGTCTGGGCGCAATGATCTTCAGTGGACCGGGAACATGTCTGCACTCTTCAAAGCTGACCGCGAACTGAAGAAATGCCGGTAAGCTGTATAGTGGCATAAATAGGTTTTTTTCAACTTTGGTGCATATCTCTGGCATTTTTTGGAATTTTTGCACCAAATTTTCAACATGGGGTTACTGGGACCCCTCCTCATGAATTCTTTCACTCTCATGGCGTTATTAGGTCCCGAAAGGTGATTTCGTGGTCACTGCGAAGAATCACCTTTCGGGACTGAGTAAGGAAACGAAAGTACCACTGTTCATGAGGAGGGGTTCTCAAAAAGTCTATGTTGCAAATCTGGTGACAAAACTCCTAAAAATGGCTGTTTTATAAGAGTGCATTGCGCTGTTTCCATGCATGCTTGTAACGTTGTGAATTTGTAATATTTTCACTCCAGATTTTCAAAATTGCCATTTTTCCACACCTCCTGTTGAACAGTACAGCTGTCATTTTACATATCCTGCCTGAAATGTGTTTTCGCATGCCCTGTGCAGAATAGCATGGTCGCTGTGCGAAATCAGTTTTTGGGACAGTTTGAAGAAAAGACGGTGACACTGTACATGAGCAGAGGTTCTAAAATGCCTATGTTGAAAATTTGGTGCCGAACATCCATAAAATGACTATGTTACAAGTGTGCATTGCGCAGTTTCCACGCACCCTTGTAACTTCACAAATTTGCAATATTTCCATGCCAGATTTTCAACACTGGCATTTTTTCACACCTTCTTATGAACAGTACAGCTGTCATTTTTCACATCCTGCCCAAAATGTGTTTCCACACCTGTGGCTTACAATGGCGTGGTCGCTGTGGGAAATCAACTTTTGGGACAGATTAACAAAATCACAGTGCTACTGTTCATGACGGAAGGTCCCAAAATGCCTATGTTAAAAATCTGGCTAACAAACTCCCAAAAATAATTGGGTTATGAATGTATGTTGCACAGTTTCCATGCGTGCTCATGACTTCACCAGTTTTTCATATTTTCACTCCAGAGTTTCAATGTTGCCATTTTTTACGCCTCCTTATGAACAATACAGTTGTCATTCTCCACATCCTGCCCAAAATGTGTTTTCATCCCTGTGTCACCAAATGGCATAGCCGCTGTGCAAAACCACCTTTCAGCTAACAAACTGATTGTGCCGCTTTTCATGAGGTGGGCTCACAAACAGCCCATGTTGAAAATTTGGAGTGAAAATACCACTGCAAGCTGATGGTGTTAGGGTTTCCAACTGTAGCACCACACCTGATACAGACTGACAGGCGCCAGGGGTGTGACTTGGGATCATCGGATGTAATGCTCACGCCATTCCACCCTCACCCTGCAGCCACTGACAGGCATTGTGGTGTGCCTTGCACTGTTCGGCCACAAAATTCACCCCATTCTCCTATACTGCACCCACATCAGCATATTTTCTTATGGAATGGGGTAAGCATAATGCCCAAAGACCCCAAAGCACACCATGACACTTGTCAGTGTCTACTGGGTAGGGTGAGGTACAATGGCGTGAGCATTATAGCTGACAACCCAAAGGCACACCCCAATGCCCGTCGCTCTCTACAGGGTGGGGGTGGGGTTGATGTCACTTCAATACTTCACTGCCATTCCTATTATGCATCTCTACCTCTGGCACTACCAATGCCAATGCCAGCGCAACAACATTGGGCATTGACAAGTGCTTGTTTTATTTGTTCTGCAAGTAATCACTTTTTAAAAGTGATTTGTGACAGCATGTATGTCATCTTCAGAGCTGTCAACTTCCAAACTCTTCAGGTACTGTGAGTGTGGCAAGAAAATTTATTCAAAAGACTTGCACATCTGCATTTTTGTTTTGGCCCTGACCATGACATCAAGACGTGCCAATTTGCAAGGGCTTTAACATGGCCACTCGGTGATGCAGAAAGGGCACTTTAGAAAAGCATCTGTTAAACAGCACTTAGCTTCAATGGAGAAGGAGCTCTACCAGGAAATCCCCGACACATTGCCAACCCACTACTCAGGATCGAAGGTATCCAAGTCCTGGGAAAAGATGCCTGGGCCTCACCACCACAAGCACAAGGATAGACCAAAAGAAAAGGCAAGGACTTTCCTTTTGCATTCTAGGTCACCCAATCACTCAGGTGTGACCTCCTCTGGACCATCGACTGCTCTGGCGGTGATGCAGTCCATCACATAGACTGTTGACATGGCTGGGTCAACCTTTAGTGCCTCCAGACGTATCATGACTGGTGTGTTGCAGTCAATGTCAAGGCCCTTGCCTCCCCTGTCACCATCTGCTTGTGTTCCCATCAACCAGACCACAGATGCTGATGTCCAGGTGGTTCTTATGTCCTTTATGGACATTATCAAATGCCTGTTACCTCCTCCTCCATCAATGAGCTTTCTGTCAGCAGGGTCCACACAACAAACCCCTATGGTGACACCTGCCAAGCTGATGCACCAGATAACCTTCCTAGCCATCAACAGTTTCTTCAGCTCCACCACAGTGTCCTCCAGACCACATCGATGAGGACCAGGAATATAATCCAGAGCTTATTCTGGATGAGGAGGAAGAGAAAGAAGGACAGGAATTTGTGGACATCTATGATACAGCCAGTTCCACAGTCTCTACTGGGAGTAAAAATTCAGTGGTTTACACCCCCAGGTCTACCCTGAAGACCCCTCCTTTATAACAATGATGCAGAAACTCCAATCTGCAATGGTGTTTAATGCAGAGGAGCAGGATAGTACTAAGAAGAACTTTATAGACTTCATGGAACTGCCTGATACTCCACCTAGATTTATTCCTCCCCTCCTGCCAGCCCTAGAAGATGCCATCTTAGCTGCCTGGTACAGGCCTAGCATGATACCTGCCATACTAAGGAAGGCAGATAAGCTGTACCAGGCTCCCTCAGGTAAGCCCTTTTCTGCAGGCCAGCCCGAGGCGGATTCTATAGTTATCAATGCAGTCCATGACAGGTCTAAGGTTCCAAAGCACCTTTGTTCCCTTCCTCCTGACCAGAAGTCTATGAGACTTGATGTCTTGGGCAAAATAACTTTTTCTTCAGCTTCTCTAGGGCTGAGGATTGCTAATTACCAAGCACACATGGTAAAATACCAGAATACTCTGTGGAGGAAGTTCAAGGCAGTCATCCAGGCCCTCCCAGAGAGCTCTGCTAAACAGGAGATACTGAATGCCCTGTCTGCAGATGCCAATGTAGGTAAACATCTCCTATGATCTACCTATGATATTTCTGATGCCTCTGCCAGGGCAGCTGACTCTGCTATTTGTCTCAGAAGACACTTCTAGCTCTGAGTTTCTGGCTTTGTTAATGATGTCAAGCAATCTATCTTCAATGCACCATTCAGGGGACATAAGTTGTTTGGATCAGATGCCAAGACATTTTCTCCAGTTTACGGGTTTCAGGTAGAACCCAGAAGTCAGTACATTCCATGTACCATACTAAGCCTAGAACCAAGCAGAGGGTGCTCTTTCATCCAGCCACTACTAGACATAGATCGGCAAGTAGACAACAGGGTAAGGTTAGAGCGGCAGCATCCTTACCCCCACCAAGCCCCACCCCAGGTACCCACTCAAATGTCACTAGAGGTGGAACTGCAGCAGTAGTTGCAGCAACTGGCTCTGCTAGACTTCTTCTAACACCCCCACCACCAGCTGTGCCTCTAGGTGGTAGTCAAAGGTTACCTTTCCCTCCACCTAGACCAGTGGAGGAAGTTAACATCAGACGCTTGGGTCTTTCAGATAATAGCAAAAGGCTATGCTCTGGAGCTTCTGGAACTACCTCCAGACCAACCACCAGTGCCTTCTTATTACCCTACAGAACACATTCCATTACTCCTGGAGGAAATTCATACCCTGCTTCAAAAAAGGGCAACAGAACCTGTCCCCTTGAAATAAAGGAACACAGGGTTCTATTTTCAGTACTTCATAGTTCTAAAATGGATAGAAGACCTGAGACCCATTTTAGACCTTAGGGATCTGCACTTTTTTTTATAGCATACAGGAAGTTCAGAATGGTCACACTTCAAGGCCTGCTTCCACTGCTGCAAGCAGGGGACTTGATTTGCTCCCTAGAGATGCAGAATCAGTGCAGTGGCTTAGAGCTCTGAGCTGCAAACCTGGAGACCTGGGTTTGAAACCCACAGCCCCTACTTGCTTACTGCATGACTCTGAGCAAGTTACTTAACTTTCTCGTGCTCCCAGGCCGCACCTGGAAACAAGCTTTGGCTTAGTGTGCCTTACCTGGTTAAACAATTTCCCCTTTCCTTTCTTTTCCTTTCCTTACCTGCACATCAACATCTGCAACTCACACAGGAAATATCTAAGATTCCTGTTTCAGGGAGAACACTGCCAATTTAGAGTATTGCCCTTTGGCTTGTCACCTGCAGCACAGTTGTTTATTAAATGTTTAGCAGTGGTGGTAGCAGCCCTTTACAAGGTCCAAATTCCCTCAAGAGGATTTGCATATGTTTCCCATGATGCTTTCCATTATTGGAGTATGTGCAATTGTGTTTCCTTTATAGGGATGCCCTGTTTGTCTTCCCATACCTGGATGACTGACTCCTCAAAGCTCACTCCAAGGAGCAGAGTTCCCACATCCAAGGCGACACCAGACACCTGTTACAATGCTCTAGGGATTACTATCAGCATACCAAAATCAGTCCTGAACCCTTTTTAATGTCTGCAGTACATAAGGGCAGTCTTGGACACAGACCAAGGCCCAGCCTTTCTTTCACAGGACAGGGCTGAGCATCTGATAGTACAGGCCTAGATGGTCTACAACAACAGGTATGTCACAGCCAGGACATTCCTGAGACTCCGAGACCTGATGGTTGCATCCATTACTACAGTACCTCTGTCAAGACTGCACATGAGGATTCCACAGTAGACACTGAGAGTCCAGTAGTACCAATGCACAGATGACCTAGAACAGAAAGTTCTAGTAACTTCTCCTTTTAAAAAAGTTTCAGTGGTGGATGTAACCCACCCACTTGCTGTTTTATTTTTCATTTTTTTTTATTATTTTATTTCAAGTTTAGGATTCAATACCTTGGAGCAGGAGGCTCATTTACAAAGGTTCCGAGTCAGACAAATAACAGAAACAAATAATCAATGGTGACAGACAACAGATAATTGCAGAGGAACAATAGAACAGGAATACATACGATACAATTAAGGTCAAATAGGTTGCAGTTTACAAAGCATAAACATAGGTGCAGAGAATACAGTAACACTTCAGGAGTGTGGTAAAACACTTAAGAGCAAAAAAACTGTCTAGGGATCAGCATGGATCTCAGGTACAAAACTTATGTAGTTGCAATAGAAGTAGTTGGATGAGGCTTTGTTAGGTGTGAAAACAAGGCAGGAAAAGAAAATCAGAGGGAGGGGAGAAAGGTTTGGAGTTGTGAGGGTTGGGGGAAGGGGAGTGTCAGAAAGGAGTCATTCAGGATTATGAAGTACAACTGCACTTCACAATCCTGATCCGTTCCTCTCGACAGATTTTCACCACAGATGCCTCGGGTATGGGCTTGCGGGGCACTTCTAGGGCCTCATCAGAAACAGGGTACATGGACAAAAGTAGAGAGCACCCTCTGCATAAACCTTGTAGAAATGAGAACTGTTCTGTATAGCCTACAGGCTTTTCAGACCCATCTTCCCCTGGGTCATCTGTTAATTCAGATGGGCAATGTAAGTGTGATGCATTCCATCTACAAGCAAGGAGGAACCCATTTTCATCCCCTGTGTAGGGAGGCAATAAGAGTTTGGTATTGGGATCTGGAACACGGTCTAGAACTATCAGCAGTGCATGTTCCAGGGGCCCAACCCATCTTAGTAGACAAACAAGACGAACAGGTGGGAGTTGCTGACTTCAGTCTTAGAAGACCTGTTTAATAGATGAGGTAATCCAAAGATGGGCCTTTTTTGCATCCCCACACAACATAACTGCCACTTTTCTGCTCACTCACTGTGTACCTGGAGTTTTTTGGTGAGATGTGTTGTCCCTCTCTTGGAAAGGGAGGTTCCTGTATGCCTTCTATCCCTTCCCTCTAATCCAGAAAGTACTAATAAAGTTTCAAATGGAGTCAGCAACTCTAATACTCATTGCCCCACTTTGGCCTCACCAGATGTGGTTCCCCTTACTGTGACAGCTGGTGGTGGAACCTCCAGTACTCCTACCATTGTGCTAGGGTCTTCTGTCTAAGGAGTAGGGAACTCAGACCCATGCAGACCTCAAGTCACTCCAGCTTCATGCATGGCTCCTGAAGAAATAACCACTGCAAAGTTTGGAGTGTCCCAAAAGGTGACTTTTGTCTTGATGGCTGCCAGAAAGCATTCCACCAGAGCCACTTACTCCATGAGGTGGAAGTGGTATGCTTTGGATCCCTTTACCTGTCCAGTAAACCAGGTTCTAGAGTATTTGCTGTCCTTATCAGATGCAGACCTACAATACTCTTCCGTTAAGGTGCACTTTGCTGCCATTTCAGCTATATGTAATTAGGAAGACAGTAACTATTTGCACAAAACAGTAAGCATTATGTTATTTTGGGTAAAAAGTGACCTAGGCTAAACTAAGCTGAACTGTCAGAATTTTCCTCTTTCTGTTAGAAATACAAAGTACTGGCCTGTTCTCTCAGTTGCTAAAATACTGTGGGCCTTTCTGTTAGAAATATAAAGTATGAGGCTTTGTTTGCACTAAGATCCTTGCTCGACCTGTGGAACACAGGTCCTTCTGCTTTTTGCTCTGTCTGGGGTGTTCCCAGATCCGTAAGGAGCCTACTTCCTCACAAATCCATTCTACCAAGATGACTACACTAATTGATTCTGGGGCTGCAGTGAGCATTATAAGTGAAACAGTGTACAACACACTGAAGGTATGTGGGTAACTCCAGTCAAACAACACAAATATATACTCCTATGGCTCTAAAGAGGCACTTGTAGTACTAAGAAAATTTGCCAGTTCAATAGAGTTGAAACACAAAATCACATATGGAACGTTTTAGGTTGTCAGAGGAAATGGCAGTTCAATTCTAAGCTACCAAACAGCTTCAGAATTGAGGCTAATCAAAATTGTTAATGCAATACCACTTTTAACAGACACACGCACTGTGGCAGATCAGCTTGTGGACCATTATCCTGACCTCTTTCAAGGCATTGTCAAGCTTAAAATCTTCCAAGTGCATCTTCACATCAACCCCGAAATAAAATCTACAAGTCAGCCACACCGCAGAGTTCCTTTCCACATACAAAAAGGAAGCTGAAGCAGAACTCAAGCTCCTTGAGACAGAAGACTTAATTAAAGAGGTGACTGGACCAGCACCATGGGTCTCACTGATAGTGACACCCCCAAAACCTAAAGACCCCGACAAAGTGAGGATGTGTGTCAACATGTGACAGGCCAACACAGCCATTCTACATGAGTGCCACATCACCCCCACCATGGGTGGTGTAATCCATGAGTTAAATAGCACAACAGTGTTTTCAAAATGTTACCTTAAAGCAGGATACCATCAACTGGAACTGCATCCAGGTAGCAGGTATATCACAATTTTTTCTACCCACATGGGACTAAGAAAGTATAAGAGACTAACTTTTGGGATATCATTAGCTGCAGAAGTATTTCAGAATGTTATACATCAGACTTTACAAGGCATTACTGGCATAAAGAACACAAACGATGACATCATTGTGTATAGGACGAATCAAGAAGAACATGATAGAAACCTTATAACAGTTTTCCAGAGATTAAGGGAACGTGGTCTCATGCTCAGTTGCCCTAAATGTTTGTTCAATAAAACCACACTAGAATTCTATGGCTTCATGTTTTCAGTTAGTGGAGTTATCAGCTGACCCAAAGAAAGTAGAAGCCATCCAGAGAGCCTACAGTCCAGAAGATGCTAGCAAAATTCAGAGCCTTCTTGGAATGGCTACATATTGTTCTTGTTTCATTCCAAACTTTGCAACAGTAACAGCACCACTGAAAGTGCTAACAACAAAAGACACTAAATGGTGTTGGGGTGAGGAAAAAGAAACAGCACTAAGGATGCTCAAAGAAAGACTTACAAGTGAAACAACTATGGCATATTTCAACCCAGACAGAGAAACAGAGATAATTGTTGATGCTAGCCCTGTTGGACTAGGTGCCATCCTCCTACAAAAAGACAATTCAAAACAACACCTCACTGCATACATCAGCAGGTCTCTCAGTGATGTTGGCAGGTGTTATTTCCAGACTGAGCATGAAGCTCTAACTATAGCATGGAGTTGTGAACATTTTTACCTTTACATCTGTGGCAGTCCATTCACATTGGTCACTGACCACAAACCTCTAGAGCTGATATGGAATAATCTGAGATCCAAACCACCAGCATGTATTGAACAATGGGGATTACAGCTACAGCCTTACAACGTCAAGGTCCAGTACGGAAAGGGAAAACACAATCCAGCTGCCTACATGTCACACCATCCAATTCCAGCAAAGACGTCTGAATGCTCAAGACCAGCAAAAGAATATATCAGCTTTCTAGCGCAGTACACCACACCTAATGCAATGACACTAGAAGAAATACTTCAAGAGACACTGAAGGATCCATTCCTCCAAACAGTCAAAGCACTAGTAGAAACTGGGAAATAGAACACCGTTAGCCACAATATACCCCATGCAGATGAACTAAAACTGTACCAACTAGTTTGTAATTAACTCACTGTGTTACCAAGCAATGACATAATGCTACAAAAACCCAGAATAATTGTACCCTTTACACTTTAACACAAGGTATTATCACTGGCCCATGAAGGACACCAAGGGATAATGAAGACAAAGAGACTCCTTTGTGAAAAAATGTGGTTCCCAGACATAGACCAGAGTGCTTAAGTCATGGTAAGAAACTGCCTAGTATGTCTGGCCACAACATCTGTCATGCAGTCTGAGCCACTGCAGATGTCTGACCTACCAGAAGCAGAATGGCACAATGTCAGTGCAGACTTTTACAGACCTCTACCCTCTGAAGAATACCTCCTGGTCATTGCAGATGAGTATTCCAGATACCCTGTTGTAAAGATCATTAGATCCACTTCAGCCAATGCTGTCATACCAGTGTTAGACTATGTTTTTGTTCTGTTTGGTATTCTCCAAATTGTGAAGACGGACAATGGCCCACCATTCAACAGTGATCAGTTTTGCAAATTTGCAGTATAGTTGGGATTTCAGCACAGGAAAGTACCCCTCTCTGGCTGCAAGCCAACACTGCTGCAGAGAGATTTATGAGGACTATAGGACAACTCCTGGAAGAAGTTGGGATATAAGGTGTACCATGGAAACAGGAATTATGCAAGTTTCTCAGAGACTACCATTCCACACCACACAGCACCACAGACAAATCCCCTGCAGAACTGCTGTTCAGTCACAAAATGCGAACTAAGATCCCCTCTGCTGTGATTGCAAGAGACATAGTAACTGATAGTGATTTAAGATGCAATAATCATGCTGCCAAAGCCAAGGTAAAAGCCTATTCAGACAGATGTCACCATGCAACACCTATTACAATTGCATCTGGCAAGTCTGCGCTATATCGCCAGCAGAAGACCAATGAGCTCATTAGCTCTTACAACACCAAGCCTTACACAGTTACATAAGTGAAAGGTTCAGTGGTCACAGCTGCAAGAGATGGACACTCGGTGACCTGACGCTGTTCATACTTCCAGAAACTCCAGCCTCCCAATGATGCTGCCCCAAACCTGCAGGAACAGGATAATGCAGAGTAGGGCTGGGCGGACCTGAAAAGGTCCTGACCCTTATTATCAGGATCAGGATCGAGGCCAAAGTCCTGATAAGTTCTGATTAGCTCTGATTCGAATCAGAACCTTTTGTAAAATGTGATGAAAACTGCAAATCTGCTATTTAATTGCATAAAACAACACTGACATTTGTGACACACACATAGAATTGTAGTCAGCATTTCAGGATATGAAAACTGTGAGTTTATAGCGCTGACATGCTGGTCAGTTGAATATGGCAGTCATGCAGTTGACCTCTGTCTGTTTTCTGCCTCAGAGTCCATAGTATTAGTGTTGCAACTGTAAACTGAAACTGACCTGTCTGGCCTCAGAAGAGGAATCCCATTCCCATTTAGTAGCACACACTATATAATGAACATATCATAGAAACAAAGAAACATAGAATTTGATGGCAGATAAGGACCACTTGGCCCACCCAATCTGCCTATTTCCCTACCTATTGGATAAGCTGCAAGTTTTAGCTAACCAGCAGCCTACTTCCTCCTAACAGATATCAGTTTGGTAATGTTGTTCCAGTTCCTTCTCTGCTCCACTGAGAGTCATGCAGTTATTTTCTATAGCATGGAGTCCCCTCCACCCACCCACCCAAATTGATGACACATTTAGGGGACCCCTACCAAAAAAATAACTGCATGTCCTTAGGAATCCAGAGACCTAGCTACTGTGTTGAAAGGGGGAGTGTGGCTGTGAGGTCGAGCCTGTACTGAATGGGCAGAGACCTACATTCAGGTAATCCAAAAATGCAAAAATTAGACAAATCTATTAGGGCATACTGAAAAATGTGTGCCATAATATTCAGGCAATCCAGAAATTAGGACATACTGAAAACATTCTACCATCAGTCTCAACTACAGGCAGTCCAGGAATTACACAAATCCATGAGGACATGCTGAAAAACATGTGCCATTAGGTTCAGGCAGTCCAAAAATTATACAACTCCATGAGGATATGCTGCAAAAAGTGTGCCAGCAGGTTCAGGCAACCCAATGATTAGCAAAGCACGTGAGAAAGATATGCTGAAAACATTGTGCTATAAGTCCCAACTTCAAGCGATCCAAAAATTAAAGGAGTGTATTCAAAATGTGAAATGCGTGCCATCTGGTTCAGGCAATGCAAAAATTAACAAAGTCTGCTAGGACATGCTGAAAACATTGTGACATCAGGTACAAAAATTGTGCAGGCCACATATGGGCGTACTTGAGTATTAATTTATTTTTCTGAAGAAACTGTGATCTTTCTACTCTTCCAAGTAGTCATCTTTAAGGTCACTGTGAAATGTATTTGCTGCCTCTGGATCATAGCTGTAACCAATCAATAGAAGGTTTACTTTTAAGAATGTTAACTTCTCACATTTTCTGGTAGTAGCCTAGATCGTGTGTCTGTTACCACATTTCCTGCACAGCTAAAGTCGGTCTGAAAATACACTGGTTGGGGGACAGACCATATACGTCAAGGCTACCTGCACAAGTGCAGGCCATACAGGCTCCTTGCTTTGCCAGTACTTAATGGGATCTTCATTCCATTCAATACCTTTTTCTGCTAAGTAACAGTCAACCATGGCCTGGGCAGAAACAGTGACATATGGAGAAGGAAGGGTTGATTTTTCCAGGACGACAGCATCCAAGTGCCCCCAAAGATGACTGCTGGGTCTAGAATGAATGGCAGCAGCTGACTGTTTTGTAGCCTGACTGAGAAGAGAGAGAGCTGTGAAGGTGCAGGAGGAATGGATGAGGGGTGCTGCTTCTGTTGTCATTTTTTTTTTCAAAAGCAAATCTACATCTTGAATTATTTTCTCTCTGCAGTTTCAGAACACATTTGGGTCATACTGTGAGAGGTGTTTCATCTTGTAGCGTGGGTCTAGTACTGTTGCAATAATGTAATGTTCTTCCACGAGCATTTCACCAAGTTTCTCATCATCTCTGACTTTTTTAAGCATTCAATATACTACATCTTTTTTATTTCTGGGTGGCAAGTCCCTTTCAGTTGTACTAGACTTTCCCATCTGAAACTGGCTTGTTGCACCTTCCAACTTATCCCTGATTGCATTCAGCTGAAATCTAAGAATCATAATCAATGGGATTATTTGCCTGAGTGTGGCACTGTTGGAACTCACTTCCCTAGTAATTTTCCTCAAAGAATTGCAGGATCTTGATGAGAAGTTCTAAAACAGCCCACTGCTGTGGATTAATGTACATATCAGCATCCCCTATGCTGTTCTCTAGTGTATACTGTCTTACAGCCTGTTTTTGCTCCAGCAGTCATTGGAACATATAAAAGGTACAGTTCCACCTCATTGCAACATCCTGAATGAGTGTATTAGGAGGCAGTCCATGCTGTTATTGTATGGCCCAAAGACGTTGGTGTGCTTTTCAGGAATGGTTGAAATATGTGCTTATTCATTTTGCCACATATGTGAGAGCCTTTATATCTCTGTCCTCTTCCGTAAATGCATGCACAATCACATTTAGGCAGTGTGCAAAACATCGAATGTGGACAAAGCCCCCATCAGACAATGCTTTCTTTATGTTTGAACCATTGTCAGACACAATAAAACCTACAGAAAGTCCCTGTGATGTCAGCCAGTACTGTATCTCTCTATTGAGCTCATCCAAGATGTTTGAAGCTGTGTGATCCTGCGGGATATACTGGATGTGAAGGGAAGCCAGTTTCAGAAGGGAATTGTCAGTGTCACTACAGGGAGTAAATGATACCCAATGCGCAGTCAGTGACATAAATGGTTCTGACTGGCAGCTTGTCCATATGTCAGCAGTTAGATGGACAACCCCAGCAACTGCATCTTTTAAAGCATTTTTCTGTTTAGCACTTACTAAATCATACATCTGCGGTATTGCAACAGTCGAGAAATATTTCCTTTATGGTATACTGTATCGTGGTGACAGGTGATTCAAAAGCCTTTTGAATCCTACATGCTCCACAATTCTGTAAGGCTGTAGGTCCAGTGCTATCATCTCTGAAATTAGTTTTGTTACAGCATTTGCCTCAGGATGAGTACGCTGTTACTTAGCTGTATGTTCAATTGTTTCTGAAATCGTGAGCTATCTTCTAGCAGTTGAAGTTTTCAGATGGCCAACATTAGGAGTACAGGATGATGACAGGGCAAAAGAGGACTGTTTGTAGTACTTATTTATTTATTTTTTTACACACAATGCTTTTTCCTGTAGGAATTTTCTTTAGTCCTCTCACTTATTTTCAAGTACCTCTGTTCTCTGCGGAAGGGCTCAACCTCACAGAGAGACACCCTCCCCTTCCACCACTGTAGCTATTTTTTTTTTTTTTTGAATGTAGGAATTTTCCTTTTTTTTTACTCCTCTCACTTGTCTCACTTGTTCTCAAGTTTCTCTGTCCTATCAGGACAGGCTCTGCCTCACAGTCACCCTCCCCCTTCTACCAATGTAGCTTTTTCCTTTATGTAGGTTATTTTTATTTAGCAGGGAGTATGCCACAATGATATAATATTTTTACAACAGCAGTTGGCAAACAAACACACAGTCAGTCACGCACAGGCAAACTGGCAATTTTTTTTTAAATTAATGTCTTCCAGGCAAGACAAACTACAGCACTCCGGTAAAGGCAAAGTACAATCTTGCAGCAATTTCTACCCTACTTCAAAGCTCAGAGGTCCACGGGGGACTAACTCACTGATGTTTTCTTTTTTAAATCAGGTAAAGCTCAGCTAACTTGAAAAGAAAAAGCAGGAAAGGTAAACTCAGGGTGCACTCAAAACTTCCAAGTTCCAACCTGCCAGGCTGATGGTGATCTGCTTTTTTCTTTCTCTCTCTCTCTCTCTAGTCCCCTTTTGTTCTTTTCTAGTTTATATACCACTAGCCTGCTTTTGTTTCTTAATACAATTCTTGCACTTAGTTTGTTTGTTTGCACTGCAGTAGGCTTTACATTTGCAAATAATCACAGAAAAGATTTGATAAACATGAGGAGATATAGAGTCAGGCCATCCACTGTGAGTGACGAGCACTCAAAGCCCGCCAGTATGCAGGTTGATCTTTTATTAATTCCTTTATTTCCCCATTTTTCTCTGTAGTTGTTTGTTTTACTATTTTAAATTTCTTGTTAAGTAAAAGTCAATCACTCGCTGGATGCTTTTGGAGAGGTATTTAAACTGCGACTGATATACACACACACGATAAAGACAGCTCACTAGCTCTGTCTCGACTGTATCTCTCTCGGCCACGCACTGAGCAATTCCCGCCACATGCAGCCTTATATATATCTCAGTGCCATCTGACCAACATACAGCTAGTCAGGTGGCAGAGGTATGTCACCATCATGTGAGTCTGTGTGTGGCGCAAGCGCAATTAGGACCAGCTGCAAATGTGAACCTGGCAAATGTGTGAAAAAAAAAAGATCCGGATGACTTACACTGGATGAGTGAGAACAAGGAGAATAAAACAGGGACCTTTGGCTGCACAGATACGCTCCCAGATGGATCTTCAATAAAACTCACTCCTGCTGCATTTTTTACAGTAACTCACAGATGCTAAACCATCATCCCATGTTCTGGGTGCACAGTGGTGGAGAAAACAAAATGGGTGTAAAAACTAAGTACTCTAAAATTAAACACATTTAAACCCCCTGCTAGGACAGTTTCAGAATGCAGTCCCAATCTACGATTAAGCCGGCAGCTACAAGGTAGAAGAATGGTCTTGCAGCTCGTAGCTGCTGGCTTGATTGCAGCTCAGGGCTGCATTCTGGCACTGCCTGCTATTTGCAGTGAAGTTTGGACTTGGAACAAGAAGGTTGCCAAAAAGCAGTCAATCTACTCTCACCCTTCAGCCACATGCCCAGAGGGTAGATCTGTTTAGAAATTTGTGACCAGTGTGATTGGAGGATGATTTTCCTAAGATTTTTTTAATCAGGGGAAGTTTCTAGCCACACGCGGCTGGCGGACCTGGACTTGGGACAATTATGCAAAGGGTTCTTATTTATCCGGGTCTGCCGGGCGGCATTGGATCCGGGGGGGGTCTGATTTTAGGCGGGTCGGTATGCCCATCCCTAATGCAGAGCCTGTTGGACCAACTACCAATGCACCACCCCAGAGGTACACAACCAGATGTAATAGACAGCCACTTACCAAGACTATGTGCCTTAAAGACTATAAATAGGGGAATATATGTTTTACAAAAAAAAAAAAGAGATCACATTTTTCTTTTATTAGCACCCTTAGTTACATTTGTAGCTGTGATGTATTACTGTCACTATTATTAATAAGAATTCTCCTGACACATCTAGCATTAGCAAAATGACACTTAGCCACATGTGACAGTGGTAATGATATCTGAGTTATTAGTAATACTTTTGAGTTTTAGAAAGTATCAGCTTACAAAAAGGAAACATTTCATTTCTGATTTAAAGTAAAGGAGGGATGTAATGCTGTAATCAGTATCAATTAACTGAATCACCTAGTGGACTTAGTTATTGTTGTAGCACTTAGTATGCAGCATGTTGATAGTGTCATGTGCACCTGTTGCTTTATGACAGAACTACCTAGTACGTAGTATGTAGTTGCCTTCTGTATATTAGTAGCTGAGGAGTGTGCAATGAATAAAAGCCCTGAATGAAAGCCAAGGCCTGTGTCTTTATTTTCAAATAAGAGTATCAAAATACTACACATGGTGCCTGTGTCTGAATGGACCATGGCTGCCACAGGTTCCAAGCAAGCTGCCATTGCTGGAGCCAGCCTGCCAGCACAGCAGCAGGATGTCCGCTCGTGGCACTGATGGCCTGAGTTTGGGAATGGACCCAGGATTTGGAGGGCTGGCTGGGGTGGAGAGGGATTGAGTGCCGTCCGGCAACTATCTATCTCTGGGGGGGGGGTATGAACATTCAGTACATCAGTGGCCCCTGGCAGAGGTTGGGAGCTGCAAGTACTGAGGCCACATGTTATGGGAGGTGGGACAGACGCTGGGTGCACCTCGTTGATATCATTGCATGTCCTGCCTCTGGGGGAACTCTAGCATTCCAAAAATCCAGCCCAATGGATGATGCTCCCACTTCTGCCACCACTTCTGCATGAGTAAAAAGTTCCACCGGGGAGGGGTTCCCACTCCCATGGTCCCATCTTGGGGGAGTAAGCCAGGGCTACAGACCAAGTGTCCTGGGGAAGGCATGCCCGCCCAGTGTCCCCACCCGGGGTGGGTTAAGACTGGGCTGGGCAGTGGTGTTTGGGAGTGGGTGCTGAGGAGCCTCTGCCCATCAGGGCGGTGGTGCCAGGTACCAGGCAAAAAAAAGCTGTTATTGCTGGATTAGGGAACAAGAAGCAGGTGTCATCTGCATTAGCATGCACACTACTGGTGATTTTCTGCCCCCTCAAGTAATTTTTAAGGTGAAAACATAAACTTGCCATCCCATAAACAGATTCCCATCAGACTGATCCATAACACAGTCCACTAATCACAGGGCTAATGAACTCACCATGCCTGAATACATAGACATAGTGTTTACACCTCCATTTCAAGTTTACAAAACTCAGATTTGGACTACTGTCTGAGCAAAATGTCGTTTTGTTAATGGACCTGTTCTGCATGCACACAGCAACTGCTGTCCTGAATAAACTCGAGCAGTCCAATATTGTTCCTATTTTCATACTTGCATTGAGCACAGACCTACTACAGCCTCTGGACATTTCTGCAAATATGCTGTTCAAAGTTAGTCTAAGGAAAAACTTCACAAGATGGTATGCAGGACTTACTGCCGAGAATGTGGATAAAGGCAGCTAGGAATTTAAAACTGACTTCATGCTCCATCACATGAAGGAGAGGCATGCTACCGGGCTAGAAGCCAACTTTATAGAAGTCTGTATGGAAAGAAGACTGCATCGGGGGCTTCAAGGAGGCAAGGATTTTACAAGCTAACACCAATTGCTTGAACTGGGCAAGTGCAACAGTGCTCATCTGTAGTGCTCTTTTTATCTGTCATTGACATTACTTATACAGTAACTTGATGTCTGTTTCTATTTTTTTGCAGATGCCTGAACCACCAACTGAACCGCTGAGGTCAAACACCATCCAGGACACCAATGATGACATGGTAACAAACGCCTATTGAAATGTCAACTCAAGGATGAATGGATTAACTGAACTACTGTAGTTCTGTTTCTGTTTTAAACTGAAACCAACAAAATGTACTTAAAGTTTGTAATGCTCATTGTGCAAACCTTGTGCCTTACTTTTTCAGTGAGAGGGACAGAGCGTTTGATAAGTGAGGAGAGTGACTAAGACAGGTAGTGGAAGACAGCAGCAGAAATTCAGAAAACACAACAGTGTGGTAGGTGCAGAGCACAGTAGGATCATCCTTTGTTTGTTGCCTCAATTGTTGGTCAATCTGTTATTGTTTGCACCCTGAACTGCAGAACGTATAATATTATCATTTTCAATGGTGGAAAAGTTTTGTTTGATTTTGAAAATGTTCTGACAGCAAACATAATGTCCTATATAGTATTTCAGTGGTCATCCAGTCAAAGAAATCAATCAGTTTCATCTGGCATGACCTCTCCCCATGAATACATGCTGTCTGTGGTCTTGCAGCCCATTGGATTCAAGATACTCTACCAGTCTTTCCATTAGCAGGGTTTAACAATGTATAACTACTCATAACCCTATTTATCAACTGGATTACCCGGTCCTGTAAAATGCCATAATAACGCAAAATCCAGTTATTATGGCATTTGACACCGTAATAACCCAAAATCATGTTATTACGGCATTCTTGGTACAACTTTGACTTTCATCTGCAGTAGCGTGACTGAGCGATGTTCGCTCCGGTGAACAGTGTGCTACATAACCAAAAGAAACAGCAATATTTAGTGTAAGAATGACCTCAGTTCTAGTGGCAAAGATCACTTTTTCTAGTTTGCTCTAAAAGAAGCCACCGAGTGTAGTGTGACAAGAGCGAGTGACTCGGTGGCTTCAGAAGACTCGACGCAAGTGTTAGCGAGCATTGCTATAGCAACACTTGGTAACATTTGCATCGAGTCTTCTGAAGTCCCCGAGCCACTTGCTGTCATTGCTCTATACTCGTCGGCAGCTTCTCTTAGAACAAACTAGGAAAAGTGATCTTTGCTATTAGAACTGAGGTCATTCTTACACTAAATATTTCTGTTTCTTTCAGTTATGTAGCACATTGATCACAGGAGTGAACACTGCTCAGTCACGCCTCAGCAAAGAACCCTCCAGGTCATGCCCCCCTTGGCTCCAAGGTCTACACAGGAAGTCAATACACCTGCAATTATAAAAAATAAAGGATAGGTGAATGTGAGTTTATGGATTTTCTTCACATACCCTTGGTGTGTGATGACCACATAAACCTCTCGAGCTTCGTTCTTGAGGTTTATGGGTCATCACACATCTCAGGTGTGTGAAAAAAATCCATAACACACACTTACCTATCCATTATTCTCTATGTACCTGTCATCTCCAAGTGTCAGGAACACTGTGTACTTGTAATAGCAGACATATACTGTACCTGAGAGCCAGGTGTTCCCAGCTGACACCCACCTGCAGTTCCATTGTATTCTCCTATCCTGAGTTTGTAGAGGCTTCTGGCATCCCCAACAAGAAATCGGTCATAAAATGCATATACTGCCTCCTGTCTGTCCTTCATGTCAATACGCAGGACGTTAGTGGCCCTGTGAAGTGATGCGATGAATGTTATCCATTCCTGAGGCAGAGACAGAAAAGGCAGAGTTTATAGCTACAAACACCCAGTGTATCTTCAGCATAGAACAATGAGAATGATGAAGGGTGAGTGAGCGTGGGATATAAACAGAACAGAAACAGAACAGAAACAGTTGATACTAAAGAAAAAACTGAAGATAGATATTAATCAAGGCCACTGTCTTACGACTGTTCCTGGGAAAACTGGTAAATTATGGAATTCAACTGTCAAGATGAAAAAGAACATAGAATTGCATGGAATTTGACATTTTATACAGAATCAGTGCATTTACACTAAATGCATTTTGCTGTAAATTATTTACTGTGATTTTAATTTTGCTTTGTTTGGATTGTTATATATTGGATACATCCTTCCTCCAATCTATGGAAGGGATTTTCAATGGTGACCATCAGGATTTATGTGCAATTTCACGGAACTGCTGCTGGCATATGGATACTGCTAAAGTAGACCCCTGGTGGTCTAACAGTGTCCAAATGTCTGGCACAGTTGCACAAAACTGTGTCACAAGCTGAATCATTTGCATCAAAAAAATGGCACACATCACAGAAACAAGTACAACAAGTACTTAAAGTCAAATTTCATAAGGATTTTTTTTCCCCATAAATTATAGTGAGAAAGAAATAATGTGATGGGAATTGAACCCAGGCCCCCAGAATACAGTCCTGGTACTCTAATCACTGAGCTACAGGCTCATGTGGCCCCAGTGGGTCACATTATTTCTTTGTCACTACAGTCTGTGATCTAAATTGTTTAGCAGTGGCTAGTACTGCACCAAAAACATGTCAACTGGACTGTTCCATGTTGCAAGATTTGCAATACCAGAGAAAGGAAGTTTGTCCAGGAAAAATCAGGTAGAACCATGTAAGCCTATAGCTCAGTGGTTAGAGCACCATGATGGTATTCTGGGGCCTGGGTTCAATCCCCAGTAGGTCACATTACTTCTTTCTTACTACAGTTTACAATCTAAATTGCTTAGCAGCGGCTAATACTACACCAAAAACATTCTAATTGTGATCTCAATTGTTCTGAGTTGCAGGATTTGCAATGCAATAACCAGAGAAAGGGTGTTATGTCCAGAAAGAATCAGGCCAAAACCATGTGATCCTATAGCTCAGTGACAACAGCACCAGGATGGTATTCTAGGGGCCTGGGTTCAATTCCCAGTGCATCATATTACTTCTTCCTGTCTACAATTTGTGATCTAAATTGCTTAGTGGAGTTTTTTTTAATGATGAAATTTTGTATAGAGATGGGAGAACAACAAAAACCTATGTGGTCGTGAAAGGTTCTGATATGCCAGAAAAGGTTGTGAAAGTTATCCAAATTTTAGCAGAATCTTTTAGTTTGACATACAAAACTGTTTTAACCATCGTTGTCCATGCTTAAGGTATTGCCAGTGAAGGGAAAATACATAGATGTGTAATCAAATTAGTCTATCATCCACTGCAAGTCAATACTGTCAATCCAATTGTGTGTGTCTGTTACTACGTATATGTGTGTGTCATTGTGTATTAGTGTTTCTATATGTGCATTTCGGTGTGCATGTCACTATGTGTACCTTAGTGTATCTGTGCATGTTAGTGTGTGCACTTGTGCACTGTAGAAATGTTTTTATTACTGTGTGTGCATGTCACGTTGTGTCTGTGTGTCTGTGCATCTGCATGTTAGTATGTGTATGTCTGTGTGTGTGTCTAACAGTGTGAGCTTTACTACATCTGTGTTCATATTTCTGTGTGCCCACCTCCAACCTATTGCCACAGGTCCTCTCGCTTATAAATGGGACATGCAATAACCTGTCTCAAAAAATGTAATTTATCCTCATGAGTGAGTGGATGGGACCATAACTGCCCAGTGGCAGATCCACACCTGAGTTATGAAAGTCCTGCCTCTTAAGTGATAATAAACACATTTTGAGTCAGACCACTGCATATTCAGTTTCTATACCTACTAATCATATCTTTTATGACTGTGGTTGGTTTGAAGATTTAACTGTTTTGCTTTGATTTCAACTGTCGAATGCAGTGCTGTACTAGGCAACTGTGATGTCCTTAGCACTGCAAAAGCTGCTCTCTGATTGGTTGAGTATTCTATTGTAAGGTACCCAACCTTCAAGATATCAACTGTGACAACACTAACAACAAAATTTCATGTTATCTTGAGGGTCGATGCAGAGATATCACTTCTCTTTTATTTTTATCTCCCCTGGTGTTGTATAAATAAGGGATATACAGCTGGGACCTGTGTAGTAAACGTTTTTTGTCCAGAAGTGCCGCTTGATGTCAGGCACCCTAACAAGTGATAGAGTCTTTAGTAATGAGCCCATGGACAAATAGCACAAGCAGAGATAAAAAGTTTGTTTCACAGGGTCCATATTGTCGATTTTGTTTATACAATAGACAAGGTACTGCTGTATGGTATTTGTTTTTGTCTAAATATTGTCTTTTTGTTAAGTAAAAGAGTTGGTGATTCTTATTCTGTGTACTTCTGTAGGTATTTGAATATCTGGTTGCTAAATGTTGTTGCCAGGGATGCAAGGTGCGAGATCACTAACAAATGGGCAATGAATGGCAATGAAAAAGCTGTTGGAAACTCTGTCATGGTGGCCGTCATCAAAGAGTACAGTTCAGGGGGAAGTGTTGTTTAGTGCCCAGATGTCTGTGTAGGGTGTTCTTTTAAAAGATGTATGTCATCAGGCAGCGAGGAGAGAGGAACAAGTTACAACTGAAAGTGTTAAAGAGTTTGGCGGGTGAAAGGCAGTGATCATCACTGAGTGGTTGAGGAAGTAAGTTGTTTGACAAGCTGGGGGTGGGTGTGCATCTGGTCATCTTTGGGACATAAATTACATCACTTACAAGCCTCAGATAAACAATTATCCTACGGCTTCAGTGTCTACACCAATTGCATAAATTAAGGATATGTGATGATCAGCTGTGTGATACATGATTTATCTGCACACGGGCAGTTTGACCTCAAGTAATCTCACAAGTGGCATAAGCCATGAGTGATGTACCTGAGGTCAAACTACCTGAGCGCAGATAAATGATTTATTATGCAAGTTCACTATCACATGTTTCATTTATGCAATAGGTGTAGAGCCTGTGTGTATTGTTATAGGTGGTACCATTATTTGAAATGATTTTTTTCTTTAAATTATTGTTGGTCTATTTTGTGGACTACCAGTGGGCTACAGAATGTAACTGCACCTTCTGGAGCACCATAGGTATGGTAGTTGTTGTGGCCAAGATGTCGGGGCATTGTGTCATCCTGATAATGTTGGTCCTGATTGGTTGAGCAGCGTGAGCTGATGAAAAATACAAAAGAAAATGGTGGACTCAGCAAGTGAAAGTGAAGAAGCAAGTGGTCCATAAGCAGAGTAAGAACATGGCAGATTGGTAGTTTTTTTTAAATTAAGATTTGGTGCAAGAAGGGCAGGTCAAATTGTGGATTGTATGGGAGGGAGTCATGGTATGGAGTCACTATCGTGCACTTTGCAAATAAAAAGAAGAAGCACTTTTGAATAGAATTTAGACTCCTGGCATCTGTTTTTTCTGCATGGCAAATCTGTATTTTTACAAGTAGACCACAGTGAGTAGCTGGTGCTGGCAACACACTTTACTTTGACTACTTGTTTAATAACCTTGCACAGCAGGCATAGGTACGGCCCAGAACTGATCCCTCAAATTGTAGCACATGAGCAGGTTGTTTGGCGAGTGGGAGGTGCGGAGCGTGTGGTGAGTCAATCGTGGGATTTCCTGACTGACTGCTTATGTGCAACATGGTGAGAGTGAGCAGAGCTGAGGTCTGGACACATAATTAGAAAATTAAAAGAAAAAGTACTGGTTTTTTTTCAGGCTAAGAAGTGTGATATTCTGGAAACTGCAGGGTCGAAAACCATCTAGAATGGCACACAAGTGGGAGCTCTGATGTGTAATATGGAGAGTGATGCTTTCTAGTCTGTAACAGAAAAACAAAACAAAAATAATAGAAACAGAAATTGATGGCAGATGAGGACCAAAGATCCATTTAGTCTGCCCGAGCCCTACCCCCTCTTTAGGATTTCTGTGCTTCTTTTTTTGTTTCCACTGAGTTAGTGTGGGTGACTTGTGTATTTAAAACAGTAATGCTGCAGTGACATACATAGTGTAAGTGATAGCAGAGCCTCTGTGGATAGTGGGAATTTGGGAAAGCATGTGTGTAAAAGTGGAAGAAGTAGTGGCCTGCAAGGGGCAGGCGGATGCTCTGATGATGAACTTACCAGCTATATGTGTCACTGATGATGAACTTACTATATGTATAAATGTAAGATTTTACATGACACATATAGTTGGTCTGATAAACAGACTTATCAACAGGTGTTTTTATATGGCAAGCCGTTAGGGACATAATTCATAATCTCTGGCTGTATAGTAAAACACATGCACTATATGGTGAAATACATACATCATATAGTGAAATATATACATTATATAGTGAAATACATACACAATGTAGTGAACCACATACAGTATCTACTGAAATATATACATCGTATAGTGAAATACATATACTGTATACTGAAATACATATATTATATAGTGAAACACATACGCAATATAGTGAAATGCTTACATTGTATAATGAAATACATACACTATCTACTGAAATCCACATACTGAGTACTGAAAATCCACATACACAATATACTGAAACAAATGTACTAAGTACTGAAACATATACGCTACCTATTCAGTTACATATACTACAGACAAAAAAAATCCACATAAACTACTGAAACAAATACTCTACAGATTGTAACACATACACTATATATTGAGAAAAATCTGCATACACTATATACTGAAACAAATACACTATATATTGAAATACTTACACTATCTATTGAAATGCATACACTACACACTGAAGAAAGCACATACACTATATACTGAAACAGATACACTATATATTGAAACATCTACACTTTATATTGAAATACATACACTATCTATTGAAATAAATACACTATGCACTGAAAAATCTGCATACATTATATACTGAAACAAATATACTATATATTGAAATACATACACTATCTATTGAAATGCATACACGACACACTGAAAAAAAGCCCATATACTATATATTGAAACAAATACACTATATATTGAAATACATACGCTATCTGTTGAAATAAATACACTATGCACTGAAAAATCTGCATACACTATATACTGAAACAAATACACCACATGGTGAAACACATTCACTATGTATTGAAATACATACACTGTAGACTGAAAAATTCACATACACTATATACTGAAACAAATAAACTATATACTGAAATTGCATATGTTCTGAAACTACCCATCCCCTTGCCCCCCCCCCTTGAATGGCCTGCAGCTGAACTAGCTCCTTGCCTGTTGCATTTAGTTAGCTGCTGGCCTGAGGAGAGGACTCTAAAACTGCAGAGCATGAGGTAAACAAAACAGGGCTATCTCTAATTCTACTTCTTTATGGGGTTTTGCATCTTGTTTTGCTTGCACATCTTTAATCAAATTTCAGAACGTTGTGATGTCACAATAAATGTTTAGAACTAATTTAAAATGCTCTAGTTTCTTCTTTTAAAAAAGTGCTGCCTTCATTTACTGTTAGACACTTTTGTATAGGAAGCTAATACTTAGGATATTCCTAACATACCACTCTCATACCATATAAACACAGGGAACTGCATGCATTTTTATGTTTGCTTGCACACATGTGCAAGAAACATAGTGCCATCATCTGAGTTTTTGGAGGTGTGTCAGTGCTCTTCCAATTCAGTCAGTGTGTTTGCAGGCACGGCCGCAGTTCTCCAATGCCTGCTGGAGCTGTCTATGACAGCTCCAAAATGCAGTGGAGTACAGTTGAAAGGGGGAGCTACGCTTCAGTGAGCAGCGATAAGATATCGCCTGCTCATGCATGCTCCTCCTACACACTAAACACATGCTGCGTGCTGCCGCCCCCCCCCCACACACACTGTATAGTCGACGGGGTACCAATCCTCCACGGCTGTGCTGCACCCCCCACCTAAACACAGTTCCATGTGCCATGCTGGGTACCCACCTAGCGTGCTAATTTGTATAGCCAATGGGGGTGCCCAATCCCCTGTTGGCTCCACTGTCCCCCCCCCGAGTACAGGGTGCCACTCTGGGAGCCCACCCCAGCATGGCAATAGATGCTATGGCCGACGGGGGTGCCCAATCCCCCGTCGGCTCCATGCCCCCCCAACCAGCTGTCCTTCTGCATGCTGGGAGCCCATCCCAGCGTAGCAAATGTCCTGCGTCGTCTCATTAAAAAAAAAAAAAACTGAAAATCAAAAATGGTCCCTCGCTGTGTCTGCCCCCACCCGCACCCACCCACTGCGCATCCTACCTCCCACACCCCTCACCCCATACTTACCTCCGGAATCTGGCGCGACAATCTTCGGTGGACCGGGAACACGTCTGCACTCTTCAAAGCCGACCGCGAACTGAGGAAATGCCGGTAAGCTGTATAATGGGATAAATAGGGTTTTTTCAACTTTTTGCATATCTCAGGCATTTTTGGGAATTTTGGGCCCAACTTTTCAACATGGGGTTTTTGGGACCCCTTCTCATGAATTATTGCAGTGTCATGGCATTATTCGGGCCTGAAGGGTGATTTCGCAGTCACTACGCAAAATTACCTTTTGGGACAGAGTAACGAAATGACATTGCCACTGCTCATAAGGTGGTCTCTCAAACAGCCTATGTTGAAATTTTGCTGGAAAAATTTTTAAAAATGACTGTTTTACTAGCGTGCGTAGCGCAGTTCCTACGCACGCTCGTAAGTTCATGCATTTTCAATATTTTCACTCCAGATTTTCAACATTGCCATTTTACCACACCTCCTTATGAGCAGTACAGCTGTCATTTTTCACATCTTGCCCAAAATGTGTTTCACCATGTAGCGTACAATGAAGCGGTGTGAAATCAATGTATGGACACATTAAGAAAATCACAGTGACACTTTTAATGAGCAGAGGTCTTAAAATGGCTGTGTTGAAAATTTGGTGAAAAATTCCTAAAATGACTGTTTACAAGCGTGCGTTCGCAGTTCCTCACTCGCCATCGTGAGTTTGCAAATTTTCTATATTTTCACTCCAGATTTTCAACATTGCCATTTTATTACACTTTTATGAACAATACAGCTGCCATTTTTCACATGTCTCTCAAAATGTGCTTCGCATTACGTAGCGACAATGGTGCAGTCGGTGTTAAAGCAATGTTTTGGACAGATTAAGAAAATCACAATTACACTGTTCATGAGCAGAGGTCTTAAAATGGCTATGTTGAAAATTTGGTGAAAAAATTCCTAAAAATGACTGTTTTACGAGCGTGTGTTGCGCAGTTCCTACGCACGCTTATAAGTTTGTGAATTTTCTATATTTTCACTCCAGATTTTCCACATTGCCATTTTATTACACTTCCTTATGAACAGTACAGCTGCCATTTTTCACGTCACCCAAAATGTGTTTCCTCACATGTAGTGCACAATGGTGCTGTTGGTGTGTGAAAGCAATGTTTGGGACAGATTAAGAAAATCACAGTTACACTGTTCATGAGCAGAGGTCTTAAAATGGCTATGTTGAAAATTTGGTGACAAAAGTCCATAAAATGACTGTGTTACGAGTCAGCATTGCGCAGTTTCCACGCACCCTCGTAAGTTCATGACTTTGTAATATTTTCAGTCCAGATTTTCACCAATTGCATTTTTTCACACTTCCTTATGAACAGTACAGCTGTCATTTTTCACAACATGGCCGAAATGTGTTTTCACACTTTCAGCGCAGAGATGAGTGGTCACTGTGGGAAATCATTGTTTGGGACAGATAAAGAAAATCATAGTGACACTGTTCATGATCGGAGGTCCCAAAATGCCTGAGTTGACAATCTGCTGTAAAAAATCCCCACACTAATTACATTATGGGTGTGCGTTGCACAGTTTCTATGCACGCTCGTGACTTCACCAGTTTTTTATTATTTTTACTGCAGATTTGCAACAGTGCCATTTTTTCCACCTCCCCATGAACAGT
This sequence comes from Neoceratodus forsteri, assembly GCA_016271365.2. Classification (NCBI taxonomy): domain Eukaryota; kingdom Metazoa; phylum Chordata; order Ceratodontiformes; family Ceratodontidae; genus Neoceratodus; species Neoceratodus forsteri. The sequence goes on from CM028136.1 coordinate 829,311,208, forward strand.
ACAGCTGTCATTTTTCACATCCTGTTCAGAATGTGTTTTTGCACCTGTTGTGCTAAATGCCGTAGTCGCTGTGCATAAGCAGCTTTCAGCTAACAAACTGATATTGCCACTGTTCATGAGGTGGGGGTCACAAAAAAAACATGTTTAAAATTTGGAGTGAAAATACCAATGAATGCCTGAGGTGTTAGGGTTTCCAACCATAACACCCAACCCTGTAGAGAATGACAGGCATCAGGGGTGTGACTTGGGATTCTTGCCTGTAATGCTCATACCATTCCACACTCTGCAGCCAGTGAGAGGCATCGGTATGCCTCGGGTCTTTGCCCCAAAGTTCACCCCATTCTCTATACCGCACCCATCTCACTGTATTTCCTGATGGAATGGGTGCGCATAAGGGCCAAAGACCCCAAGCACACCGTGACACTTGTCAGTGTCTGCAGGGTAGGGTGTGGTGAAATGGCGTGGCCATTATGCCTGATGACCCAAAGGCACACCCCAATGCCTGTCACTCTCTGCAGGGGGGTGGTGGTGGGGTTGGCTTCAATTCAATACTTCACTGCCATTTCTGTTATGCAGCTCTGTAACTTCTACACTACCAATGCCAATGCCAGCAAGCAAACATTCGGCATTGACAAATGCTTGTTCTAAGTTAAAGTTGTGATTAGATTTATGTGTAATTAATTACTGTGTTGATCAAGCAACTTATCTGAGCTGAATGTTTGGGAAGTGTACTGCAGGAGCTGTGAAAGTATAAGTCAAATGCTTTCGTAGTTTGTACTCTACTGAGATAGCTTTAATTTAGTTTTTGTTTTTATTTGAATGATTTTTTTAATAAAGGTTCTTGGTTAAGAAAAAAAAAAAAAAAATATATATATATATATATATATATTGCAGCAATCGCTCAGGGCCCAATTCTCATCATGAGCTCAGATGGCTTATGCATAATTTGCACTTTCTGTTCTGAATAACTTCACTGTGATGCCTCACTGGTGGCTCTCACAACTCCTAACCTCCACATTACATATCTGCAGAGCACTGCAAGGTGAACAGAGCTTTGCCAGGCACTTGGTGTCTACTGATAAACCTGCCCTGGTCTAGCCTCATAGTGCATAAGTACGCTGTTTATGTGGTATGACTGTGTTATTGAGTCTGAGATTCCCAAACTGTGTTTTATTTCTTTTTCAAATGAGATGTTTATCTTCTAGGTCACACACTGACCCTCTTGTGCACTGGTCTGTCCATCCACATCACCCAAAATCACCAGGACTTACCTGCTCTAAGATCTCCCATGGCCTCCCCCCGTGGTGGAGCCAGGAGGGAGAGGGCCATTCATAAGGAGCCACATATTCAGACAGGAGCAGAGCCTGGTTAGTAGTGCAAAGCCTGTGGCAGGTTGGTAGATTATTTTGCCATTGGTGGTTTTCTACCTTTGACTTATCCCCTGAGCCATCAAGCATGCAACGATGCTAATACAATTAAAGGCAAGTACTGCTTTGTGGCTGCCTGAGCCCTGCCAGCATTCCTCACCTAGGTGGCTGTTAAAGAGTGGGATGGTTAGACACCCCCTCCCTGAGGGGAGAGCAGTCCCAGAGATGCTCAGTCATCTCTCCTGTAAGCTAACCCCTGTTTGACCCAGGTCCTCCCCCGAAACCGGGCCACTGGCATGGGAGGCAGTACAGTTACCACCAAGCCTAAACTAAACCACTAAACCAGACTGTATTTTTATAAGTAAATAAAAACAGCACTCGGATGAAAAAAGAAATTGTATTTTAGCTACAGTCGTTATAAATATTTAAGACACATCACAATGTTTTGAAATTGAATAAAGGTTTTCCAAGGAAAATAACCATATATTTTAGCAGCCCCAGATACTAATCTGATCATGTGCATGTGCATATGTACTACTAAAACCTTGCAAATGAGGGATCTCCTCCTGCATACAGAGCACAGTGCTATATAAAAGGTTTTGAAAGTGCTTAACAACTGAAATTGCAATACTGTTTACTGCTTCCAAAAATCCTGCCCTTATTTGATCTGCCATGCGCCCCGAGCGGAGCTTCCAAATCCGGAAAGGCAGTGCATCTTCGGCTGCTGATGGGACCCTACAGCTCCTGCCGACCTCCTGGAACTCACCCCCGGATCAACTCCCCAGATCTGCCATGCACCCCAAGCAGCGCTTCCAAATCCAAAAAGGCAGTGCCCCCTCGGCCACCACTGCTGACGGGACCCTACAGCTCCTGCCGCCCTCCTGGAACTCGCCCCTGGATCAACTCCCCAGATCTGCCATGTGCCACGAGTGATGCTTCCAAATCCGAAAAGGCGGTGCTTCCTCAGCCACCGCTGCTGACAGGACCCTACAGCTCCTGCCACCCTCCTGGAACTCACCCCTGGATCAACTCCCCAGATCTGCCGTGCGCCCCGAGCGACGCTTCCAAATCTGAAAAGGCGGCACCTCCTTGGCTGCCACTGCTGATGGGACCCTACAGCTCCTGCCACCCTCCTGGAACTCACCCCCGGATCAACTCCCTAGGTATTCACTGCTGCTTCAAGTGTGCACCGGTGATGCTACAATTGGCTGCAGCTCCTTTTGCTACGCACATCTGATTGGTCAGCCGGCTAGCACGGCTCACCGATTGGTGCGCCTTTTTGCATTCGGGTTTCCAGTTCAGCCTGCTCATATTCTTCTGCTGTGATTTTTCTCCCTCCTCCCACCCCTCCCAGACCCCCACCCCTCCCAGGCCTCCTTTAAATACACGTATGCTCCGCCTTCCTCCTACTGTCCCTGTTCTCATTGGCTCTCCCGGAACCCTGCTGCCCCACTGACCTACTGAGCCAGTACAGCTTTTCTTCTGACTCAGCCTCATCCTCCATGACCAATACTCCCTAGTTTAACCAAGATGTTGCCCTACACTTCACAGCACTTATTTTCCCCCCTCTGCCACCTAATCCCGCATCCCTTCCTCTGAAATTAGATGATGTCACTCCCCCATCTACAATCAGGGTAACTCCCCCTCTCCCATTACCATATCCTGGTCTCACTCACCCACTCGCCCCTGCGCCTTTCTCATCCAGCTGCTTATGTACATTACTCTTATATGGCTGCTTAGCTCCTGCCCACCCTTTGCTAATACCCAAAGCCCTAGCTCCCGACTGCTACGCAACCACTCCTGGTTCAAGAGCGCAAAGCTGCATTATATTATTATTGCCCTCCTCCTCTTATCAGCTGGTGACATAAACCCCAACCCTGGTCCAGCTCAACCTCCTCCTGCAGCCAGCACTGAGCAACATCTCTCAGCTCTTCCAAATGGCCTCAAAATACCACATATCAATATTCATAGTCTCCTCCCTAAAGTGGACTTGCTACAGCCACTGGTGGCTATGCTCAACCCTGATATAATAATAATTTCCGAATCCTGGCTAAATAAAAAAAATCAGCAACTCATCTCTTACTCTACCTGGCTTCACAATATCAAGACAGGACTGACTTGGGAGAGGAGGTGGGGTAGCCATCTATGTCTCCTCTTCCATCCAATTCACTTCCGTCTTTTCTAGTGCTCTACCAAAAGCTTACAAGGCTCGGCTGTTGCAAATCTCTCTCCCCTTCTCCAAACCTATCTTTGTAGCAGGCGTCTACTGCCATTCTGGCTCACAACCCAGTATTGCTACTGAACTCATAACCACCTTAGTTAGCCACTCTTCTGCTGACGAATTATATATTATGGGAGAGTTCAACGTAAATTGGACTACCATACCCAGCAAAGTGCTAAATGCTATACATGCGCTCAACCTAACCCAAATTATCCAAGATCCGACAAGGCTAAATCACAAGACAGGAAACCATTCCCCTCATTGACTGGGCCCTTACAACTCACACCCATAGGGTTATTAATTCCAGTACTCTAGCAGATGCCTTCAGTGACCATTGCATGACTTTCCTGGTGCGCAAAATTCACAAAGTCAAAGTCCCCAATAAAACTCTACAAATCCAATCATACAAATCCCTGAACATTGACCCACTTCTTTATGATTTGACCAACACTAATTGGGCACCTATATCTGTTGCTAGTAACCTAGATGTTGCAGCCAACTACTTCAGAGACTGATTCCTTGAAGTCTGGAATCAACATGCACCACTACGCCGGGTACGTGTCCATGGAAACCACCTCCCCTGTATCTCCCCAGAACTCATTGCTTGTCTAAGGGCACGTGATACAGCCTGGAAACTCCATAAAAGCACAAAGCTCCTTAATGACTATGAGGCCTACTGGGTCCTCAGAAGCAAATACACAAAAGCCACTCATTTGGCCAAGGCTGATTACTTCAGCTCTACTTTTAACTCTAATATAAATAACCCATCCAAATTCTGGAAAGTAATCCACTCACTTTTCTCCCCACAGGCTCCCCTCCTCCCCTCCTCCAAATAAACAATACTGTCATTGTCGACCACCCTAGCATTGCTGCTGCTTTCAACTCACACTTTACCTCATGTGCTTCTACTCTGCTAGGCTTCCTCCCAACCATTAACCAGTTAATCTCTGCACCCATTAGAAGTCCTCCAGCCCCACCTCATAGCTTTTCCTTCTCTAAAATTCTGAGAACTGACATGCTGGTGGCCTTGGAAGCCCTAAACTCGAGCAAAAGGTAGCTCCCCTGATGGACTGGACCCAAAGTTACTAAACTTGTCTGCCTCTGCCATTGCTCCCCCACTCACTGCTCTTTCCAATCTCTCGTTTCACTTGGCCATAATTCCCCGTGAGTGGAAACATGCTATTGTCCTCCTTCTCCCTAAGTGTGGTGACTCCTCCTTTCCTGAGAACTACCAACCTATATCTCTCCTCCTGATGTTAGCCAAACTACAAGAACATCTAGTCCTTGACCAACTATCCTCATACCTTTCAGACAGAAATTTCTTCACTCAATATCAATCTGGGTTCCATAAACATCACTCTACTACTACCTCACTGCTTTGAATCACTGATGCGATCCTGACAGGCATGGACTGCGGTCACATAACCACTGCTATTTTTATTGATCTTGCTAAAGCTTTTGACATGGTTTCCCACTCCCTCCTGCTCCACTCCCTTTCATCAGCTGGGCTGTCTGAACATGCCATTAAATGGTTCAGCACATACCTAAATGACCACTCACGGTCTGTAAAAATATCTGACTACATCTCCCCTCCTCTACCCGTATACTCCGGAGTCCCCCAAGGGTCCATACTAGGCCCAATTCTCTTCTCTATCTTTCTGAATGATCTTCCATCCATCTGTACCTCATCTTCTATACATAGGTATGCTGATGATACGGTCCTATTCTCCTCTGGGCCCTCACCCTTGGATGTCGCCTCCAGGCTCCAACGTGATTTCAATAATGTCCAGAACTGGTTTCAATCTCACCAACTCTTCCTAAATGCCAAGAAAACTGTGTCCATGACCTTTGGCACACATCAGAAGCTGTCAAGGCTCCCTTATGCCCCTACCTTCACTACCCTCGATGGAGCAACTATAATTGCTACCGAGTCTTTCAGGTATCTGGGCGTTTGGCTGGATAAACATCTCACCTTCTCGGCCCATATAGATGCCATAATAAAAAAGCTTCATCCCAAACTCGGCGCCTTATATAGAAACTGCTCCTGCCTCTCACCACAGGCAAGACACAGACTGATCCCAAAAATTATCTTCCCAGTTTTCGACTATTGCAATGTTGTTTATTGCTCTGCTCCTGCCACCTCCTTAGCCAACCTGGATACTCTTTTCAACTCATTCTGTCAGTTTGCTCTGGATGCACCTCACTTTACCCACCGCTGCCACTTGTACTAAGCTTTAGCCTTCCCATCCCTAACAAATAGGTGACTGCATCATTGAGCAAATCTTATCTCTAAGTACTGGCTTGGCACACTCCCTCCCTACCTAAATTCCCTAATCTCCCACCCCCACTCCCTCTCTAATTCTAAGATCCCATGACCATAGAACTCTGTCTGTTCCCTGGAGATCCACCGCTAGTGGACAGGCCTACTCCTATCATCTCCTCAAAATGCGTAATGCTTTTCCTACACATATCCAATCCCCTTCCTCGCCTGGCTCATTAAATCAAGCTCTTCATAATTTCCTCTCTGTAAATTGCTAGCTCCCCCCCTTTCTTGTCCTACATCCTGCTTGATGCCCTGCTGAGCTTCACTTGCCGCCCTGTGCTATTATTAGTCTGCATAGTGCAGGCCATTGGTTCACATTTGCTATTACATTACTTTCTCTCTCTCTCTCTCTCTCTCTGTCTCACCACAAGCTCACTGTGACTGGTTTTCACTTCTCTACCCTTGTAATTATTTGCTTTTCATGCTAATGTGTAATTCAGTTGTAACCTATGTTTTTGTATGATATTGTGTATTTTGTGTGTACTCATTGTTACTATGTAACTCCCACCACCCACTCCCCCAGGTCATACTGGGAGATGAGCAAAACTTGTTGTTCAGTGTACTTTCCCTGGTGAAACTTTTCAATAAATAAATAAATTTGAGCACTCAGTGGTGCATATTGTGACCCTACCTCTGGTCACCGTTATGATACTCCCAAGTAATATACCACAATTATCCTTGGCATGTAAAGGTTCTACACCCCTGATCGCAGTTTAAATGGCTCCAGTTATTATAATAAAATGATTCTTGGTGTCTAGTGCTCCCCACCCAGGAATACTAAGCTGGGAGCTCATTTCTAGATGCATCCTGGGGAAGGGAAACTTGTACAAGTGGGTCTTAGGTAGCACAATAGTTCAAAATACATAACATACATGGAACAGAGTGGTACACAACCACATTACATTGGGAATAATACATGCAAGATGTGAGAACTTGAGTGACAAGCAAACAATCGACAATGCATATACAGCACAGTCAGGAGCCACAAACCTATGCTGACGATCAAATACAGAGCAGTTTTATTTATTTATTTATTTATTTAGCTTTTGTTAACTGGGTAGGTATACTAGACAAGTAATATGCCTATTTTCAAGAATGACCCAGGAGAGTACAACAGGTAATACAGATACATCAGAACATAACAGCAAGTAATGCAAGTGCATAGAGTAACAAAATGCATTGAGTCACAAAACAGTAAGGCATAGATTGAACTGCTATGACAGAAATTGATAAAGTACGTATAATCAACAATATATAGTCTAGAGCATACATAGCGCAGTCAGATGCCTAGGAGAGCAATTGGATCAGGAGAAACAACCAAAAGATCATTGGCAGGTCCTCAGAACAGTTGGGCTTCAAGTACAATTAGGCTAGGGAGGCTTGGGACATTCGCATGCTGAGGCCAGCTTCAGATGCCCCCACAGGGACTTCTGGAAGCACTGATGGGAGGAGGCAGAATGAACATGGTCAGGAAAGGAGTTCCAGAGCCTAGGAGCACATGCAGCAAAGTCCCTGTTCCCCATAAGGGTTCGGGTGAGGGGTACTTTTAGCATCCCAGGACCCTGGGACCTGAGTGGGTCAGAGGAGGGGTCAGGAGGTGAGAGAAGCTGTGCCAGCCCTGGGGGGGTGCTGGTTCTGATCACTTTGCCCACGAGGTATCCCAGCCCAAATTTCAGATGACTGGTCGGGGAAAGCCAACCTAGTTTATCATAAAGCTCACAATGGTGGGTGAGACGGGGGGGCGGCCAGTGCAAAGTGACAGATGTTATTGTACATCGTGTGCCACCAAGTAAGAAGAGCTTTGGAGGTATGGGCAAATTGGTGGACACCATAGCTAAGGGAGGGAAGTAGTACACCTCTAGCAAGTGCCAGACGAGCAGCAGGTGTCAGGTTATTTTTGGCCCTATAGGCCAGACCCAATTTACAGTTTACAGTTCTACAGACATTTAGGATATGACTCCCTAGGTCCAATTGAGGGTCAAGTGTCACCCCAAGGTATTTGATGGAGTTCACAGTTAGGAAGGGAGCTCCATCCACACAATTGATATGCAAAGAGGCTGGAGAAGCTTTTACTTCAACGTTAGTTATAAACATTTGTACATAATGCCTAAAGTGGAAGCATAGGTGCCACATTTTAGCTGTACCTAAACTGGAAACAAGTAACAGGAGAGCAAGATGGAAAACTAGAGCAAGTCCAGGAGGGAGCGGTGAGACCGCTGAAGTGGTTTGAAAGAATCCATGGGAGGGAGATTGGTGAATGGCTGGGGCGAGGGAGTTCCAGATTTTAGGGCAGCGGTGGCTGAACGTGACTTTGCCAATGGTTGTGGAAACTGAAGGGACTGCTAGGGTTCGAATATTTCAGTTTTGATGGTATGGCTGTAAGGGGGCTGTCAGAGAGATAGGAGGGTAGGGAAACAAACCCAGATTTGCCCACAAAGCTGGCACAGTGGGCATGGTGTCTGTCCACAAGAAAAGAAAAGGAGAGAGATTTATATATAGAACAATGGTGAGTCCAAGAAGGATAGTCGAGAGTGTAATGGCAGAAATAGTTGAAGAGTATGTCCAGTCTGGCAAGAGTAGTGATTGGGGCTATGCTGTAGACCACATCACCATAGTCAGAGATTTGGAGGATCATTCTCTGGATAATAGCATGGTATGCTGGAGGTGAGATACAGTCACAGTTTCTATAAAGTGCACCAAATTGGGGTGCAGCTTTATGACTATAGCATCCACTTGTTCAGAAATGTTTAGGTGCTGGTCTAGCCAGATACCAAGATAATAAAGGTGGTAACGTCCTCCACAGGGGAGCCATCCAGGGTATGGAAAGTAGGAAGGGGAGAGAGCCTAGAGAGTCTGGTGCCTTGTGCCAAAGGACATGGAGACAGCCTTCTTGGTATTGAGGAAAAGCTGATTTGTGTGTGGTCAGGGCTAAACTTGATCGAAGTCCAGCTGGAGTCTGTGGGCCTGCTGTGAAGAGGACTGTGTTATCAATGTACATGTGAATGGATGCAAACAAGCATATGGAGGGGGAGATCATTAAGGAAAATAGAGAAAAGTAGTGGGATTAACACAGATCCTTGTGGGACCCAAGTGGATACAGGCAGGGAGGAGAGAAGGGGTCATCACTTTTGACTGCTTGGGAACTACCTCTGTAGTAGGAGTAGAACAGCTGATGGCTAAGTCAGAGAGGCCTACAGCTTGGAGTTTGGCTAATAATTGGGTGGTAGACAGGGTTGAATGCTTTGGCTAAATTGATGAAGATAGCAGAAGTGAATAGGCTGTGATCCATACCATTATGGATGGATTTGGTGAGCCTGAGCAGGTGGTGGAGTGATTTTTGTGGAAGCCAGACTTGTATTGGGTGAAAAAGGAAGAGGAGTCCAGAAAGGGAGAGAGTTATGACAAGATAATTTGTTCCTGTATTTTGGAGGGAGGAGAGAAATGAGTCGGTACCTGACGGGTCACCATCTTTTGGAGGAGGAGGAAGATGAGTAACAGTGGCAGCCTTCCAGTCAGCAGGGATGGAGGAACACCAGAAAGAGAGGTTAGGGAGGTCAACCAATGGGGAGGAGATTGCAGAAGCAGTCAGATGGAGGAGCTTGCTATCCCGGCCATCTGGGCTCCTACCCTTGGAAGGATTAAGGGCGGGAAGTGTGTCGCGGATAAAGGATGGAGGTACTGGAAAGAAAAAAAACAATAGGGGGAAGGAAGGAGATGACAATCATGCAGGCTGGCAGAGGTGAGAGGGAGGTGAGGAGGGGGAGAGGGAGGAGAGAGGAGGTACAGGTGATTAAAAGGAATTACATCTTATGGTGATGAAGGAGAGGTTAGAGACAGGGATGTCACTGACTGAGAACAGGCAAAGGAGTGGGAGGGGAGAAGAGATTGTGACAGACTTTCAAAATTTAGACAGGTAACCAATGTTGGTACTGAAGTTAGATGTGAAATTCTCACCTTTGGAAAGCTTATTGCCATGGTACAGGTGCTGCGGAGATGATGATACCTCTGGAAGCCATGGGGGATGGGTTACGTTTGTTTTTTGACCAGGCCAAATCATGCACTTGGAAGTAAGCTATGAGGTCAGCCATGAAACGGTTTCTTGTAGTGCCCCTGGCCCCCACCTGCAACCCGCACCAACCCACTACGCACCCTGCCTCCCCACCCCCCCGTCACCCCATACTTACCTCCGGAGCTTGGCGTGATGATCTTTGGTTGACCGGGAACATGTCTGCACTCTTCAAAGCCAACCGTGAACTGAGAAAATGCCAGTAAGCTGTATAACGTAATAAATAGGGTTTTTTCAACTTTAGTAACTATCTTGGGCATTTTTGGGACTTTTTTCACCAAATTTTCAACATAGGGTTTTTGGGACCCTCATCATGAATTCTTGAATTGTCATTGCGTTAATCGGCCCTGAAAGGTGATTTCATGGTCACTGCGCGGAATCACCTTTCAGGGCCGATTAACAAAACGACAGTGCCAGTGTCCATGAGGTGGCTTAAAAGCCTATGTTGCATAACTTAGGAAAAAATCCAACAATGACTGTTTTACGTAGCCGCAGCAGCAGTTGCTACCCACGCCGTAACTTCGTGAATTTGAATATTTTCACGCCAGATTTTCAACATTGCATTTTTTTATGCCTCCTTGTGAACAGTATAGCTGTCATTGTTCACATCCTGGCGGAAATATGTTTTTGCACTTCCGGCGCAGAATTGCGCGGTCGCTGTGGGAAATCAGTGTTCAGGACAGATTAAAAAAATGACAGTGACACTGTTCATGAGTAGAGGTCCTGAAATGGCTATGTTGAAAATCTGCTAATGATACTCCATAAAATTACTGTGTTACGAGCATGTGTTGCGCAGTTTGCATGCACGCTCGTAACTTTGTGAATTTATAATATTTTCACTCCAGATTTTCAACATTGTCATTTTCCCACACCTACTTATAAACAGTGTATCCGTCATTTTTCCCATCCTGGTTGAAATGTGTTATCGCACTTCCGGCGCAGAATAGAGCAGTCACTGTGGGAAATCACTGTCTGGGGCAGATTAAGAAAATGACAGTGATACTGTTCATGAGCAGAGGTCCTAAAATGCCTATGTTGAAAATCTGGTGATGATAGCCCATCAAATGACTATATTACAAGTGTGCGTTGCAGACTTTCCACACACCCTTGTAACTTCGCAGATTTGTAATATTGGCATGCCAGATTTTCAACAGTGGCATTTTTTCACACCTCCTTATGAGCAGTACAGCTGTCATTTTTCACATCCTGACTGAAATGTGGTTTCACAGTTGCGGCACACAATAATGCGGTTGCTGCGGGAAATCAGTGTTCAGGACAGATTAAAAAAATGACAGTGGCACTGCTCATGAGCAGAGGTCCTAAAATCCCTATGTTGAAAATTTGGTGACGAAACTCCATAACATGACTGCGTTACAAGCATGCGTTGAACTGTTTCCACGCACCCTTGTAACTTTGCACATTTGTAATATTTTCACGCCACGTTTTCAACAGTGGCACTTTTTTCACACCTCCTTATGAACAGTCCAGCTGTCATTTTTCACATCCGGGCTAAATATGTTTTTGCACTCCTGCCGGAGAATAGCACAGTCACTGTGGGAAATCAGTATTTGGGACAGATTAAGATCGAACAAGTGAGGGGGTGTGACCAGCCTGAACTGAGCCTCCTGCCGGGACTGCTGCAGATTTGTTTGTAAGCAGAGAAAGGCCCCAGTGCAAGAGCCCAGTACAAAATGGCAACCTGTAGCACTGGGAGAAACAGAACGAGAGAGTGAGTGAGGGAGGGTGAGTGAGTGAACTCACCGGAGCGCTGTCAGGACTGCTGCGGATTTCTTTGTGTGCAGAAAAAGGCATCAAAGCAGGCAGGGGCCCAGTAGAAAAGGCCAGTCTGCAGCGGTGGGAGAAACAGTACGAGTGAGTGAGACGGGGACTGAGTGAACTCAACAGAGCTCTAGCAGGACTGCTGCGGATTTCTTTGTGGGCAGAAAAAGGCGCCAATGCAGGCAGGAGCCCGTACAAAAGGGCGCTTGCAGCACCAGGACAAACAGAATGAGCACGTGACAGAGGGAGACTGAGCGACCTCAACAGAGCTCTGTCGGGACAGCTGCAGATTTCTTTGTGGACAGACAAAGGTGCCAACGCAGCCAGGAGCTCCGTACACAAGCGCAGCCTGCAGCACCAAGAGAAACAGAATGAGTGAGTGACAGAGCGGTAGTGAGCTGGCTCAATGGAGCTGTGTCGGGACTGCTTCAGATTTCTTTCTGGCCAGACAAAGCTGCCAATGCAGGCAGAAGCCCAGTACAAAAGGGCAGCCTGCAGTGGCAGGAGACACAGAAAGAGTGAGTGAGGGAGGGGGTGAGTGAGCACAGCAGAGCTCTGTTGGGACTGCTGCAGATTTGTTTGTGGGCAGAAAAAGGTAGCAATGCATGCAGGGGCCCAGTACAAAAAGGCAGCCTGCATTAGCATGAGAAACAGAACAAGCGAGTGGGATGGGGGACTGAGCGAGCTCAACAGAGCTCTATTGTGACTGCTGCAGATTTCTTTGTGGGCAGAAGAAGGCGGCAGTGCCGGCAGGAGCCCAGTACAAAAGGGCATCCTGCAGCACTGGTAGAAACGGAACGAGCGAGTGAGAGAGGGGGAGTGAGCGAGCTCAACAGAGCTCTGTTGGGACTGCTGCAGATTCTTTCATGGCCAGAAAAAGGTGCCAACAAAGGCAGGAGTCTAGTACAAAAGGGCAGCCTGCAGTGGCAGGAGAAACAGAATGAGCGAGTGAGACAAGGGGAGTGAGCAACCTCAATGGAGCTCTGTCAGGACAGCTGCGGATTTCTTTGTGGGCAGAAAAAAGCAGCAATGTAGGCAGGAGCCCAGTACAAAAGGCCTGCCTGCAGCGCCGGCAGAAAAGGAATGAGTGACTGAGAGAGGGGGAGTGAGCAAGCTCAACGGACCTGCATCAGGACTGCTGCAGATTTCTTTGTGGGCAGAATAAGCTGCCAGCACAGGCAGGAACCCTGTACAAAAGGACAGCCTGCACCTGCAGAAGACACAGAACCAGTGAGAGAGTGAGGGAAGTGGAGTGAGTGAGCTCAACAGAGCTCTGTTGGGACTGCTGTGGATTTCTTTGTGGGCAGAAAAAGGCAGCAATGCACCCAGGGGCCCAGTACAAAAGGACAGCCTGCAGCGGTGGCAGAAACAGAATGAGTGAGTGAGAGAGGAGGGAGTGAGTGAGCGCAACAGAGCTCTATCGTGACTGCTGCGGATTCCTTTGTGGGCAGAAAAAGGCAGCAATGCAGGCAGGAGCCCAATATAAGAGGCCAGCCTGCTGCGCTGGCAGACACGGAATAAGTGAGTGACAAAGGGGGAGTGAGCAACCTCAACGGACCTGTGTTGGGACTACTGAAGATTTCTTTGTTGTCAGAAAAAGCCACCAACAGAGGCAGGAGCCCAGTACAAAAGGCCAGCCTGTAGTGCAAGGAGAAACAGAATGAGGGAGTCAGAGGGGGGAGTGACCCACCTAAACAGAGCTATGTCAGACCATCTGCGGATTTCTTCATGAACAGAAAAGGGTGCCAACGTAGGAAGGAGCTCAGTACAAAACAGCAGCCTGCAGCACCGGGAGAAACAGAATGAGTGAGTGACAGAGGGCCAGTGAGTGAGCTCAATGGACCAACGCAATCAACATTCAGCATTGACAAATGCTTGTTTTTTTATTGTGTCCGGAACTGACTGTGTGTATGTGTGTGTGGGGTTGCTGGCAGGCTGCGTGTGTGCAGTTAAAACACGATTCCCAGAATCATTAACTAGCACTAACCACACAGTGTGTTAACACTTCAAGAAAGCATTTAATATACCTGTACACCTTATATGCATTAGAGCAACCCCCAGTTGTATGAGCACCTGGTTGCAATTAGTAATCCTGTAAAAAAAAAAAATAGTGCCACATTAACAGGTTAGCACTGCACAGACGAATGCTTTTTAAAATAGTACCAACCATGCTTATCACAATGCAGTGCTAGTCCTGTTACAGTGGTATGTGGGCCCCCATTTTCAAATTAGTGTTGTGCACTCCTAAGTGCTGCACCTGAGATAGCGCACAGCCACAGAAGGTGGTGGTAAATGGCACTCCCTCCAGTGAGGAGAGAGTGACCAGTAGGGTGCCGGAGGGCTCAGTAAAGGGACACATCCTCTTCAGTGTCTTTATAAGTGGCATAACAGAAAAACTGGAAGGGGAGATATGCCTTTTTGCAGAGGACACCACAGTCTGTAATAGCGTTGATAGGTGCAGATGGAGAGAATGAGTGGGGACCTTAGAAAACTTAAAGAGTGCTATGGGACATGGCAGTTCGGGTTCAAACCCAAAAAGTGCAAAATCAAGCATCTAGGTACTAGAAGCCTAGAGGCTGAGTATAAAATGTAGAGGGAGGTACTTATGGTCACTAAGGAAACCTTTTATACAGCACTGTGCTCTGTATGCAGGAGAGGATTACTCATTTACATGGCCGTAGTAGTATATATGCACATGCACATGATCAGGGTAGCATCGGGTGATGCTGAATACGACACCGATCCAACCGTGCTGTTCCCACAGTGTAATGTTTAGCTCTACACGCTAACCTTCTGAAAATGGGGCCCTAATTGACTAAGAATCCTGGCCGATGCATCTTAAGATGCAGAAGGTAAACATAAAAGGTTTATCTTATCTATCTCTTTATGTATTGTTTCATTGTATTTTGCTTTCAAAACCTTTATCTGATTTCAAAACATTGTGATGTGACTTAAAATGTTTATAACAAACTAGTTAAAATACAGTTTGTTTTCTTCTTTTACCTATATGCTGTCTTTATTTACTTATAAAAACACAGTCTGGTGGGCTGGCCTAGCAGCTTGGTGGTGATTGCACTGACTCCCATGCCAGTGGCCCAGTTTTGGGGGTGGACCTGGGTTGCACAGGGGTTAGCTGGGGGTCAGATATGATTGAGCATCTTGGGGAATGCTCTCCTCTCAGTGAGGGGAAGTCTGACCACCCCACTCTTCAACATCCACCTAGCTGAGGAGGGCTGGCAGGGCAGTGGAGCTGCATAAGGGGGAAGGCTCAGGCAGGCACAAAGCAAGCATGTGTCTTTATATGCAATTGCATCATTGCATGCTTGGCTGCCCAGGGGATGAAACCAAAAGTAGAAACCCCCTAATGGCAAAATGATCCAACAACCTGCCGCAGATTTTGCACTGCTAACCAGGCTCTGCTCATATCGGAATATGTGTCTCCTTGTCAATGGCCCTTCCCCTCCTGGCCCCAACATGGGTGATGTGAAGTGTGGGGGGTCTCAGAGCAAGTATGTCCTATGGATGGTAAGTGATTGTGCTGGAGATGTCAGTGGGCAAAGGGGTAGCAGGGTGACTAAGAAGATAAAAATCTCTATGGGGAAAAAAAGAAATAAATCACAGTTTGAGAAGCTCAAACCCCACAACAGACTGTGCATGCCTCCAGTGAGGATTCACAATAAAGTTATTTAGTAAAACAATGCAAATTATATGCATATGCCAGCCAAACTTCTGATGAGAACTGAATACTGAAGGATTGCAGCAAAAATATATATTTTTGTTTCTTAACCAAGAAAGGTTTATTAAATCAAACATTAAAATAAAAACTTAATCAAAACATAGTCCATAGAGTACAAACTAACAATGATTTTGGCTTACACTTCCACAGCTCCTGAAGTGCTTCCCAAGTATTCAACTCAGGTAAGTTGCTGGACTTACACAGTAATTAATTACACATAAAACAAATCAACAATTTAACTTGGAAAAATGCATGCAGCTCCCTATGTATACAGGTACGTTAGGAATATCCTGTATTAGCTTCCTATACAATATGTGTTGTCGACAAAATAAATGAAGTGCACTTATTTAAAAGAATAAACTACAGCATTTAAATTAGTTTTAAAAGTTTCTTGTCACATCACAATGGTCTGAAATTTGACTAAAGGTGTGCAAGCAAAACAAAAGGAAAACCCCCATAAAGAAGTAGAATAAGAGATAGCCCTGTTTTGTTTACCTCAGCTCTGCAGTTTTAGACGTCCTCTCATCAAGCTAGCTCTAACTGAATGCAACAGGCAAGGAGTTCAGCTGTAGGACATTCATGGGGGAAGGGCAGGGGGATAGGTAGTTTCAGAACATAGTCCATTTCAGTATATAGTTTATTTGTTTCGGTATATAGTGTATGTGAATTTTTCAGTGTACAGTGTATGTGTTTCAATAGATAGTGTATGTATTTCAATATACAGTGTATTTGTTTCAATATGTAGTGTATGCAGATTTTTCAGTGAGTAGTGTATTCATTTCAATAGATAGTGTATGTATTTCAATATAAAGTGTAGACGTTTCAATATATAGTGTATTTGTTTCAGTATATAGTGTATATGTTTTTTTCAGTGTGTGGTGTATGCATTTCAATATATAGTGTATTTGTTTCAGTATATAGTGTATGCAGTTTTTTCTCAATATATAGTCTATGTGTTACAATCTATAGAGTATTTGTTTCAGTAGATAATTTATGTGGATGTTTCAGTCTGTAGTGTATGTATCTCAACAGGTAGTGTATATGTTTCAGTACATAGTACATTTGTTTCAGTATATAGTGTATGTGAATTTTCAGTACTCAGTATGTGGATTTCAGTAGATAGTGTATGTATTTCACTATGCAATGTAAGCATTTCACTATATAGTGAAAATAAAAATGTGTTTCACTATATAATATATGTATTTCAGTATACAGTATATGTATTTCACTATACGATGTATATATTTCAGTAGATACTGTATGTGGTTCACTACATTGTGTATGTATTTCACTATATAATGTACTGTATATATTTCACTATATGATGTATGTATTTCACCATATAGTGTGTGTTTTACTATACAGCCAGAGATTATGAATTATGTCCCTAACGGCTTGCCATATTTTTGTGCATACCTATTGCATACACAGGGAATATGCAACAAGGCAATCTTTGACAAATCTCTTATCCAAATGAGCTGTGGAGACCTAAGATGATCTCATGAATGGGACAGTGAAGCAAAGCCTCAAGTGAAGAGTCTCCGAGGTCACCACAATGAACATGAATGAAAAATGTATCCATCACTGCCTTTTTTGCATATTCAGTTTATGCTATGTAGTTTGTTTTTTGGGTATCACTTGATTAATTTAAGTAGATGAACAACTGATGCTTTTAAACAAAATCCATGAAACCATTTGGTTAAATTGTGTGTTGCACAGCTGTTCGTTATTGGGAGGAATTTAGAGGCTTCCAGTTGAGTCACATAACTTGGGAACCTGACTGTGATCTGATAGCTGCTTCAGTGAATAGATGGTTGTGACACGTAGAACTTGTGAATAAAACTACACTGATAGAATAAATCATTTATTTTGAATTTAAAAGCTAGCCAGATAATTTATTCTGTGTTTTTCTCTCATAAACCTTACGTACTCACCTACATGTCAACCTCACTTTAAAGTCGACCCCCCCCCCCATCTTATTAATTTTAACAATATTACAGACATAATTTTGTGCCCAAACTGTATGGAACAGTCTGTTTTGTGGCCAACATCAGGACCATTATCTGTCTTTGTGGCCAGATCTGAACACAACATTAGGTTACATAGTTGCAAAAATGGTTCATCATTGTAAACATTACAAATAGGTCAATTTCATAAATAAGTCGAGTCCTTCTTCTTGAAGCCCTAATTTTAGCAAAACAAACTAGACTTATATATAAGTATGTACAGTACAGTGCATAATTGTACTGTATTTATCTTACGCTGCCTTGTTTCATATCCCCAATTTTACTTTGCAGAACAAACTGTTGGTGGTGCCAGTCAGTGCCTGTTTTATTTGACATAACAGCACTCCATTAAATATGACAGACCTCAGCTTTGCTTTTGTTTTTCAACGTGGGTTTTATTCAGAGATGAGGCAGTTTAAATACATAACATCAGCCAGAAAAAAAATATTCCCTAGTTTACAAACAAGGGAATGTCAACAAGAAATAATGTATCATTATAATATTTCTGTATGGGGTCACGTGATGGCTGCCTAAGCGAGAGCTGTTGCCTTCGGCAAACCTGATGAATTTAATCCTGTAGTTAACATTTTTAATGGATTTCGGGGCAGCTTTTTGACTCATCTGAACTTGGATTTCCCAGGCAATAAAACTCCGGTGTTAAATGGAGGCGGAAATGAGAAAAGTACTGCCGCACCATACACCTCCGAAGACCCCGGAGAAAGAAAAGGCCCCCAAGTGGCCTAAATCACAAACCACGGCATCAGTTAAGCCTCCTTCATCCACTGCAGCACTCACTGAGGAGCGCTTTCTTGAGTTCATGCAGCCTCTTCAAAGCTCCATCTCAGCAATCTCGGAGGATGTCCAGTCCATTAGAAAGAATATTGACACACTTAATTTGCGGGTCAGGGATGTTGAAACCTGGTTCACATCTCTGAATAAGTGGAGAGACAAAACAGATCTCGACAACTCAGTCCTGAGGCAAAGGATTCAGAAGATGGAGGATAAACTGGAGGACTTAGAGGGGCGCAGTCGGCACAATAACTTAATAATTTTTGGGCTACCAGAGAAGGAAGAAGGCAACAATCCTATTGCCTTTGTTCAAAACTTGTGTGAGCGAATAGCTGGCCTATCGCCCAACTACATAAGTTAAGTGGTGGAAAGAGCTTATCGGTCACTGCGCCCCCCCCTTCCGCTGGGTTCACCTCCCCGACCTCTGGTATTTAAACTCCCCAACTACTTACATACGCAACACATTCTGGCTAAGATCAAAGCAGTCCAGGAAATTCAATGGGAGGGCCACAAATTAAGAATATCACAAGACCTACCCCAGTCGGTCTGCCTGAAGAGGCAAGAATTTCATCCTATGGTGTCAAAGCTTATTGCAGCTGGGAAAGCTTTCCGAATGCGTTATCCTGCAACCTTACAGGTGAAGCATAATGAGAAATGGATTAGTCTGGAGTCGCCTACCCAAGCTTCATCTGAGCTTCGTAGCCTTTTCCCTGATCTGTTCAAATGAAGTGGGGAAGTATGTGAGAGCCAGTCATTACCTCCTTGAAGGGACAGACATATTGCATTGTATCTGCAGTTGCTGCAGAAGTTCTTTTCCTGAAATAGGATGGTATTTAACTTCTGAAGGGTGTGTCTGCGAGGTTGAGAGAGTCTTCTGGCTAATTTATGCAGAGACTCTTGGTGTCAGGTGCCCATCTGAACTGTACTCCCAATGGGTACAATGGAGCCTACTTCACCTGCTCATGGACCAGTACCATGGAGAGCTTTGAATGGACATAATCTTCGTCCCTTATCACAGCCCCCTCACGTTACTATCTATTTTGCTGGACTTTATGGAGGGTATTACGGGGTTGCAGGAGGTTATCTTTGAGATTTATTTCTTTCTCAGACTTTAGCCTCAGTTGAAAGATGCAAGTGGAACCCTTTGAAAGCATTATACGGGCCAACTATGTCTATTGATTAGAGGCATTTTCTGTGGAGGCCACAAGGGGGCAATACTTTCTCATTTATGTATGGCGGTTTGGCATAGCCAATTTCCTCCTTTGTTAGTTATTATGGGGAGACTATTACATTTCACAGGAATTCTAAGTGTCCTATCATAGTTATGGTTATCTTTTAGGTATACATGGTTCTTAGTTGTCAGGGAAGGGGGAAGGTGGGCTTTGATATGGCAGTGAAAGGGATGTTCACGTGCCTTTGAATATTTTGGGAGGTCAGTTATTAGAACCAGGTAAGAAAGACTGTAAATAGTTAGTCGAAGTTTAAAATGTTGTATGTTTTTTGGGGGGGAAGGGGGGTGGAGCTGATGGGGAGCAGAGGGGTTATTTGGGTGTGTGTTTTCTCTCCTGTTCCAGTTTAAATAATATTTTACTGGGGGAGGTTTGGGGTTGGCTGAAGTCTGCACCCATTGTGGGGGCTCCGTTAGACGTACGTGTCAGAGGACAATATGTGGAATTTCGCAGTGACTTCAATGTTTTCTTCTCCTTCCCTTTCTTTCAGTGGATTATGGATTAAGGAATGAGTGTTTTTTATAATTTTATTAGTTAGAATGTTAAAGGGGCCCAAAGTAAAAAGAAGCGGATTATTATTTTAAAACACCTATCTCAGCTCCATACGGGGATCGCCTGTTTGCAGGAGACACACTTATTGAGGGACAATATCTCCCACTTCAAAAGATATTGGCTGGGTCAAGTCTTTGGTGCTGGTAATTCTACTAAATGCAATGCTGCCAACATATTGATTGCTAAAACTGTACCTTTTGTTAAAAGCAGGGAATGGTGGGACCCAGAAGGGCGTTATATTGTAGTTCAGGGTATGTTAGAGTCCTCCCCGATAATTTTGGCATCAATATATTGCCCTAATGTTGACTCTCCTCTATTTCTTACCTGGTTAATACCCTTACTAGTTTCGAATCCCCCTCTTTTGACTTTTCTGGGTGGAGACTGGAACCTGGTCCCTCACACAGAGATTGATCGCTCAGATAGCAAAAGAGTGGGGTTATTGCCAGCATAGAGGGCCTTCGGTGAGTTTATTTCTGAGGTAGGGGTTGTTGATGTATGGCGGACTCTTAACCCATTAGAGCAACAATATACCTATTATTCCCCACCGCATGCCACCCTTTCCCAGATTGATTTTTAGTTAGTGAGCTCCTTTGGCCTTCCGGGAGTTATAGATGCATCTGTCTTCCCTAGGGTATTGTCAGATCACTCTCGGTTGGGGTATCCTATATGTTGGGTCCAAAAATTAGGGAGGGAATAAGATGGGGCCTTAATACTAGGTTACTCAAATGTACCGAAACCTTGAAGCATATCCAGGAATTTATAGTTAATTTTATCAATATTAATCTAGGGACAGTTGAAATGGTTGATACGGTATGGGCCGCCCTCAAATGTGCTATACGGGGAGAGTTTATACGCATAGCGGCTACCCAAGTTTGGAAGGATAGAGGTGCTCTGGATTTATTGATAGGTGAAATTCAGCAGCTGGAAGGCCGGTTAAGTCCTACATCCCCCATGCAGGATTGGGCATGGCTCCAGCAACTGCGGTCAAATTATTATGGTTTAATGGCGCAAAAAGCAGAGCTGGCTATTCACCATACCAAAGTAAAGTACTTGGAGGCAGGGAAGAAAGCAGGGAAACTCCTGGCTTTAAGATTGAGGCAGACTGAAATGTCCAGATTCATTTCAGGGCTGATGTCCCCTGTAAGTGGTGACATAGTCTCCCATCCCCAAGGCATTGCTGATATCTTTGGTAGATATTATGAGACCATCTATTCTTCAGCTGACTTGATACGTGTGACAGACAAGGAAATTACAGAATATTTGAGTTCTGTTGATCTTTCTGTACTGTCCCTCGGGTAGCGGAGAATTTAGAGGCTCCAATTACTTTAACTGAAGTAGAGCAGGCCATCAGGCAGTTGCCGCTGGATAAAGCCCCAGGGCCAGATGAGCTACCCAACAATTTACTTAAGAGCTGCCTTCTTCAATTGGCCACCCTGCTGTGGGACATTTTTAATTTTTGGTTTCAAGATGGAATAAAGGATCCTTGTTTTTTGATGACATGGATTACCTTGATTCCAAAGACGGATAAGGACTTATTATGTCCTGGAAGTTACTGTCCGATATCGCTTCTTAATTCGGATGTTAAGATTCTTGCTAAAATTTTGGCCAACCGGTTAGCTCCTGTAATTGGAGGGATTATTGGTAGAGAACAAGTCGGTTTTATGCGGGGGAGTACCTCAGCGGACCACATGAGGAAACTAATTTACTTAATCGCAGCATCGAGGGATGCCGAGTCCCCTGCGGCCTTGGTATCCCTCGATGCTGAAAAGACTTTTGACCGGATTTCCTGGCACTTCCTGTTTGCCTCTCTCTGGCAATTTGGAATGCCTGACAATTTTGTACAATGAGTTAAAGTACTATACTATTCCTCTAGGGCTAGGGTATGGTATAACGGTTGCTTATCTGACCCATTCACTCTTGAAAGAGGCACCCGCCAGGGCTGCCCACTCTCCCCATTTTTTTTTAACTGTTACTTGGAGCCCTTAATACGTAAATTGGTATCTTCTCCCTTTTTGAAGGGCATTCAAATTCAAGGGGAGAGATACGTGATCTCAGCCTATGCTGATGATCTTCTGTTGCATGTTGAGGACCTTGAGACTTCGATACCAGCCCTGCTTGAGGAATTAGATAGATTCTCGGTGGTGTCCTCGTATAAACTGAATCTCTCTAAAACAAAGGTTTTCCCGTTAAATCACCGCTGCACTAGAGAGACATGCACCTCTCTGGGACTGTCATGGGAGTCAAAGGCTCTTACATGTTTGGGGATCAAAATTGCTAGGAATATTCCCTTGATGACTAATCTTAACCTGACCAATTTGGTGCGTGTGGTGCAATCTGATCTGGAGAGATGGAGTGCTCTCCCATTGTCGCTTTGGGGTCGGATAAATATTCTTAAGATGAATGTCTTGCTGCGACTGTTATATCTGCTGGGAATGTTGGGCATTTTCCTTCCCAAGTCCTGGTTCTTGAAACTCCAGAGAATATTAATAGTTTTCTATGGAGGGGCAAGGCAGTGAGAAGGGCTTATTTTAAACTAACAGCACCTAAACTCAAGGGAGGCCTTGCCCTCCCATCTCTTTTCTTGTACTATGGGGCTCAACATTTAAGCAAGATAGCTTATTGGATCAACGGTGATGTACCTTGAGTGGAAGATTCATATGTGCCAGCATGGTTTGATATTGAATGCAGATTAGCTTGAGGTGCGGCAAGTTCGTTGCATGCTTTGGTATTCTCTAAACCTTCCCGCCTTCCCAGTTTGCTTAAAACATCCCCTATAGCTTGGTCTCTTAAGGCTTTTCTGCAAATTCAAGTGCATTTTTCAGAAAACTGGTATACCTCACGAGCTCAACCTCTTTTCAATAATTGGCACTTTCAGATTGGACATTGTCCTATTTTACCCACTTTTCTTCTGCAACTCAGGCACTGCAATCTGGAGGATCTTCTCCAGGGTACAGATTTAGTCTCTTCAGGCATTACAGTGTCGCTTTCAGCTAACATCCCAGGAATTTTTTAAATATTTACAAATTAAAGTGGCTATACTTGCATTTAAAGGTAATCAAGAGTTGACGACACAATCAATGGATGGTCTCCTCAAGACCCTCCAGGATGCAGAGCAACCCCATGCAGTTTCCAACACCTATAAGCAACTTCAAGGCTTAGATTCATCTCTTCCTGAGGGTGTATGCTATTACTGGGCACGTGAATTGTCCCTTCCCGAGGACCCTGAGTACTGGGTGAAGGTATGGGGTGGGATATATAAGTATATCAAGCAGGACAAATTCAGATTAATTCAGTTTAACACTTTACATAACATCTACTACACTCCAGATAAATTGTATAATATGGGCTACACTTCCTCTCCCTTGTGTCCCCGTGGTTGTCAGGTTTCTGGGTCGTTGTATCATATGTTGTG